>CM072773.1:113747500-114424500 GCA_036936925.1 Cenchrus fungigraminus | reverse complement strand
CACCAACTCAAGAAAACAAACACACACCAAGCTCCCCCCGCAAATGAATGAAAGTTGCTTGATCTAGGGGTTTGGTGAAAATATCGGCTAGCTGGTCATGTGTGGGTACATGGATCAAGGCGATTTTTCCTTTCTCTACGTTGTCTCTCAGAAAATGATACCTCACTTCTATGTGCTTGGTTTTGGAATGGAGCACTGGGTTCTTTGCAATGCTTATGGCACTGGTGCTATCACATTGAAGTGGGACATGGGTATACTCCTCACCAAAGTCACTCATGGTGTATGTGATCCAAAGGAGCTGAGAGCAACAACTAGCTGCGGCCACATACTCTGCCTCGGTAGTGGATTGAGCAACACTCGACTGTTTGCGGGAAGACCAAGACACCAAAGAGGAACCCAAGAACTGGCAAGTCCCAGAAGTGGACTTCCTATCCAACCGACACCCGGCAAAATCCGTGTCTGAAAAACCATGAAGAGCCAAAGAAGAAGACGCGGAGTACCAAAGGCCAAAGTCGGGAGTATGTCGCAAATACCTGAATATGCGCTTGACTGGTTGCCGATGCGAAGTCCTCGGAGACGCTTGAAAACAAGCGCACAGACATACCGAGAATTGGATGTCTGGCCTAATCGCCGTCAAGTAGAGGAGTGACCCGATCATGCTCCGGTACTCCTTCTGGTCCACGTGTTCACCTTCCTCGTCCGCATCAAGAGCTGTAGTCGTACTCATAGGCGTCGCCATGGCCTTGGAGTCCTCCATCTTGAACTTCCTCACAATGTCCTTAGTGTACTTAGCTTGGTGCACAAATGTTCCTTCCTTTGATTGCTTGATTTGTAGCCCGAGGAAGAACTGCAACTCACCCATCATACTCATCTCGAATTCCCTGCTCATGTCTTCTGCAAACCTTGCAACAAGAGAGTTAGACGAGCCACCAAAGACAATATCATCCACGTATACCTGCACAATCAGGATATCTCTGCCCTGCCTGAGGAGAAACAAGGTCTGATCGACCTTTCCCATCTCAAACCCTCTCTCAAACAGGAACCCCCTCAACCTACCATACCAAGCTCTAGGCGCCTGCTTCAACCCATACAGCGCCTTCCTCAACTTGTACACCCGGTGGGGGTACTTCTCACTCTCAAACACCGGTGGTTGCCTCACATACACCTCTTCCTCCAACACACCGTTCAGGAAAGCACTCTTCACATCCATCTGGTACGACTTGAACCCTTTAGCCACGGAAAAGGCTAGAAGGATCCTGATCGCCTCCAAACGAGCTACAGGAGCGAAAGTCTCCTCGTAGTCGATCCCCTCTTTCTGACTGTACCCCTGAGCAACAAGTCTTGACTTGTTTCTCACCACTTCTCCTTTCTCTCCCTCTTTATTTTTCCACACCCATTTTGTCCCAATCGGCTTACACCCTGGAGGAGGGTCAACCAACACCCAAACTTGGTTCCTCTCAAAATTCTCCAACTCCTCATGCATCGAATTAACCCAATTATGATCAGATAGTGCATGTCCAATGTCTTTGGGCTCAAAGGTGGCAACAAAAGCAGTATGAGCGAAATGAGAATTGTTCCGAACCCTCGACCGTGTAGTACGTTCATTCATGTCGCCGATGATTCTCGAAGCTGGGTGATCCACTTGCACTCGCCGGGGAGGTTCTCGCCTTGATGCTACCTCCCCCTCAACAGCAGCTTCGCCTTGATCTGGGTTTGTCGTTGTAGGTGTGGGAGAGGGCCCGTTCTCGATCGTCGTCGAAGTAGTAGGTACATGTTCAGCCGCGGGCACCACACCGCCATCTTCATCATCTCCATGTTCATGCTCCTCCTCCTGAAAGATCTCCTCGCCAAGTTCGTCGTCACCTGCACACTCAAAAACAAGCTGACTACGTGGCTGTGTCTCGTCGAAGGTTACCTCGCAAGTCTCCACGATTTGGTTAGTTTCAAGATTGAGCACACGAAATGCTCTAGAATGAGATGCATAACCAAAGAAAATGCCATCGACAGACCTAGCCTCGAACTTGTCCAACTTCTTTCCTTTCTTCAGTATGAAGCATTTACAACCAAAGACATGGAAGTGACTCACCTTGGGTGTGCGACCGTGCATCAACTCGTAACAGGTTTTCTTCTTGTGAACCCTGAGGTAGATCCTGTTCGACACATAGCACGCGGTATTGACTGCCTCAGCCCAGAACCTTCTCGGAGTCCTATGCTCGTCGAGCATCGTCTGAGCCATCTCGCACAAGGTCCTGTTTTTTCCTTTCCACCACGCCATTCTGGGGAGGCGTATACGGACTCAAAAACTAGTGTTCAAGACCCAAGTCATGGCAAAAGGTTTCGAAGCGAGAGTTTTTGAATTCCGAGCCATTGTCACTGCGGATCGCTCGTATGGCATCTCCGTGCCTCTCGTTTCTTAACCTCAAGACAAGATCTCGAACAAAACCAAACATCTCCCCTTTCTCCTCAAGAAAGAACACCCACGCATACCGAGAGTAGTCATCCACCACAACAAGGACATACCACTTCCCACCCGCAGATCGCACACGAGCTGGGCCAACAAGGTCCATATGGAGCAGCTTGCATGGACGCTCAGTCATCACATCGGTGAGAGGCGGGTGAGAAGAGGCTACCATCTTGGCATGCCTACATGGCGCACAAACCAACTCTTTCTCAAACCTCAACCGTGGCAATCCTCGGACCAAATTGAGTTTACTCAAGCGAGACAAAAGGTCAAAGCTCAAGTGACCCAACTTCCTATGCCACTTCCACAACTCACTCGAAGAACCAGCCAAAAAGCAACGCTCCACACCAGAAGACTGAGAGAAATCAGCTCGGAACACTTGACCCTCGGGAACGACCATGCAAACAAGGTCCCCTCGAGAATCTAAAATCCGAGAACCACCAGGCCGAAACAACACCTCAAAGCCCTCATCCAAAAGCTGGGACACCGAAAGCAAATTGAACCCGAGCGATTGAACAAGAGCAACACGCCTGAGAGTGACCTTGTCACTTACCTTGATCTCACCTTCTGATAGCACACGCCCTCGCCCATTGTCCCCAAAGGTGATGTATGTCCTGGACACCACCGGGACAAGACTTGAGAACCACCCCTTGTCCCCGGTCATATGCCTCGAGCAACCGGAGTCAATCAACCAAACGTTCCTCAAGTCTCCCACCTGAAATTCAAAAGCGAGCACGTGAGTGAACAAACGACTCAGCACTGGGGTTAGTACCAAAAGAGTAAAACCAGTGCCGAGCCATTTGCTCCAAAGTGGGGTTAGCACAAACCAAATCATCACGCCTATCAAAGCTACCACCACGAATACCACCACGGTAACCACTACGAGGGAACCAACCCTCTCTAGCTGGAGGAGGACGAAAGCCACGAGAAGCAGACCGTGGACCGTTCCTCCTCTCCATCTCAAAGCTACGACTCCTCCCACCCTCGTATTGAGCACGAGGTGGAGAATGCCTAGCAAGCTGCCCACCTGCAAACTTTCCAGACCAACCACCAGAACCACGACCACTAGAACCAAACCGAGCATCCTCACGAGCACGAAAACCAAACCGCTGTCTGTCCAAACCTGCACCAGTCTGACCGGTGTAGCGCACCGGTCTGACCGGCGTAGCTCGGCCAGCAGCCCCACTTGCTACCTTCCGGTCTCCCCAAGCCGGAACCGTCCTCACAATCGCCTTGGCCCTGGGCATCTGCATACGAGGCTCAGGTACACCATTAAAGAGGTGGTACCTGTCCTTGTTAGCCCACTCTCTAGCCATTCTCTCCTCACGCTTCCTCTTGAAGCAAAACTCGCCCTTGTGACCATCTCTCCCACAATAGTCACAATGAAACCGCACGGGCTTAGGTTTAGGCTTGGGATGGGGATGTTCACTTGGTTTCTCTCCACTCGGCTTCTCACTCTTCTTCTCTCCTTCCTCACCTCCCTTTGGGCTCACAAACTTCACAGGTTTTTGGAAATCATTTGTTGGGTGAGGGAATATGGGTGGATCTGGAGTAGTGTCAAGTTTGTTTCTGAGATGATTAGGCTTAGGCTCAAACTTGTTCTTGTGTCTGTTTGGTGGTGGGATAGGGATCTCTCCAACTCTCTCAACTCCCTCACCACTGTTCTCTCCAAGCTTGTCAGCCCCAAGTGCCTGACCATCATAGCGTTTGAAAGCCGCTATCATGATACCAAGCTGAGGCTCCTGACCCGACAACCAGCTCATACATTTCCTCAGCTCATCATTCTCATCCTCCAAGCGATCAACATAATGCGCAAGCTCCAAATTCTTAACCGCATGCAATTCACAAGTAGAGCAAGAAGTGGGAATAGGCTCCTTCAACTTAGCCTCAAGCGAAACAGTGTAAGCATGCATCTCAACAATCTTTCCATGCAAAATAGGGCAAGAAATACAAGCACCTAGCAAAGCAGGTATAGACTTAAGCTCAGCCACTTCAACTCTAAGCACGTCTAGTTCATCACAATTAGAAGCATGCTTATCCTTCAGAGCAGTAAGATCAGCTAGGTACACAGAGCAATCAACACAATCAACATCATCAGAAACCACAGGAGAAGCCTTAAGCGAATCAATCTCAAGCTTAGCATCTAGGTTCTGGGTTTCTAGCTCAGCCACACGGTTCCTAGCATCTTCTAGTGAGGCCCTAAGCTCTTTCCTCATCTTCTTGGCCTCTCTAAGCATGTGATCGCGATTATCAAGCAAGTCAACCAACTCATCATTCTCCTTGCGCAAAGAAGAGAGCTCATCACATACCTCATCCTCGGAGTCGGAGTCCGAGTCGCTCTGGTGACTCTTCTTGTTGCCGGAGCTACGAGCCATGCCACAGAAGCCATCTCCCGCGAAGTAGCTCAACCCGCTCAAGTTCTTGGATGACTTCTTGTTCTTGCGCCGATCACCTTCGTCTTCACTGCTACTCGAACTCGAGGAAGAGTAGACGGAGCTGGAGTCGACGTCGCTCGCTCCGACCATTGCTCGGGCCTTCCTGTCGTGGCCGTCCTTCTTCCTCGACCGTCGCTCGTCCTTGTGCTTGTTCTTGTGCTTGTGATCGCACCTTGATCGGTACTTGCCGTCCCTGCTCGACCGGTGCCTGTAGCCGTCCTTGTTCTCCGTCTTCTCCGGGCAGTCGGCGACGAAGTGTCCTGGCTTGCCGCACTGAAAGCACGTCCGTGTTGTCCTCCTCGTGTTCACCCGGTTCTCGTGCAGCCTCACGAACCGCCTGGTCAGCAACGCCAGCTCGTCCTCTCCAAGCACGTCGAACTCCTCGTCTGGCAAAGACATCAAAGAAGACAGAGAGTACATCCTGGAGGATGCGTTAGCGTTAGACTTAGCTCCTTTGCTACCAACGAGAGCGAGACTATGAGAATCAGTCGGGCTCTCGATCTTGGCTGTCATACCACGGTCCAACTCAGCCGACTTGAGCTTCGAGAACAGCTCGTTCACGGTCAAGGTGTCATACTTCTCGGACTCAACGATAGCCTCAAACTTCCCGTCCCATACGGTACGATCCAACGAGTGCAAGAGCTTCACGGCTCTATCATGATCATCGTATGGGAGCATGGCCACATTGGCTCTCATGTTGTTCACAACTACCATAAACCGCTGGAAAAGGGCATCGACGGACTCGCCGGGGAGATGAGTGAAGTTCTCGTACTTTCTCCGGTAAGTCGCGTACATCCGAGCCTGAACCTGAGCATTCCCAGTATGTGCATCCTTCAACTGCTCCCAAATCCTACAAGCTAAGTCCTCTGTCTGAACCCGATCGAATTCAGGCTGACACAGAGCACGAAACAAGTAGTCGACCGCCTTGTTGTTGGCTTCGAACATATCCCTCGTTCCTGGAGCAAGGAAGTTCATCGGATGAACATAAGTTGTGTTCACCGTGACGTCCCAAAGGATCTGACCTTTTCCGCGGAGGAACCCTGCCATCCGCCTCTACCACATCTGGTAGTTCTTCCCATCAAAGTGCGGAGGACCCAAACCTCATTCCTGGTATGCCATCTATGGATCTTAGACTGGTAAGAGTCAATAAAGACCCGAACCGGCTTTGATACCAATTGAAGGACCGATTAGGCGAACCAGAGAGGGGGGGGAGTGAATGGGAGCCAATAAAAATTCTTCTCGAAGGAGATGGGAACTCCAACAAGACGAACACGGCTTCTGAAACACTTCTCCGACTCAACTACCCAAGTTGGTCAAGACCACGCAGCCACTGGAGTGCTACTGGTCCTAGGAACCAACACACAACACTCCGAGCCAAAACTCACCAAAACACACAGCGGAAACTTGCACGGCTTGCTGCCTGTGCTACACCGGTCAGACCGATGGCCTGCGCCGGTCAGACCGGTGGACAGCGCCGGTCAGGCCGGTGGCTACAGCAACCGCATAGCAAACGTTCCAGGAAGCCTCAGTGACTCCTCTAGGCCCTGGAACAAAAACCACCTCCGAAACACAACCTAGAAGGAAGAAGAACCCCTCACAAAACCTAGCAAAACAACTCCAAACACGCCAAGAACTGACCAGCAGGACCACGGGACAAAACCACACGGACAAGGCTGTTCCCCGAGACAAATCCCACCAAGGGCTAGCACCGGTCAGACCAGTCAAGAGCACCGGTCAGACCAGTTGCGCCTGGGCAGCTCGGGATGAACAGCGCCCGCGAGTCAACTCCCCCAAATCCAACTCCCGATCTCCCGATTCGCTCCACGGATTCGCACAAGACTTTGGGGATAGTAGGAACACCTCATGGGCACTCCATAGCCAAGATTTGGTCCACCAAAACTCGTTGAATCAAGAGGAATCGAAGGATTTCCGCCAAGAACACCACGAACCCTAGAACCACGAAAACCCCAAAATTGAGCCCCTTTACTCACGGATTTGGGAGGGGAATCAAAGAGAAAAGAACCACGAGGGGTTCATGCATACATCCCCCACCAAATCCCAAAGAGAAAGGTCTCAAAACCGCCACAAGAAATTCGCCAAGAAAAGCCTCCAAAAATCACCAAAAAGGAGAAACGGGAAAGACACAACCAAGCCTTGAGGAACCATGCCGAATCATCTATACATACCAAAGAGGTTCATACAAGGTCTAGCTTGCCACCCGATCATCGTTCCGTCTCACAAGATCTCACCATGAAGCTCTCAAGCTAGTCCTATGAAAATCCTAAGGAAAATAGGAAGAGAAAATAGGAAAACCAAATGAGCTAGGGTTCCAAGAGATGGCTGCCATCCTCTCACCCCTTGGGTTATATGGAGGCAACCGAAAGACTAAAATACCCTTACTAGCTAACTAGGGATACATGCCCCTCAAGGGCGAAATCGGAAATCTTTGTCTTCGCACCATCGGACGGATGCCCAGCGACCACAAACTTGCTTAGCCTCGACGCAAGCCTTGCGATCCCGACGCGTGTCCTCCGCTTCAAAGATTCTGGACTGCGTCGTCGCACACCGGTCAGACCGGTGCTCCTCACCGGTCAGACTGGTACCCACCGGTCAGACCGGTCTCACCGGTCAGACCGGTCTGGACCTGCTGCACCTCCGTCTTCGATTCTTCGGTCTTGGCTTTGTGGATCAACCAAGGAACCCAGTGGTTTTCTGGTGAACCACCGGAAACCTCGCGAACTCGGTGTAGCCTCCGCCAATCACCACTCATGACTCGGCTCCCACGTAGTCCCGGCTCGACCTTGGTTTTGAGGCTCAACAAAGAAACCATCCATGACTTCATCTTGCCGTTCTTGCCAGCATGCGGCCCGCACTTGACCCCGCTGGCCACCGGGTCCCTCGAACCAAGCCTACTTGTCTTCTCCACACCTGGAGGCCTCACCGGCAACGATCTTTCGCGCTTGTTCTTCACCTGCACCAACACCAGTCAAGCCGCAACCCGCACCTGCAATACTTAGCCAAGAATCAGTCCACACCACGTTGTCAATCACTCACCACACCAGGAAGCGACCATCCACCGGTCCTCGAACCACACATGGATCTCACTGTGCCGCAGCCGCGCGTCTGTCGCCGGATGCCGTCCCTGCTGTGCCACTAGAGGAGCCCCAGCACACCCGTCGGTCGCCATTTGCTCGAGCCGGCCGCCGGCCGCCGAACCTGAGCAGGACCATGTGCTGCGCCCGATTCGCCGGCTTAAGGCGCAGCCGGAGCCAACCGACACCGCCTCGAGTTTCCCCAAGCCAAGCCACATGTCCGCCGCTCCATCTCGTCGTCGGAGCACCACCAGAGCGCCGTCACGGCTGGAGGCCGAGCTGTCCGCCGCCGGTCACTCCTCTTAGAAATCCGACTGACCCAGGACCTCCCCGCCGTCGGTGAGCACGTCCACGTGACCTCCTTCCTCTCCTCTCTCCGTTTCCCCACTCACCCGAGCCCCTCGCAGTGCAGGTCGCCGGCGCCCCACCGGCTGGTGCCTCCCATGTCCGCCCCTGTCCCTGTCTTGAACCGAGGTAGAAGACATGGATCTTTTGCGGATAGCCCCCTGTAAGTTTCGGTAATCCCTAGATCTAATCTTGTGTCTTGCAGATCTAGCAGAAAACCCCCTGAGAACTTTAGATTCCCTAGATCCAATCCATCCTGATGTTTTTGCATAAAAGTCCTCGAGTTTGTATACAAAATTATGTATATGCCCTCGGGTTCTTACAGTTAAGCCCCTAGAAGTTTCTGAACCTTGCCAGTAGGTCCCTGCACCTTGTTTTCTTCACCGTTTTCACGTTTTAGCTCCGTTCTAATCCATTCAAGTTGCGTTAGGTTCATAATAATGTAAAGAACACGTTAGTGGTGTGTTTTCTTCATACATGTTTTCTGAAAATTTATTTAATATTAATTTTGATTAACACTTTGTTATGCATGCCTTTTATGAATAAAAACAACATAGGGCTATACACCGATTTTCATGACTAATATTAATTTGATTAATGATTATTTCACATGCTTTAATACATAATATCTAATTAGATCTTTTACCCGGTTTTTCATAAACCAAATGTTAATTTGTTTAATGTTTAATTAAACTTTTCTAATTAAAAGTTGATAGGCTTTTACACCGGCTTTTTATAAACAAATGTTAATTTGTTTAATATCAACATGAATGAGTTTTTAATTATAAATTTATTAGTTTACTCGAATCATATAGTTTCGATTAGAGGATTCATATAGTTTAGTTTTTCTAAATTAAATGTTTAATTGGCATAATTTATATATGAATCTTTATTAATAAAATTTGACTAGTTCTTTACTCCGGTCTTTTGCAAATAAAACATAATGCTGCATTAATTCCAACTTAAGGTATTTTCTTTATGAAATATCATTTGCATATCTTTTGCTAATTAAAAATAAACCAAGCTCTTAGTCTCTTGTTGTTCGATAAAAGTCCCTCGATAGCTTTTATCTTTTCAACCTTAGTTACGTTCTCAACATTGCGTAACCATAGATTCGAGCCTATCTTTTAGCAGGCTCTTTTAATGATTTCTTTTGATTGGTGCCTTGTTCTTAGTTGTACTTGTCTGTTTGCTTTGTATGTTTGTGCCCGATGATTGCTTCGAGTAGAAGATCGTTGTTCGTTTGCTTTGAAGATAAAGAGTTCCAAGAAAGCAAGAGCTGAAGAGCAGTAAGAGTAGCTTATCGTTGGAAAAAGGCAAGTGTTCCTAACCATCCTTCTACCTATGCTTTATATACAAGAATACTATGCTTTAATCGGAACATGGAGCGACCACCCAGGAACCAGGTGCAACCACAAGACATATGGCTTTGTCTTGGCTGAATAATTACAAATCTTGATGTTGGGGTGACCTTACCTGATAAGGGCAAGGGGAAGCATTTAGTTGGGGTATAGACTCGCTCTAGTAGGTAGTTGGGCTTGGCTAAGACACGGTACCTACTAGGGGACTTTATACTCTATGACGGCTCGAAACCTTCGCGGGTTGCTTCACATTCGGGAATCTTTGTAAAGGCCTCTTAGCGTCCCTATGCAATCACACCTAGGAAGTGTGGTATGATGCCTAGCTAGCATAACATGGTTGGGTTTACGCGACTTGTGGGTAAAGTGTACAACCTCTGCAGAGTGTAAAACTAATCGATTAGCCGTGCTCTCGGTCATGGAGCGGCCTGGACCCTCACATGATTAATATACTTAAAGATGGACTTTAAATTGCTTTCTGGTTATTTCTTGTGGCCTTGCTGAGTACCAACCATAAGTGTACTCAACCTTGCTGAACTGCTGCTCAGAAAGAGAAGATGTGTGAAGCTATTGAAGATGGTGTTGTTGCTAGGCGTACGCAGCCCCAGTCATCTGCCTGTGAAGTTTGGTACCTTTGTTTCCAGGATAAAGCGTAAATCTCTGATAATCTTTGTTTTTCTTACGTGATATTGTTTCTGTTATTCACTTATGTCAACTATATGCATGAAACTTGATCCTGGCATGCATATAGGTTAGCACTTGGTTTCCTTTGGAAAAACAGGTGTGACAACCGGTTACCTACACCAGTCAGATCGGTCCCTGTAGCAAACATGCATCGACCATCCAGAAAGCCTCAAGGAAGTATCTAGGCTCTGGAACAAAACAAGCACAAAACTAGGGAAGACGGGGTCAGGAGAAGATCCAAGAAACAGATCAAATAGAAACAAATCCTGGAGAAAAATGACCATTGGCCATCTATGAGAAGAACCAACTCGACACCAAACGTTCTCCCGAGAAACCCACGAAGAGGCTGGCACCGGTCAGACCGGTGTGTTGCACCAGTCGGACCAATCAGGTATGGGCAGCTCGAGAAGAACTTTGCCTGGGGGTCAACTCCAAGAATCAAAGCCACCGATCTCCCGATTTGCTCAATGGATTCAAGTGAGACTTTGGGGTAGTAGCAGTACCTCATGGGCAATCCATAGCTAGTAGATCGGGTCCCCCAAACTCATCAAATCATGAGGAATCGCGAATCAAATACCAAGAACACCTAGGCTCGGGTTCCACCAAAAATCACCAAATCGAAGGCTTTTCCCAGAGTTTGTGGGCACCATATCGCCAAGAAAAGAGTCACAAGGTACTCATACGTGATCCCCACAAACAAATCTGTAAGGAAACTAACTTAAATCCGATGAATGAAAATCCCCACAAAATAGCTCCAAAAATCCAGACAAGGAAAAATGTCAGGAATCACAAGGGGGCACAAGGATGAACTCCAAACCTTCCAAACATCACGAGGAAAGATTCTTTACAAAAAGGCTAGCAACCTCCCATCATCCTACCCACTTGAGATTAAACTTGAAGCACTAGCTAGCCCTAGAGAAGGAAAAGAAAGGGGAAAACAAAGAGCTCAAAAGTCCAAGAGGTGGCTTCTATCTCCCTCTCTCTCCTATTTATATCAAGTGGGATGGAGAGGGAAGAAGTCCATTCTACCCCTACAACTTGAATTAAAAGTTATATACCTGTCGAGGGCAAATTCAGAAGTTGTAGTTGTTTTCCATCGGATCGGCACACATCCATCGCGAACTTATTTAGCCTCGACGCAAGCCTCGCGATCACACCGTGTGTCCTCCGCTTGGAAACTTCCGAGCGCACACAGCCCACACCGGTTGGATCGGTGCTCCCCACTGGTTAGATCGGTCAACCGGTCAGACCGTCCTGGTCTACCAGTCAGACCGACCAGTGCGCAGTCTTGTCGCGCCTGGCCTTTGGGGTTGGTTTTGTGGCTGTACCGAGAAACCCGATGGTTTTGTGGGTAAACCACCGAAAACCCCACGGACGAGGCACGACCTCCACGCCAAGCTGCTTCTTGACTAGGCCGCCACTATCACCCCGACTCTATGTTGGTTTTGTGGCCAAACCAACAAACCGTCCACGACTTCGTCTTTGTCTTCTTGATCCCGCTGTCCACCGGGTCCCTCAAACCAAGCCTAGTTGTCTCTCCATCACCCGGTGGATAGCGGGATCAAGTGCGGACCACATGGTGCAAGAAGAGCAAGACAAAGTCGGCCTCTATGTATGCAAATAGGTGAAGAACAATGCCAACAACGGAAGAAACACACTTGTTCTTCACCTGTAACAACGCAAACCAAGCCGCAACCTACACCTGCAATACTAAGCCAAGAGTCAGTCCACACAACATTGTTAATCACTCATCACTGAGGAACGACCATCCACTGATCCTCGGACGCTCCTGGTCCTTACGCACAACGAAAAAACTTAACTTGGCATGTGTTAGAATGCAGCATGCAACAACACACAACATTTGGGTCAGAGATTGACAGACCTAATAGATATTATAACTGGAAATTGGAGGCCCCCAAAAGTTATGTACGAAAGGTATCTTCACATGACGGTACTGCCACATGTACAAATTAGATGATTCCCCGCACGTTGCTTTGGGATTTGAGAGTTTTTAGATAAACTATGAACCGATATGCTTGTATAAATGACTTTATACATGAAAATATGTTCATTATTTGAGGGAGAATATCTATTAAATGATTGATCCCCTATGTATTTAGTTACAAAAAATCAGTGGAAAATATAAATATGTGGCCTTAGTGGATGATGATGTGAATACCTTGCATGCCAAGAGATATACAAATTAATGATTGTTAGTGGGGTGCATCTATATAGGTTATATAGACTAGCAAAGTAACTGTGCATTGCTACCGTAATAGTAGTTTTTGAAGCTCATAATTTTTTATTTCTATTACCATTTATATTCTTATCACACTTAGTGGATCTTACACATTTTCTAGGTTCACAATTTTTTCTATGCAGCCACCTAAATGTATATTAGGTCTAAATACATAACAAAAGCAAATGATCGAGAAAGTTTAAAATGACCTACAACTAGATAAAAATTACGTACAACATTATTGCGATATACAATTCGATCACATTTCTATTTGTAAAATTTATGTAACTGCTAGTTTAGTGTAGTGTGCTTGGCTTAGTAGACGCAGATCTTGAGGACCAGGTGTGTCCTTAGTGATGAGTGATTGACAACGTTGTGTGGACTGATGCTTGGCTAAGTGTGTAGGTACAGGTTGCGGCTTGACTCATGTTGGTGCAGGTGAAGAACAAGTGCGAAAGGCCTTAGTCGTGGCGGCCTCCGGGTGATGGAGAGGCAAGTAGGCTTGGTTCGATGGACCCGGTGGCCGATGGGATCAAGTGCGAGCCGTGCGGTGCAAGACCAGCAAGTTGAAGTCATGAACATAGGCCGGTGCAAGGTAGCGGATCGAGCCCGAAGCTTGCACGCGGGGTTTGGTGGTTTGCCCACAAAACCATCGGTGGACGGTTTCTTGGTTTGGGCCGCAAAACCAAGTCCAGAGCCCTGATGCGACGGAGACGAGGATCCGGGAGCGTCAGGAAGCTTCGAGGCGGGGGGCACGTGGCATGATCGCGGGGCTTGCGTCGAGGCTAAGCAAGTCTGCGGTGGAAGCGTGTCTGCTCAATGAAGACTTGACCATATTGCCCCTGAGGGGTGTGTATCTTCTATTTGAGTTGTAGGGGTAGCGTGGTCATTTTCCTCCTCTGGTGGACTTCGTATAAATAGCGGAGAGGTGGATGGCATCTCTCTCTCTTGGACTCTAGGGTTTCCTCCCCCGGTAGAATGCTCTGGACTGCTTCTTTTCTCTGCTATTCCTTAGGCTAGATTCTTGTATAGACTCTGACCTCTGGATGTATGAAAGCATTCGGTGTTGTGATGATCTCCTAGCTATTTGTGATTTTTGTGTCATTTCGAGGATATTTTTGGGATGTTTCGTTCTTCGCTTGATTCATTGATTTGAGGGTGTTTTCTCTCGGATTTCTTTGAGGGGATCATGGGTGGATGCCTTGGTCATCTTTGTGTGTGATCTTGACCCCTCAAACACCGGGAAATCCCTTCGATTCGCGAGTTTTGGTTGGAGCTCGAGTTCTTGGTGGTGGTTCATGTGATCCGCGATTCCTGGTGATTTAGTGAGTTAGAGGTCAAGATTTTTGGGGCATAGCTTCATCTACTAACGCTTCTCATCTCCCCCAAATCTTGTCTCAAGAGCTAAAACCGTTTCGGAGATCCGGTGATGGAGAGGTGGAGTTGACCCCGCGGCCAAGCCGTTTCTGCTTCTGTTCGTAAGCCGCGGACAGTCCGCGAGCCCTGTGCGGACGGTCCGTGAGGCTTGGAATAGTGCAAGTGTTCTTCGTGTTCTTCGCGTGTTCTTCCGAGTTCGTGTTTTGATCCGATACCACAAGTGGTTTTGGTTGCACAGAGTTTGCGGACGGTCCGAACTTGAGTGCCGGACAGTCCGTGAAGGTGCGGACAGTCCGCGGGTCCCTCGCAGATAGTCCAATTTTTCGGGGTGCATTTCTGGTGGTTCTGTTGGCTTTTTCGGACAGTCCGGGCAGGCCGTGCGGACAGTCCGCCCCACCCGTACAAGCCGGACAGTCCGCGCTGGCTTTTCCAGAATTGGCCAAGTGCTTTGATTCTTGTCTTGTGCTTCCACGCTTTGATTCAAGGCTTGTCTCTAGGACTTGTAGGCTTGTGTGTGCCTAGTCTAAAGCTTCTTTGGTGTGTGCGAGTGATCGGAGTGGAAATCGGGGTATAGGCCGAGTTCATCCTTCGAGAAGAATTTTTATCAGCTCCCATTCACTCCCCCCCTCTCTGGTCGCCTATTCGGTCCTTCAATTGGTATCAGAGCTTGTTGCGGATCTTCGTGATTCTAACCAGTCTAAGATCCAAAGATGGTGACTATGGAAAGGGGTCGGGTCCTCCGCACTTCGATGACAAGAATTACCCGATGTGGGAGAGGTGCATGGGCGCGTTTTGCGTGGGAAGGGGACTCTGATCTGGGATGTGACCCAAAATTCTAACTATGTCATTCCAGATAGTTTCATTCTTCCAGGATCGCGGGACATGTTTGAGGCCAACAGCAAGGTCGTTGATTACTTGTTCCGTGCTCTCTGTGCCTTGGAGTTTGATCGAGTGTATGGAGAGGATGTGGCCGGAAAGATATGGCTTAAGATTCGGAATGCACATGTTGGCAATGATCAAGTGCAAGCTCGCTTGTTTTCCACTTACCGAAGAGAGTATGAGAACTTCACTCATCTCCCCGGTGAGTCGACCGATGTGATGTTTCAGCGCTTCACCAGTATTGTGAACAACATCAGGGCCAATGTGACAGTGCTCCCATACACAGATTATGATCAAGCTATCAAGCTTTTGCATACGTTGGATAGGTCTGTGTGTGTCAGGGGGTGAGACCTAGACAGATCTGCATGGGGGCTACCCAAGCAGTTTGCAGGTTAATGGAGGGGATCGGAAACTAAGAGCGTAGGTGGTAGTCCACGTGGTGAACTCGGAACTAGGCGAGTATGGCGATGAACACGGGGAGACAAGGGTTTAGACTGGTTCAGGCCTCCGGAGAGTAAAACCCTACGTCCAGTTGTGGTGGTGGATTATGCGAGAGGATGAAGATGTCCCCTTGAATGGAGTCCTAGGCCGCCTTATATGGGGAGGACGGACTAGGGTTTGCATTCAAGGTCAGTGGACCCGTATCTGGGTCGGTTACAATCTAGGAAGACATTCTTCCGGATTACAAGGAGTATCCCGTGATACTCGGACCTATAGGTGGCGGTGCGCCACGTCCTAGTGCCTTGACTTGCACGCCAAGCTCTGCGGATCTTTCGGGATCTTGATAAAGTTGCCCGGAGTCTTCGGAGTCACGGATAAGGTTGTTGGACCCACTTTGCAGGTCGGCGGGGCTTCTAGAAGGTCGGGTCCACTTGTCAGGGGCCTCTGGGACCCTGGCCGGTGGGGACCCATGGGTACCCATGTCTCTCAAGCCCCCGATCGATGTGTAGGCATAGTGGCCGAGGCGAGGTTGTGCCGGAGAGTAGCGAAGGCACGGCACCGTTGAGGTCGTGAAGGGTGCACGGGGATCCAAAAAAGAAAAACCCCTCCGATACGCGCATGAAGTTGAACATCGAGCTCCTGGGACGAAGGGCCAGAAGGTCTAAGTGAAGACAAGGCGTCGACCTTGAAGAACCGCCGACCTGACCTGGGTCAGGTGTAACAAAGTGACTACCGCAACCTTCAGAAAGGTCGCCATGCCCACCGCAGGTAGGTCGAGCAGAGAAATAGTGGAAGAAGGCTTCTAGTAGGTTGAGGTGACCTAGGGGAAATAGGGCGTCGCAAGACGCACTAGTGTAGTAGCCCCCGAGCAGTAAAGCGACCAGAATGGCCGGTTTGATACTCCGAAGAAGAAGAAATAAATGACCGAACCTACAGCCTTCTGCTCAGGGAACAGAACTGTGCTCTTTGAGACCAATCCAATAAGACAAAAGCTCCGAAATCTTGCAGAAGTCGTCAGACGCCAGAGCTGACATGACCTGAGTCATGGGCGCACTGTACGGTCACGGGCCGGCTCCCAAGCAGAGCACAGGTCGCTATCACCCGCAAAAGACAAAAACACTCCAAAATGCAGTCAGGTAAGGGAAAGGCGCGCCAATGCTTCCCACGGGCGAACAGTAACCCCGTGCTCCACGGGGTGCAGTGGTCTTGAAGATAAGGACACCGCGCAAGTTGGCTTGCGGATAAGATCAAAGGGCAGGTCCTAGGGGTATAAATAGGCACCCATACCTTGAAGCAAACCACCCAGTTTTCGAAGGAGAGCCATGGCGAAGCTACGTAGTAATATTTCCATGCTAGAGACTTATGTCCGTCCACCAGAGCATAGAGTCGGTGTAGTTCATGCTTGAAGCTAGAAGAGTGCTTGCGAAGCTCGAAGAACTCGATCAGCCTCTTCTCCCGGGCCCACCGAGGAATCCAGGTGGAGCATGGAGCAGTACATTCATCGCCGAGCCTTACACGCTAAGGCCTGATGTGATGTTGGTGAACACGACGCTCCACCCGGCAAGGCTGGTGTTGAAGCTTGCTCCATTTGGAATCTTGTGGTGAAGCTCAGACTTGATGCTGGGTACCACAGGAAACCTGCTGGAGCTCGAGTAGAGGTGGCTGTGTGGCAGCTGCCTCTACAGTGGCTATAGAGGTCTTCAGATAGGTCCTGAAGCTAGGAGAAATCTTGCAACGCGCCTTATTAGTATAGACTGTGTCGCAGGCACTATGTAGGATAGCTCAGAGCCATAAATGTCTTTGTATCTTGTAATTTGGCCAAGGGCCAAACTCCTTGTAGCTTACGAAGCCTGTAAATACACATTTATATGATAAATGCCAGGTCCAAAGTAGATGTAAGGGCGTCCGGGTGACCATGGTATGGCTACCAAGGTCCCAGCAGGGCTACGATAGCACGCCGACCTTCGGGAGGACTTAAGTAGAGACAGAGAGCCCGTGTCGACCTGGATAGACACAGCCGTTGTGCAGTGACACAACGCAGGTCGCCAGCCTGAAAATCATAGGTCTAGGTGACCTAGAAGGCAGTAGAGCCTTAGCGACCTCAGGGAGGAGCCGTGATAATGACCAGGAGGCCACCAACGGGCAGTGGAGCCATTAAGCACGGAGCCGTCGGTATAAACTAGCCATAAAGGCTAAGGCAATCCAGTAGCCAGCAAGGCCTAGGAGCCGGGGTGTGAACCCGCCGTTGCGGGCTGAGGCGAGCTATCAAGCAGCGGTGCTTTGTCGACCTTGCGAAGAGAATGTGATGGACCCGAAGGTCATCCAGAGATCAAGAGACCTTGAAGAAAGTGTCAATTATAATGGGGTATGGGGGCTTGAAGTAGGGCATAACGAGTCTATGGACGCCAAGCTGTCGACCAGAAAGCCAACGAGCATAGATTCCCGCACGGCACGAGCCGTTACTGCCTGTGACCGTTAGGCCGAAAGAGCTATTGAGTGAGAAATCCGTTGAGTCACCGAGAATGTCGCCGAACCCTTAGAGACGTTGGGACACCGTGGCCCATAACACCGTTGCGTC
Source organism: Cenchrus fungigraminus (assembly GCA_036936925.1). Taxonomy (NCBI): domain Eukaryota; kingdom Viridiplantae; phylum Streptophyta; class Magnoliopsida; order Poales; family Poaceae; genus Cenchrus; species Cenchrus fungigraminus. Next base: position 114,406,611 of record CM072773.1, on the reverse strand, counting down.
CCAGTTATAAAAGGCCGAGTGAAGGGCTGAGGACCCCACTCGCTTCCATTTCCGTGCAGGCTTTAGGGTTTCACCACCGCTGCTTAGAATCTTCCGTGCGAATCCGCCGGTGCCGCCGCACTCAGATCTACTGTGCCGCACGCCGCCATATGCACATGAAGTCCCTAGTGACCTTTAGAGATAGATCCACCAGATTTGAAGAAGAAGAAATGGCCCCGGAGCTTGTGCCCGTGCCCGAGAGCATCTGGGAGACCTCGATGGTGACCGAGGAGCAGCTCCAAGGTCTCGTGGAGCGGGGGCTGAAGCCGAAGGAGCAAGTAGGCTGGAGGCCGGACGCCGGCAAGGCCTTCCCCTCTGAGGGGACCGGAGAGACGGTGGCCTTCGTAGCGCATGTGGAGTGCGGATTTGGAGTTCCGGCGGGTGACTTCTTCCGCGGGCTCCTCCACTACTACAGGATCGACCTAGTACACCTCATCCCCAACGCCATCACCACGATCTCCTCCTTCATCCACCTGTGCGAGGTGTACCTGGGGATACCGCCACACTTCAACCTGTGGCGGTACTTCTTCGAGCTAAAGAAGACGGGGAAGAAGGAGGTCGTCGGGTGCGTCGGCTTCATGCTACTCGCCACATGAAGTCGGTGTACATCGAGATGGTGTTGCCGGACAACACCCAGTTCTGGAGGCGAGGGTGGTTCTACATCGACAACTCGAAGCCGGCGCTGGCGACCAGGTCGGGGCTCGCGTCGGTCCCGGTGCCGGAGTGGAACAACCAACTGATGTCGCGGGAGGCCGACGCCATCAAGCCGCTGCTGGAGGACCTGGCAGTGCTGAAGGCGAAAGGGCTGACGGATGGCGCGGTGGCTATCAGCTTCAGCCGAAGGCTCCTGCAACCGATCCAAGATCGGGTGCATCCAGCCTACGAGTACTGGGGCCAGGCTGACCCGACCCGTGTGGCGCAGCGCAAGGTCTCCAAGGAGGAGATGGTGGCACGGGTGAGGGAGCTGTTCAGTGGGGTCATCCGGAACCGGACGTGCCCCAAGGCATTCTGCTTGAAGCGCCCCACCGAGGCTGTAAGTCGCTCGTTGCTGATCGACCTTGATTCCCTTGCTTATGTCTGTTGTTCGCTAGCATATGACGAAGGTCGCCTGATGCAGGGTCGCAAGGGCGTATACAGGAGCCCAGCTCATCTCCCTGATGAGGGTGAGCGGAGCTTCAAGGTCCGGGCTGCGGAGGATACCGAGGTACCTCCGCAGCAGTACATCAACGACTACCTCTCCGACTCGTCGGTGGGAGGTAGTGATGATGAAGACCCCCCAACGGGAAGTTCTGCGCCAATGACTCAGCGCTCGCGGCAGGTCGCCGGGAAGATACCAACGAATAAGGCCGCCAAAGTCGTAGCTGCCACCATTGAGGCGGAGAAGAAGAAGAAGTGGAAGAGGAGGGACACCACTGCATCGTCGAGGTCGTGACCGGCGCTGGCGAGGATGATGACGCGGGTTCGCATGACACCGGCGCGGGCTCAGGCGACAGGCCGACCGTGCAGGAAGACGAGACCCCCCTCGGGGTTATGGACGAGCAGCGCCCAAAGCCAAGTGCTGAGGGTGTTAGCGGCCAAGGGTCGCAGAAGAAGAAGAGGCGGGTGCCGCCCAAGCCTATAAAGCTTGGGTTGAAATTCGGGGCCAGGTTGAGAGCCAGGTGTGGTTCGAGGACCGGTGGATGGTCGCTTCCTGGTGTGATGAGTGATTGACAACGTGGTGTGGACTGATTCTTGGCTAAGTATTGCAGGTGCAGGTTGCGGCTTGACTGGTGCAGGTGCAGGTGAAGAACAAGCGTGAAAGGTCGTTGCCGGTGAGGCCTCCAGGTGTGGAGAAGACAAGTAGGCTTGGTTCGAGGGACCCGGTGGCCAGCGGGGTCAAGTGCGGGCCGCATGGTGGCAAGAACGGCAAGATGAAGTCATGGACGGTTTCTTGGTTGAGCCTCAAAACCAAGGTCGAGCCGGGACTACGTGGGAGCCGAGTCATGAGTGGTGATTGGCGGAGGCTACATCGAGTTCGCGGGGTTTCCGGTGGTTCACCAGAAAACCACTGGGTTCCTTGGTTGATCCACAAAGCCAAGACCGAAGAACCGAAGACGGAGGTGCAGCAGCTCCAGACCGGTCTGACCGGTGGGTCTGACCGGTCTGACCGGTGGGTACCGGTCTGACCGGTGAGGAGCACCGGTCTGACCGGTGTGCGACGACGCAGTCCGGAATCTTTGAAGCGGAGGACACGTGTCGGGATCGCAAGGCTTGCGTCGAGGCTAAGCAAGTTTGCGGTTGCTGGGCATCCGTCCGATGGTGCGAAGACAAAGACTTCCAATTTCGCCCTCGAGGGGCATGTATCCCTAGTTAGCTAGTAAGGGTATTTTAGTCTTTCGGTTGCCTCCATATAACCCAAGTGGTGAGAGGATGGCAGCCATCTCTTGGAACCCTAGCTCATTTGGTTTTCCTATTTTCCTTCCTATTTTCTTAGGATTTTCATAGGACTAGCTTGAGAGCTTCATGGTGAGATCTTGTGAGAGGGAAGGATGATCGGGCGGCAAGCTAGACCTTGTATGAACCTCTTTGGTATGTATAGATGATTCGGCGTGGTTCCTCAAGGCTTGGATGTGTCTTTCCCGTTTCTCCTTTTTGGTGATTTTCGGAGCCTTTTCTTGGCGATTTTCTTGGAGCGATTTCGAGGCCTTTCTCTTTGGGATTTGGTGGGGGATGTATGCATGAACCCTTCGTGGTTCTTTTCCCTTTGATTCCCCTTCCAAATCCGTGAGCAAAAGGGCTCGATTTTGGGGTTTTCGTGGCTCTAGGGTTAGAGGCGTTCTTGGTGGGATTTCTTCGATTCCTCTTGATTTGACAAGTTTTGGTGGACCAAATCTTGGCTATGGAGTACCCATGAGGTGTTCCTACTATCCCCAAAGTCTTGTGCAAAACCGTGGAGCGAATCGGGAGATCGGGAGTTGGATTTGGAGGAGTTGACTCGCGGGCGCTGTTCATCCCGAGCTGCCCAGGCACGACCGGTCTGACCGGTGCTCTTGACCGGTCTGACCGGTGCTAGCCCTTGGTGGGTTTTTGTCTCGGGGAACAGCCTTGTCCGTGTGGTTTTGTCCCGTGGTCCTGCTGATCAGTTCTTGGAGTGTTTGGAGTTGTTTTGCTAGGATTTGTGAGGGGTTCTTCTTCCTCACGGGTTGTGTTTCGTGGTGGTTTTTGTTCCAGGGCCTAGAGGATTCACTGAGGCTTCCTGGAACGTTTGCTGTGCGGCTGCTGTAGCCACCGGCCTGACCGGCTCTGTCCACCGGTCTGACCGGTGTCACCGGTCTGACCGGCGCAGGCCATCGGTCTGACCGGTGTAGCACAGGCAGCAAGCCGTGCAAGTTTCCGCTGTGTGTTTTGGTGAGTTTTGGCTAGGAAGGTTGAGTGTTGGTTCCTAGGACCAGTAGCACTCCAGTGGCTGCGTGGTCTTGACCAACTTGGGTAGTTGGGTCGGAGACGTGAGTTGGAAGCTGTGTTCGTCTTGTTGGAGTTCTCATCTCCTTCGAGAAGAATTTTTATCGGCTCCCATTCACTCCCCCCCTCTCTGGTTCGCCTAATCGGTCCTTCAATTGGTATCAGAGCCGGTTCGGGTCTTTATTGACTCTTACCAGTCTAAGATCCAAAGATGGCGTACCAGGAACGGGGTTCGGGTCCTCCGCACTTCGATGGGAAGAACTACCAGATGTGGCAAAGGCGGATGGCGGCGTTCCTCCGCGGAAAGGGTCAGATCCTTTGGGATGTCACGGTGAATACAGCTTATGTTCATCCGATGAACTTCCTTGCTCCAGGATCGAGGGATATGTTCGAAGCCAACAACAAGGCTGTCGACTACTTGTTTCGTGCTCTGTGTCAGCCTGAATTCGATCGGGTTCAGACAGAGGACTTAGCTTGTAGGATTTGGGAGCAGTTGAAGGATGCTCATGCTGGGAATGCTCAGGTTCAGGCTCGGATGTACGCGACTTACCGGAGAGAGTACGAGAACTTCACTCATCTCCCCGGCGAGTCCGTCGATGCCCTTTTCCAGCGATTTACGGTCGTTGTGAACAACATGAGAGCCAATGTGGACGTCCTCCCATACAATGATCATGATAGAGCCGTGAAGCTCTTGCACTCGTTGGATCGTACCGTATGGGACGGGAAGTTTGAGGCTATTGTTGAGTCCGAGAAGTATGACACCTTGACGGTGAACGAGCTGTTCTCTAAGCTCAAGTCGGCTGAGTTGGACCGTGGTATGACAGCCAAGATCGAGAGCCCGACTGATTCTCATAGTCTCGCTCTCGTTAGTGGCAAAGGAGCCAAGTCTAACGCTAACGCATCCTCCAGGATGTACTCTTTGTCTTCTTTGATGTCTTTGCCAGACGAGGAGTTCGACGTGCTTGGAGAAGACGAGCTGGCGTTGCTGACCAGGCGGTTCGAGAGGCTGCACGAGAACCGGGTGAACACGAGGAGGACAGCACGGACGTGCTTTCAGTGCGGCAAGCCAGGACACTTCGTTGCCGACTGCCCGGAGAAGACGGAGAACAAGGACGGCTACAAGGACGGCTACAGGCACCGATCGAGCAAGGATGGCAAGTACCGATCGAGGCGCGATCACAAGCACAAGAACAAGCACAGGGACGAGCGACGGTCGAGGAAGAAGGATGGCCGCGGCAGGAAGGCCCGAGCAATGGTCGGAGCGAGCGACGTCGACTCCAGCTCCGCCTACTCTTCCTCAAGCTCGAGTAGCAGTGAAGATGAAGGTGATCGGCGCAAGAACAAGAAGTCATCCAGGAACTTGAGCGGGTTGAGCTGCTTCGCGAGAGATGGCTTCTGCGGCATGGCCCGTAGCTCCGGCAGCAAGAAGAGCCACCAGAGTGACTCGGACTCTGACTCCGAGGATGAGGTATGTGATGAGCTCTCTTCTTTGCGCAAGGAGAATGATGAGTTGGTTGACTTGCTTGATAATCGCGATCACATGCTTAGAGAGGCCAAGAAGATGAGGAAAGAGCTTAGGGCCTCACTAGAAGATGCTAGGAACCGTGTGGCTGAGCTAGAAACCCAGAACCTAGATGCTAAGCTTGAGATTGATTCGCTTAAGGCTTCTCCTGTGGTTTCTGATGAGATTGATTGCTGTGATTGCTCTGTGTACCTAGCTGATCTTACTGCTCTTAAGGATAAGCATGCTTCTACTTGTGATGAACTAGATATGCTTAGGGTTGAAGTGGCTGAGCTTAAGTCTAGACCTGCTTTGCTAGGTGCTTGCACTTCTTGCCCTGTTTTGCATGGAAAGATTGATGAGATGCATGCTTACACTGTTTCGCTTGAGGCTAAGTTGAAAGAGCCTATTCCCACTTCTTGCTCTACTTGTGAATTGCATGCGGTTAAGAATTTGGAGCTTGCACATTATGTTGATCGCCTGCAGGATGAAAATGATGAGCTGAGAAAATGTATGAGCTGGTTGTCGGGTCAGGAGCCTCAGCTCGGTATCATGATAGCGGCTTTCAAACGCTATGATGGTCAGGCACTTGGGGCTGACAAGCTTGGAGAGAACTGCGGTGAGGGAGTTGAGAGAGTTGGAGAGATTCCTATCCCACCACCAAACAGACACAAGAACAAGTTTGAGCCCAAGCCCAACCATCTCAGAAACAAACTTGACACTACTCCAGATCCACCCATATTTCCTCACCCAACAAATGATTTTCAGAAACCGGTGAAGTTTGTGAGCCCAAAGGGAGGTGAGGAAGGAGAGAAGAAGGGTGAGAAGCCGAGTGGGCAGCCCCAACCCAAGCCTAAGCCTAAGCCACAGCCCATAAAGTTCCATTGTGGGTATTGTGGGAGAGATGGTCACAAGGATGAGTTTTGCTTCAAGAGGAAGCGTGAGGAGAGAATGGCTAGAGAGTGGGCTAACAGGGACAGGTACCACCCCTCTAATGGTGTACCTGAGCCTCGTATGCAGATGCCCAGGGCCAAGGCGATTGTGAGGACGGTTCCGGCTTGGGGAGACCGGAAGGCTGCAGGTGTTGCTGCTGGCCGAGCCACACCGGTCAGACCGGTGTACTACACCGGTCAGACCGGTGCAGGTCTGGGCAGACAGCGAGTCGGGTTTCGTGCTCGTGAGGATGCTCGGTTTGGTTCTGGAGGTCGTGGTTCTGGTGGTTGGTCTGGAAAGTTTGCAGGTGGTCAGTTTGCTAGGCGTTCTCCACCTCGTGCTCAATACGAGGGTGAGAAGAGTCGTAGCTTTGAGATGGAGCGGAGGAACGATCCACGGTTCCCCTTTCGTGGTTTTCGTCCTCCTCCAGCTAGAGAGGGTTGGTTCCCTCGTGGTGGTTACCGTGGTGGTGTTCGTGGTGGTAGCTTTGATAGGCGTGATGTTTTGGTTTGTGCTAACCCCACTTTGGAGCAAATGGCTCGGCACTGGTTTTACTCTTTTGGTACTAACCCCAGTGCTGAGTCGTTTGTTCACTCACGTGCTCGCTTTTGAATTTCAGGTGGGAGACTTGAAGAACATTTGGTTGATTGACTCCGGTTGCTCGAGGCATATGACCGGAGACAAGGGGTGGTTCTCAAGTCTCGTCCCGGTGGTGACAAAGAAGTACATCACCTTTGGGGACAATGGGCGAGGGCGTGTGCTGTCAGAAGGTGAGATTAAGGTAAGTGACAAGATCACTCTCAGGCGTGTTGCTCTTGTTCAATCGCTTGGATACAATTTGCTTTCTGTGTCCCAGTTGTTGGATGAGGGTTTTGAGGTGTTGTTTCGGCCTGGTGGTTCTCGGATTTTAGATTCTCGGGGGGATCTTGTTTGCATGGTCGTTCCCGAGGGTCAAGTGTTCCGAGCTGATTTTTCTCAGTCTTCTGGTGTGGAGCGTTGCTTCTTGGCTGGTTCTTCGAGTGAGTTGTGGAAGTGGCATAGGAAGTTGGGTCACTTGAGCTTTGACCTTTTGTCTCGCTTGAGTAAACTCAATTTGGTCCGAGGATTGCCACGATTGAGGTTTGAGAAAGAGTTGGTTTGTGCGCCGTGTAGGCATGCCAAGATGGTAGCCTCTTCTCACCCGCCTCTCACCGATGTGATGACTGAGCGTCCATGCGAGCTGCTCCATATGGACCTTGTTGGCCCAGCTCGTGTGCGATCTGCGGGTGGGAAGTGGTATGTCCTTGTTGTAGTGGACGACTACTCTCGGTATGCGTGGGTGTTCTTTCTTGAGGAGAAGGGGGAGACGTTTGGTTTTGTTCGAGATCTTGTCTTGAGGTTAAGAAACGAGAGGCACGGAGATGCCATACGAGCGATCCGCAGTGATAATGGCTCGGAATTCAAAAACTCTCGCTTCGAAACCTTTTGCCATGACTTGGGTCTTGAACATCAGTTTTCGAGTCCGTATACGCCTCCCCAGAATGGCGTGGTGGAAAGGAAAAACAGGACCTTGTGCGAGATGGCTCGGACGATGCTCGACGAGCATAGGACTCCGAGAAGGTTCTGGGCTGAGGCGGTCAATACCGCGTGCCATGTGTCGAACAGGATCTACCTCAGGGTTCACAAGAAGAAAACCTGTTACGAGTTGATGCACGGTCGCACACCCAAGGTGAGTCACTTCCATGTCTTTGGTTGTAAATGCTTCATTCTGAAGAAAGGGAAGAAGTTGGACAAGTTCGAGGCTAGGTCTGTCGATGGTATTTTCTTTGGTTATGCATCTCATTCTAGAGCATTTCGTGTGCTCAATCTTGAAACTAACCAAATCGTGGAGACTTGCGAGGTAACCTTCGACGAGACACAGCCACGTAGTCAGCTTGTTTTTGAGTGTGCAGGTGACGACGAACTTGGCGAGGAGATCTTTCAGGAGGAGGAGCATGAACATGGAGATGATGAAGATGGCGGTGTGATGCCCGCGGCTGAACATGTACCTACTACTTCGACGACGATCGAGAATGGACCCTCTTCCACACCTACAACGACAAACCCAGATCAAGGCGAAGCTGCTGTTGAGGGGGAGGTAGCATCAAGGCGAGAACCTCCCCGACGAGTGCAAGTGGATCACCCAGCTTCGAGAATCATCGGCGACATGAATGAACGTACTACACGGTCGAGGGTTCGGAACAATTCTCATTTCGCTCATGCTGCTTTTGTTGCCACTTTTGAGCCCAAAGACATTGGACATGCGTTATCTGATCATAATTGGGTTGACTCGATGCATGAGGAGTTGGAGAATTTTGAGAGGAACCAAGTTTGGGTGTTGGTTGACCCTCCCCCAGGGTGTAAGCCGATTGGGACAAAATGGGTGTGGAAAAATAAAGAGGGAGAGAAAGGAGAAGTGGTGAGGAACAAGTCGAGACTTGTTGCTCAGGGGTACAGTCAGAAAGAGGGGATCGACTACGAGGAGACTTTCGCTCCTGTAGCTCGTTTGGAGGCGATCAGGATCCTTCTAGCTTTTTCCGTGGCTAAAGGGTTCAAGTTGTACCAGATGGATGTGAAGAGTGCTTTCCTGAACGGTGTGTTGGAGGAAGAGGTGTTTGTGAGGCAACCACCGGGGTTTGAGAGTGAGAAGTACCCTCACCGGGTATACAAGTTGAGGAAGGCGCTGTATGGGTTGAAGCAAGCGCCTAGAGCTTGGTATGGTAGGTTGAGGGGGTTCCTGTTTGAGAGAGGGTTTGAGATGGGGAAGGTCGACCAGACCTTGTTTCTCCTCAGGCAGGGCAGAGATATCCTGATTGTGCAGGTATACGTGGATGATATTGTCTTTGGTGGCTCGTCTAACTCTCTTGTTGCAAGGTTTGCAGAAGACATGAGCAGGGAATTTGAGATGAGCATGATGGGCGAGTTGCAGTTCTTCCTCGGGCTACAAATCAAGCAATCAAAGGAAGGAACATTTGTGCACCAAGCTAAGTACACCAAGGACATTGTGAGGAAGTTCAAGATGGAGGATTCCAAGGCCATGGCGACGCCTATGAGTACGACTACAGTTCTTGATGCGGACGAGGAAGGTGAACACGTGGACCAGAAGGAGTACCGGAGCATGATCGGGTCACTCCTCTACTTGACGGCGACGAGGCCGGACATTCAATTCTCGGTGTGTCTGTGCGCTCGTTTTCAAGCTTCTCCGAGGACTTCGCATCGGCAAGCAGTCAAGCGCATTTTCAGGTATTTGCGACACACTCCCGACTTCGGCCTTTGGTACTCTGCGTCTTCTTCTTTGGCGCTTCATGGATTTTCAGACGCGGATTTTGCCGGGTGTCGGTTGGATAGGAAGTCCACTTCTGGGACTTGCCAGTTCTTGGGTTCTTCTTTGGTATCTTGGTCTTCCCGCAAACAGTCGAGTGTTGCTCAATCCACTACCGAGGCAGAGTATGTGGCCGCAGCTAGTTGTTGCTCTCAGCTCCTTTGGATCACATACACCATGAGTGACTTTGGTGAGGAGTATACCCATGTCCCACTTCAATGTGATAGCACTAGTGCCATAAGCGTTGCAAAGAACCCAGTGCTCCATTCCAAAACCAAGCACATAGAAGTGAGGTATCATTTTCTGAGAGACAACGTAGAGAAAGGGAAGATAGCTTTGATCCATGTACCCACACATGAACAACTAGCCGATATTTTCACCAAACCCCTAGATCAAGCAACTTTCACTCGTTTGCGGGGGGAGCTTGGTGTTTGTTTGATTTCTTGAGTTGGCGTGTGGGAGCTCCTTTGTAGCATATGTATAGCTTTCCTTTGTGCATTTCTTGCATTTGGCATGGCATATGTAGCATGATGTATAGGCATCTTTGTATCTTAGGTTGCATGCATTTTGTATCATATGCATTGTTTAGGAAAGGCTTCTCCTATACACATTGTTCACCATGGAATGACATATATGTCTTTGTGAGCTAATTTGGTAAGCTATGGTTAGTTTGGCTTAGCTCTTGATAATCTTGGTTTGTATCCATGGTTGATGGCTATGTTTTTGAAAAATTTCATATATATGCTCTCTTGTGAGTAAATGCCTTTACATGATCTTGACATGTTTTAGTGGCTTGGTTATGCTTAATTTGTGGTTGGATAGCTTATTTTGATCATATGGGGCCAAAGGCTCATTTGCCATCATGAATGTTTAGCCCCCATGCTTCATCTTGTGGAGGGGCATAAGTTCCTTTTTGTCGCAAAGACATTTCATGTACCAATTATAAATCTGAAAATGAAATGTAAATTGCTTGAAAAATGTGCTCCCATGTCATATGTGCTAATTTTAATTTGCTTTGGGTGCTAAATCGTTGCATGATGCCTACCAATGAGAAGTCTCATATATAGAAGTAGGCACATGGCTCGGTGGCTTTGACATGACATGAGGTGCTTGTGGGTGTTTATGATGGTCTTATGCTTAGAATGGTTGTCCTAGCATGAAGTTTGTGTGGCTTTGCCATTTTGACATGTTTTGCTCATGTTTAGGACTTTGCTCATGAGAGGGTGATTTTTCGCAAAATTGCTAGATTCTATCTTAGCTTCGCCCAATGGTTGTGAAACTTGGTGATCATGAAGTTTATGTATTTACGAAGCTATAGAGTATCTAACTTGCTCGTTTGGACATGTGTAGCATCCTATGTTGAATTTTGTCTATTTGAGAAGCTCTAGGTTGCATTTTTTGCATTTTTGGCTTGATTCATGCATTGTCAACAAGGGGGAGAAGTTTGAGCATGTTTTGGCCTACTGAATGCATTTGGAAGGTTTTCAGGTGGTTTCGAGCTATTTTTGGGCTCTGTTGTGCACCGGTCTGACCGGTTGAGGTCACCGGTCTGACCGGTCAGAGTGCTGGTCCTGTTCACATGTTGCCCACCAGTCTGACCGGTGGTGTCGACCGGTCTGACCGGTCAGAGCTGAGCTGTTGCAGCTGCTCTGTTTTGTGAAGTGGTTCGCATGCATTTGTCCAGGGGGAGTTGCATCGGTTCAGGGGGAGCTTGCATGTGTGCAGGGGGAGCTCTTTGTGGTTTTCGAGCTTTGGTTTGATGGTTTGTGCTCTTTGCTTGAGCATGTTTTGTCTCGGATGTGTCGAGCCGTTGCCCTTGCCTAAGGGGTCCGAGACTTGTCTTCTTCAAGTGATCTTGCTCTTTGCCTTTTTCTTTGGCTTTCGATCGCTTGTTGGAGTTTCTCTTAGTCGTTTCTTTTCTTTTCCTTTTCTCTTGGTTACCAAAACGTGTGTGTTGTCAATGCACTCATCAAGGGGGAGATTGAGAGCCAGGTGTGGTTCGAGGACCGGTGGATGGTCGCTTCCTGGTGTGATGAGTGATTGACAACGTGGTGTGGACTGATTCTTGGCTAAGTATTGCAGGTGCAGGTTGCGGCTTGACTGGTGCAGGTGCAGGTGAAGAACAAGCGTGAAAGGTCGTTGCCGGTGAGGCCTCCAGGTGTGGAGAAGACAAGTAGGCTTGGTTCGAGGGACCCGGTGGCCAGCGGGGTCAAGTGCGGGCCGCATGGTGGCAAGAACGGCAAGATGAAGTCATGGACGGTTTCTTGGTTAAGCCTCAAAACCAAGGTCGAGCCGGGACTACGTGGGAGCCGAGTCATGAGTGGTGATTGGCGGAGGCTACACCGAGTTCGCGGGGTTTCCGGTGGTTCACCAGAAAACCACTGGGTTCCTTGGTTGATCCACAAAGCCAAGACCGAAGAACCGAAGACGGAGGTGCAGCAGCTCCAGACCGGTCTGACCGGTGGGTCTGACCGGTCTGACCGGTGGGTACCGGTCTGACCGGTGAGGAGCACCGGTCTGACCGGTGTGCGACGACGCAGTCCGGAATCTTCGAAGCGGAGGACACGCGTCGGGATCGCAAGGCTTGCGTCGAGGCTAAGCAAGTTTGCGGTTGCTGGGCATCCGTCTGATGGTGCGAAGACAAAGACTTCCAATTTCGCCCTCGAGGGGCATGTATCCCTAGTTAGCTAGTAAGGGTATTTTAGTCTTTCGGTTGCCTCCATATAACCCAAGTGGTGAGAGGATGGCAGCCATCTCTTGGAACCCTAGCTCATTTGGTTTTCCTATTTTCCTTCCTATTTTCTTAGGATTTTCATAGGACTAGCTTGAGAGCTTCATGGTGAGATCTTGTGAGAGGGAAGGATGATCGGGCGGCAAGCTAGACCTTGTATGAACCTCTTTGGTATGTATAGATGATTCGGCGTGGTTCCTCAAGGCTTGGATGTGTCTTTCCCGTTTCTCCTTTTTGCTGATTTTCGGAGCCTTTTCTTGGCGATTTTCTTGGAGCGATTTCGAGGCCTTTCTCTTTGGGATTTGGTGGGGGATGTATGCATGAACCCTTCGTGGTTCTTTTCCCTTTGATTCCCCTTCCAAATCCGTGAGCAAAAGGGCTCGATTTTGGGGTTTTCGTGGCTCTAGGGTTAGAGGCGTTCTTGGTGGGATTTCTTCGATTCCTCTTGATTTGACAAGTTTTGGTGGACCAAATCTTGGCTATGGAGTACCCATGAGGTGTTCCTACTATCCCCAAAGTCTTGTGCAAAACCGTGGAGCGAATCGGGAGATCGGGAGTTGGATTTGGAGGAGTTGACTCGCGGGCGCTGTTCATCCCGAGCTGCCCAGGCACGACCGGTCTGACCGGTGCTCTTGACCGGTCTGACCGGTGCTAGCCCTTGGTGGGTTTTTGTCTCGGGGAACAGCCTTGTCCGTGTGGTTTTGTCCCGTGGTCCTGCTGATCAGTTCTTGGAGTGTTTGGAGTTGTTTTGCTAGGATTTGTGAGGGGTTCTTCTTCCTCACGGGTTGTGTTTCGTGGTGGTTTTTGTTCCAGGGCCTAGAGGATTCACTGAGGCTTCCTGGAACGTTTGCTGTGCGGCTGCTGTAGCCACCGGCCTGACCGGCTCTGTCCACCGGTCTGACCGGTGTCACCGGTCTGACCGGCGCAGGCCATCGGTCTGACCGGTGTAGCACAGGCAGCAAGCCGTGCAAGTTTCCGCTGTGTGTTTTGGTGAGTTTTGGCTAGGAAGGTTGAGTGTTGGTTCCTAGGACCAGTAGCACTCCAGTGGCTGCGTGGTCTTGACCAACTTGGGTAGTTGGGTCGGAGACGTGAGTTGGAAGCTGTGTTCGTCTTGTTGGAGTTCTCATCTCCTTCGAGAAGAATTTTTATCGGCTCCCATTCACTCCCCCCCCCCCTCTCTGGTTCGCCTAATCGGTCCTTCACAGGTGCGTCGCCGATCTTGATCCTTGTTTGCTCGACCTTGGGGCTTTCTGTGTATGTTACTGACAAGTTTTGTGCTTCGGACAGGGGGGACCCCTGCCGCATTAGATAGTGGCAAGAACGCCTCAGGCCAGGAGGCCTTTGGGCATAAGCCGGAGAAGACACCAGTGGGGCAGTCACCGGCGACCTGAGCCTGGGACGTTTCAAGCAAGGCCCCTGAGGCCATGGGGGCGGCATCGTCAGCGGCGACCAAGGTTGCTTCCAATAGTGCCCGACAGGGCGAAGGTCTTTGACAAGAGGACCAACCCGAGTCGGACCCGCCGCAGACGCACGAAGCGGAGGCCGGGGGAGGAAGCGGACCCAGCGATAGGGACAAGTGCCTCTACTCCGGCACCCCGTGGGAAAAGGACATCCTTGCTGACAGCTAGGACCTTGACGAGTTTCGAGAAGCATCGAAGACGATTGGGAGGACACTCATCGTAAGTTTTGGTTTCGCCCAGGCACTAGGTCTTCAATTTGCTCTGATAGCTTGGTATGACGACCTTTGGCATTGTATCGATGCAGTCACTTGCCGCGCGAGCACAGGGTAGGGCGGACCTGCTGAAGGAGGGCGCGAAGCTACATACGGAGGTGACCGCGGCCCAGGAGGCCGTGCTGCAAGCCAGGATCGAGGCCGCGGAAGAAATCCGACGCCTCAAGGACGAGATGGTCCTGAAGAACAGGACGATGGCCGCCTTGAAGGAAGAGCTCGAGGCTGCAACGGTGGAGGTGAAGGAGGCTGATTATTAGCTCAAGATCGCCACTTCGGGTATGTCTGGGGTCCTTCGACCTTGAGGTTTGAAGTTTACATCGTCGTGTGTCGTCCCTGACCTTGTTGATTGCAGATGCCAAGAAGAGGGAGACCGCCTTGAAGAAGGAGCTCAAGGAGTCCAAAGACCAGGTCAAGACCCTCAAGGAGAGGACTAAGGAGGTTGAAGCCAGTGAGTATTACTATACCCAGAAGGTTGCGTATGAATTCGGTGTACGCCGGGACCTGGAGATCGACCTTTCCCAGGCGATCCAAACTCTTATTGATCATCAAGAGATGACTGCAGATCTTCAGAAGGAGCTGGGCGGCCTCAAGGAGGCTGCTGAATACCTTATGGATGTCTATGTCCCCAAGGTCGAAGGCGGGCCACAAGAGCTCGTCGCGCGACTGGAGGAGGCAGAAGGTCGAATGAAGACCCTGCTGATGGACAGCGGCAAGCTCGCCGCGGCTGCAGCACTGGCCATGGTGAAGCACCACGAGCCAACATTCCACCTACAGAAGGTCGCAGAGGAGATCGACCTGGCTCCGCTGGTAGGGGCTGAAGATGTCCAGGTTGCAGTGGAGGAGATCGTCAAGAAATTAGATCTCTGAAATGTAAGTTAAGATTCAACAAACTGTTAGTGCAGATGGGTCGTATACCCTTTTGATGTAAGATAAACCTTGCATGAATGAAAAGGTCAAGTTTAATTAACGACTGCGATCCCTTATTGGACTCAGATACTTATTATAAGAATGCAAAAGTAATGAAACTGCAAAAACCCTTTCCCCCCGCTGAACCAACTCAGTGGAAGAACGGCTTGCCGACTACACGGCTCAGCGTGGAGGCTTACAAGCAGCCGGCGTGCGGAGGGGGGCCTTGGACCCAAGGTTGCACAATCGCATGACTTAAGAACACTTATAAAAGGTATAAAAGTTGTGGTAAGGGAAAACACTTGCGAAAAGAAAGGGAAAACCCCCCAGGTCGAACGACCTTAGGTTGGCAAAGCCAAGCCCCCGAGCGTGATGGGCCTGGCTTAACACCAAGCCCCCGAGCGCGCCGGGTCCGGCTTTAAACCAAGCCCCCGAGCGTGTCGAGGGGGAGGGGTGAACAGAAAGTAAATAGAGACCCGAAAAGTAGGTCGACAGGAAAACTGCTGAGAAGGGAATGTTTATATATATTGCTGATGAATTACAAGGGATAGAGTACACAGCTTTTATTGCGATACAAGGCTCCCAAGGATAGAAATGACATAGGTGCTCGATGTTCCAAGGGTTCGGGACTCCCTGGCCATCAGCCCACTTGAGGCGATAGGTCGCCGGTCCAATGACCTCTTTAACTATGAAAGGGCCTTCCCAAGGTGCAGAGAGCTTGTGCATGTCCTTGGTGTTCTGGATCCGCCGCAGGACTAGATCGCCAACGTTGAAGGAACGCTCCCGCACGTTGCGGTCGTGGTAGCGACGTAGCTACTGCTCGTGGCGGGTGTGGCGCATGAGCGCAGCCACACGATGCTCTTCGATGCTGTCGAGGTCGAGCCTGCGTGTTTGCTCCACTTCTCCTTCGTCAAAGTGCTGGATTCGAGGAGCTCCGAAGGTGACGTCAGTGGGGAAGATGGTCTCTGACCCGTAGACCAAGAAGAAGGGGGAGTATCATGTAGCCGAGCTGACCTGGGTCCGGAGACCCTAGATGACGTGAGGGAGGTCTGCGAGCCACCTGGTTGCGTAAGGTGATGAGCCATCGAAAATACGATCCTTGATGGCCTGCAGTACCATGCCATTGGCCCGCTCGACCTGGCTGTTGCACCGTGGGTGCGCCACCGAGGAGTAGTATACGTCGATCATGTTGTCTTGGCAAAAGTCCTAGAAATCAGCTCCTGTGAAGGACGTGCCAAGGTCGGTGACAATCCTGTTGGGGACCCTGTTGACGGCTGTTAAGTATCTAATTTAAGGCTGTCAATCCCTGCATTTTATCATAAGAACTAAGCATCCACACTAGAATAGGGGTTTAAACTAACAATTTCCACAAGTGGCTATGCTAAGTTGAATGCAGGTGTTTAGAGTAAGAAATGGAGAGAAAAGACACCTTCATGATCCTAGCAAGTTAGGCTCAGCCAATGAGGGGCTGCATGCAAGCATCCCCTGGATCCATGACATCACCAATCCAAGGGAGGAAGCCTCGGCGAATCAGAAGCCGCCATGCAGGCATCACATGGATCCCATGGCCCACCAGAGCGCCTAAACCACCTCCAAATCACGTGGACACCGGGAACCGACCTTAGGACCCACATATCAGCCACCAGGAGGAAGCACACCCTGAGTGGGACCCACAGGGGGTCGGCCGAACCGACCTTGTGGCGCCCACTCAGGTGCTTCCACGTGGTGCTCGGTCATTGGTCCTAGAAGCTATCCCTGGGGTGTTTGGGTGCCCCCACACCGGTTGCTCAAGCCTATAAATAGGAGGAGAGGGGGGGTAAGAAGAGGATGAACACACTTGAAGCCATTTCTCACCTTTGCCTCTTTCTCCCTCTCTCATTCTCTCTTGGTGGAGGTGAAACCTCATCCCACCATGAGTGTGTGTGTGTGTGGAGGATCTAGACTAGGTGGTGCTAGGTAGGGAGGAGTGTGTGGATGAGTAGAGGTGAGGTGGTGATGATCCGTTCATCATCCATCGTCCCATTGTACCTCGTGAGCGATGTTGTTCTTCATTTAGACTAAAGTGAGTATTTCAGTATTTTCTATTTAGACTAAAGTGGCTCTCATGCATGAATGAATTGTTCTTGAGTTCTTCGTTTGTTCAACATTTAGAGGCTCGCGTTCTTCATGAACGTGCTTCCTCGATCTAGTTGACGAGCGAGTTATTCATTCTTTTGCGTTTGTTCATAAGTTAGAGGCTCGTGTTCTTCACGAACACGACCCTTGATCTTCTGTTATCAGCGCATAAGTTTGCATTCCGTTTGTGTGATTGCCTGTCTATTAGAATATATTGAAGCTCATGCATATCTGGTTTAGATCAAGTATCAATCATATCTCCTTGCGCAAATCGATTCATTGATGAATAAGGTCTAGCTCAACCTCGCGGGTTCGTCGCTTTGTATTTATACAGAGTGCTATAGTGTTTCTACGGGACGTCAGACATAGCCGTGCTATAGTAGTAGTCAGTGGTGTAGACGTGGTGCTAGACTGCTGGTTATCCTTCAAATGCCCTGTATCCCACATTTTGTCTTGGGGTAGGCCGCGGTAGTGACAGCCGTTGGACCCTCTGAAATCCCCCACGTTCGGATACAGTGTGTAGGCAACTATTTGCCGTGAACCAACTGTTATAGCCAGGAGGGGCCGGTGTCCGAAGTGAGATCTTATCCGAGCTTGTTCCTCTCTAGAGTCGAGAACCTACAGGAGACTTCACATCACTCACCTACCTCAGCAGGGACTGTGTGCCCTTAGATAGTCACCCGTAGAGTCCCCCATACCGTTCCTTGGATTCGATACCCTTGGGAATACTCCTGAGGTGAAGTGCTACAACAGTGTATCCGTGCGCTGGCGGATTCGTTCGCACCCGTCAGTATACCCGGGTGATTCTTACACGCTCACGCTAACCCGGCGTCATAGTGGTGACGTTAAGAAATACCAACAAGCATTTCTGGTGCTGTTGCCGGGGAACGGTTGTCAAGAATCTACGAACCCGACTATCCTCGTATCTTTTGTTTTCCTTTTATTTCTACCTTTACCCCCGCTATCCCAGGAAGGTTATCCTTGTACACACCTTCCACCCATTATGAGTGAAACCATGGAATCAACTCTCTGGAGACAACCCGCTCTTCTAACACCTTGTATGGTTCACCCATCTCTCATGAAGCTAGTTGAGGAAAAACCCTTCTCGGGGATGAGTCATGAGAATCCTTATGATCACGTAAGAGACTTTGAGCAATTGTGTTCTACCCAGGGTAAAATCGGGGCACCACAAGATGTTCTTAAGAGGAACCTGTTTCCGTTCTCCCTCTCTGGGGAAGCGAGAACTTGGTACCATTGTTTTGGTTGCAACCACCTACGCTGGGAGGAGTTGAGAGCATCTTTTTACACTCGATTCTTTCCGGTGCGGCGTGTCGTTTCCTTAAGAATGGCGATCCTCAGTTTCAAACAAAGAGAGAAGGAAACCTTAGGCATGGCATGGCATCGTTTTGCCTCTTTGGTTGAAGCTTGCCCAATCCTTGGTCTGCCCGACCCAGTGCTCTTGCAGCATTTCTGGTTTGGTTTACGAAGAGATTGTGGCATGATGCTTGATGCCATTTTGGTAGGCGCCTTTGTGCTCTTAGAGCCAGAACAGGGACTGGAAATTCTAGGAGAAATCCGAGATTTCAGCTCCCCACCTGACTCGAGTGACGAGGTAGCCAAACGAGAAAATATCGAGTTGCCTAAGCCCATCCTCGAGAGAGCCCGAGCTTACATGCCAAATTTCTCTGTGCTCTGGAGGAAGATATCACTCCTCACTGGCAGGAATCTATGGGAAAGAGCACTTAGTGCAAATTCTGCCCCTAGATTCCCCTATCGTTCCTTCTCTTAAAACCCGGCCTTCGAGACTTAGTCTCGAGGGAAGGAGGAGAGTAGTAGTCGAGGAAGAAGAATCATTCCTGGCGGGGATGATCACTTCAACCTTGCCCGCAACTCTCCAGGGGAGGTCACGATGGATGTTTTTCGTGCTTCATGTCAAGGCTCAATCCGAAGTGCCGCCACACTGAGGGTTATGCCAAGACACGAGCCCCGGCGCAGTAAAACTTCCATATCTTTGGCTTACGGAAGCACGATCTTATATACGGTCTAGTTGAGCAATCCATCTCATTATCTTAAGTTCAGCTAAGACCGATGCTGATCAAGTCAAGTGGATGTAAATCCTACTCTTCATTTCTTGACGTGATCGTTGCCCTGTGGGAGTGTGGTTACATACCTATCTTTTACACTTCCATTGGAAGCTTGGGTTAACTTACGTGTCATCCCACTTAGGTGAGGGTGAGGTCCTTTGTCAGCCCAAGGAGAGGATGAACTAGCAAGTTCGTCACTTTCGATCCACCGCTCGAATGATCGTTCGACCCATAAAATCTTCACTCACTCAATCTGGGGTTCGATCATACTTGAGTTCTAGAGGTGAAAGCTTCACTCTTAGAGCACTCTAGGCTTTAGGCTCGGATCTTGTGCTCACTCCATCACCTCTATCATCTCTCGTTCGTAGTGCTATAGCCTTGCTAGCTGCGCTTCCCTCCTAAGGTTGCCCATCACAGTTCCCTTAGGATGGTTGTGAGGATCACCTCTGTTTCACCATGTATACAGCTTGCATCGTACATATGCACTAACCATGTAGGAGGAAAAATACATCCTACCATAAAGAAACCTGCAAGGAGGACCACAGGGCAGAATAGGAGGATATCACCAGGAGAAAATGGACGATATGAGCAACAGGGCAACAATAACTCTTCATCCAGGTATGAGTTCAGGTAAAGTCCCCAAGTTGAGCTATTAAGGTATAAAGAGGTTTAAGTCAAGTTGTCTGGGGTAGAAGGTAATTATACGCCCAAAATCCCATTCTAGCCCTTGTTGAAGCCTCCGGCCTTAGAATTGGTGGGCCACCTGACCTAGAGACCCTGAGCCCCGCCAGAGCCCACACGCCGAAGCAGCGGCCCAGCGGAGCCTAGATGGGTTCGGCCGACCTACCCACTAGGGTCGTCGCCACCTCTCGTGTTTCGCGTGCGCACTCCTTCGTCCTCCAGAAACCCTTTTCTCGTCGCGTGACGGAGTTTTGCATCACGCAGAACCCCATCTCCTCTGCTCGATCCTCCACTCAATCACTGCTCCGCGCGCTCTGCACACCTTTGCCCGATGGCTCCCTCTGGCTTCGATGGGGAGAAGTCCTTCTGCTTCAGCAACTTCGGAGGCAGCGAGCTTCACCCATGGGACGGAACTCAGGACGATTTGATGATTTCGGAGCGAGGGAGGAAGGGGAGAAGCCCTACTGGAGACTCGGTAGAGCCCCCAGCTAGGCGCGGATCATCCTCACCTCCTACCTTCGCCAGTCACTGCTCCCTGTTCAATGTCCTAGGGAAGAAGCCGGCTCCTGGATCAAGCAAGAAGGTGCTATTTGATGATTGGCCAGGTCCGCCACTAAAGGCCGGAGAGCGCTACGCAGGATCACTTTTCGGTGAAGATGGCAACTCCTTTTGCCATAAGTATGAGCAGGATGTGTGGGATGAAGTCCCGCAACCTCAGACTAGGTTTCGCATCTTTGGAGTGAGGACCCCTAAGGACAGCTGCGGGGTGCCCAAGCCATACCCGCCAAATTGGGAGGCAGAGCTTGGCGACATCCTAGCTTCATTGCCTAACAGGAAGAATCTCCATGTGGGCAAGGTAGCAGATGATCTGACAGAGGTGTACTTTGAATTTGACCTCTTAATGAAGACTGTGAGAAGGCAGCGGGCGGAATATCGACAACTCAGGAACCTTCTCCTCAAGACCCGTGAGGAGATGAATGCCAAGCTACAGCAGTTGATAGAGGTCGAGGGTTTGGAAGCCCTCTTTGCTGAGCAGAGGGTCATGCCCCACTCTTATTTCCCTTTATAGGTGCTTAGTTAGGTTTAATTTATTTCCCTTAATTTATTTCCCTTCCAATTATTTCCTTTATTTCCATCATTTATGTAAGCACCTATTTCTTTAGTGAACTTGGATGAATAATTTTGGCTCCACCAGTCATGTAACCCGGTTGAGTCACTTGTGTGTTAGCTATTTCTGCTTTTGCTTTTGTTTGTATCAAAGAACTACACCCAGGTACAAAACAGTGTGGGGAGAGCTGCACTCTCCAAACGTGAACACGACGGATCATTATTGCACCCACACTATGCTCACACAGCGCTTACGATCGACCACACTTAGAGAACCTGAACGGGACATGCATTCGTGCGCATCACAGGAATCCCCGTCTGGTCCACACAGAAACCAGCGCTGGTTTGCATCTCTTCCTCATTTCACCATGATTTCTGAGTTTGTACGCTCATGCTTGATAAATTCTCCATAAATCAACTCAAGAAATCTATGGAAATGCTTACTCCATGCCTAGGGTTGACATGCGTAAGTTTTATTCCTCGTTTATAACCTTGAGGCTTGTGAACAATATCATCATAAGGACAACATGCTGATCTAAGTACTTGACAAGTGAGATATGACTTGATGACATGATCTTAACTCTGCTGGTTCTAGTCCTTGGGATAATTTTGTTTTTGAAAAAAAATGCTCTTGCAAAACTCATCTTTGATATGCCACCGTCCTACCAAAGCCATATGATGTTCATAGTTGAAAACCTTATACTCATATGCTGCTTATTATTGCATTGAGCTTTGTCAAATTCTGTGACCCTTGTGAGAATTCTTTTCATTACTTTCATGATCAAGATGCATGTGCATGCCACCTTATTCCCCTTGCTATGCTTCTACCCTGGAAGTTAGCATTGTATTGGTCATCCATTCCGTGGAAATAAGGCTCCATATGTATTGATCTCTCCCTCCTAGTTTGTGTTACACAAGAGACATGGCTATCGGAAAAAAAAAATATGGACACATGAAGGTCCGAGTGTTGAAGAGAAAAAAAATATACATATATATAGAGATAGCCATGCTCTCAAAAGATTCTTATACAAAAGGGAGCATCATGGAAAAAGGAGTTCCCTAACTTAGATGGTAATAACTAGTGTCCATTCCGGGGCTAGTGTCCACCTTACCATTTACCAACATTCATGATATATGTATGGTAATATCTAGCACCCACTTCGGGCCTAGTATCCACCTTACCATACTCACCATACCCATACACGTGCACATCTTGATCTGATCGTATGATTTGATTTTCTCTGTGGATCTAGTTTTTGACTTTGCAATACATGTGATACAAGTATGCTTTACCTTCATCCTACCCTGAGCTCCAAAAACAGCCATCATTAGAAGTAGGGTGAAGAAAGGCAATCTAATGCCTTGGTGAGGACATATACACATTGAGCGATCCGAGAGAATCAAAGAAGGAGGGCAGAGCAGAATTTTCTTTTAAAATTATTAAGAAAACCCCAAGTGCTGACCAACAGGTGCTTAAGAAACTCGATTCATGGTCATTCCTCTTATCAACTACCCAAAATGGCATTGTAGCCAAGCCACAGAGTTCACAAGAGCACGGTATGACCTGGAATAACTCCTATGCTCGTCTTATCCCTTTGGTTTAAACCCATGTGATCTTCCCTTTCGCTCGGGACGAGCAAAGGGAAAGTGTGGGGGAGTTGTTGACGGCTGTTAAGTACCTAATTTAAGGCCGTCAATCCCTGCATTTTATCATAAGAACTAAGCATCCACACTAGAATGGGGGTTTAAACTAACAATTTCCATAAGTGGCTATGCTAAGTTGAATGCAGCTATTTAGCATAAGAAATGGAGAGAAAAGACACCCTCATGATCCTAGCAAGTTAGGCTCAGCCAATGAGGGGCTGCATGCAAGCATCCCCTGGATCTATGACGTCACCAATCCAAGGGAGGAAGCCTCGGCGAATCAGAAGCCGCCATGCAGGCATCACATGGATCCCATGGCCCACCAGAGCGCCTAAACTGCCTCCAAATCACGTGGACACCAGGAACCGACCTTAGGACCCACATATCAGCCACCAGGAGGAAGCACACCCCGAGTGGGGCCCACAGGGGGTCGGCCGACCCCACAGGTCGGCTTAACCGACCTTGTGGCGCCCACTCAGGTGCTTCCATGTGGTGCATGGTCATTGGTCCTAGAAGCTATCCCTGGGGTGTTTGGGTGCTACCACACCGGTTGCTCAAGCCTATAAATAGGAGGGGAGGGGGTAAGAAGAGGATGAACACACTTGAAGCCATTTCTCACCTTTGCCTCTTTCTCCCTCTCTCATTCTCTCTTGGTGGAGGTTAAACCTCATCCCACCATAAGTGTGTGTGTGGAGGATCTAGACTAGGTGGTGCTAGGTAGGGAGGAGTGTGTGGATGAGTAGAGGTGAGGTGGTGATGATCCGTTCATCATCCATCGTCCCCTTGTACCTCGCGAGCGATGTTGTTCTTCATTTAGACTAAAGTGAGTATTTCAATATTTTCTATTTAGACTAAAGCGGCTCTCATGCAAGAATGAATTGTTCTTGAGTTCTTCGTTTGTTCATCATTTAGAGGCTTGCGTTCTTCATGAACGTGCTTTCTCGATCTAGTTGACGAGCGAGTTATTCATTCTTTTGCGTTTGTTCATAAGTTAGAGGCTCGTGTTCTTCACGAACACGACCCTTGATCTTCTATTATCAGCGCATAAGTTTGCATTCCGTTTGTGTGATTGCCTGTCTATTAGAATATATTGAAGCTCAAGCATATCTAGTTTAGATCAAGTATCAATCATATCTCCTTGCGCGAATCGATTCAATGACGAATAAGGTCTAGCTCAACCTCGCGGGTTCGTCGCTTTGTATTTATACGGAGTGCTATAGTGTTTCTACAGGACGTCAGACGTAGCCGTGCTATAGTAGTAGTTGGTGGTGTAGACGTGGTGTCTAGACTGCTGGTTATCCTTCGAATGCCCTATATCCCACGGTTTGTCTTGGGGTAGGCCGCGGTAGTGACAGTCGTTGGACCCTCTGAAATCCCCCATGTTCGGATACAGTGTGTAGGCAACCATTTGTCGTGAACCAACTGTTATAGCCAGGAGGGGCCGGTGTCCGAAGCGAGATCTTATCCGAGCTTGTTCCTCTCTAGAGTCGAGAACCTACAGGAGACTTCACATCACTCACCTACCTCAGCAGGGACTGTGTGCCCTTGGATAGTCACTCGTAGAGTCCCCCATACCGTTCCTTGGATTCGATACCCTTGGGAATACTCCTGAGGTGAAGTGCTACAACGGTGTATCCATGCGCTTGCAAATTCGTTCGCACCCGTCAGTATACCCGGATGATTCTTACACACTCACGCTAACCCGGCGCCATAGTGGTGACGTTAAGAAATACCAATAGACCCCGAAGCAGTGGGTGATCTCCTCGATGAACTTGGCGGTCTCTTTCGATGTGACACTGGATACAGGACGGACCTCGATCCACTTGGTGAATTTTGTCCACCGCCACGATGATGTGCTTGTACCCGCCAGGGACGGTCTTGAAAGGTCCCACGGAGTCAAGACCCCACACTGCGAAGAGCCAAGATGGAGGGATGGTTCTTAGGGCCTGGGCCGGGACGTGCTGCTGTTTGGCTAAGAATTGGCACCCTTTGCATCGACGTACAAGTTCCTGTGCATCAGCCATGGCGGTACGCCAGTAAAAGCCGGACCTGAAGACCTTGCCCACAAGGTTGGCCGAGGTGGCGTGGTTGCCGCACTCGCCGCCGTGGATTTCATCTAGGAGCCTGAGGCCCTCAGATCGCAGGATGTACTTCATCAAAACCCCGGTGGAGGCGGACCTCCGGTAGAGCTCTGTGCCAACGATGACGTAGTTGGCACTATGCCTCATGATCTTTTCGCGCTCCACTTTATCCTCAGGTACTCGATGTTCAAGGAGGAAAGCGAGAAAGTTGAGGCGTCAGTCGTCCTCTGCCTCAGTCATGAGGACGTCACGACCTCTCGGTGGGGTCGCTTCGTCATCTGGTGACTCTGGGTCGGGGAAAAGCTTGATAGTCGGCTTGCGCAGGTCCTGGACAAACACGCTAGCCGGCACTAGCGTGCGCTTGGAGCCGAGCTTGGAGAGGATGTCAGCCGCCACGTTGTTGTTGCGACATAGTGGTGGAATTCGAGTCCCTCGAAGTGACGCTCGAGCTTGCACACCTCGGCGCAGTAGGCATCCATTGTATCCTTTCTGGCTTCGGAGTCCTTGCTGACTTGGTCGATGACGACCTTGGAATCGTCGTAGGCCATTAAGCGCTTGATCCCCAGGGAGATGGCGATGCGTAGCCCATGAATGAGGGCTTCGTACTCGGCGCCGTTGTTAGACGCCTTGTAGTGGATCTGCAGGACGTACTTCAGGTAGTCGCCCTGAGGGGAGATGAACAGTACGCCTGTGCCGACTCCTTCTAGGTTCAAGGAACCATCAAAGTACATCTTCCAATGCTCAGGTCGTTCCGAAGGTGGAGGCTGCTGGATCTCTGTCCACTCCGAAACGAAGTCCGTGATGACCTGGGATTTCATTGCCTGCTTGGGGCAGAACTCTAGGTCGAACTCGCCTAGCTCGATGGACCAATAGACGATGCGTCCAGTGGTGTCACGGCTGCGCAGGATCTCACCAAGGGGGAAGGCCGAGACGACATTGATCTTGTGCGACTGGAAGTAGTGCCGGAGCTTGCAGGAGGTG
Organism: Cenchrus fungigraminus; assembly: GCA_036936925.1. Lineage (NCBI taxonomy): Eukaryota > Viridiplantae > Streptophyta > Magnoliopsida > Poales > Poaceae > Cenchrus > Cenchrus fungigraminus. The sequence goes on along the minus strand of CM072773.1, from coordinate 114,381,295 downwards.
ACTAGCAGGGTGTAGATCATCTTCTGAGGTTGGGTGTACCTGGTCTTGCTGTCTGACAGGACCTCGCTGACGTAGTAGATAGGTCGCTGGATAGGGTAGGGTGGCGAAGGTCTCTGCGAGGTCAGCTATGAGCTTATCCCCCTCGGTGGTCTTGATGACCACGTCGTCGATGTAGGCTTCTACATTTTTGTCGATCTGACGCTCCAAACACTTCTGGATGGCCTTCTGGTAGGTCGCTCCAGCGTTCTTGAGGCCAAAGGTCATGGCCGTGTAGCAGTAGATGCCGTGTGGTGTTATGAACTCTGTTTTATCTTGGTCGGAGACCATCAGGGCTATCTGGTGATACCCCGAGTAACAGTCGAGAAAGCATAGGAGGACGCTTCCGGCCGTGGAGTCCACAACCTGGTCGATGCGCGAAAGAGGCAAGGGGTCTTTAGCGCAGTGCCTGTTGAGGTTAGTGTAGTCGATACACGTTCTCCATTGATCGGTTTTCTTGGGTACAAGCACCGGGTTGGCGAGCCAAACCGGATTTTTACACTCTCGGATAAATCTGACAGTAGGAGCTTTATTATTTCTACCCTAATGACGTGCTTGCGATCTTTCGCAAAGCGGCGAAGCTTCTGCTTGACAGGCTTGGTTGTCTTGCTTACATCCAAGGAGTGCTCAGCCAGCTCCCTGGGGACACCCGGCATATCTGATGGACTCCATGCGAATATATCTGCGTTATCCCGGAGGAAACTAGTGAGCGCGAGTTCCTATTTGTCGTCGAGGCCGTCGCCGATCACCACCGTCTTCTCTACGTCGGCAAGGCCGAGGCAGACCTTCTCGTGGAGGGCACGACGTCCAGGGCGGTGTCGGTGCGCTTCTGCTCCGGGACAGCTAGGTCGCTCGGATCGACCTTCTTGGCCTCGGCGACCAAGACTGCGGAGGCGTCAACGCAGGCAGAGGTCGCGGCGAGGTCGAGGGCCTCCGAGTTGCACTTGAAGGAGATAATGAGGTCCCCCAGGATAGAGAGGACCCTGTTTGGAGCAGGCATCTTCAACACCAAGTAGGTGTAGTGCGGGATGGCCATGAACCTGGCCAGCATCGGGCGACCTAGGATCGCATGGTAGGAGGACTTGAAGTTGGCGACCTCAAAGCTGAGGTACTCCGTGTGGAAGTTAGCCTCCATATCGAAGGTAACAAGGAGGGAGACCCGACCCAGGAGGTAGGCCGCCTTCCCGGGGACGATGCCGTAGAAGGGCTCGTCGCACTCCGTGAGCTTGTCGAAGTCGAAGTTCATCTTCTTGAGGGTCTCAACGAAGATGATGTTGAGCCCGCTCCCCCCATCGATCAGGGTCTGGGAGAGCAAGGCCCCATCCACCATCGGCTCGACGACGAGTGGATAGGACCCAAGATCTGGGATGTGGACCCAGTGATCAGCTCTAGAGAATGTGATCACCTACTCAGACCAACGCAGAGGCATAGTTGGCTGAGTGTGGACGAGGTGGACCTCGTGCTTGTCCTTGCGGTAGCACCTCTTGCTGACGTTGGACTTGAGGCCCCCAACGATCATGTTGATCGTGCGGGTCGCGGCCTGGAAAGGCCCGTTGGGGTTGCCTGTCGGAGGTAGGGCAGTAGGTTGCCCGCGTCGCGAGGAGGTTCTGGAGGTGGGTCGCTGCGAGAATTGTCGCGGCGATCGTCACGTTGGTTGTCACGGGGGTCCCGCTTGTCGCGGTCGTCGCGTCGGTCCCGCTGGTCGTCGCGGCGGTAGTTGTTGCTATAGCAGCGGTTGTCGCGGCGACCGCCGTCGTTCCTAGGTCGCTTGGGGTCCACGGGGGTGCTGAAGGCCCTCTTGAACTGGGAGCACTCACGGAGAGTATGAGTAGATCCCTCGTGGAACCCGCAGAGGCTGTCGAGCGCCGCATCGAACTCCTCCTGGTTGAAGGTCGAAGCTCAACTTCCGTCAGTCGCTAGGACCTCGGAAGATCGCTTGCGGAGCTTGGACAAGGGGTCCGCTGCGGCGCCCGTTGTGCCAAGGGTGTCAGCGTCGAACTGGTTCTGCAGTGCCTCTTCTGTGTCCATCAGCTTGTTGACGACGTTCATCATCTCCTTGACGGTGGTGGCGCCGGATTCATGGATCTTCTCGAAGAGCTTGCGATCTTTGATGCCTTTCTTGTAGCTTTCGACGATCTGGTCGTCCCTGACACTAACGCACTCGTTGCGGTTCTCGAAGAACTGGTTGTTGTAGTCTCGGAGCCGCTCCTTGGGCTTCATGACGACCCTCCCAAGGTTGAAGGCATTTCCAAGACAATCATAGGTCGCCAGGAAGTTGGAGGTGAAGGCCTGGGATAGGTCAGCCCAGATCTTGATGCTGCCTGGCTTGAGGCTGTTGAGCCATAGCGAGAGGGCCTTGCCCATGACCAGCAGGAAGTAGGCCGCCATGTGGTCGAAGCTGCCGCCGGCCGCCTTGACGGCGACGTAGTAGGTCGATAGGCAGATGTTGGGGTCCGAGCACCCATCGTACTCCTTGATGTTGGGCTTGAAGTTCTCGGGATAGACCACCATCCTGAGACGGGGGGCCAGCGTCGGGAAGGCGGTGACAGCTAGGTCGTCACCAGTTGCTCTGGCTGGAGTAGCTTCTCTGGGTGCGGAGTGGACGCTGCGGTCCGGGATGACGACCTGGGAGCGCGGTTGCCGATCCCGGTTGCCCTGGGCGACCCCTGGGTCGCCATGCTCGGTGTCGTAGAGGGCACGTCACCGGTTGTTGATGTCGTGGCGGTCGCGCTGCTCGCTCTCCACGATGCGGTGGACGGCACCAGGAGGGCTGTACTCGCGATCGTACTCCGCGCGATGGCGGAGTTTGCGCTACTCGCGCTCGCGGTGGCGCTGGTCGACGTAGCCGCGCACGTCGCGAGTGCGCCTGTTGGCGTCGAGGTTGACGCGGAGGTCACCGACGTTAGCAGCAGCAGGCTGCTAGGCGGGTTGCTCGAGGTTGTGCTGGGTGACCTCTTCCCAAACGGGGGAAAGGTGGGAGCGCTGAGGTCGATGGGATCGACTGCATGAGTGGCGCGTCGATGAAGACGTAGCGGCCATAGAAGCCATGCTCTTTTCATCCACCAAGGCTTTGGCGACCCGGAGGTACACGATGGCCTGCTCTGCTTCAGCGTCAGTGGAGCTTGCTGGAGTCTTGTGATGGCCGCGCCCAGGTTGGCCTGGGGGCTGTTGAACGTCGGGATCCCAGCTTCCTCGAACTCCATGCGTAGGTCCCGAGCGTAGGGGTGGGTCGCATAGCACTGTTCGTCCGCACGTCGCTGGGCACGTAGGGCGTTGCCTTGGATGCGGGCTGCTTCCTCGGAGTTGGTCGCGCCCACACGGGGTGGCTCGTTCTCGGAGACCACGAGCACTTGACGGAAGACGATGTCTGAGTCATTGGGGGAGACTCGAACACGGACCTTCTGGAACTCACCGCAGTCCGAAGACTGGGTAGGTCGTTTGGCGCGGCGGGGGAGCTCTTGGTCGATCTTCTTCCGCAGGCGGCACCCACGGAGGGTGTGCTTCACACCCTTGTGATAGGTGCAAGGCACGTCGAGAGAGTCGCGCCGAGCACGAGGTGCAGGCCTTAGGTCGCCAGATGGCCTCCGACCAGATTGGATCTGGGAGGGTGTGGAGAGCTGACTGAGTCGAAGGCCAGGCACAGACTTCAAGTCGAAGGGGAACGTATCGTGGCGTAGCGCCGTCTGCGCTGAGCGTTGAGCTTGCTCGTAGATCTCCAAGGTTTCCTTCATCGTTCCGATGACGTTCTCCATCCCCTGAACAAGGTCATAGGGTCTGGGTGGGTGGGTCTCCAATACTAGATCGGAAACGGGGTTGGCGACGGGCGCCGTCACGACCTGCTCCGCGGTCGCTGGAGAAGCTGCGGCTACCGGAGCAGGAGAGGTCGCCGTGAAGGATCCAAAGCAGATCTCCACGGGGTTGGCGAGGATGGCCGCCATGCTCAACGGAAAGATGACACCAGATCGGGCCACCATGCTGCACAGGGAGTTCCCGATCGCCCCTACCTGGCGCGCCAACTGTCAGGGGGTGAGACCTGGACAGATCTGCAAGGGGCTACCCAAGCAGTTTGCAGGTTAATGGAGGGGATATGAAACTAAGAGCGTAGGTGGTACTCCACGTGGTGAACTCGGAACTAGGCGAGTATGGCGATGAACACGGGGAGACAAGGGTTTAGACTGGTTCAGGCCTCCGGAGAGTAAAACCCTACGTCCAGTTGTGGTGGTGGATTATGCGAGAGGATGAAGATGTCCCCTTGAATGGAGTCCTAGGCCGCCTTATATGGGGAGGAACTTTGGAGGCTGAATTTCTTCTTCCTCCATTGTCCCTGGTTCAGGTGAGGGTTCCATGGCTAAATAAGAGGATATGGAAGGTGATGGATCGGATTCAGCCACTAGAAGATCCTCATGGCTCGACTCAGATTGGCGGGGTTCGCTATGATTGGTGGGGAAGAAAGAGCTCACCATGAGGGAATCAAGGATCTCTCTTACTTCTCCTGGAGTTTTGCGAACAAACGAATCGCCGATGGTGTCGTCGAGATCTAAGGCAGCATCCGTGTCTAGACCCATGCAAAAGATGTATAATGATACATCATCGGGAATGGACCATATGTCTAGGTCAGAAGCCAAAAGCCGTAAGAACCTAGCCCATGCTGCACCTGTAGACTCCTTCTCTAATTGCTCGAACTCGAGAATGTCCATTGGGAGGGAAGCTATGCGATTGTACCATTGCTCCGTCCTCTTCATGAGAGAGAATGAGTAACAAAAGTCATCGCGAAGTTCTTCCCAATTACCGTGCACACTCCCTACAGTGTGAATGTACCATTGTTCCGCTCTCCCCATGAGAGAGAAAGGAAACAACTTCCACCTCACAGTTTTCTGTGTCATGCCTGGGATAACCAAGCGTGAACATAGATCCTCGAATTCTTTCAATTGAATGTAGGGATCTTCATTGATCGCTCCAAAGAAGGGTCTATCCTGAACCACATCTATCAGGTCGGGGTTGAGTTCATGGTTCGATGAAGACGTTGATGGATCATTGAACTCGTAAGTTGAGGTGGAGAGGCCGTGAAAGGATGACCTCTCCATGGGTAACGGGGGTAAAGGTAGAACAAAGAAAAATGAAAAGATACGAGGACCACTGGGTACGAAGATAGATACAGCAATCGTTCCCCGGCAACGGTGCCAGAAAGCTTGTTGGGTATTTTAGCGTCACACGAAATAAATCCGCAAGCGCACGGATACTGTTGTAGCTTTCACCTCAGAGTATTCCAAGGGTATCGAATCCAAGAGAACGTGTGTGCACTAACTTCGTACTAGTCGGTCCAAGGACACACCCAGATAAGAGGCAAGGATAGAGAGGATTCCTAAAGATAGCACTATAGATGAGATTAAAGGTCGATCTCTAGATAGAACTTGGCTTAGGGTACCGATAGCCCTGACTAAACAGGCGACTCCGGCACGCGGATCTATGTGGGACGAAGCTCTGACTATATCCAGCTACGGAGGATCAACGAGTGCCAGATGGGCTGTCACCACCACCTGGGCTGCCTCTACCTAACCTTGGGATAAGCCGAACGATTGATAACCGGTAGCGTGACCCAACGTCTACGTTGTGGTTACTGTCGTAGCCAACGGACTACGGCACTCTGTACTTATAGAACTACGACCACGGAAGAGAACTGATCTCACTCACTATATGTACTACTAGCTTATACTACAGGCATGCAAGAGAGTACTCGACCCTGTAATGTGCTTCCAACGTATACGAACGACTTGCAGCAGACGAACACATAAACCCAGGATCTACGCACTAGCAGAGGAAAAAGTCTACTCATACAACCTAGCATAAACTATTAGAAAGGAATCACGAACACACTTTATTCTAATCAGAGCATGCAAGCATATCCACTTTATTCTAAAAGACAAGTCATACAAACGAGATACAAACTTGTGCACCTAATCAACTAGATCGAGGGAGCGTGTTCATGAAGAACACGTGACTCTAAATGAGGAACAGGCGAAGAACACAAGAACATATCACTCAAGTATGAATAACACTTTAGTCTAAATAGAAAATACAGAAATACTCACTTTACTCTAATTGAAGAACGAAGCATCCATGGAGATACAAATCACTCTCTCACTCTCCTACTCTCTAATCTACCAAGGAGAGGCCTCTCCTTTGAAGGGAAGCTCTCATCCTTAGGTAAAGTGGTGTGTCTCAAAATGACCCCCTCCCTTTGTATTTATAGGCAAAGAAAAGGCTTGTCTTGGGGGTGTTTGAGCACCATTTTGCCCCTATTTTCTAGCCTCCCGGCGGTCTTCCTTGCGGTGTACGATTCCTGGAGGCGGTTTCCAACCCGCGGCCAACCAAATGGCGCCACGCGGCCTTGCTCTCGCGGCAGCACAGTGTCACGCACGCTACTGGAACCGGCGTTCGGTCCAGCCAATTCGCGAGCGCCGCGTGGCGGCCTGCTCCCTCGCGTCCCGCGCGCCTTGCGCATGTACTCCCTCTGTCCCACTATGAGTGCACTTCTAGCATTTGAAAGTGCAAATTAACATAGATTTGAAATTACCATACTACCCCTCTGAAAGTAAGACCTGACACCAATCATTGCAGCTCTGTATGGGTTCAAAACAAATCAGAAAGGCAATTGCGTGCCACGTTTACACTCTAGGTACAATCTGGAATGTCTGAGAAGGAAAAAAAATACACCAACCCAAGAGCATCCGCTGTAACTTGACGCCAGTTGTGATGGTTGCAGTAGATGGCGCCCACACAGAACGTACGGCTTGTTGATGCTGCCGCCAAGAGCTGCACTTAAATTGGGAAAAATTTTGTACTCTCCAAGTGCACATAAATTGGGACGGAGGGAGTATGCTGCACCGCCGCAGGTGTGGGCCCCGCAGCGCCCCCTCGCGTCCCGCACTCCGCGCATGTCACGCGTCCTGGGCCAGGCCGCCACCGGGCCTGCCCTGTCACGCGTCCTGGGCCAGGCCGCCTCCTGCGCGGCTTCGCGCGCACGCGCTGCCGGCATCTGCTGCTGCCAGCTGTGGGCCCGGCCTGCTCCATGCATGTGAGGGCACCAACGGCTGCTGCGCCTGCTGCTCGTGTCGGCCTGGGGGTGCCCCTGCTGCGCATCGACTTGCGCCGGCAGCACATGCCTGGCCGCTGAGTCCGTGCAGGTGGGGGCCACCTGGTGCAGCTCTGTACGGTGAAGTGGGGTGCTGACGTCGTGATGACGTCAGCATCCTATAGTATATTGGGTATTTAATGTCTTTTGCACCGTAGCTCCAAAATAGACAAATGATATGTCCATTTTGATCGTTTCGACGAGCCAATCGCAATGGTGCAATCCATTTTGGTATTTGATGTTGTTTGTGTTGACGCCATATATACGCTCATGATTCACTAGCTCTCAACTATACCATTTGACGTGTATTTCTGTGTATCCTGCAACAAAAGTTAGAAACACCAACACTTGTGGAAACTATCAGTATAAAACCCTATTCTAGTGTTGATGATCACTTTTCATTTAATTTACGCAGGAGTTGACAGTATAAAAGTGGTACTTAACAGCCACCAACAACACCCCCACACTTGACCTTTGCTCGTCCTCGAGTGAAGGAGAAAGGATCAAGGTGAGACATGATATCCAAATGTATGAAGCGAGCATAAGAGATATTCCAAACCATACCTTGCACTTGTGAACTCTGTGAAGTGTCTATCATGTCATCTTGGGTAGTTGAGGAATGGAACAGTCATGAATCAAATCACTCCTGCTCATCATGTTAAGTAACTTGGGATTTTGCAATAAATTTTCAAAACAAACCTTGCTTAGCTCCTCATTTGATTATCTCAGATCGCTCAATGTGTATATGTCCCCACCAAGGTATTAGAATTGCCTTTCTTTCATCCTACTTCTAATGATGGCTATATGTGGGGCTCAGGGTAGGATAAATGAGAAAGCATACTTGTATCACATATATTGCAAAGTCAAAAACCGGATCCAAGGAGAAAATCAAGTCATACAATCAGATCAAGATGTGCACAGGTATGGATGTGATGGATATAGTAAGGTGGATACTAGGCCCGGAATGGGTGCTAGATATTACCATATATATGATGAATGTTGTGGTGATGGTAAGGTGGACACTAGGCCCGGAGTGGGTGCTAGTTATTACCATCAAATTCATTGGAACTCCTTTTTGCATGTTCCATCTCTCTCCTTTTTCTTCTTTCTTTTGGACATGGGCTATCTCTCTTTTTTTTCTCTTCTTTTTTTCTCATGCTTTGAGCATGATTTTTTTCTCTCTCTCGTTTTTTTTGCATAGCCCATGTCTCTTTTTTTCAAGAATACTTTTGGAGAGAGAGGTCACACCAAACACAGAGCTTTATTTTTATGAAATGGATGGATGATACAATGCTAACTTCCAGTGTAGAAGCATAGCAAGAGGATATGGAGTGCACATGAATCTTGATCACGAAAGCATGAAAAGAATTCTCACAAGGGTCACAACAATTTGACAAATCTCAATGTAATAACAAGCAGCATATGAGTCTAAGGTTTTCAAGATAACTCATCATATGGCTTTGGTAGGACTTTGGCATATCAAAGAGGAGCTTTGCAAAGGGTTTTCATGTTTTCAAATAAAATTCCCAAGCACTCGAACATTCAGAGAGAAGATCATATCATCAAACCATATCTCAAACATCAATTACTTAGATGAGCATGAGTTCCCTAATGATATTTGTTCACAAGCATCAAGATAATATGTATGGAATAAAACATATGCAAGCCAACCACAGAAAACATGTAGAGCAAGTCGAGCACGATTCCATGAGTTTGATTTATCTGATAAGAATTGAAACTCATTCAAACTCATGAATCAGGGAGAGTAAGATAAAGGGTGCACATACCATCGCTCCTCAAGAATATAAGAAACAAGGGAGACCAGTGGTGGTTCAGCTGACCCATGGGGCAGCCTGATCACTCTAGTTTACCTTGTCCCTTGTCATGAAAATGCGATCGATGTTGTGCAACGCTTGTGTAAGAGATCTCAAGTGTGTATGTCAATGATAAGCTTGGGAGATCTCTCCCACACTTGTTCATGTACCTGGTGTTGTCTTCAAACAAAAAAAAAACAAAAGAGAGACTCTGCTGGTTCGAGAACCAGTGAGTCTTTATTCGAATTCAATTTTTTTTTATTTATAAATTCACCATGAGACCTAGCTCAAACAAGGCCGACATGCCTTGGCTTACCTTCCCATTTGAAGCAAGCTCGATGACTTACCCCATTTGGATTTCGAAAATTCCTGCAAGGGTTAGTCTGCACATACAACCAATATCCATGAAAGCATTAACTATAAGGTTCATCAATCAAACTTGACACCATGTCTTGTTTGATTGAAGAAGACCGTTTTAACCTAAGCACCATGCTTAATTTAAAACAACCTATGAGTGCACGTAGCTAAACATGCACTCAAACCATAGTATTACAAACATGAATAAAGGAAGCATAAAAGCATGATCAAGCTATTTCCAAAGGGATATAAACATGAGCATAAAATGGTGAACATCGGGCAACCTCCCGGAAGGGCTTTGTTTAAAGTCAAAAGCAGGACGTACCTAGCTAATTGGGCAAGATGCAAGATCCAACATCATCTCCAAACCGGGATAAGATTTGGATGAGAGGAACTTTACTCGGGATGCTCACATACCTCCCCCACACTTGAAGTTTGCATTGCTAGGCAACAAAACTCAAGTGTGTGGAGATCAAGCTTCCTTTTGTAATGTTCCCTCACCAAAAACTTACTAAACTTTTGAGGTGATGCAGCTCACATGTTCTTAGGTACTACCTGTCCTTCGTTCTTTATAATCTTCACCTGAAAGGGTTAGGACCAAAAATACCCGCAGGACAACCTATACTAAAAACATGCTTTTGCTTTTTTATTTGAAAAGGGAAATAAAGTCTAACCTAATCCAGGCTATCTCCTGGTAGTGCTTTGTTTACGGTCATAAGCTCGACCATGGGAACTTCTTCTTGCAGCTATCATTGGTGATGTCATTCCCGTCTCACCACCAATTATTGATGTGTCATTGAAACATCAGCTGCAAGGTCAGTGCCACATGCATGTACGAAATCTGCAATGCTTATGGTAAACATATGCATCTACAACCATCCTTCTAAGCATCAAGCAAAAGAGGACCATAAGGTGATTGTAATCCTCATGAATGCTCTGTGCACTAAGCATGGCTGACTCTGGAGAGGCATGATGCAAGCATGGTTCCTGAAATATATCAATAGTGAAGCTACCATGCTTGTCAATGGAATCCTTTCCTTCGGACTCCAGAGTCGGCGCCTCATAGATTTCCATGGCCCATGAATTCTCCATCTCAAGAGATGCATCGTGGAAGCTCGATGTTGATTCTTGATCAAGGTCTAGAACAACATAATGCGGGCCAGTGGGAAGAGGCTCAAACTCGGTCGAGGGTGATGATGATCGTTCGTCTTCACAAAGGTGAAGAGGGTCTTCCGAGTCGTACTCCTGAGGAGTAGAGAATTCTACACCCTCAATGAGAACGGCCTCGGATGATGCGAACAGAGATACATGCATCGTCTCCTCGAGCGAGTCTTGCTTGGGAAGAGGCTTTGCCATAGAACTTTCTGAAAACAAGGGAGTGGTGGCAGAAGTAGCTTCCCTAAGCTTTTCATCTAGGCTCCCTCGACATGTATCGAGAAGTTTTTCTGCAGGGGAGCCTAGGAGGAGATCAAGATCGAGGACAGCAAAGATGTGGAAGTCTAGATTAACCTTGATCTTGTCTACCAAAAGCGGCACAGCACATGAAACCCCCCGACACTCAAGAATGTGTCCAGAGGGACAACTCTTGAGGAGCTTGTCGGATGGTCTTAGCGTAACATTGCCCAAAAGAGTGTACACTAGGTGCCATGGCATGACATTAACCTCCATAGTGGAGTTAAGATGGGCTTCTACAATAATCCCTTTTATGGAACAAGAAATGATCGTAGAGGGTGAACTAATCCAAAGTGCTTCGGAAAAGTGTCCAACTCCATTCAACCACTTCTTCTCCATGGCCTCCATGATAGATGTCTCATTTGGAGGATCGGGAGGTAAAGGAGGTACCGTAGGCCTAGGGGAAGGTTCTGTCAAAAGATTTCTAGCTGGCTGGATTTGGACAGAAGAGGGCGCCTTCCCTATTGGGTCATCTAAGAAATTCGAGGTGTTCTTGATATTTTCAGAAGGGTCATCCTCGAATTGATGAAGGAACTTCGGAGGTTGAATTTCTTCTTCCTCCATTGTCCCTAGTTCAGGTGAGGGTTTTATGGCTGAATAAGAGGATATGGAAGGTGATGGATCGGATTCAGCCACTAGAAGATCCTCATGGCTCGACTCAGATTGGCGGGGTTCGCTATGATTGGTGGGGAAGAAAGAGCTCACCATGAGGGAATCAAGGATCTCTCTTACTTCTCCTGGAGTTTTGTGAACAAACGAATCGCCGAGGGTATCGTCGAGATCTAAGGCAGCATCCGTGTCTAGACCCATGCAAAAGATGTATAATGATACATCATCAGGAATGGACCATATGTCTAGGTCAGAAACCAAAAGCCGTAAGAACCCAGCCCATGCTGCACCTGTAGACTCCTTCTCTAATTGCTCGAACTCGAGAATGTCCATTGGGAGGGAAGCTATGCGATTGTACCATTGCTCCGTCCTCTTCATGAGAGAGAATGAGTACCAAAAGTCATCACGAAGTTCTTCCCAATTACCGTGCACACTCCCTACAGTGTGAATGTACCATTGTTCCGCTCTCCCCATGAGAGAGAAAGGAAACAACTTCCACCTCACGGTTTTCTGTGTCATGCCTGGGATAACCAAGCGTGAACACAGATCCTCGAATTCTTTCAAATGAATGTAGGGATCTTCATTGATCGCTCCAAAGAAGGGTCTATCTTGAACCATATCTATAAGGTCGGGGTTGAGTTCATGGTTCGATGAAGACGTTGATGGATCATTGAACTCGTAAGTTGAGGTGGAGAGGCCGTGAAAGGATGACCTCTCCATAGGTAACGGGGGTAAAGGTAGAACAAAGAAAAATGAAAAGATACGAGGACCACTGGGTACGAAGATAGATACAGCAACCGTTCCCCGGCAACGGCACCAGAAAGCTTGCTGGGTATTTTAGCGTCACACGAAATAAATCCGTAAGCACACGGATACCGTTGTAGCTTTCACCTCAGAGTATTCCAAGGGTATCGAATCCAAGGGAACGTGTGTGCACTAACTTCGTACTAGTCGGTCCAAGGACACACCCAGATAAGAGGCAAGGATAGAGAGGATTCCTAAAGATAGCACTATAGATGAGATTAAAGGTCGATCTCTAGATAGAACTTGGCTTAGGGTACCGATAGCCCTGACTTAACAGGCGACTCCGGCACGCGGATCTATGTGGAACGAAGCTCTGACTATATCCAGCTGCGGAGGATCAACGAGGGCCAGATGGGCTGTCACCACCACCTGGGCTGCCTCTACCTAACCTTGGGATAAGCCGAATGAATGATAACCAGTAGCGTGACACAACGTCTATGCTGTGGTTACTGTCGTAGCCAACGGACTACGGCACTCTGTACTTATAGAACTATGACCACGAAAGAGAACTGATCTCACTCACTATATGTACTACTAGCTTATACTACAGGCATGCAATAGAGTACTCGACCCTGTAATGTGCTTCCAATGTATACGAATGACTTGCAGCAGACGAACACATAAACCCAGGATCTACGCACTAGCAGAGGAAAAAGTCTACTCATGCAACCTAGCATAAACTATTAGAAAGGAATCACGAACACACTTTATTCTAATCAGAGCATGCAAGCATATCCACTTTATTCTAAAAGACAAGTCATACAAACGGGATACAAACTTGTGCACCTAATCAACTAGATCGAGGGAGCGTGTTCGTGAAGAACACGTGCCTCTAAATGATGAGCAGGCGAAGAACACAAGAACATATCACTCAAGTATGAATAACACTTTAGTCTAAATAGAAAATGCAGAAATACTCACTTTACTCTAATTGAAGAACGAAGCATCCATGGAGATACAAATCACTATCTCACTCTCCTACTCTCTAATCTACCAAGGAGAGGCCTCTACTTTGAAGGGAAGTTCTCATCCTTGGGTAAAGTGGTGTGTCTCAAAATGACCCCTCTCCTCTTGTATTTATAGGCAAAGGAGATGCTTGTCTTGGGGGTGTTTGAGCACCATTTTGCCCCTATTTTCTAGCCTCCCGGCGGTCTTCCTTGCGGTGTACGATTCCTGGAGGCGGTTTCCAACCCGCGGCCAACCAAATGGCGCCACGCGGCCTTGCTCTCGCGGCAGCACAGTGTTGCGCACGCTGCTGGAACCGGCGTTCGATCCAGCAAATTTGCGAGCACCGCGTGGCGGCCTGCTCCCTCGCGTCCCGCGCGCCTTGCGCATGTTTGCTGCACCGCCGCAAGTGTGGCCCCGCAGCGCTCCCTCGCGTCCCGCACTACGCGCATGTGCGCGCGTCGTGGCGCTTGGCCACCGGGCCCGCCCTGCCACGCGTCCTGGGCCCGGCCGCCTCCTGCGCGGCTTCGCGCGCACGCGCTGCCGGCATCTGCTGCTGCCAGTTGTGGGCCCGGCCTGCTCCATGCATGTGAGGGCACCAACGGCTGCTGCGCCTGCTACTCGTGTCGGCCTGGGGGTGCCCCTGCTGCGCATCGACTCGCGCCGGCAGCACTGAGTCCGTGCAGGTGGGGGCCACCTGGTGCAACTCTGTACGGTGAAGTGGGGTGCTGACGTCGTGATGACGTCTGCGTCCTATAGTATATTGGGTATTTAATGTCTTTTGCACCGTAGCTCCAAAATAGACAAATGATATGTCCATTTTGATCGTTTCGACGAGCCCATCGCAATGGTGCAATCCATTTTGGTATTTGATGTTGTTTGTGTTGACGCCATATATACGCCCATGATTCACTTGCTCTCAACTATACCATTTGACGCGTATTTCTGTGCATCCTGCAACAAAAGCTAGAAACACCAACACTTGTGGAAACTATCAGTATAAAGCCCTATTCTAGTGTTGATGATCACTTTTCATTTAATTTACGCAGGAGTTGACGGCATAAAAGTGGTACTTAACAGCCGTCAATAGTACCCATGTCTCTCAGTGTGGAGTGCCAAGGTCGAGGCCATTGAGGAGTCGAGCGTGTATGATACTTTGACGTTGGATGAGCTGTTCTCTAAGCTCAGGTCTTCACAAGTTAATCGTGGCCTGAGAGCCAAGGATGAGAGCCCGACTTACTCCCATAGTCGTGCTCTAGTCTCCGGGCCTGGACCAAGGACTAACACTAACCCATCCTCCAAGATGTATTCTTTGTCCTCTCTTATGTCCTTGCCAGACGAGGATTTTGATGAGCTTGGAGAGGACGAATTGGCGCTGCTGACCAGGAAGTTCGAGAAGCTGCACGAGAACCACGTGAACATGAGGAGGATCACACAGACGTGCTACAGGTGCGGCAAGAAAGGACACTACATCGCCGAGTGCCCACAAGAGGTCGAGCCCAAGAATGAGATCAAGCACCGCCCAAGGATCGAGAACACGCACCGCTCGAGGTGTGAACACAAGCACAAGTACAAGGACAAGGATGAGCAGAGATTGAGGAAGGGTGGTGACAAGAAGAAGGCACGAGCTCGAGTGAAGATTGAGGAGCTAAGTGACTCGGACTCCGAGGACACATCTTCGAGCTCGAGTAGTGAAGAAGAAGACGGCGAGCGCAAGAAGAAGAAGAAGAGTTCCTTCAAGAACCTCACCGGGCTTTGTATGATGGGTCACAGCACCGGCAGCAAGACAAGCAAGAAGAGTGGAAAGGATGAGTCCGATGTCGACTCCGACTCTGAGGAAGAGGTAACTCCTGACCTTGCTTTACTGCTTAAGGAGAATGCCTAGTTGAATGCTTTGCTAGATAACCGTGATGAGGTGCTTAGAGAGGCTAAGAAGAAGAGGAGAGAGCTTAGGGTTTCTCTAGAGGAAGCTAAGGAGAAAGTGGCTGAGTTAGAGGCTAGGCACCTTGAGGACATGCTTGCTTTGGATGCACTTAAGTCTTCTCCTATTATTAGTGATGAGGTTGATTGCACTGATTGCAATGCTTTCTTGGCTGATTTGACTATGCTTAGGGAGAAGCATGCCTCTAAGTTGGAGGAACTAGATGTTCTTAGGGCTGAGCTTGATGAGATGAAGTCTAGGAATGCTTTGCTTGGTGCTTGCACATCTTGCCCTGTGTTGCATGGTAAACTAGATGAGTCTCATGCTAGGATTGTTTCTCTTGAGGCAGCTTTGAAAGCTCCTATTACTATGTCTTGCTCTACCTTTGATTTGCATGCTGAGAAAATCTAGAGCTTGCACAAATTGTTGATCAGCTGCAGAATGAGAATGATGGGTTATGCACGTTGTTGAGTTGGTTGAGGTCGCAGGAGCCACAACTGGGGAGGTTGGTGGCTAAGTTTAAGAGAGTGGATGGACATGGTCTGGGTTTTGAGAAGTTTGGTGAGAATGGTGGTAAGAAAGAGAGAGAGACACCAAACAACCCCATCCCACAAAACAACCATCCGAGTGAGCGATGTGAGAAAGAGAAGAACCCACTGCCAAAAGGAAACCCAAAGCCAAGGCAAATCCTATTTCATTGTGACTATTGTGGGAAGGATGGTCATAAGGAGGAGTTTTGCTTCAGGAGGAGAAGGGATGAGAGATCTGCTAAGCAGATGGCAAACAAGGACAGGTACCGCCCCTCTCATGGTGTGCCTAAGCCTCGTAGAGGGCCTCTACCTAGAGGTGATGGGTTTGTGCGTACAGTTCCCACCCGTGGTGGTGGAGGTGGTTTTCTTCAGAGAGAGAGGCGTGTTGGGTTTGAGCGTGGTGTGTTTGCTGGAGGTTCTTCACCTCTTGGTCGATATGAGGATGGGAGAGACCGTCGTAGCTTTGAGTCTCAGAGGGGCTACGGGCCACGTTTTCCTTATCGTGGTGACCGTACATCTCCAGCGAGACGTGAGGTAGTTCAGCGTGGTGGTTGTAGCTTTGGTAGACGCGATAGGCGTGATATTGCTAACCCCACTTTTGAGCAAATTGCTCGACACTGGTTTGACTCCTTCTTTACTAAACCCAGTGTTGAGACATTTGCTCGCTCTCGGTCTTGTTTTTGATTTTGCAGGTGGGAGGGTTGGAGAACATTTGGCAGATCGACTCCGGTTGTTTGTCTCATGACCGGAGTTAGGGGATGGTTCTCCAGCCTCATCCCTGTGGTGTCTTTGTGCACATCACTTTTGGGAAAATGGACGAGTGTTGGCCGAAGGAATGCTTCAGGTAAGGGTTGGTGCTAGTTGCTCCTGTTGCTTCATTTGGTCTTTGTGAGTTGCCCTTTTTAGTTTGAGGCTTTGCCCTATCACATGTGTTTAGGATGAGTTTTGTATGCTCTTTGGTCCTAATGCATGTGTTTAGGGGGAGCTTGTGAGCTTGCTTGTTCTTTTCCCTATGGCATGTACCTTGGGTGAGCTTTGTATGCTCTTTGGCCCTTATGCATGTGTTTAGGGGGAGCTTGCTAGCTTTGCTTGCTTTTTGCCTCTTTGGTCCTTGGGAGCTCACTTTGTAGCATATGTATCATTTGTTGCATTCCATGCATGTATTTTACTTTATGTACAAAACCTGGTAGGATAGCCATCTTTGGATCATTTGTGCTAGGATGAGCTTCTCTTATATACTTTGATCACTATGATGTGCTATATATGAGATATGTGTATACTTTGGGAATGGTGATGTGAATGCTATGCTCTTGATGGTATTGTCATATGTTCATGATGAGATAGCTTTCCTTTTGTTGAAAATGCTAAAAATGCGTCACTCATGAGTAGATACTTGTCTATGCTCAATTTGTTCTCAAATGCCTATATCATGCTTAGTTTGTGCTTGAGTATCATGTTCTTTTTGCTTGGGGTCAAAGACCCATTTGTCATGGTAAATGTTTAGCCCATATGTTCACTTGTGGAGAAGCATAAGCTTCTTTTTGCTGCAAAGGCATTTCATGTACCATGCTTAAAATTTGAAAATGAAATTGGTGTATGAATTGCCTTATGCTTGAAAAATGAGCTCTTAATCATGTCTCTATGCTTTGATGTATATATCTTGGGTGCGTGCTAAACCGTTGCATGTTGTCTACCATAAGAAGTCTCATTTTAAGAAGTAGACACATGGCTCGGTGGCTTTGACATGACATTTAGTAGCTTATGGGCGTTTGCTATGATCTTGTGATGAGAACTTGTGATCTTGTATGAGCTATGTATGATCTAGTTTATTTTTCCTCAAATTTCTATGGATAGGGCTTTGCTCATGAGATGAATGTTTCCTAGTGAAAATTGCTTAAAATTGCTTTTGGCCATGTCACATGCTTATATGTCTCTACCTTCTTGATGGCAATGCACTAACTACACCATGTCTACTTTGCTTGCTCTATGTCTCATTTGTAGCATTTTGTTGTGCTCTTTGTATATCTGAGAAGCTTGGTAGATTGTATATGCTTTGACATGCATTTTTCATGAAAACAAGGGGCGGAGCTTCATGATATCTTGATTCAAGCATTGTCAACAAGGGGGAGAAGTTGTATGCATTGGGAGAATTTGGGGAGAATTGGTATGCATTTGTGAGATTTTGCATGTGAGGAGAAAAATGTGAGAAAAGATATTGCATATGCTCAGGGGGAGTTTGCATTTGTGCAGGGGGAGCTCCTTTGGTTTGCCTGAGTTTTGTGTGTTGGGTATCAAAAACCCCAGAACAGAATTAGGGTTGTACGATGAACAATTCACAATTGAAGCATTCACGTCCAGTCGCCTCAAATGATCTGCTTTCCTCTTCACGTTACACCATTCACTTTCCAAAAAATCCGTCCCCTTACAATGAGGAGGGGGCCTCCTTTTATAGTGTCAAAAGACTAAACTTACATCTCAATAATGCCCCCCAACACCCTAACACCTAACAAGAATACCCGGGGGCAAACCTGGCTTTTTACATTCGTTACAGATTTGATGCTGTAGTTTGCGGAGCGCAGATAACGCCGGAGACCGCGGAGCGGAAGACGCGCCGCAAAGATCGGGGATGGTTCCGTGTTGAAACAGCTTTTGACCGAGTCCTTGTGTTTGAATCCTTGAGGAGCTTCGGGCTCTGCCGACTTGCTCACTCCGAAGCTTCTCCCAACGCGCCCCTTACGGCTTCGGAGCCTGTCCTCGGGGGTGAAGAACGTCGGGCGGGGTTCGGTTCCATGGCGAAGCCACGACCTTCGCCTCTTCGAGCCACCGTTAGCAGCTCCGGCTCCCTTCCCTGCATCAGCAAGCTTTATGACAATGTTGGCCCTGTTGGCAAAGTTGCCGGAGCCCAAGAAATCCTTAGCCTTTCCTGCGGGAAAAATATTAGAGATTAGACATCTCCTGGATGAACAATCATCTAGGGACCTTTGATGTTAACAGAACCGCCCCGGAGCTCAGTTTTCTTTTGCGCTGATGAGCATGCTTTCTGTGTTGTTCCCCGTGCTTCCGTGTACGGTTCAACCTTTCTTCTAAAACAAAGTTTGCGAAGCCCAGAGTTTGCGTCCACCTGTTTAGAGAAAGGAGAGAAATCGAAGCCTGATGGTTTTGTTACTCTGGCAAACCCACGGTGCCCGGAAGTTAGGTTTTCTTCTGTCCCAATATTGTGCTTTGTGGTGTGCTCTTTATAGAGCTTTGTTTGTCTCGGCTGTGTTGAGCCGTTGCCCTTGCCTTAGGGGGCCGAGACTTGGTCTGGCAAGTGATCATGTTTTTTGCTTGTTCTTTGGTTTTGGATCACGTGCTTGGAGGTTTGTGTTCGTTGTTGTTTTCTTTTCTTTTTCTCTATGATGGTTACTATGGGTGTTGTCAATGCACTCATCAAGGGGGAGATTGAGGACCAGGTGTGTCCGAGGACCAGTGAAGGGTCGCTCCTTAGTGATGAGTGATTGACAACGTGGTGTGGACTGATGCTTGGCTAAGTGTGCAGGTACAGGTTGCGGCTTGACTCGTGTTGGTGCAGGTGAAGAACAAGCGCGAAAGGCATTTGCCGTGGCGGCCTCCGAGTGATGGAGTGGCAAGTAGGCTTGGTTTGATGGACCCGGTGGCCGATGGGGTCAAGTGCGAGCCGTGCGGTGCAAGACTAGCGGGCTGAAGTCGTAAACATGGACCGGTGTAAGGTAGCAGATCGAGGCCGAAGCTTGCACGCGGGGTTTGTTGGTTTGCCCACAAAACCATCAGGTGGATGGTTTCTTGGTTTGGGCCTCAAAACCAAGTCCGGAGGCCCGAGGCGACGGAGACGGTGATCCGGGAGCTTCGGGAAGCTTTGAGGCGGGGGGGGCACGTGGCGTGATCGCGGGGCTTGCGTCTTCTGCCGTCTCATTTTGATCCCCGTTGGGGAGGTGATAACTGTCGAAGCCCCGGCTCCTTTGTGGCAGTATGCTCTGTCACAGTATGCGATCCATGGCTGTTCAATATCTGCGGAGCTCGGGCTTGCTGGTGATGTCTAATCCAGCACAAAGTCCGCTAGGACTTGAGATTTGATGGCACTTCTTCTTTCGAAATCAACCACGTGCTCTGACAGTTCGAGGGCCCATTTTGAAATTCTTCCCGAAGCTTCCCTGTTGTTGAAAAGCTCATGCAGAGACTGATCTGTTACCACTATAATTCTGTGGGACTCAAAATAGTGCCTAAGCTTCCGTGCTGCCATGATCACTGCATACGCGATCTTTTCGAGTTCTGAATAAAACACCTTTGACCCTGAGAGTGTTTCAGAAACAAAATATACCGGGACTTTGTGACAGAACTGCCCAAATTAATTCCATATTATTGCCTAAACCAGTCCATTTGGTCATTAAGCAATAACACAGAAGTAACTTGTCGCCTCTGCCGGGTCAAGCCCGGTAAATCACTTTAACCAGGATCGAAGACTTGTACATTAAAACTCACACGACGGCGAGTCCAAAGACAACATTTCACAAATTATTACATCAAGCTTCATAAGGTTTTGATATTACAAACCAAGTCCTTTGCGTGAGGTAAAAAGTTCAGAGTTCGAAACACAGCGGAAATAAAATACTAAACGTCATAGGTAACGTCATAGGAGGCCATCCATGACGTCACTAAGCACTGTCATCCTCCCACTCCACTTCCCAACCGGGTGGGAGAGAACCAGGCCACGGGAACCCATCATCATTCACATCACCTGAAAACAACATCAAAAGCAAGGCTGAGTATACTAATACTCAGCAAGGCTTAACCGGCGGGTGATGAAAAATCACCAACTCTCTAGACATGCAAGGCTCTTTGGCTAGTGGGTTGTTTTGCTGAAAAGCAACAAAGAGTATGTCCTTACTTTCATGTTTTAGCTCAAAATTCTAGTTGATTATCCATTACTAAGTAAGCAACTCTTGCAAGCATAAGTTGTGCAAACAATTAAGCATATATCCAATTTAAATCTCAATTCCATCATTAAGGGACATAGAGTGTATGGTTAAGCAACCTCGGGTAATGGTGAGAGGCCGACGATCGATCGATTAATAACCTTGCATGGTGGACCTAAACACACGGAAGAATGCACACCCCAAAAACAGCCAACTAGAAACAAAAGGGGGTGGGGTATGCACCAACCAGGCGGTTCCCGTCAATCCTCGGTTCGGGAACAGGGGCTACAGTCCTTGGTACAAGGTGGTTGGTTCGGCCTCGCCTCCCGAACCCCACACATGCACCACAATTAAGCTGCAGCAGGGGACGAACCCAGGAGTAGTAACACTAAAGTTCCCTTGCCGTGCCAATCGGGTACTAGGCTTACCGGTCCCATTCCCGACAAATGTTTAGTACGTTCAAACGCTTAACCACAGACCTACTGGCCGGAGCCGGTCCCATGCTCTTACCACATGAGCATATCCATTTATAAAATCTTATGATTCCAACATAAGAAACCTATAGCTCGCGAGTGACGAACATCACTCGACTTTTACCGTGTCCTTAGAGCATGGCAACTAGCGACCTTATCATGCTAGTATTTGAGCATAGGAACCTAAGATCATGCATCTAGGGTTTCAATTCAACTCCTGAAACGTAAATGCACAAGCATTGCATAACATAATTGTAAAAGTTAGAAAACTGGGTTATGCTCTGGGGCTTGCCTTCACTAGCAAAGTCAGTGACGAAGTCCCCCGAACTTTGGTTCGGGTCTTGCTGCACTTCCACCACGTTCACTTCTCCTTTCGCAAGATCTCCCTCGGATTCCGGCACCAACTCGTAGTTTCCGTCCGGAAGTTCTACACGACATGCATATGCATTAACTTCATGTATTTATAAATGAGGAGTGAGAACGTAGCTTAGATTTGAAGGGTAAACATGGGGTGCATGAGTGACCACATTCACCTGGATAAGGATATATCCAGCATACTCTTCCTATCAAAGAAAGGGGTATGCGTGCGTGGTTTAACTCCTTATGTGATGGTGATTGTGTGCACATCTAAATTAATTAATTAATTTTTCTTCACCAAAATAAGGGTGTTGTTCATAGTGTGATTTGGTGAAGCTCAACCCAAAGATTTGAAAAGAAAACCAAGGTGATTTCTATTTTTCTTTTAATTCATAGATTAAGCTTGATTTACTTCAAAAATTCATTCTGCAAGAAATATAAACAAGATGACCATGAAACTTTGCAGAGAGGCACAACATACTACACATGAGCTACTGCCAAAAATTTAGATCAATCCAAGCTATAGATCTAGCATGAAAAATACAACTAGATTCATTCATTAAAAACAAGAATAAATCATACAAAAATAAATATACCACATATTGAGCTAGAAATTCATGTAGAAGCACAAAACACCTAATCATGAAGAGATAAGAACTTACTCAGCAAAGAAAATTTAAAATTTCTTTAAAATTCATGAAAGAAGGTTAAACTTGTGCAACAATTATTTGACCCTATAAAACAAGATAAAAACATCTCTACTATTTATCATGGGTGCAAAACCATAAAACAGGATCATAGCAAAAAGATTGGATCCAAAAGATCAACAGATTAATTTATAATAATCATAAACAGGGACAATGCTGAAAATAAACTTTAATTCATAACTAAAGATCTACTTAATAACTTTGTGCCAAATTTGAACCAGAAGACCAACATGGCATGGCAAACAACATATCCAAATTTGAGCTTCAGATCAAGCATATAATTTGAATTATCTCAGATCTACTCAAACTGATAAATTCAAAATTATTTAAAATCTACATAGAAATTTGAAAACTTCCTTTGTAGAAAAGTTTGGTCTAGTCACAAGGAGCACAACACAACTGAGTTTGCATTTTTACGATTTTTCTGTGAATTGATCTCGAATTTACAAGATTCAGGAGACAAAGATTAAAAAGGAAGAATCTGTTTTGCCGACAGGTCCCTGGGCTGATTTTTGTTTTCACAGATATGCCCTTGATCTTACACATAGGCCCTTGCTTTTACATTTTCGACCCTGGAAAGAATTTGGGACTCGCAATTGAGTCCCTAGCCATGGGCGGCGGTGCTGGCACACTCACCAGCGGCGAGGTGGGGCCGGGATGGCTTGGGCGAGCGGCGGGGGCCGACCAGGAGCTCACCTAGCACTGGCCCGTGACCGACGTTGGGCAAGGGAGAGCTCCGGCGAGTTGGCTCGGCGACGGGGTGCGGCGGCGGCGGCCGTGGCACGAGCAGCACCGGCGAGTTGGCTCGACGACGGGGTGCGGCGGCGGCCGTGGCACAAGCAGCACCGGCGAGCAGGGCGGCGGGGCTGGGCAACAGGCGGCCGGGGAAGCACCAGTGGGGTCTAATGGTGGCTCTGGGGGCTTAGAAGGGAGCAAGGTGGCGCGGAGGGTGGAGCTCTGCCGAGGCGCGGCTATGGCGGCCATGGTGGAGCGGGGAAGGGCGGCGACGCAGCTCGGCGCTCTGCCTTTTATAGGCAGCGACGTGGTGGGAAGCGGCGCGGGGCCTGGGTCTCTGGCACGGTCGCGCGCAGGCGGAAAACCGGGCGCACATAAGCGGCGGCCAGCCGCGGCGCAAGGCGCGCGCGTGCGGCGTGTGCGGCACGGGCGCGGCGCGGCACGGCCGGGCGTCCCTGCACCCTGGCGCGGGCCATCCAGGCCAGTTGTGCCCCGGGGAGGTGGCGCCTGGGTGCGGTGCACCTGACGGCGCGCGTGGGCCCACCGACGACGCGCAGACGGCAGCACGGACGCCGGGGCATGAGCTCGGCACGCGCGCGACTCATGGCCAGAGTGCGGCTAGAGCGCCGGCCAAATTCTGTTTGCTGGAGCCCTGTTTGACCGGCCCTTTCGCCAAAACTTTGAACTAAACTCAAAAATCTCCAAAAAGCAAAGTTGTAGACCAGGTAACCAGCTACAATTTTTGTAAAGGTCATCATAGGAAATTCTTCAAGGTTTGGAGATAAACTGGTTTGAAGTTTGGGATTTTCTCTGTTTGGTCAAAACACTGCTCTGAACTTTGACCAAGTTTTAGGGGCTTTTCCACTTCGAATTTGAAATGCCACCAATTGAATGAAATGTGTCCCGTGCAAGAATGAACAACTTTCATATTGGCTGATTTTGAAGTTGTTATATGAAAAGTGGAGAACACGCTAGATTATCGATGAAAGGTTTAGAACCCTAGGGTGTTGACCTTGATTTGGAGGGGTTTGACTAGGGTTAGGGATGTTGACCAAGTCAAACAAGTTAATCACCATGCTTAGCCTCACTAATGATGGTGATTATTGTTGCTTAAACATCAGGGATGTTACAGACTTGGGCCGATTTCCCTTCCACTTCTTTTTCTTTTATAAGTGCTGCGCATACGGCAGTTCGCGAAGCCGAGATGTATAGTAGTAAAGGGGAGCTGGGTTCCGAGGGGCATAGCTTGGTTAACTTGGTGAGATAAACTTTGAGCTCCGCGTACACTTTGCTCTGGTCCGGCCCCCACTCAAACTTCTTGCTGTTTCTGAGCACTTGGAAAAAGTGGAGGCTTCGCTCCGCAGCCTTGGACACAAATCTGTTCAACGCTGCGATTCTTCCGGTGAGTTTCTACACATCCTTTAGAGACCTGGGCTCCTCCATCTTTATGATTGCCTGAATTTTGTCGGGGTTAGCTTGTATCCCCTTTGTTTCTACGAGGCATCCAAGTACTTTTCCTTGGCGAACTCCGAATACACATTTCTCAGGATTCAATCGTAGATTTGCGGCTCTCATATTTGCGAATGTTTCTGCAAGGTCAGAGATGTGATCCTCACGCGTATGGCTTTTGACGACTATTTCGTCGACGTATGCCAATAGATTTCTGCGCAGTTGGTCGGGAAATACCGAAGCTGTCATTCTGGTGAATGTTGGCCCCGCGTTCTTGAGCCCCTCGGGCATTCGCAAGAAACAGAAGATGCCGAAGGGGGTAATGAAGCTGGTTTTCTCCTCATCCTCTTTCCTGATTGTGACTTGGTGGTAGCCCGAGAACATATCGAGTACTCATAACATCTCGCTGTTTGTTGCATCATCGACTATTTTGTCCACTCTTTCTAGCGGATAGTCGTCTTTTGGGCAAGCTTTATTTAGGTCTGTGAAGTCTATGCACATCCTCCACTTTCCATTTTTCTTTCTTACAGGGACTATGTTCGCGAGCCAGGTTGAGTATTTGGCTTCGCGAATTACATTGGTGTCTAGCAGCCTTTGTACTTCGGCTTTCACGGCTTCGACTTTTTCGTCGGACATTTTGCGAAGCTTTTGCTTTTTGGGCCTGATGTTCTTGTCCATCTCTAGCCTGTGCTCGATGATGTCTCGGTCAACTCCTTTCAGGTCGTGAGCTGACCATGCGAACACATCTTGATTTTTTGCAAGGAATGTCAACAATTCTTGTTCTTCTTGTATGCTTAGCTCAGCTCCGATTGTTACTGCCCTGTCTGGGACGTGCGCGTCCAACTGAAGTCTTTTTGTTTCGCCGTCGGCGCTAATATTTACTTTCTCCTTGTCTCTTTTGGGCTCCACGAACTTTTTCTTCTTCTCTTTCTCTTTGGCTTCGTCAGCTTCGGCTTGGGAGAGATGGTGGATGCTTCTTTGGCCAGTGATATGCCCTTTTAAATGTCCCTTGTCGTCTGTTGATCACCAAATACGGTGATGACCCCTTTGAGCGCTGGTATTTTCATGCACAAAAACAACTGCCGGACCGCTGCATCGAACTTGTTGATGAAGCCCCTGCCTAGGATAGCCAAGTATGGATAATGCATTTCCACTACATCGAATGTGATCAATTCCGTTCTTGGGTTGTCAAGATTCCCGAAGGAGACAGGTAGCGTGATCTTTCCTAGTGCTCTGACAGGCTTCCCCTCGAAGCCCAGAAGCGGTACATCTACTTCTTGCAGCAAGTGCGGGTCTATCTTCATTTCTCTGAAAGTTTTGGCGAAAAGTATGTCCGCGGAGCTGCCGTTGTCTATCAGGACTTCCCCAATTTTCCAACCTGCAATGATTGTCTTGATGACCATGGCGTCGTTGTGTGCGACTATTTTCAGTTTGAAATCCTCTTCTGTGAAGGTGATGGGTACATGTGCCCAAGGTGGCTTGACAGGAGGTCCGTCTTGGACTATAGTGTGTACTTCTCTGAAGTAGTTCCTTCTCATCTTCTTGTTTTCGAATTCGATAGATGACCCCCCCCCCCACGATTGGAAACATTTGTCGATAAGAATTTTCTTGATTTTGAGCTTCGGTCTGGGAGATGGCCATGATGGAGCCGAAGGTTGGTAAGGCGTTGGGATCATTTCTTGGGTTTGGTGGCTCCGCCTTTGGAACCACGTTTGTCATGCCCGGTGGCGGAGGTGGGATCTGCTGCATTGGTTGAATGTTTTGCTGATTCTATGGTTGGTATTGGTGTGGTGGTGGTGCTTGCCATGCTGGCTGCGGCTGGCTAAATGCGCTGGTTTGGAAAAAGCTTGGGTAAGGATGTGGTGGAAGTGCGGTGGGATATGGGCTTTGTGGGAAAGGTTGTTGAGGCCAAGTATGATTGACAGGTTTAGGCGGCGGTGGTTGGTGCTAGGTTTGGGCGGCCCTTTTTTCTTCGGCCATTCTTTCTAAGGTTCTTTTGGTTTCGGGACAGTTGTCTGTGGAGTGATGAGGTTGTTTTCCATTGAACGAGCAGTAGAACAAGCGTGGGCGAGAGTTTTGGTTTTGAGGGGACGGTGCGTTGCCCCTCCCTCTTCCTCTCTGGTTGTGGCCTCCGCGGTTCGGAGTTTGCGGAGCCCGCTGAGGGTCTTGGTTTTGTGGTGGGATTGGATTTTGGTTTTGGGTATCTGGTGTGGCTTCAATTGGGAGCACTTGGTTTGGCGGGTACGGAGCTCTATTGTTTTGTACACTTTGGTGAGAAGGAGCCCATTCTTGCTCTCTCTGGGTTTGCCTTAGGAGATTTCTCTCGGTCACTCTTCTCCTATGATCTTCATCTGATCTACAATATTCTTCGAGCTCCGCCAAGAGTGCTTGCATTGTCTTTGGTTTTTTCCTTGAGAGGTGTGATGCTGTTTGCCCTGGAGTTAGCCCCTTGATACAGGCGGCTATGGCAACTTTTTCTGATACGTCTGGAGTTTGGGATTTCAGCTGGAGAAATCTTCTCACATAGTTTGCCAAAGGTTCCTTGTCCCTTTGGATGCAGTAGAACAAGTCCCCCTCATCTGTGGTTGTGGCTTAAAAACCTTGGAAGTTTTGGATAAGTTTTGTCTTCAGATCGACCCAGCTGTATACTGAATGTGGTGGCAGTAATGAGTACCAATTCAACGCTGCACCCTCGCATGCTATGATGAATGATTTGGCTAAAACAACTTCATCACCTCCGGCCGAAGCCACGGTGGCTTCGTAACTCATTATGAACTGCCTTGGGTTTGTTAACCCGTTGTATTTTGGTAATGAGATTGTTTTGTAGGAGAAAGGCCATGGCGCTGTTTGCAGGCCAATAGACAGAGGCGAAGTTGCGTCGACAGTCATGAACATTCCTGTGGCACTGTGGGTTGGGAAGTTGAATATTATGTTTTCATTTTGTGGAGGTGGGTCTTCCTCATGGTTTGGGGTGGGACTTGGCGGTGTGCGCCGGTGGGATTGCAACTCATCCAGTTCCTGCTGCATTCGAGCCAACTGCAGCTTCGCAGCCTTTATTTTTTTGAGTTTTTCGTCAGCTTGTTTCTGGGCTTCGAGCTCCATGGCTACCCTTTCCTTTTCCCTCTTCATGGCTTCGATTTGCCTTAGGACTGAGTCCAGCTCTCTCTCGGCTGCACCTTCTTTATCGTTTGTGGGGCTGGTTTCTGGGTCTGAGTCCTGTGTGGCTGAAGAGTCCCCTCATCAGAGGTGACTAAATGTGATACAAATACCAGTCCCAGGAGGCTGGTAACACATTTATTACATCAGATGGTTCATCACCGTACAACAAGTCGAGGCTGTGGGCAAGGGAGTGCCACTGCCACGAGGAGCAACATAAGAACTACTGACCAAACTACGATACCAAAAGCATCTAAGATATCTTCAGAGTCTTGCGCCATGGAAGCTTCCTGTGGAGACCCTGAATCCACAGGCACGGGTTGGGTGCAGGACAACAACCTACTCGACGTCTTCGGGGACAAAGTCGGGATCCTCCTCAGAAAAACAGTTAATCAAGCAAGGGTGAGTACATACGTACTCAACAAGTTCAACCCCACCCACGGAGGGGCTAAAAAGTAGATCATGCACAGGATATATCAAGGATCAGGATAAGGTTTACTTTGCAAACACATTTACTCATGCAAGGGTTTGTTTTCAAAAAGGTTTTCGCAAATAAGTAGCTCAGTTGTTTTGAGAAAACCAGTTGAGGACTACCGGATTCCCCGTCCGCAGTAGCCCAGGCACACAGCCACACACTTTTCCAGAAATCAACTCACACCATGAAAACATCCCTTAACCCAAACACTGGCTTTGTGACCACACCGTGACTCGTCCAATACCGTGGACACAGCTATTCGAATAGGTTTTCCACTCTGCAGAGGTTGTACATCTTTACCCACAAGTAGGGTACCGCCACACGAACACCTTAGTGTCGGCGCGGATCCTATCAAAGCCATTACCCACCTTAGCTAACCCTACTAGCCACCACGGAAGCAACCAAGGGGTTATCTCACATAACCAGGGCGTAACTCACACAGATCGTACCCCTACTCCTTGATCTCCCGCTGCTCACCCGCACTCCTGAAGGCAAGTAGATTAACTAGTGGGATTTATGCTAAGCCGTTGCCACATACAACGGTCGAGTGGTTGTACGATAATTGGGCCAGGTGAGATGTCACGCAACCCGGTCCTTAGCGACAAGATGGACATCTCCCAACATGCTCAACCACAAAGGTACGAGCTCACCCATACTCCTGACACACACGTCCATCCCGTCTACCCAGTTCTTTACTCATTTTCCAAAATATCCCATTCCCATTTTTAAAGCACTCACACATTTTTAAAGCAATCATTTAGGCCAAACAAAGGTCAATCATAGCAATCAAGGGTGGCTATCCTACCAGATTTTTGCAGTAAAATAATATGCAATTTATAAAACGGGTCATAGGGTTGTGTTTATAAAACTAGGACCAAAGCATGCATCAAAGGATGAGATTGAACTTGCCGTCTTCGAAGTCCTCGGGGAGTTCCTGCTCGCGGTTCGGGACCTCGGTCTCCTGCTCGTAGTACTCGGCTCCAAGCTCTGGCTCGCGGTACTCCTCCTCGTTCACTCCGTCGGCTATAGCGCACACACAAGCAAGTATGCAATCAATACAAGCACACAAAATTTACCGGCTGAGCTCGAGGGGAAAATAAATAGATAATGGGGGAAATAAATATTATTTATGGATATATGGCCCGGCGGCAAATAGGTGAAGGTGGAATAAGAGCTGGGACTGATCGGGCGAGAATATGAAATGACGCGCTAAAAGCGTCATTAGGATTGATTAAAAGAGGTTAAGGACTTAGTTGTAAGTAGGTTTAATAAAAGAAGGACTTAATTATAATATGTAAATAAGGTGGGGTTCAAACAAAATGGCCTAAGGACCTATTTGTTATAGACTTTGGTATAGCATGGGTTGGTTCGTGAATTAGGTTTATTGGATAGGGTTTATTTGGAAGAAATAAAAGAGAAAGGGAGTAGAGAGGGGGGGGCTCGGGTAGAAAGGAAGGAGGTCAGGGGGCTTCTAGTAAAACGGCCATCTCCTTCCTCTCCCCTTCGGTTCAGAACAGAGAAGGGGGGAGGGGGCGGCTCTGGACGGCCGGCGGCGGCGATTGCTGGCGCTCCCGGGCACGGCAGCGACCGGGGTTAGAGGCAAGAGGGAGAGGGGGCCGTGGATGTTTGATTCCCACCCTCACCTTGGGTCGGGGCAGCGCGAGGAGGCGGCTCCACGGGCGGTGGCGGACTGCAGGCGGTGGTGGTTAGGGGCGGCGACGCTCAGAGGCTCGGGAGTGGAAGGGAAATGGCTGGGGAGGTGCGGGGTGTGATGAGGAGCGTCGCCGGCCCTTTTATAGCTGCGGAAAGGCAGTAACTCGGCCGAGCCGAGCACGCGGAGCTCACGCGGCCGTCAATGGCGGTTCGGGAAAATCTTGGCGTGGACTCGGCCGGCGGGATTCGCGGTGAGTTAACTGGCGGAGCTGTTGGACGAGACCCGTCGGGCAGGGGGTGAGCCGGCCGTGGCAGCAGCGGTCGGCGACGCGGAGCGGGTGGCGGCTTGCGGCGGTGTGGTCGGCGTAGAGGTGGGCAGGCGGAGTTAAGGCGGCCGGGGCGCAGATGTGCGGTCTCGTCAAGGGGCCGGCGCGGCGTCCCAAGGAGAAGGGCCGGCGTGCGGTGCGCCAGAGGGAGAGGCAGGCCGGCGGGGCCGGAAACAGCGGCGCGGCGTCCGGCGGCTAGCGGCGGCGATGGTACCGTGGAGGTGACTGCTCGGGCAGGTGGAGTAATGGCGGCCCCCGGCGTCGAGCGGCAGGGACGGGTTGTGTCGCGGGCTCGTGCGACGTGGCGCAGCGAGGAGGAGGGAAGGGCGGCGTGGCGTGTCGAAGCAGGGCGCACGGTCGGGAGCAGAGGCGCGGGGCCGAAGGAGGAAGAAAGGAGGAGGAAAGGAAAAGAAGGAGAAAGAAAAGGAGAAAAGAGAAAAGAGGAAAGGAAAAAAAAGAAAAGGAGAAAAAGAGAAAGGAAAGGAGGGAAAAAGGGTTAGGAAATTTAGGAAAAACCCAGGAAAAATTAGGAGAGGGAAAGAAAAGGATTTTGGGGGATCTTTCCAGGTTTTGCGACACCGGTGTTTTTTTTCGGGTGTCGGTGGTGATGGCGAAGCGGGTCGTCCAACGGGGCCGTGACTGGCCCGGGGTTCCCGGCGAGGTGGCCGACAGTGGCGCTGCGGCGGTGCTGTGCGACACGATGTGGAGGGCGGCGGTGGCTCGAGTGATGGCGGGCGGGATGGGTGGTGCCGGCGGGATTCGCGGCACGCGTGCCGAGGGAAGGAGAGAGGGAAAAGATGATCGGGGTTTTGGGGAGACGATCGAGCTCAGCGGAAAGATTTTGAAAAACACGCCTGGTTTAACAGGTGATTTATTAGAGGCTAAAATGCGGGCGTTACAGTGGCGTTTCCTGCCACCTTTCTTTTTTTGCTGCGTGTTCGTGCGAAGCCTTCGCCCTCCGGCCCGGGCTCCGGAGTGACTATGATTCTTTTTTCCTTAGCAGCCACTCTGGGCTCCTCTTGGTCGACAGGCTTTTTCTTTGAAGGTGTCATCGTGGGTTCCTTGATGGCTAAGAACACGGTGGGCGCCTCTGTTGGGTATCAAAAACCCCCGAACAGAATTAGGGTTGTACGATGAACAATTCACAATTGAAGCATTCACGTCCAGTCGCCTCAAATGATCTGCTTTCCTCTTCACGTTACACCATTCACTTTCCAAAAAATCCGTCCCCTTACAATGAGGAGGGGGCCTCCTTTTATAGTGTCAAAAGACTAAACTTACATCTCAAGAATGCCCCCCAAAACCCTAACACCTAACAAGAATACCTGGGGGCAAACTTAGCTTTTTACATTCATTGCAGATTTGACACCGTAGTTTGCGGAGCGCAGATCACGCAGGAGACCGCGGAGCGGAAGATGCGCCGCAAAGATTGGGGACGGTTCCGTGTTGAAATAGCTTTTGACCGAGTCCTTGTGTTTGAATCCTTGAGGAGCTTCGGGCTCCGCCGACTTGCTCACTCCGAAGCTTCTCCCAACGCACCCCTTACGGCTTCGGAGCCTGTCCTCGGGGGTGAAGAACGTCGGGCAGGGTTCGGTTCCTTGGCGAAGCCGCGACCTTCGCCTCTTCGAGCCACCGTTAGCAGCTCCGGCTCCCTCCCCTGCATCAGCAAGCTTTATGACAATGTTGGCCCTGTTGACAAAGTTGTCGGAGCCCAAGAAATCCTTAGCCTTTCCTGCGGGGAAAATATTAGAGATTAGACGTCTCCTGGATGAACAATCATCTAGGGACCTTTGATGTTAACAGAACCGCCCCGGAGCTCAGTTTTCTTTTACGCTGATGAGCATGCTTTCTGTGCTGTTCCCTGTGCTTTCGTGTACGATTCAACCTTTCTTCTAAAACAAAGTCTGCGAAGCCCAGAGTTTGCGTCCACCTGTTTAGAGAAAGGAGAGAAATCGAAGCCCGGTGGTTTTGTTACTCTGGCAAACCCACGGTGCCCGGAAGTTAGGTTTTCTTCTGTCCCAACATTGTGCTTTGTGGTGTGCTCTTTATAGAGCTTTGTTTGTCTCGGCTGTGTTGAGCCGTTGCCCTTGCCTTAGGGGGCCGAGACTTGGTCTGGCAAGTGATCGTGTTTTTCGCTTGTTCTTTGGTTTTGGATCACGTGCTTAGAGGTTTGTGTTCGTGGTTGTTTTCTTTTCTTTTTCTTTATGATGGTTACTATGGGTGTTGTCAATGCACTCATCAAGAGGGAGATTGAGGACCAGGTGTATTCGAGGGCCAGTGGAGGGTCGCTCCTTAGTGATGAGTGATTGACAACATTGTGTGGACTGATGCTTGGCTAAGTGTGCAGGTACAGGTTGCGGCATGACTCGTGTTGGTGCAGGTGAAGAACAAGCGCGAAAGACCTTAGCCGTGGCAGCCTCCGGGTGACGGAGAGGCAAGTAGGCTTG
Source organism: Cenchrus fungigraminus (assembly GCA_036936925.1). NCBI lineage: Eukaryota > Viridiplantae > Streptophyta > Magnoliopsida > Poales > Poaceae > Cenchrus > Cenchrus fungigraminus. The sequence continues at coordinate 114,348,986 of CM072773.1, read as the reverse complement.
GTTCGATGGACCCGGTGGCCGATTGGGTCAAGTGCGAGCCGTGCGGTGCAAGACTAGCGGGCTGAAGTCGTGAACATGGACCAGTGCAAGGTAGCGGATCGAGCCCAAAGCTTGCACGCGGGGTTTGGTGGTTTGCCCACAAAACCATCGGTGGACGGTTTCTTGGTTTGGGCCGCAAAACCAAGTCCGGAGGCCCGATGCGACGGAGACGGGGATCCGGGAGCGTCGGGAAGCTTCGAGGCGTGGGGCACGTGGCGTGATCGCGGGGCTTGCGTCGAGGCTAAGCAAGTCCGCTGTGGAAGCGTGTCCGCTCGATGAAGACTTGACCATATTGCCCCTGAGGGGTGTGTATCTTCTATTTGAGTTGTAGGGGTAGCGCGGTCATTTGCCTCCTCCGGTGGACTTCGTATAAATAGCGGAGAGGTGGATGGCATCTCTCTCTTGGACTCTAGGGTTTCCTCCCCCGGTAGATCGCTCTGGACTGCTTCTTTTCTCTGCTATTCCTTAGGCTAGATTCTTGTATAGACTCTGACCTCTGGATGTATGGAAGCATTCGGCGTTGTGATGATCTCCTAGCTCTTTGTGATTTTCGTGTCATTTCGGGGTTATTTTTGGGGTGTTTCGTTCTTCGCTCGATTCGTTGATTTGAGGGTGTTTTCTCTCGGATTTCATTGAGGGGATCATGGGTGGAGGGGATCATGGGTGGATGCCTCGCGCATCTTTGTGTGTGATCTTGACCCCTCAAATGTCGGGAAATCACTTCGATTCGCGAGTTTTGGTTGGAGCCCGAGTTCTTGGTGGTGGTTCATGTGATCCGCGATTCCCGGTGATTTAGTGAGTTAGAGGTCGAGATTTTTAGGGCATAGCTTCATCTAGTAACGCTTCTCATCTCCCCCAAATCTTGTCTCAAGAGCTCAAACCATTTGGGAGATCCGGTGATGGAGAGGTGGAGTTGACCCCGCGGCCAAGCCGTTTCTGCTTCTGTTCGTAAGCCGCGGACAGTCCACGAGCCCTGTGCGGACGGTCCGCGAGGCTTGGAACAGTGCAAGTGTTCTTCGTGTTCTTCGCGTGTTCTTCCGAGTTCGTGTTTCGATCCGGTGCCACATGTGGTTTTGGTTGCACGGAGTTTGCGGACGGTCCGAACTTGAGTGTCGGATAGTCCGTGAAGGTGCGCACAGTCCGCGGGTCCCTCACGGACAGTCTGATTTTTCAGGGTGCGTTTCTGGTGGTTCTGTTGACTTTTTCGGACAGTCCGGGCAGGCTGTGCGGACAGTCCGCCCCACCCGTGCGGAAGGTCCGCCCGTACAAGCCGGACAGTCTGCGCTGGCTTTTCCAGAATTGGCCAAGCGCTTTGATTCTTGTCTTGTGCTTCCGCGCTTTGATTCGAGGCTTGTCACTAGGACTTGTAGGCTTGTGTGTGCCTAGTCTAGAGCTTCTTTGGTGTGTGCGAGTAATCGGAGTGGCAATCGGGGTATAGGCCGAGTTCATCATTTGGGAAGAATTTTTATCAGCTCCCATTCACTCCCCTCCCCTCTCTGGTCACCTATTCGGTCCTTCAGGTCTATTTCTAATTAAGCACAAGTAAGTAGTGTGTGACGAATTTGCAAAGATACCGCTTAACGTGCGACATTTCTATCATCTTGTATAACATTTCTACTTCAGTATAAAAAATTGTTATATTCTCGAAACAAGTTTGTCTGAAGCCAAGAAGTGGCTCTTAAATTTTTGAAACTAAACATGTATCTATAATTTTAAGAAAAACATAATGTTATGTGTTGATGAACGTACATCCTTTATGAGTTGCATTCTTTTAATATTAGGATAAAAACAATATAGATATTTTTATTGTGGCGTATGACAATGTGTGGTCCTTGATCCAAAACGCAAACAAACTAAGATATGTTAGCATAGCACGAACAAGACGCAGTCCAGTTGGTTTGTCCTGGTGCTAGGAAACTTGGATGCCTGACTTCGATTCTCCTTGGGCACTATTTTTCTTTTCCGCCCATGATTGTTTTTGGTAGTCTCTCGGCTCGGCAGGACTCGGGAAGAAGGGGATGGCAAACGTTCCCTAAATTGTAAATTTTATGGGTTTTCCACCTATTTAGTCCACTAATTAGAAGACGAGTGGGTCCAGCGTGAGAAAATTTTTCAATTATTTTCGATCTTTATCTCTTTTCTTAAAAGCTCAACCCTTTTGCTCTCCTCTCCTCTCCGCGATCCCGGGCGTACGTGTCACACAGCCGTGAGTTCGAACGTTTTGCAAAAAAGCCCTCCACTTTTCTAGAAATTGCGAGTATATCCAGCAAGTGCAGGATGTACAACAGCCGCATTCAGAAAAATGCACGTGGGCCCTGTACAAGCCCTGTACAAAAACTTATTTCTAAGCAAAGAAGGGAAAACTCGTTTTTACATAAACCACCCCGAGACACTTTTGCATCCACCCCCTCCCACCACCCCGCCCCCCACCTAACACCCCCTCCCAAACCCTAATCCCTCCCTCCCATCCCCCACCGGTCGCCGTCGCCCTCTCTCCTCCTCATCGCCCCGCCGACGTCGACGCCGCCGCTCCCGTGCTCCCTTCCTCTCTCCTCCTCGCCCCACCCACCCTGCCCCGACACGCCCCAGTCCCTCCTCCCGCCGCCGCCGCGGCGGCTCCCACGACCCCTCCTCCCTGCTCGCCTCTCTCCTCCCTCGCGCCGTCGCCCCTCTCCGCCCCGGACTCCCCTCCTCGCGCCGCCGCTCGCGTTGGCCCTCGTCCTCGTCCTCCTCAGTGGCGTCGGTGGCTCGGGCGGGTCGTCGGTGATGGGGAAGAAGATGGTGCTCCGGTGGACTCGGCGCGCAGGGCCAGCCCGGGCACACGGCGGCCGTCACTCTGCTCCCTACGCTAGAGCAGTTGCACCATGGCCAGCCAGCACGCGCCCCCTCCCTCTGAGTCACGCGCCCCCTCCCTCTGATTCGCGCGCCCCCTCCCTCTGATTCGCGCCCCACGCCGGATCTGGATCCCGCCTGAGGTGCCTCGATCTAGAAGCGGCGGCTCATCCAGCAGGTTCGTATCTTCCTCCTCCATCTCTTACTGTTGTGTGCCAAAGATAAATCATTCCCTTGCAAATGTAGGGAACTAGAGGATTAAAACAAAATCTGGATCCAAAGAACTAGCATGCAGATAATGATCTAGGCATGTCAATTAAACTGATGTTACAACATAGTTGATTATCCATGAAAATGAACTAGAGAATGCAGGCATAGCATGCAGATAATAATCTAGGCATGTAAATTAAACTGATGTTGCTCCTGATGTTAGAACATAGTTGATTGTTTCCATGAAAATGAACTAGAGAATGCAGGCATAGCATGGAGATAATTGTCTAGGCATAGTCGATTAAACTGATGTTGCTCCTGACGTTACAACATGCAAATAATGAACTAGATTCAACCTATTGTAGTAACCACTAACTGTGCTTTGCATTTTAAATAGAGTGAACATATGTGAGAGAGAATTAAAATCATCAACAATTATTTATAGTCAGTGATGCAGGAGAAATTTGATCTTATGTTGTCATGAACAATTAAGGCTTCTGTGCTTTCCAGATTGAGTAAAGCACTTATCATGGAGGCTATCGATGTGCATACTACATATGTAAATTATTTTGGTGGTTGTATTTCTATTTCCTCTGTGTGCTTTGACTAGCTGTTGATTCTGATTGCTCCTTTCACTTAACTCTTGAATTGTGCAGTACATTGATTTTAAGCTCGACCAAGTCTACATGCTGGGCAAGGTCCTCATCAGAGCGGGGGATGGCTTCCACAACGTCAAGTCGTCAAGGTACTCTCTCTTTTTTTCTCCAGGAACAAATCATTAGCAAAGTTCAGATTTATTTTTTCTTACTTGACCTTGTTATTATCTTGGTTGATCAGAAACTGATGGTAATATTGCAACTTAATTGTTTTGAGTATTTTCATGCTTATCTAGGGGTTTGATACATTCGGCAAGACAGACCATGCCATCAACACTAGCATCTTTTGCCGCCCCATCGTTGCTGACTACTTCGTCTCGCAAATCGAGAACAACACGAACAAGGTAAATCAGTTCACCGCTGTAGTGAGTCCCTTTGGATCTAGGTTACCTGATATTTAGTCCCCTCGCTTCTCACATTCGTTTTGATTAGTGCTTATGCCATCGTAGTGAGTCTGAGGGAGGAGCATATTATAGCACTCTAATGATTATAGTTTGACTATGTGTAGTTAAATAGAATTTTATAAATACATGTTTATATTTTTGGCCACAGGGTGCTTTGAGCTTCTGTTGAATTTTCTCGGTTTTCATTACCCTTTGCTGTTTCTTTTATTGATAGTGGTAGTATGTGATCGTTTATTTTTTGTATCATTGTTTATTTGTGACTATACTTGCTCATCAAAATGAAGGTGATTCCAATCGTTATAGGGCGTGCAAAGTGCTTATGAATGGTTCTTGGATTTATGTCTTTGATTGTAGAAAATGAAATGAACTCAGGAATACATTATACATGTATTCAGATGTCTGTTTGATGATAGTAGAAAAATAAATATTTGAAATGTTGGTTGATGCAAATGTGGATGTACTCTTTTAATGAATGCACATGTTGTAATTTTATTCTCGATAGCTTTCATTGTCTATGCATCAAGCATACAATAAAAGAATACTTCGGTAGATTAAAACAATCTTTTTAAGAACTTGAGCAACACAGCATCATGTCTGACTTTATTTTCCTTGGTAGTGGTTCTAGAACTAAGCCTAGGTAACTTTCTCCACTATTTTTAGTCTGACAACCAGCAATATACTCTGAACATGTTGGTTTTCTTCACTCTACTCTTTATTCAGAAAATCTGAAACCTTACTGTCTATGTGACATCAAACCTTCTCTATATAATGAAACCCGAGTGTGTTGATTGACCTTAGTTAATGGCATATGCAAATTGCAGTGATCATCCCAATACAAAAAAGTTATAAAATTAATGATTGCTTTTCTACAGATCCATTGTTCGTCTATCTACATCACTGTTTCTTACAGCGCAGTTCTTTTTCTTTAACTTACAAGGATTTCTTTTCAGATAGCAAGGTTGGCGTTTAGTTGTGAGACGGTGTATTTCAGGGTTGGTTTGCAGCAGTTCATTTAGGGTTAGTACTTTAACGCTCACAATATCTTTAATATTCATCCTTGCACCTTTGTGTCATATTTTTCCTTTTACAATATCAAATGTTTGAGTTAGTTGCTGCATTTAATATTTAAAACCAAACAATCTGATAAACCATAACAAAAACTGACATGGTTTGCTAAATAAATCGGTCTGTTTGGTGTCCAAGTCTTGCTATGATAGAGTTGTCATTAAATCCTTTGTGTGTGTGTGTGTGTGTTTCTATGCACAGAGAGCGACTAAGAGCAGCTTCTTTTTGTAAAGGTCACTGAGTAACATGCACATACTGATGGTGATGTGTTAGGGATTTGGCACTTTGGCGAGTAAGAGGTCGACATGCTGGGTGGTCACAAGCCTCACGGGAACCCGATTAACCGTGAGGAGTCATGCAATCAGCTTTGCCTTTTGTTTCGTTTGATTTGAAAAGCAGTTGCCATTTTTTGTATGGATATACACAAACCTTCTGTAAATATTGTGGTGATTTTTACCCATGGCATGTATCTATTTCCGAGGGATAGAATAAGTGATAATTGCCTTTCATTTTCCTCTGTAAATTCAGCTTCATAATGCATATTTCATTGTTGAAACAGTAGAGCGCGCATCACTGTCGAGGTAGGTTATGCATAATTCAGCTTCATAATGCATATTTCATTGTGATGACCTGCTCTTCACTGTCGAGGTAGGTTATGCATGCTGGGCTGGTTTGTGATTTCTAGCAAATAGACGTAACTGCTCTTCCTGCTGTGCAGTGGATGCATGTTGGGCTGGTTTGTAAAATATATACACGTGGTCACTTATATTTGATGCTAGGGTTAAATCATTCTCTTGCAAATGTAGTGAATTAGATGATAAAATTCAAATCTAGATCCAAATCAGGATAACAGAGGATTACCGTGCAGCAATTTATTTTGGATAGATAACATTAAGTAAAGTGTTTTACTCTTGGTTTTTTTATCCTTTTCTTGTTTGAAGGTGCTTCTTGCGCTCGAGCTACTACTGGATGGATAGTGGCGGCTGTAGGTGGTAGCACCCAGTGCCAAATAGAAAAGGTGATGGTCTGTTCTGATGCTTCTCTTAATTTCCTTATGTTCTGCTAGCTAGCCATGAAGAATTCATCAGACACTGGATTGGTCCGAAGGATTATCTTCTGAAATAAACAACAATGCTGAATTGGTGTTGGACATTGATGTGAAGAAAAAGGTCAAAACTAGATCTTCAATTTTATATGCATAGTTCAGAAAAAAAATAACGGTTCCATTTTTTAAAAATAAGCTCTTAGGCCCAATAAATTTGTTACTGGTAAATTGGTTGTGTACTACAGCTGATTTGGATAATCTGATTGTGTGCGACACATCGAAAGTGGTCAAGAGTATAATTTTTTCTGTAGGTAGATCAATGTGGGACGTCAGCTATTTGGACGATTTTCTTATTTTACCAATGTTTGTACCAATGTGTTCCTTCAGATAACTCAATTTTAATTATATTTGTGCTTACTGCAGTGGACGCTGACTAACACCATGTCCTCTTTGTTCTGGCTGTAGTGAAATTAAATTTGCGGGTTGGGTCGCCAATATTTCAGGGTGAGCTTTACACATCATTTACTCTTTTCACAGATATAGTTTCTATGAACCCAAGTTGTTGTCATGCATTCAGGGTTGCAAAATGTGAGCTTTCCTGTGTAGTATTTTTTTGCTGTGTTGTGCCTTTTGAGTGGTAGTATAGTACTGAAAAGTGAAATCCATGTGATTCTGATGAAATGCTCCTTGCCTGATAGGCCTGGTAAATGTTCAGCTATTTCCAGTGCCCGTCCTTGGCCACTCCTCCATTGTCAGGTATGCCTTGCTCTCCCTTCCCTCTCTCTTTTCAATTGTTTGCTAGCTCTTAGATAAAAGAAATCGATCTCTCTTAGTAATTGTGGCTTGTTGTTTGCTCATTAGCATTACTACTACTGATAATGGATGGATCAATAGTGTGCGTACTGATCAGGGGAGATGAATGCACATCTATCGCATTGTGAAATTGTATAAGTTAGATGTTCTTCAGCTATTAGCCACTGTCATTGGATGCTATTGTTGTCATTATTTTGTGTGTGAACATGGAAGGTTTACTGTTTATGCCTTTTGATGCATTTAAAATGGAAAATACAATCCTCTTTTAGGATAGGGAAAATTTCCCATTGCTATCTGTTGGACTGAGTAAATTTAGATGTTTGTTGGTGGGTGCAGGTTAAAGATAGGAAATTTGATCTGACTTTGTTTGAGACACTTGATTCTGTGAAGGCTCCTTATGAAACAGATGCAGATATGGTAGCTTCAATTATTTGCACTTTGATCTTCAGTGCGCCTGAAGAAACAAGATGATCTATGTTTTAATCAATATCGTTATATATTATATCTCAAGAAATGCAGTCAGTATCCATTTGACAATTTGACTGATGGTCTTTGTAGAGTTTCTAGGACCAAAGTTCATATATCCTGGAGTGGTTCAAGGTCAATAGAAATTCAAAGCTTGTGGCCTGCTTTGTTTAGTCAATATGCTCCTGAGTTTCAGTCAATATGCTTGTATTCTGTATTTGTTAGCCTCAAACTGATATGCTAGGATCTGGGCTGCATTTCAATTTGTTGTATCTTAAATTTTTAGTGAATATGTGATTATGTGTTGGTCTGTTGTGAGTTTGATTGAATACAATTCTGTTTTACTGAGTACTCGATAGGGCGCGCACTCGATAGGGCGCGCAACGCGCGCCATCTGTTCTAGTAGTCTAGATAAGACGGACAACAACCATAAGCCCACAAAGCCACCTCCCCCTCACCACGTCAAAAGTGGAGCTGAGAACTAATTGGATGCATGGATCACATGGACGATAACAAGTTAGTTGCGGTTAATATGTCCTATTTTATTCACGAATCACGTTAGATGTGGTGTAGTCTAGTGAAAACAAATGGAAGAATAGATTTATAAAGGTTAGTAAGAGGAATAGAGGATGATTATTGATTAGGAATACAAAGAATTGATTTTAATTTTCAAAGCTGGTCTGCAGTGTCACGTAACATAAATTAGGATGTAACAAGGTGCATTCCACCACTTTACATATTTGAGGGATGGAAAGCAAACAAATTTTAATGACAGAAGTGAAAACTCGATCTTAGAAAGAGGTAATGGTCCAAGTTGAACGTTTACCAATAAGAAAAAATCAGGAGCAAGAGTAACACTAACCTTTGATCCTACAATATGGGTTGTAAATTCTCTTTCAAGGACAATAATAAATTATGGTTACCAACACTAACCATAGACTTATTCTTCTCAATAAGAAAAATATATGATTTCAAAGTCCTGAACATATAATAAAAAATATCAGTTGTTTGAAACATATAATAAAAATATATGATCTAATATTGGTATATACACGAGTTATTTGAGATACTTTTTTTTATCAATTCCTCCCTTACATTCTCTGGCCAAGAGTGCAGTAGCTATTTCACCTTTTGAAATCAGCAAATAACAAAAACTTATTCATCTGTTGTCTGTTGCTAATAACTGTGGATCATGCAAACCATCTACTCATCATATACACAACCTAAACACTATAAACAGGTCACTGAACTTTTAGAGGTTAGTATCTTCAGGAACATTGTATTTAAGCAGTTACTATGATTCGAACATAAAGGGATCACACCCATCAACTTAGGAGATAGTTTTTGATGCAGCATTCAATTGAGTTGTATGTTGTACCGGCTAACTAATATTAATAGAACATTAATGAGAACACTGGTAGTGACTGCATCCATAAACCTATTCTTTATGGGGGGGTGGGGGAAAATTCTTCAGTAAATTGAAAATATTTTATATTGTATATTCTAGCATCCATTTAATGTATGTTGTGCAGATCCGGAACAAATGGTTACTAGACTTTGTTAGAATATACTCTCTATGTTCGTCCTAGATAAATAAATCTAACTTTGACTAAATCTATAGAAAATTACATTAACATCTTTAATACCAAATAAATGTGCTAATAAGGCATGCATGATAGATGTAATGATACTGATTCGATGTTGTGATGTTAATGCATTTTCTGTAAACTTGATCAAAGTTAGAGAACTTTGACAACCACATTCTAGAAGGTAACAGCTTCATGCAGATTGATAATTTTATTATACGAATGGAGATTGATAATTTCCTACTAAGATCTACCATGCTAGCTTTATCTTGCATAAGAATCAAAATAAATTCATTACCTGCTTCCTATATGTATACTCTTAAATTGTCTCACATGTAACCAAGCAGTACACAATGACAGTCTTTGACTGCACCACTCTATAGGATCTGTCCACGGCTTGATTATCGGAGCTGTTAAAATAATACATGATGATTAGTAAAACAATGCAGATTAAGATCCATATGAAATACTTCTCGCTAAAAAAGATACATATGCAATTCAAAAGCTTTATTGCCTTACAATTAGAAATTATCAATATAGCCAAAATGCCAAATCATCACATTATGAAGTCCAGCAAACTACGCAATGACACATACATATGTAAGCAATAGAAAATTATTTGACAATAATAATCTAATATACTTACTCCCACCGTCCCAAAAAGCATGTCGTTTTAGGATTGTCCTAAGTCAAACTTTTTTAACTTTGACCAAGATTATAGAGAAAACTACATACACTTATGGTATGAAATAAGTAGCATTAGATTTATTATGAGATCTATTTTTATAATATATCTATTTAGTGTCATAAATATTGATATTTTTTTCTATACATTTGGTCAAATCTGAGAAAGTTTGACTTAGGACAAACCTAAAATGACATGCTTTTTGGGATGCAGGAGTACAAAAGTAGCTTTCATAAGAGTGATCCCCACCCCACCAACATTAGTGATTGTTGGCGTCGATTTCCGTCAACCTTACCTTCAATGTTGGTATTAATTTGATATTCACACTAACGATCCTAACCCCCATTATATGTCAAGTTCGCACTCGCATGTGGTTTTTGGAGTTTATTGTTTACACAGGAATTAAGAGCCTAAATGAGGACTTCCGGCTAAAGTTCATCAAGCACTTTACGAGAGGATCATGAAGCCCGGCACAAGTCAAGACACAAGGTGAACATGACTCCAGATGAGCCAAGGACTGAAGCGTGAAGCCATGGAACACCGAGGACCTAGACGGAAGATGCGAGAGTTTGCGTGCCAATCATCCTTATCCAAATCGCAGGGAAAACGACGTCAAGGACCCACATCTAGTTCGGCAAAAACTCAGGAAGACGCGAGAAGCTTCGGGAAGAAAACCAGGGACGAACCGAGCCGATGTGGGCCCAGGCCGGCCGGCCCAGCCCACTTCGAGCCCCGTTCGTTGCCCCTTTGACCTAGCACCCCTTCGGGCTATTTATAGTCCCCGTGAGAAGTGCCACGCATCAAGACATTCGTCATTCGCCACCGAGGAGCAGAGAAGCTAGAGGGACACCATCTCGGAGAGGAGGGTCGTGCTAGTTGTCTAGGGTTACCCTAGCCGGCGTGGGAACCTTGCAAGGAAGACCACGTCGGAGTTCCGGAGCTTGGATCAAGATCGAGGTAGGATCCCGGTGGTGATCTTGTTCATGTAAACATTCATGGTGAAGTCTTTATAAATCCGATTTCTAGCGATCAAGTGCCTTCTTCTATGATTCTTGTTCTTGCTTGGATGTGTTTCTTTCTCAATCTATTCTCGAGATAGATTGCACGGGGTGTTCTTGTAGCTGCGGTGGCTCGAGGTGCATACCGGATCTACCAAGTGGTTCGACGTGTTCCTTGTGAGCGTGCTCTAAGATTCGACTGCAAAAGAAAGGGGAACATCGTGACAGGATGTTGACACCGAGTACAGCGGGGCGACTTAGGGGGTTTGACCGAAGGTCAAGATTTAAAGATGTTTTTATGAGATTTGTTTGGTTTTCTTCATCTATCTTGCTCGGAGCTACAACATAAGCATGATCTAGGCTCTCTAGATCGGTTATCTCTACACTTTCTCTCGCTACCTCTCGTGTTTAGTAGATTAGATGCATTTGAAACCTCTTCAAGATGAAAGTGTTTTCTCGGTTATTAGATTGAATCTTGCGTTGCACATGTTCTAAGGATTCGATACCTTGGGTGATACTCGAGGGAAAAAGGTACTACATGATCCATAAGCTTGCGGTGAACCTTGGCACGTTATTGAACCGTCAACAGTGATCATGAGAAATATTGAGGGACCAGACTTCTCGTGCTCCTGAAACTCCTGCTCAATTGAAAAACTAGGGTTCAAGTAAGAGAAAAGAGAGTATGCCATAACATTGAAGGCTCATAAAGAAATGACACCTTACTATATTCCTGCTCAATTTCTGCTGGGTACCTCTCTTAGTTCTCTCTTCTATCTGAGGTGCAGCTACAACTTCTTGTGTTAATGCTCTAGTTTCTTCTTCCTACTCTAAATCCTTCTGTTGGCTTAATGCTAGTGATCCACTTGTTGTCTTCTTCTAAAGCATCATGGACAGGTTCTCAATGGGATCCCTATCCTTGTCCTTCTTTTGCCTTAGTTTTGAGTTGAACTTGACAAACACAAGATCCCTCATTCTATCATGATGGAGCTTGTTGCGTCTCTTTGTGTGGACCTGCATAGGTTTGATTTCATTATTTTTTATTTCAATTATTCGATAACAAAAGAGGTTTAAAGAATTGTTGAAAACTTGAAATCTGTAAGTCTAAGTCAGATTCATACTTGTTCACATGAACTCCAGCACCTCTCACAAGCTGATGAACTGCATGTCAAACTTAGAATTCTTGCAGCTAATTTTCTAAGGTTTGGTGCAGTACTTCCATAATCCAGCCACCATTTAACTAAAGTACAAAAAGTGAAAAGTAGAGGACAATGTAAATTAGGATCATTGATTCATTGCTTTAAAAGTCTAAAGCCTAGATGTAAAATTGTAAATTAATTGTTCATACCTGGATCAAAAGTGGCATTTTGCACTACCTTTTAGCAATGTCTTTGCCAAAGGATCCTTGAGCATCTTGAAACAGTTGAAGCTCTTCAATAATCTTGTCTTGAGTATCTTCATTTGGAACAAGCTTGGTAATGCAAGTGATTACACCATCTCTAAATGATTCATTCTCCTCTATAGCCAGCTTGTTTTGATAATAATAGAAAGAGTTCAAGTAGTAACCGGCTCTATGTAAAGGTGTCTTCAACTTACTGTCCCACCTTTTGTCAATGATGTGAAAGGCTTCCTCAAACTTGCTCCTGTCATTGTTGAACCTCCTAGAGATCTCATTCTTAGCTTCTACTAGACTACCATACAAGAATCCCATTGCTGGCACATCACTGTCCATTCTCCTCAACACTATACATAATGGCTCATAGTAATTAACAACTGTCTCAACTCCTTTCCAGAAAGTTTCAAATTTCACAATCTTGTTTGCTTTCTTCCCTTTGACACTATTTAGGTAGCCTAGATCAATGAAATCATCTTCCATAAAAAGCTTCTGCAATTGCTTCTTGTTTTCTCGCAGGCTCTTCAAGTTGAGATAAGTTGTAGCAAACCTTGTAACACCACATCTCACCAAATATTTAGATATAATTTTCCTCATCAGACTCAAAACTCTAGTGTGGGCATACAAAAAAAACTGTCAAACACTTTGCTTTGCTAACTATTTCTGCAACTTTTGGAATCTTTCCAATATCTTCCAGCATTAGATCAATGGTATGGGCAGCACAATCATTCCAAAAAATGGAGGGATGCTTCGCTTTCAACAAACTTGCTGCTGCCTCATTGGGTTTTGCATTGTCAGTCACAACTTGAACTACATTTTGCACCCCTATTTCCTCAATACATCTATCAACTAGTTCAAAAGTGTACCTACCGTCTTTCTTAACAGCTGAGCAATCCACTAAATCAAGAAAACAAACACCATATGCACTATGAACTACCAAATTCATCACACCTCTACCTCTCTTATCTGTCCAAGAATATGTCATTACTGTGCATCCATGTAGCTCCCAAGACTCTTTGTGAGACTTGAATGACTCCTGCACTTTCTTCTTTCTTTTTTGTAAGAATTTCCCACTCATCTCATATGGAGTTGGCCCTCTCAAGTTTCTACCAGAGTCTCCAATAGCATCAAGCATAAGATCAAAACTAGGCAGTGTAACTGTGTTGAGTGGGATACTTGCTTCATAAAAGAAATTGGCATATGTACTCACATGCTCTATCCCTTCTCTTCCCTTTTCTCAGTTGATAGCTTGGATTGAACCTTTTCAGCAACACTAGATTTTCCCTTCCTTGTAGCTAGTATTTCTTCTGGTGTCAGTTTACAGTACTTATCCATTGGACCACTTGAAGAACCACCTTTGCTTGTCAACTTCTTCAACACAATCACTGAATTTCTAGCTGCATCATTGTGTTCCTCTCCTTCTGAATGGCTCAAATCAACTTCAGCTCTTTCATCTTCTTTCTCCATATTCTTTCTTTGCTTGTTATCCAACTTCTTGGACAGAAGTTTAATCATTTCTTGTTGCACATCAGATGGAACTTTACTACACTTTGCAACACCACATTTAGGAACTTTACCAAGGTGGTATTTGATTCTGTTTATTCCACCATGATAAGTTTTGTCACAATAGTTGCACTTGAGAGATTTTTCTTGTTCACATCTGGCATTGTGCAGTGCTGCCAAGCTGGGTCACATGCTTCAGCAGCAGTAGCAACATCATTTGTTTGCTGGCCTGTGGATGCAGTAATAAATAAGCCTACAAAGTAGACAATAGGCACACAATCACACACAAATTCAAAATTTCTAATACACAGTAACTTGAACTAGCTCTGGTTGTGAAACCAACTCAAATCACTACCACCACCAGCTAGAAAATCAAATCTCAATAACTCCTAGATAAGATCATAAGAACAAGGGAGAAGAACTTGCCTATAGTTGGCATTGGTGTGCTGTCATCTGGACTTGGACCTCTTACACTTGGGTCATCCATTGCTCCTGAGGCCGTCGTCGCCCGACCGCCGTCACCACTGCAGTCGTCATCACCTAGCCCGTCGTCGAGACTGCGGCCACCGTCGCTCAGCCATCGAGATCCGCGCTCGCCCACCGCTGAAACCCCGCGCGCCGCACACAACCGAGACCCCGCGCACGCTCCCCGTAGCCGCTAAGACTCCACGCGCTGCCCGCCGATAAGACCCCGCCGCGCTGCACGCAGCCATCACGCCGCCAGCACCCTCACGCTCGCGAGTTTTGGAGACTGCGACTAGGGTTGGGGTTGGAAATTAGATCATTTATCCTTAGGCACTAAGGATTGGGCCGAATTGGGCCGAGCCATTTTTTTGCTTGAGTTTTGGTCCACCAGCCATAGCGGGAAATCACGCTGCTATACCGCTATTTGCCATTAGTGTCGTTTTAGCGTGCTAAAGCGTCAATAGCGTGTATAGCACAGAAATGGACAATTGCGTCGCGTGAACAGCTTTGCGCCGCTATAGCACACTATTTTTTACATTAGAACCTTATTATGCATGTGTGTATGTTAGTGTTTGCATATTTTTAGACCAAAGGCAATCGCCCAACTTTATAGAAAGCTTAGAGAGTGTTTTACAATGGTCGGCTACTGGGGCTACCAGCTACCATTCACACATGTCCCTATGACCTTAGCCCAAAGACAACATTAAAACACCCCGAACTCTACCACTCTTGGGCGAACTAACTTCTACTACCAGTTCACATCTCACAGCTAGAAATAGGAAACTTAGCTCCCAAGGCTTTACAAAAGCAAGACCACTCCTTCCACACTAGGGATGGAAACAGATCGAATTCGCATGGAATCGGATTCGGATAACACTTTTTACCACATTTTTACTCGAAAACGAATACAGATTCGAATGTTCTCGAATACGAATACAAAACGGATGTCTCGAATTTGGAAACGCATCGGATATTTACTCGATTTGGAAGACAGCATTTACCAATTTTCTTTATTGATAATTTATAATTGCAAAATCATGTAAAGACTAAAGTATTAGTACATAAGAGAGATCGTTCATTAAGAATATCACATTCATCCAGCTTTATTTTAATAATTAATTATATAATAAATAAACTATTAATAAATACATATTTTTAATGTATATACATTTATCAAACCATTAATAAAAAATACATGAAATTTTTTTTCATCAATACATAATATAAACTAGGGTAATTAAAACTAAACTTTATATTAATGTATTTTTATCATTAAAATTAATGATATTGTTCATTAAATTTAAATATAATTATTAAATTGTTTTATGATGCAATATTTCTAATATTAAAATTAATGTCATAATCATTAGTTATGGATATAATTTTTTTCAATTATATACTATCATTATTAGTATTCTATTGAACCTAATTTGCTATTAGTTATAGAGATAACTTACAGTTTTATATAGTCGAATACGGATAGTGTCGGATATTACCGAATACGCATGGAATCAGATAGAGAAAAAATCGACAAAAACGAATTCGAATGTATCCACTTTACTACCACATTTGAATTCGAATACGGATACGGATATCCATATTGACATTTTAGCGGATACAGATATCGAATAATTCGGATTCCATTTCAATATTTCCATCCCTGGACCATACTACCAACTACCAGGATAATACAGATCACGAGGCGTTCAAGCCCCAGCTTCAGTACATCCTCGGGCCAACTTGCTTATCAGGTCCTCCACTTCCGCCTCCACCTTCTTCTGTAGCAACAGCTTCCAGAATGCTAGCAGCGCCACCAGCTTGTAGGCAATCACGTCCGGCGTTGTCACCATCCTGTTTTCGAAGACCTAGGCGTTTCTTGTCTTCCGAAGCGTCCACATCACACCTACAGATATAAAGAGTTTTTTGGTACAGATTTTCCCTTTACCACTATTTTTGCCCAGAATATCAGATAAACTCTCACAAGAGGTTGGCACCATCTTCCATCCCAAGCTATCTCTAACGAACACCCACAGAAAGATTGCCAATGGACACCCAAACAATATGTGATCTGTTGTTTCTATCTCTTCACAAACTTTGATTCTCCTGGTCCGGCTCATTTCTTCTTCAGCTGTACGGCGGATTGTATTCTATCATGGAACGCCATCCACAGGAATATCTGCACTTCCAAATTGCATCTAGCATCACATGTCTAACTCCTCCATATTGTAAGTGTCTGCATTTATGTGATTTAAAAAAACTGTAGTCCAGCAGATTTGCATAAACAAAGTGAAGGAGCATCTCACGATGAGAACGAGCTGTAGCTCGGTTGGTAGGCGTTGCAGATGGGCACGCTGCCGGCCTGAGTTCGAATCCGATCGAACGCAGGTTTATCTCAGCGGGGATTTATTTCTCGAAAAAAATTCCCTTGCCGGTGAAGCCGGGATTCGGGGGTTTTCTAAGCCGGGAGGAGGCTTTCTTCTCTTAATGAAAACCGTGGGGCGGTCTTACCCCCACCGGCTTAGTTATCTCACGATATACTTTACCCTAAGGATAATATTAATTTCATCTTTCTACTCCAAAAATAAATTTTCCTCCTTCACTTAATGGCTATATGTAACTGTCATGTAATCGCGACGGGAGGATGACGTTGAATTTCCAATAACTCTAAAAAAATATGTTAAATTTGGATGCCGTAAAAGTATGGATTAATTTTTCAATGGCAGGGAATTCTCTTTCCTTCATCGTAGCGCCAGTGCGCCACCATCTGCCGTGCGCGCGCAACGCCAGCCGCAGACGACGGCGGCGTGCGGCGCGACACAGCAGTACAGCACAGGCGTGTAGCAGAACACGCACTCGTTTCCATTCCACCACAGCCTTTGTTCAGATTGGTCAGACGACGGAGCAGCAAGCAGTTCGTCAGCATTAAACTCTGTGGGCACCAATCCAGTTAGGGTGTGTTTAGTTCCCTGAATTAGGATGCAAAATTCTGGATTTTACACGGATTTTATGCTGAAAAGTACTGTTCCGAACTGAAAAGTACTGTTCCGAACTGAAAAGCAATGTAGCACTTTTCGTTTGTTTGTGGTAAATATTGTCCTACTATGGCCTAACTAGGCTCAAAAGATTCGTCTCGCAAAGTACATCCAAACTGTGTAATTAGTTTTTGATTTCATCTACATTTAGTACTCCATGCATGTGCCGGTATTTTTTATGTGATGTTTGATGTGATGGGAAATCTTCTTTTTGCATAGTGAATTTTGCACGGATTTTGGAGAAATTGGGAATCTTCTTTTTGCTGAAAGGCTTCTGGAGACTGCCAGAGTGGAGGTGACGGCGACCAGTACGTCCAACGCCGGCGCTGACCGGCCGCACGTACGTGCTAGACGATTTCGATGTCTTTTGGACGAGATAGGACGAACATTATCGCCACATTGCTTGGTCGGGTTACGGGGTTGGTCTGATGCTAAAAAAGTGCGCTCCAAGTCGCAGCAAGAACGCACACGGCGCTGGCGATCAATTCTCTCCCCCGCGCCGAACGCTTCTTGGCCTTGCGCGGCGCCGCGGCGTCGATGCTTGCTTGGTCAGAGTCGTCGTCGCCACCACACCCTGGCGAGCGAATGGCGATGCATCTCCGCGTCCCCGTCGTCAAATTGCGGCGGCGGCGGCGCAGATTGATGGTGCCGGCCGGGTCTGACTCCCACCGCCGGCGCCCATGATCCATTTGTGCTGCGACGACCGATGACGACGGGAGTGGCCGGGAATTTTATTGCATTGGAGCCGCACGAGCACGACCTAGCTCGCTGCACGCGCGCACGTAACGTTCATCGTGCAGGCCTATTTTTCATTTCTTCCTTTGGTTGCTCATGCTGAGACTGGCTAGAGATTACGTTGGCACGTGCTTCAATACTCGAACTCGATCAACCTGGGTGTTTTTTTTTTCCAACGCCAGTCAAAAGCTCCCCCATCTCATGCAATCCATATATCTGTAACGTACGTGTAGGTTGCCCTAGCTAGCTAGGCAGGCAAAACTTGAACATGTATGCGTGCCTGCACTAGCTTGTTTTTCGTACTTACTTTATCGTCGATAATTAATGTATTTATAGTTGGAAAATGTTGGTTGCAAATTGACATCCTAGGCGGTGCGAAGACCCAGTAATAATCTCTAGAACTTGCAAAGGAAAAGGAATTCTTTTGATGTTGACATTCGTTCAATTCTGAGAAAATTTGAGCTTTAGCGAGTTTCGAAAGATCCATATTTTCCTTCGTTCACACATCTCAAAATTAACTATTGCCTTGCATATTTGCATCTTGCTATGAACAGGGAGAAAAGGAGCGAAAAATATCAAATCCCTGCATGACATCAAGCAAGGGATAACACAAAAAAAAAGTGTGTGCTCCTGTGACCTCAATACGCAACCATCATGTACAATTGTATTATTACTCCCTCCGTCCCAATTTATGTGCACTTGGAGAGTACAAAATTTTTCCCAATTTAAGTGCAGCTCTTGGCGGCAGCATCAACAAGCCGTACGTTCTGTGTGGGCGCCATCTACTGCAACCATCACAGCTGGCGTCAAGTTACAGCGGATGCTCTTGGGTTGGTGTATTTTTTTTCCTTCTCAGACATTCCAGATTGTACCTAGAGTGTAAACGTGGCACGCAATTGCCTTTCTGATTTGTTTTGAACCCATACAGAGCTGCAATGATTGGTGTCAGGTCTTACTTTCAGAGGGGTAGTATGGTAATTTCAAATCTATGCTAATTTGCACTTTCAAATGCTAGAAGTGCACTCATAGTGGGACAGAGGGAGTATGTCTTCGTGATGACATCAAATATGCTGCACCTTGTCACAATCACACATATATAATAGATGTCCAACATTTTCTTTCGCCACAAAGACAAGAAAGCCTGATGATCGACTCAACGTTGACTTATTTTGCTGAAACTCTCACACGTTCAATATCGAATTGCATTATTTCTCCAATAATACTAATCCACTTTCAGTTGACAATGTGCCTGCCACTGACATAGCTTAGGCTGTTAGGCAAACGAGTGGATTACTGAAATAATGACGCTGCTGGGATTTAATTTAATTGGAACTTTTGAAAGGGATGCTTCAACTGCAACACGTACAGACGCCGTCATGCCCTGGAGCACCCGGCATATCGCCGGACTCTACATATATAGCTTGCCCTGAGTCTGACTAGCTCCATCGGATGGCGAAATGACAGGTCAAAACAAATCGCTCCGTCAGCGACTAGCAAGTTCAGATCCATGTGTACGTGCGGAACCGGCCAGTTCAGAACTTCAGAACGCCGAAATAAAGGTCAGATCAGACCAATGCAAGTTTGGTCGAGGCTGGCTGGACGTTTGGGTTGGCATCGGCCTACCAGGCTGACCGGGGTCCACGCCACAAACGTGTACTTCTACTGGTTTCAAAGGAGGATAGAGATCCATTGGGGAAGGCTCGAAAGGTTATTCGATATCAAGGTTGACCCTCGACTAACAATTTTGCTGATCCGCGCGGACGAAGTGCTCTGACGTCTGACGATGACGGAAACGAGCACGTTTCATTTCTGACTACGCGCGTGCAAAAACGACGAGCAGTTGGGCGCGTAGCAACACTGCACGCAGCAGCACCGTCGTCTCCCCGTACGCCGCCGGGCATGCTTCGGACAGCAAGATGACAAAGTGCTTGTGAGATTGGATTTTCCGCACACACCCCTTCGTAGAGGAATAGTAGTCCGGTGTAATGCATCAAATTCGTAGGGAATTTACGCGTATTTCACTATTAAAATGTGTATTCAAGTGTATTTCAATCGTAAGCTACCTACTTGTCTATTTTACTCTTCTTATAAATTATCAATTTTCACACTACATCAGAAACGAATTGTGTTGGCTCATGAAGTTTATTGTGCTGGCAGGCGTGCACGTGATTAGCACCTACGAGCACAAAAAATCCTGGGTCAGCAGGGGAGCACCCGCCAGCAGTAAGTCCTCTATTCAAAATGCTAGATTTTTTAATAATGTGAATTATCTATTATGTATAATGTAATTTTTAAACATGTGAATTATTTATAATACATGTTTGTTGTTATGTGGTTTGAGATACGTAATCGATTTTGGCGGCTAAAAACTGGTGGGAAATATACGAGAGGCGGCATCATGATCGCCGGCCGCCGCTCCTTACTGACGTTTTCTGATCCTCATGTGGGCTGTTTCTCCATCACGGTGAAGGTGAGCCATGCGGACAGTGATATTGCTTGGTGGCTTACCTCTGTCTATGGTCCGCAAGCGGATGGCGACAAAGCCCTCTTCCTGGAGGAACTCGAGGCCACCCGGGACGCTTGTCCCGGGCCATGGGCGGTGGTTGGTGACTTCAATCTAATTTTAGACGCCACGGACAAGAATAACGCGCGCGTGAACAGACGCAACATGAATATGTTCCGCAGGGTTGTCGATCGGCTTGAACTCTGTGATTTGCACCTCCACGGCCAACACTTCACCTGGAGCAATGAACGTGCCAACCCGACACTGGTAAAACTCGATCGTCTTCTTGCTTCGCTGGACTGGGAAGAGCTATTCCCATTTTGCTACCTCGAGGCCCTTTCCTCAGATATCTCCGACCATTGCCCGATCTTGATGCACTCCATGAAGGGATACGGGGGGCTACGCTAGCACAAACAAAATTTTTCCCGCAAAACAGGAACTGCTGCTGTCAGAGATCACGGGATTACCACTAGACGCGCAGTTGCAGCGGAACCGTCTCGATGAAGACGAACGCGTCGAGGTAGCAGGCAGTGCAGTTGCTCACGTCCACCTTGTCCTTCACGTCCGGTTCGTCCTTGTGCTCCAAACGTAGCACCTCCAAGGTATCCACACGTACGGGGAAGAAACGCTGATCGTAGATGTACTAGCACCTCACGAACGATCACGAACTGGAGGATATAGATGGAGGAGGGGCTGCAGAAATCACTATTCACCCACTGTTACTGTTCACCGCGGGTTACTGTAGCGTCGCGGCTACTGCAGCGGTGGCAGTACTGTAGCAATGATTAGGGTTTTCCCTTCTCCCCACCTTTGTATATATAGAGGTCACTGATGGGCCTTTCAACCTTTGCGGCCCATTAAGACTCTAGTACCCTAATAGATCAAATCCATCAAGCCCATTAGTGAATCCAATCCAATTGGCTCTAGGGCATATATCCAACAGTCTCCCACTTGCACTAGAGACAATCACATACGCAAGCTTTCTAATGTTCCAAACCCCTTAAGTGTGTGACCCTATAGGTTCACGCACACATAGACATGGCCCGAGTACTCCTACTCGACCAATAGTTGATAGCGGCCTCTAGCAAGACGTGTCAACTCCTATGCATACATAAAGATCTTATCAGACGAACCACACATCGTTTCATACATGCTATTCCCTTTGCCTCACGATATTTGGTCTAGCTCCAAGCTGACCTCTCTTTCTCGATACCGTGATTCGGATCCTTTAAAAGAGGTTAACTCTTAACCCAGCACGGCCATGCATTTCTTGATCCAGTCACTCGAGGGGCCTAGAGATATCTCTCTCAAGTAGAGAGGGGCAAATTCCATCTTGATTGACCATGCCTCACAGCATGCTTCCTGACAAACCCGAAAGCCACCTTTATAACTACCCAGTTACGGAGTAGCGGTTGATAGCCCCTAAGTAGGTCAATTCACATCTTGAGTACATGCGACAATCTCAAGTCTAAGGACATAGCGTATGCGTTGTGTAAACAGAGAACTATATAACAAAGTCTCAAATTGGGTCAGTCCAGCCCCATGTCATACATGTGCCCACATTATTAGTTATACATCTCCATGTTCATGACTTGTGAAACGTAGTCATCAACTAATACATGTGCTAGTCATTAACTCATACTAGGGACAACTTTTGAATAACCATACAAGTAAAAGAGTTTCACAAACAATTCACATAATTGCCAATCAAATACAAGTTGTCTTTCATGGATATTCAAATAAAAGAACAAAGTGTCATGGATATAATGAAATATAATCATCTCTATGATTCCTTATAAGACATATTTCTAACATTCTTCCACGTGCACTTGAGCTAATCTAGAAGGTATCTAATACCCATAGCTCTCACGTGCGCCTCATGCTTAGGCTGTGGAAGGGGTTTTGTCAAAGGATCTGCAACATTCAAATCCGTGTGTACTTTGCATATCTTGATATCACCTCGTCTAACGATCTCTCGTATCAGATGAAATTTCCGCAGTACATGTTTATTCTTTTGGTGGTTCCTTGGCTCCTTCGCTTGCGCAATAGCCCCATTGTTGTCACAATAAAGATCCAATGGGCTAGAGACACTCGGAAACACACCAAGTTTAGAAAGGAACTTCCTTATCCAAACACCCTCCTTTGCAGCTTCCGAAGCCGCGATGTACTCGGCTTCTGTTGTAGAATCAGCCACTGTCTCCTGCTTGGAACTCTTCCAGCTCACAGCTCCACCGTTTATCGTAAATACGTATCCTGATTGCGACTTTGAATCGTCTTGGTCAGTTTGGAAACTAGCATCGGTGTAACCCGTTACAACGAGCTCCTCCTCACCACCATAGACTAGGAACATGCCTTTAGTCCTTCTTAAGTACTTAAAAACATTTTTAACCGCTGTCCAGTGACCCTCACCTGAATCAGATTGGTATCTGCTTGTAACACTGTGTGCATACGAAATATCTGGACGTGTACATATCATTGCATACATAATAGATCCGATGGCCGAAGCATACGGTATTCTACTCATGTGTTCCCGCTCATCAGTTGTCGAAGGACACTGAGTCTTGCTAAGATGTATGCCATGTGACATAGGCAAGAACCCTTTCTTCGCCTCTTCCATGTTGAACCTTTTCAACACTTTATCAATGTAAGTGTCTTGGCTTAATCCTATAAGCCTTTTTGATCTATCTCTATAGATTTTGATGCCCAAAATGTATGCCGCCTCACCTAAGTCCTTCATCGAAAAACTATTTTTCAATGAGGTCTTAGCGGCCTCAAGCATAGGAATGTCATTTCCAATCAGCAATATGTCATCCACATACAAGATTAGAAATACTACAGAGCTCCCACTTGCCTTCTTGTAAACACAAGGCTCTTCTTCACTCTGAATGAAGCCAAACCCTTTGACCACTTCATCAAAGCGAAGGTTCCAACTCCGAGATGCCTGCTTCAATCCATAAATGGACTTTTGAAGTTTGCACACCTTTCTAGCATTGGTTGGATCAACAAATCCCTCGGGTTGTGTCATATACACATCCTCAGTCAGATTTCCATTTAGGAAAGCTGTTTTGACATCCATCTGCCATATCTCATAATCGAAATATGCAGCTATAGCTAGAATGATCCGAATAGATTTAAGCATCGCTACGGGTGAGAATGTCTCGTCGTAGTCTACTCCTTGAACTTGTCGAAAACCTTTTGCAACAAGTCGAGCTTTATGGATGTGAACATTTCCATCCATGTCTCTCTTCTTCTTATAGATCCATTTGCACTCTATGGGTTTAACACCATCTGGCGGGTCAACCAAGTTCCAAACTTGATTGTCATCCATGGAATCTATTTCGGATCTCATGGCACTTTGCCATTTCTCAGAATCTGGGTCCATCATTGCTTCCGCATATGTCATAGGTTCATCATTGTCTAACAACAATATGTCGCGCTCTCCCGTGATCATGAGATTGAGCTTATCAGTTGCGCGACGTGCCCTTTCAGACCTTCGTGGTTGTGGTGGTGCTTCTCTTGCCACGGGCATCTCAACTCGTTCAGCTACATTAGCATCACTTATGAGATCTTGGCCAAGCGGCTCATCTTGAACTTCTTCAAGATACACCTTCTGTCTACATATTTCTCTTTTAAGAAACTCTTTCTCTAAGAAAACACCGTTCCGGGCGACAAACACTTTGCCTTCTGACCGGTTATAGAAATAATATCCCAAGGTTTCCTTTGGATATCCCACGAATATGCACTTGTCTGATTTAGGTGTTAATTTATCTGATTGAAGTTTCTTCACATAAACCTCACAACCCCAAATTTTCAGAAAAGACAAACTGGGAGTCTTACCAGTCCACATCTCATATGGTGTCTTAACTACGGACTTAGAAGGTACCCTATTTAAAGTGAAAGCTGCGGTTTCTAGAGCATAACCCCAAAATGATAATGGTAGGTCCGACTGGCTCATCATTGATCGGACCATGTCCAACAAGGTTCGATTACGTCGCTCGGATACACCGTTTCTTTGAGGTGTTCCAGGTGGCGTAAGTTGTGGAACAATTCCGCAACTCTTTAGATGACTGCTAAACGCGTGGCTCAAATACTCACCTCCACGATCAGATCGCAAGGTCTTGATTTTCTTGCCACGTTGATTTTCTACTTCACTCTGAAATTCTTTGAACTTTTCAAAAGTTTCAGACTTGTGCTTCATTAAATAGACATAACCATATCTACTTAAATCATCAGTGAACGTTATGAAGTATTGGTATCCACCTCTAGCTGTCGTACTCATTGGTCCGCACACATCCGTATGTATGAGTTCCAGTAAGTCTGAGGCTCTCTCAGGAAAACCTGAGAAAGGCATCTTGGTCATCTTGCCTAGCAAACAAGCTTCACATGTCTCGTAGGATTCAAAATCAAACGAAGTTAAAAGTCCATCGTTATGGAGCTTCTTCATGCGCTTTTCACTGATGTGACCCAAACGACAATACCATATGTTGGTAGGACTCAAATCATTAGGTCGAGACCTTTTAGCACTTATGTTACAGATAGGTGAATCATCAAGATTTAAAACAAATAAGCCATTCACAATGGATGCACAAGCCACAAACATATTATCCTTAGAGATCACACAACCATTGTTTTCACTCGCAAATGAATAACCATCCTTCATCAAACATGAAGGGGATAAAATGTTTCGACTCAAACTAGGAACAAAATAACAATTATTCAACTCCATAATAAATCCTGATGGGAGGTGGAGTTGCATCATCCCGACGGTCAACGCAGCAACTCTTGCATTATTGCCCACGCGGAAATCAACTTCTCCTCTTTCAACGCTTCTACTTCTTATCATTCCCTGTGTCGAATTGCAAATGTGAGCAACCGATCCGGTATCAAATACCCAAGAATTAATAACAGTATCAGCGAGGAAAATATGATCTGTAACGTAAACATGAAGTGTACCTGAAGTGGAAGTACCCTTACTTCCCTTGTTCTTCAAAGAAGCTAGGTACAGCTTGCAGTTTCTTTTCCAATGACCAATTTCCTTACAATGAAAACACTCAGCATTGGCAGCTGGACTAGCCTTGGGTGCCTGGTTTGGCATGGGGATCTTATCCTTGGCCTTGCCTTTCTTCTTCCAAGATTTGCCCTTCCTTTTAAAGGACGGCTTATTTTGGATTGCCATCACATGACTGCTGCCAGCGCCTTTCTTGATGTCACTCTCTGCTGTCTTTAGCATACCACATAGTTCATTCAAGCCCTTCTCCGCCCCATGCATATGGTAGTTAGAGATGAAGTTCCCATAGCTAGGCGGAAGAGACGTGAGAATGAAGTCAGTGGACAACTCCTTGCCCAGTGGGAAGCCTAGCTTCTCCAACCTCTGAACGTAACCAACCATTTTGATTACATGTGGTCCTACTGGCGCGCCTTCTGCCAATTTGCACTCCACAAAGGCTTTAGAGACATTGAACCTTTCAGTCCTAGCCTGTGTGGCGAACATATCATTGAGTGCCACGACCATATCGTGCACATGGACTGACTCAAACTGCATTTGCAAGTCAGGTTCCATACACGCAAGCATAAGGCAGCCCACTTCAAGATCGACATCCCATGCCTTCTTGTAAGCGTTCTTTTCAGCGAGTGTTGCATTTTCATCAGGCTCCTCTGGTAAAGGGGTGTCTAGAACCTCTTCCTTTTTCTCAGCCTTGAGAATAATTCGAAGGTTACGGATCCAATCCGTATAGTTCGTTCCATTCAACTTGTCCTTCTCAAGGATTGTACGCAAAGAAAATTCCTTACTAGGTGCCATCTACAACAAAATAATAAATGCAAAAATACTAAGACAAAATATCCATGACTGAGTAAAATAAAAGAATTTACTCCCACTAAAATCAATATCCCCACATTGATACTTAGTGATTCAGAATCCACAACTAACAAGTCTACTAGTGAGCTTTTGCGTCACCGCTAGTAAACAAGGTAGATCGGTAAGCAACTCTTTGCTAATCATATTACATATGACTCCTGTTGTTGGGTGACATCTCTATGTCTAGGCTCCCAACCTTTATGCCCCAAAGTCCTTAACCGTTAAGATGACTTTGATAAGCAAACCAACACTTATGCGTGTAAGTATCCGATACAAACCCGTCTAGTCAAGGAAAACTAGTGGCACCCTAATTTCATAGACCCACCACTAATTGTACGAGATGTGGGACGGTGGCAAGTGTTGGGAGGGCATGTTAACTTAAAATTCCAAAGGGATCGTTCTACTCGTAACATCACACGCAAGAAAAATAACATTGTCGCATGTAAAAGTAGAACGGTAAGAACGACATTCACACAGTTGTAACAAGGTATGGCCTATTGTCACATGGTGATCTCCATCTCCATTGACCTGTACATCATGTTGATCTCCATCTCCATGATCTGTGTGTGCCATCCTCCATGTGATGAGTCCTCCAAGAACTATCTAACGTGTGCTAGTAATGAAAGTTACACAATCGCGTATTAGATCATCACAAATTGGTACGCAGACCATTACATTAATTTTGACAATACATGTGGCTCCAGCCGTATTTCCGTACGCGTGACACACAGGTCACAAAAAAATTACACACATGCATCACATACACATATAGGCCATACCGATCACAAAAACTGCAAAACAGATTATCGCAATTCCGACGTCCAAACTTAAAACGCCCGAAAACCCATCTTGCAAGCCGAATTTGGCAAAACTAATTTCGTCGAGACCAGCAATGCTGGTTTATCACATGTGTAAAATTTTCTGTAGATCAATTTTCGTATAGAAAACGTCTTCATCCGAGTTAACCACGAAAAGTTATGACTGTTTTACCGAACAGCATGTTTTCTGGTTTTCCCGGGCCGGTAGCAGATCCAATCTGCCGCCGCCACGCATCCCATGCGCCTGGCACTTGACCTAGCTTCGATTCGATCAATCCAATTGATCTCCTTCTCGTTGTGACTGGGTTTACGTGTATCACTTAACTCCGATGGCGGAATTCCGGCCGGTAGGAGTAATTCGTTACACGACCATCACGACAAGAACACGAAGCCGATCAAAACTTTGATCTACATCTGCATATCTCCATATGCACACATCCCGAATCTAAAACTTAGCAGCTACGGCTCTGGTACCACTGAAGGGATACGGGGGGCTACGCTAGCACAAACAAAATTTTCCCCGCAAAACAGGAACTGCTGCTGTCAGAGATCACGGGATTACCACTAGACGCGCAGTTGCAGCGGAACCGTCTCGATGAAGACGAACGCGTCGAGGTAGCAGGCAGTGCAGTTGCTCACGTCCACCTTGTCCTTCACGTCCGGTTCGTCCTTGTGCTCCAAACGTAGCACCTCCAAGGTATCCACACGTACGGGGAAGGAACGCCGATCGTAGATGTACTAGCACCTCACGAACGATCACGAACTGGAGGATATAGATGGAGGAGGGACTGCAGAAATCACTATTCACCCACAGTACTGTAGCAATGATTAGGGTTTTCCCTTCTCCCCACCTTTGTATATATAGAGGTCACTGATGGGCCTTTCAACCTTTGCGGCCCATTAAGACTCTAGTACCCTAATGGATCAAATCCATCAAGCCCATTAGTGAATCCAATCCAATTGGCTCTAGGGCATATATCCAACACTCCAACGCCTCCATGGTCAAGTCCAAGCCGAGGTTTCACTTCGAAATTTTCTGGCCAAAATTTGATGATTACACGGAGGTCGTGGAACGGGGATGGCGCTGCCCACAGGACGTCACTGATCCTTGCCGACGGCTCGACTGTCTTCTCAGGAACGTCGCCAAGGAATTTCAAAGCTGGGCCGCCAAGAAGATAGGAAATGTGAAGGCGCAGCTTATCTTGGCCAAGGAGGTGGTGTTACAGCTTGACCGTGCCCAAGAGCGGAGGGACCTCTCCACTGATGAGCTTGTGATGCGCCGGGATCTCAAAGCTCTCTGCCTCGGGTTGGTATCTCTAGATCGCACAATCACTAGATAGCGATCCAGGATCACCTACTTGCGTGAGGGAGATGCCAATACGTGATTCTTCCACCTGCACGCAAGTCACAGGAAGCGAAGAAACTGCATCTGCGCTCTAGAAGTAGATGGAGTCAGAGCAACGAAGCACGATATGATGGCCACCATGCTAAAGAAATACTACGACAACATCCTGGGGCAGGAAGCAGCGAGGGACACAATGATCAACTTCGACATACTGGGAATCGCACAGCAGGACTTGGCGTCCCTGGAGCTGCCCTTCACTGACGACGAGGTTTGGCAGATCATCAAGGAGCTGCCGTCTGACAAGTCGCCGGGGCCAGATGGAATGACTGGCGCGTTCTACAAAACTGCGTGGCCGGTGGTCAAGAACGATGTGATGCGTGCGATCAACGCCTTCTACGGGGTGGATCGCCGGCAGTTTCACTGTCTGAATGGGGCTTATCTGACGCTGCTACCTAAGAAGCAGTACGCGGCCACACCGAACGACTACAGACCGATAAGCTTGATCCACAGTTTCCCCAAATTGGTATCCAAACTCATGGCGAACCGGCTAGCACCAAAATTGGAAGAACTGATCCAGCGGAACCAAAGCGCGTTTGTGAAGGGGAGATCCATCCTGGACAACTTCAAATATGTCCAATGTGCGGCAAAACTCCTAAAGAAGCGCATAATACCGAAGATCTTGTTGAAGCTAGATATCTCCAAGGCGTTCGACACAGTGGATTGGGCGTTCTTGTTCGAGCTAATGAGGGCATGGGGTTTTGGCAGCCGTTGGCGTGACTGGGTGGCGCTGCTACTGTCGACCGCCTCCACACATGTGTTGCTGAATGGTGTGCCAGGGGAGAAGATTGTTCACCGGCGAGGACTCAGGCAGGGCGACCCATTGTCCCCCATGCTTTTCATCATGGTAATGGACGTCTTAAGTCGGTTATTCACCAAGGCAAGTGAGCAAGGCCTCCTACAACCAATTGGGCATCCAGTGATCAAGTACCAGTGTAGTATGTATGCGGACGATGTCATCCTCTTTGCATCCCCGACGGTGCCTGAAGCACAAGCCATTGCCCGGATTCTTGCAATCTTTGGGAATGCCACTGGACTGCGCACAAACATCGCCAAGTGCTCGATCACCCCGATCTATGGAGCTGATGCAATGCTCCAACAAATCCAGGCGGTTCTACCATGTCAGATAACCCCTTTCCCGATCACTTACTTGGGAGTCCCTCTGTCCACCGGTGCCATACCTCGCTCTTTCATCCGACCATTGGTGGACAAGGTTGCCGCTTGACTGCCTGCCTGGAAAGGGCCCCTAATGCCCAAGAGTGGACGATTGGTGTTAACCAAAGCAGTCCTATCCACAATCCCCACATATACACTCATGGCCGAGCAGCTGCCAGTTTGGGCCATTGAGGAGATCGACAGAATTCGTCGGAAATTCTTCTGGACAGGACACGACGCATCTGTGCGCGGCAAGTGCATGGTCGCTTGGTCTACTGTTTGCGGTCCGACAACGCAGGGAGGACTGGGAGTGATTGACCTCAGACTGGCCGGTTTGGCTTTGCGCACTAGATGGCTTTGGCTTCAGAGAACAGACCCGGACAGAGCTTGGGCATCCCTGCCAATGAAAGTGGAACAGGAGGTTCAACAACCATTTGAAGCTTCCATCACCGTGCATGTGGGGAACGGCGCACAGACTTTCTTCTGGATTGACAACTAGCTTGACGGGGAATCGCTCGTCGATCTTGCTCCCACACTCATTCTGCTGGTGAGTCCTCGAATCAAGCGTTCCAGAACGGTGCAACAAGCCATGCATGATCGAAGCTGGGTACGTGACATATCTGGTGGCCTCTCTGTTCTTGCCATTGTCGAATACCTGCACATCTGGGACTGGCTGGAGGACATTCAGTTACAGCAGGAACATGAAGATGTTGTGCGCTGGCGCTGGACGGCTGATGGTCGTTACAGCGCGCGATCGACATATAAACTCCTCCATCAGGGTCGCAACGCCTTCCAAGGGGCTGAGCTCATCTGGAAATCATGGGCACCCCTCCGTGTCAAATTATTCCTCTGGCTGGCCTACCAGCGCCGGATTTGGACTGCTGACCACCGTCGGCGGCGAGGATTGGATGCCCACGAATCATGCTGGCTGTGCGACCAGGCACCGGAGACGGCCGATCACCTGCTGGTCACATGCCCGATCGCCAAGGAGATTTACTGGCTCGTTCTCAGTTGGGCTAGGTGTATCTGCAACTTCGCCAATGAGGACACCATCCGAGAATGGTGGGCGAACCTCGTCGCCATGCAGCAACCTCGGAGAAGGAAAGGGACGGCTACGCTCTTCATGATCGTGGCCTGGCATTTGTGGAAGGAACATAATGCTAGGCTCTTCGAGCACCGCACGACAATGACAGGGGTCATCCTAGATAGGATAAAGGCCGAGGCCGAGTTTTGGGCCGCTGCGGGAGCGCGCAAACTAGGACGTTTATTTTGCGAGTAATCCGCATGAGGGGAGCACGCTAGCGTGCATTGTACTGTTAACTTTCTTTAATCCTGCTTAATACAATGATACGCAGCTCTCCTGCGTGTTCGGGAAAAAAATAAATAATAAATAATTCATGCTGGCAGTATATTTTAGTGGGATGGAAATTAAATTTTTTTCGCGTGGTATAAGCACCTGTCAGCACAAAAACAATATGTGCTGGCAGGTGATGTCATCACACCGCCAGCATAGAAAGTTATGTGGTGGCTCAAGGTTGTCTGCAAGCATAGAAAGTTCTGTGCTGACTCAAAGTTGTCCGCCGGCACAAATCCGTTCTAGCCACCATCACAAATTTTTTAAATCATATAGTGGTTCCAGACTGCTTAGCACTTTTGATGAGCGACTAAAGGTGCGTTTGGCACCGCTCCCAGCACCTCCGCTCCACGCGAGGAATGCTGCTAAACACCCTTCCAAAACGACGGCAGAGAAGCTGCCATAAAATCTGCTCTCTGAAGCAAAATGCGGTTCACGACACGGGAAAAAGTCACTCCCCCTCCCCCACCCCCGCCCGCTCTGTCCCCCGCTCCGCCTCGTATTCTCTTCCTTTTCCCTCGGGAGAGGGGCCCACAGACACTACAGGGTGCGGGGAGAAGGCCGACGGCGAGCGCTGCTAGGTGGGGCGGAGGAGGGCGGCGCGATGCAGAGGTCGGTGGCAGGCGCTCGGGCGCATGGCCACGGGGAGGCCGCCGGCGTTGCTGGGAGCTAGAGGTGGAAGAGGTGGCCGGCGCTAGTAGTTGGAGGCAGTTGGAGGTGGCCGGCGGCACCTTGCGCATCATGGCCGCCGCTCGTCCGCTCCCTGCCACCTGCTGGCCTCCGATGCCGAGCCGTGCCGCCCGTAAGACCCACACTATACCTAAGCATTTTTAGCCCGGCCCGGCCCGCCCATGGACCTTACTAGACGGGTGTGGGCAGAGATCTTGCTGTCTGAGAAAAAAAATCTTGGCCCGAGCCCGTCCCGAAGTGCTGTTTTTAGCTATTTTACACCATAAAATGTGTGGGCGGCCAGCCCGAGCCTGGCCCGACGCGTCCCATGGGACGGGCATGGGTAGGATTTTCTCGACCCAAAAAAACCAGGTTTTTTTCGGCCCGCCCGTGAAATGCTCAGGTCTAACCCGCACCGTGCCGCCCAAGCCTAGTCGTCTGTCGAACCCCACAGAGCGCCGATCATCGGACGTCGCACTAGCCAAGCGAGCTCTTGCTGTCGTTCCTTGCAGGGACGGAGGCAGAGTTGAGGGGTTGGGGCGCTCATTCTCCTTCTCCTTCCTCCATCCCACCTCCCTCCTCCTTCTTCATCCCTCTCTTTTTTTCCTCTTCTTCTTCCTCCTTCTCCCTTCTTCTTCCAATAGAGTTTCTGGCTGTAGGGGGGCTTGAGCCCCACCCGCCCACCGCTAGAGCCGTCCCTAGTTCCTTGCTGCTTGGCCCCCTCGCACAGATCGAAACGAGAGAGAGGAGAATCAAGGAGAGAGATGGGCGGGACAGGAGAGTCACAGATTTAAGGTAGAAATATCTCTCATCATTTTACATTGTGGCTGACGAGGGTATGGATTAGGGCCTCCTAAGCAACAAGATAATCCCCCTGGAAATGGAGTCCTCTGACACCATTGACAATGTCAAGGCTAAGATCTAGGACAGGGAGGGATGCAGATCTTCGTCAAGACCCTCACTGACAAGACTTCCCCGCTTCCGAGTACTCTCCGCCACGCACGAGTACGCCCCGTCTCCTAGTACACTCCGCCTCGCACGAGTACGGTCCGTCTCCGAGTACACTCCGCCTCGCCTCCGACTACTCGTTCGCACGAGTAATCTCCGTCTCCGACTAAGACAGGGCCCACACGGGGAAGCCGGAGCGCGGATCAGGGACCCCACACGAACGTGGCGCCATCCCAGCTCTTGGACTCCCCCGCGACGACACACGTGACGCCAGTTTCCACGCCATGCAAAGATCGTAGCTGACGCAACGGGAGGACGACTGGGTCTGACAAGAGCCGTAATAACGCACAGTGCATTCCCACGACCTCCGACATGCCGTCCCATCCAACACCACCTGCACGCCACCCCGTCAGAACAGGCACTCGATTACCGTCTACAGGCAGCGCCTACCAACACTTAGGCCCTAATGTGGCGGACCTAAGACGCACTCAAGAAGGCTGAGTCACCACGTGAACTACTCGGAGGAGACGCCATGTGCCCAGGGCGAACAGTGGCGACGGCACACGCGGCGATCTCCAGCGATACCACAGCTCAGTGCCCTTCGACACCACCTGACGAACATCAATGACAGAAAAGACTTCACAATGCCGTAGCACTGTAGTCTATTTTCACTTTCCCTCTTTTGCCCCTCGCCCTTGCATCTATAAAAGGGGGAGGAGTGCAACCGTTTGAGAGGCTGGCCAACGAACAAGTTTGTAACCCCTACTACAGACATCCCTGGCATAGGAACACGAGTACTCGGAACTGGACGTAGGGTATTACTCTCCGGAGGCCCAAACCAGTATAAAAACCTTGTGTCTCCCGTGTCAACCATTCAGATCCGACACACGATACGATACAAATCTACTGCCAGCGGTTGAGAGCCCCGACAGTTGGCGCGCCAGGTAGGGGCACATCGTGTGTCTCGCCGAACCACACTAGCGATCTGGATGGAGGGCCGTAGGGTTTTGCTGACTCCCGGCGCCACCATGCGTTTCGGCTCCCTCGGCGTCGTCTACACCGGGCTGGCGGAGTTCGTCATTGGGAGGACTTTCTCCCGACCCGCGCGTACGACCGCCACGATGGCAGCGGCAGCGTGTGCAGCTTTCGTCCGTGGCTTCACGGACAAATCGATCATGGCCATGCTAGGGCCTAACCCGACGTAGGAGCGCTTCAGGCTCGCTGCCTTCTACCTCACCGACCTCGCCTTCCAGGCCAACGGGTCCGAGCCGCTGACCTGGGGGGAATTAATGGAGCAGTACAGCACCCTGTACCCCCGAGGGCAGCCAGGCCTCCCGGACGACCCGGTGACGGCCTACGTGAACACTCTGAGGGCATCGTATGTCGCCCCGGGCTCCGCGAACGTACGGCGGGGGCCACCGGCGCCTCGCCTGGACTTCACGTGAGAGTGCAACGTCCACGAGGCCCACACCGCTACCAGCTCGACAGACGGCGAGGAGAACCCTCGTCACCGGAACGGGGACGCCTAGCATCGGGCGCGCCTCGACGAGATCGCTGAAGCCAAGCGCCAGCTCGACGAAGAGCTGGCGAACCTCCACCAAGCGCTCGGCGTGGAGGAGGAGCCCCAGCAAATCTAGCGGCGCGAACGACACCGCGAGCAGGAGGCGGAATAGCCGGTGCCGCAAGCTCGCGTACGGGCGCGTGATGTGAACCGGCGCATCAACGAGGATGCCGCCGTCGACGATGATGGCACGCCGCGATTCAGGCGCACGTCGCAGAACCTTGCGGCAACAGCCATGCTCCTACGTGGCTGCCCCGAGCCGGCCACACTTGAGGAGAAAAGGGTTCGCCAGCAGCTCAAAACCCTTCTCGAGACAGCAGCCGCGCAGCAGGCTGAGAGTTCGGCATCACGCATGCGCGAGGCGCGAGCTGCACCATCCGTACGACGCCAAGATCCTTCTCCATCGAGGCATCAGGGGCACGACAAGGAGGCCGGAGAACCGTCAGTCAAGTCACGCCTGGGACCCCACCGTGACGCTCGCGACACGCTCAAGGCTCGCCGCTGAGCTGATGGCGACGACGACTACGACTACGGCTACGGCAGTAATGACAGGCACCGCTCACGTCGACACAGCCAAAGGCGCGGCGGATGCTACGACAGCGACGAAGACCGCGACCGCAGCTGGTCGCCCGATCCGAAGGGCCCTCGCACTTTCGGTCGGAAGGTGCAGGACGCGAAGTTCCCCTCGCGGTTCCGGACTCCGACAACAGTCCCCAAGTACGACGGGGAGACCAACCCTAGCGTGTGGTTGGAAGACTACAGGCTCGCGTGTCGGGCAGGCGGAGCAACGGATGACCTGTTCATCATCAAGAACTTGCCGCTTCACCTCGCCGACTCTGCGCGGACCTGGCTCGAGCACTTGCCACGTGGCAGGATCAACAGCTAGATGGACCTATGTGAAACCTTCATCGGCAATTTCCAAGGCACGTACGCCCGACCTGGCAAGCAGTGGGAGCTGCGGAACTGCAAGCAGCAGCCGGGGGAGAGCTTGCGCGACTACATCAGGCGTTTCTCGAAGCACTGCACCAAGCTCCCCACTGCGGCCAACAATGACGCCATCTCGGCATTCCAGAACGGCACCACCTGTACCACTCTCATCCATCGGCTGGGGCGAAGGACCCCGAGGACTACTCGGGAGCTCCTCGACATCGCAACCAACCACGCCGACAGAGAAGAGGCGGTCGCAGCAATGATGATTCCCCCTCCGGGTAAGGGGAAGCAAGTCGTGGACGGTGGAGAGGGGCCCTCCTCGCGGTCCAAGAAGAAGAAGAAGGGCGACAAGCGAGGCCGCGACGACAACATTGTTGCAGCAGTCGAGCGCAAGGCAACCCGCCCCAGAACAACCAGAGCGGTCTCTCGAGGGATCATTTTGAGAGGCTCTTGGAGGCACCGTGCACCCATCATGAGACGCCCGTCAAGCACGCGCTCAAGGACTGCCGACTGATGAAGAACTACGTCAACGGCACGCTCAAGCCCAAGACGGCGAATCCTCCGAAGAAGGCCGCGCCACCCCCCGAGAACGACGACGATGATGAGGAGGTTGTTTTCCCTCGCGAAGATGGTGCGGTTCACATGATCTTTGGCGGAGCACCGGCACGACCGTCGAGGCGCAAGGAGAAGCTGATCAGGCGCGAGGTCTACAACACCGAGCCCGCGACACCGGCGTACCTCAAGTGGTCGGAGACCCCGATCACCTTCGACCGAACGGACCACCCCGACCATGTACCGCAACCAGGATGCTACCCCCTCGTGGTGGCTCCACTGATCGGGACCAAGCGGGTCCACAAGGTGTTGATGGATGGAGGGAGCGGGCTCAACATCCTGTACATGTTGACGCTCGACAGCATGGGCATCTCGCGGTCCCGACTGCGCCCATCGCCAACACCTTTCCATGGGGTCATCCCCAGGAAGGATGCACTCCTGATAGGGCAGATCGATCTGCCCGTAACGTTCGGGACATCGTGGAAGTTCTGCACGGAAACCCTCACCTTCGAAGTGGTGGGGTTCTCGGGGACGTACCACGCCATCCTCGGGAGGCCGGCCTACAGGAAGTTTATGGCCGTGCCCAATTACACGTATCTCAAGTTGAAGATCCCTGGTCCGAAGGGGGTCATCACAGAGGGGACTACGTTTCAGTGCGCATACGAATGCGATGCTGAGTGCTTTCAGTTCACTGAGACGCTCATCCGGTCCGAGAAGCTCCACGCCGAGCCTCCCTCCGAGGACCAGGACATCCCCGAGTCATCCAAGCGAGCGGCCTGCTCTTTCGAGCCCGCCAAGGATGTCAAGGATGTGGCTGTCACCGATGATGGCCACATGCTCCGTATCAGGATGGCGCTCGATCCTAAAAAGGAAAGCGCGCTCGTCGACTTCCTCAAAGCGAACCTCGATGTGTTTGCATGGAAATCCTCCGACATGAAGGGGATACCGAGAGAGGTTGTCGAGCACAAACTGAATATCAAGCCGGGATCGAAACCAGTCAAGCAGCGCCTGCGCCGCTTCAACGACGACAAGTGCAAGGCCATAGGCGAGGAAATCAAGAAGCTCCTTAGTGCAGGGTTCATTCAAGAAGTGTTCCACCCCGAGTGGCTAGCTAACCCTGTACTTGTAAAGAAGAAAAATAAGAAATGGAGGATGTGTGTTGACTACACGAGCCTTAACAAGGCATGCCCCAAGGATCCATTTCCTTTGCCTCGCATAGATAAGGTAGTTGATTCAACAGCAGGGTGCGAAACCCTCTGTTTTCTCGATGCGTACTCCGGGTACCACCAGATCACGATGTGCATAGCGGACCAACTCGCAACGTCCTTCATTACTCCTTGTGGCGCTTATTGTTACAACTCGATGCCGTTCGGGCTCAAGAACGCAGGCGCTACATTCCAAAGATGCATGCGACGCGTTTTCGGCGACCTCATAGGGCGAATAATTGAAGCATACGTTGATGACATCGTGGTCAAGTCGAAGAAGACGGGCCATCTGATCCCTGACCTTACGGAAGTATTTGCGAAGTGAGGGAACACGGGGTGAAGCTAAACCCCGAAAAATGTGTTTTTGGGGTTCCGAGGGGCATGCTCCTCGGCTTTGCCGTGTTTGAACGCGGCATAGAGGCTAATCTCGAGAAGATCTCGGCCATCACTAACATGGGGCCAATTCGGAACCTAAAGGGTGTGCAACGAGTCACAGGCTGCCTCGCAGCTCTCAGCCGGTTCATTGCTCGGCTCGGAGAGCGCAGCTTGCCGCTGTACCGCCTGATGAAAAAGTCCGACCACTTTGCCTGGACACCCTAGGCTCAGGAAGCACTCGACAAGCTCAAGAATCTCCTAAAGAGTCCACCTGTGCTCACAGCACCAATGCCAGAAGAGCATATGCTCCTATACGTGGCTCCAACAACGCAGGTCGTGAGTGCTGCATTGGTGGTTGAGCGAGAAGTGCCAGGGAAATCACTTAAGGTGCAGCGGCCCGTCTATTTCGTAAGTGAGGTTCTCTCCGACTCAAAGACTCGCTATTCTCAAATTCAAAAGCTCGTATATGCTGTCTTGATCACCAAACGCAAGCTTCGGCACTACTTCGACTCGCGCCCCATCACGGTGGTGTCCAAGTACCCGCTCGGGGAAGTGATCCAGAATCCTGAGGCTGAAGGGAGGATAGCTAAGTGAGCGCTTGAATTGATGGGACAGAATGTGACATACGCACCACGCAGTGCCATCAAGTCACAAGTGTTGGCGGATTTCATCGCTGAATAGACAGAAATTCAGACTCCGCCGCACCAATCGAGCACGAGACGTGGACAATGTATTTCGACAGCTCCGTCATGAAGGAGGGAGCAGGGGCAGGCCTTGTCTTCATCTCGCCTCTGGGCGTGCGCATGGAGTACATGGTTCGACTGCATTTTCCTGCCTCCAACAACGTGGCCGAGTACGAGGCGCTCGTCAACGGCCTTCGAATCGCGGTCGAGCTCGGAATCCGTCGTCTCGAGATCTGTGGGGACTCTGAGCTCGTCGTGGATCAGGTTATGAAGGAGAAGAACTGCGTCGACCCCAAGATGGTGGCTTATTGTCGAGCCATGCGTCAGCTAGAAGACAAGTTTCATGGGCTCGAGCTCCATCACATGCTACGAGACTACAACAAGGCCGCGGACATCCTCGCCAAAGCAGCATCAAGCCGCAAGCCTGTACCACACAGCGTGTTTGCTAGCGACCAACATACACCGTCCGTCCGAATTGACGAAGAACAGCCACCAGAGCTAGAGGTGCCAGAAGTCATGGAGATTGATCAGCCGTAAGAACCAAACCTAGAAGATCCTGACTGGTGTTTCCCAATTCTCGAGTGGCTAGTCGAAGGCAAACTACCCTCCGACCAGACGGAGGCGCGTCGCATCTCGCAGCGAGCCAAAGCGTTCGTTCTCATCGACGACGAGCTCCACAAGCGAGGCGCGGTGGACATATTCAAGTGCTGCATTCAGAGGGACCAAGGCTGAGACGTGCTTCAGGAGATCCATGCTGGCACATGCGTACATCACACCGCCGCAAGAACTTTAGTCAGAAAAGCATTCCGACAAGGTTTCTATTGGCCCACCGCGCTGGCAGATGCCAAGGACATCGTGTGACGCTGTGCGGGCTGTCAGTTCTACGCTCGACAGACTCATCTCCCTGCGCAAGCACTTCAGAACATCCCCATCACTTGGCCGTTCGCTGTGTGGGGGCTGGACATAGTCGGGTCGTTCAGGCAAGCGCCCGGGGGTTTCACGCACCTACTCGTAGCTGTCGACAAATTCTCCAAGTGGATCGAGGCCCGACCCATAGTCAAAGTCCGCTCCGAGGAAGCCGTAGCATTCTTCACCGACATTATTTACCGCTTCGGGATCCCGAACTCGATCATCACAGACAACGGCGCACAATTCACGGGAAAAAGTTCCACAGGTTCTGCGACGACAACAACATCCGCGTGGACTGGGCTGCTGTTGCGCATCCAAGGACCAACGGGCAGGCTGAGAGAGCCAATGGCATGATCCTACAAGGATTAAAGCCCCGGATTTTCAAACACCTCGAGAAGTTCCGAGCAAGATGGGTCGCAGAGTTGCCGTCCGTCCTGTGGAGCCTGCGCACCACGCCGAGTCGAGCAACCGGCTCCACACCATTCTTCATGGTGCACGGGTCGGAAGCGGTACTCCCGACGAATATCGATTATGGCAGCCCGAGAGTTCGCGCGTACACTGAAGAAGGGAACCAGGTCGCACTCGAGGATGCGATCGACCAACTCGATGAAGCACGTGACGTGGCGCTCCTACATTCCGCCCGTTACCAGCAAGCTCTACGGCGCTACCACGAGTGCAACATCCATGAGCGCCAGTTCCAAGTCGGAGATCTGGTACTCCGATGAGCATGAGCAACAAGGACCGACACAAGCTTGCGCCCCCGTGGGAGGGGCCATACATCGTCGACCAAGTTCTTCGACCTGGAACATTGAAGCTACGACACGAGGACGGCACGATCATCTCCAACGCATGGAACATAGAACACCTACATCATTTTTACCCTTGAGTAATGTTCCCTGTTTCAAACTTATGATCAATGAATAATGCCATGTGCCTTTGTTCTCGTTTCATAAGTTCTCGATCTCCTTGTGTTGGCATCTTTTATGTATGTTTCAACGCTATCTAAAGGCTGAGCGTCAAGTGCCCTTGCGCCCATGCAAAAACACTTACCGCTCGGGGGCTGCCCGGGGCACGATGCCCCCTTTTCATTTTTCCGTTTTCAAAACAAAACTCTCCGACAACTTTGTTGTGACCAATCGCACGAGTGAGCGGTTCTTTCTTGGCGGAACACCTTCACCTCGCGAGGGGAAAGGATGTTGATCTGCGAGCGTTTCGATGTTGTTGCTTGTCCAAGGCTCTTAGCACTTACGCCCCTGCGGCTACAGTACGAAGACTTGCAAGTGCAGCTCGGACCCACAGGTTGACGTCCGACTACTTTCAGAAGGCACTCGGGTAACCGATCGGGCTCCGGCTCAAAACAATTTTCACGAAAAAATGCGCAAGTCATTTTCTAAACATCCCTAAAGTACTCGGGGGCTGCGGTTATGTGCTGGCGTTTTGCGACTTAGACTGGTCGAGTTCTCCAACTCCTACGCCCCCGCGGCTCTAGAGTAAGGATTCGGTTGGCCTAAGTTCCTAAGCATCACTACTTCATTTCGCAGTCACCCCAAAATACTCGGGGAAGGCGTTAGAAATGACATTTTCGAAACAAAATGAAAACTTGTTCAATACAGCACGCATACAAGTTTTGTTTGACTGTTATACAACTTGATACATCTAATGGGAAGGCCTGGAGCCGTCTGTGGGTGTGTCTCTTGGAATCAGGTCCAGGTCCTTCATGGCGGCGTCAGCCAAGGCGTGGGCGAAGACGGTGCAGTCCTCCTCGATCTTGTCATACTCCTCGCTCGAGTAGTCGGGAGCCCAACAGCCACTCAACGCCGGAAGGTCCAGCCCCTGATAGTGCGAGTTGAACATCGAGAGGACCCGGTGCACCACCTTCTGAGACGTCGTCAGCTCCTTCTCCTTGACAACACCCAACAGAAGGTTGACCCGGTCGCCAAGTGTCTGGGGAGGCATCTGGACGGGAGGGACGCCGAGTTCCGACAGGATCCGCTCGATGAACCGACCGAACTTGCTTGGTGGAGAGGTCGCAGACCTGCTTGTTCACCGTCTTGAGGTCCACCTCGGCGTGCACCAAGTCCTGCCGCAGGTCCGCCATCTTCTTCTCAAGCGCCGCCTTCTCTTCAGCGGCGGTCTGGGATGCGGCTTCGGCAGCAGCAGTAGCAGCAGCAGACCGGGCGGACTCCGCGGCGGTTGCGGCGGCAACGCACAGCTCCGCGGTTGTGGCCTCCATCTGGGCAAGCTTGGCCTCGAGGGCCGCCTTCTCCGACACAGCGGCGTCCGCAGCAGACTGCGCGGCCACTGCGCGGTCCTCTGCAGACTTTGCCGCGGCTTAAAGCGCACTCCTCGTTGACGCTTCGCCCGCCACCGCTCCTGCAGCCGCCAATCGGGCGGCAACCAGCTGCATCTCCAGCTGGACCTTCTCGGCCCGGAGCTCCTAGATGGTGCGCGTCTTCCTGGCGCTGCAGCTGGCGAGCACCTGGACCGACTAAAAGATCAAGCAACAGAAACAATCTAGAAACAACAACACAGAGTCAAGATTGGGATTAACTAACTCACTGACGAGGCCGGAATGACCAGCTCATTGATGGCCTGCTCCACCCACTGTAGGCCCCACTCGAGATGGTGACGGGCCGTGGCTTCCTCGTCCTCATCATCATGCACCTCGGCTTCACGGGCTCCGGTCCATGAGGTGCGCCCGAGGCCAAGGCCATGCTCTCCTCCCTCGGTGGCCGAGAAGGGGTGGGCTCCCGAGCTCTCTCCGACCTCTCGGGCAGTGATCGGGGAAGCGCTGCCCACCACGTTCTCGAAGGAAGGAGACGCCTGCGCATCAGGGAGTGGCAAGTCTGCGACCTCTACCACCTCTGCAACATCGGCGGCGGGCTGGCGCGACGGCTCCGGCGGCGCGATGGAGTCCAGCCTCGCTTCTGCCGTCTGGGTCCTGGACTCCTCAGGGCTCGCTACGGCCTCCTCGACCGCAACAACGATCTCCGGAGTAGGCAGCATGGGCATCTCGGCCGGCAGCTCCTCCGGTGCCGACAGGCACCGTTCCAGCTCGGCCGCATAGGCGGCTGCATCACCACCTGGGAGGATAGGCCCCTCCGTATTGGCGACCTCCGGGAGCTACGTGGACGACGAGGGGGCCGTCATCTCCTCGATCTCGCCACCGCCGGTGCCCGACGCCGGGGCCGCGTCCGCCTCTGGAGCTACCTGCGCGTCGACACCGTGATCAACGATAGGCGCCGTCGGGGGCTCGGTTTGCTCGGGGGCTCCCTGCCCCCCGGCCATGTCTCCATCCCTTGACGAGGGTGCAGGCGCAGCCACCTCATGAGCCTCAGCCGCCTCAGCAATCTGGCTGTCGGTTTGTGCAGGTGCGGGTGGAGGAGTCAGTGAGCGGGGAACGGACAGAGGATTGTGCGCGCTCAGAGCCGCGCGCTTTCGCGGTGCAAGGCTGATCGCGCCGGTGTTGGAACGACTGGCATGAGAGAGCGAGTCAAAAAGCGAACAGAAAATCAAAAATGAGATGACAAGCTAGCGTGGAACGACACTTACATGGAGGAGGTGACGCGGGCCCGCTTCACTGGCCTGGGGGCCGCGCCCGACGACTCAGGGGCCGGCCTCTTGTTCACCGCCGCGTCGAACGGCGGGCTCCGACCTCCGCCCCGGATCACCAGGGACTGGAGGCGCTGCGGAGGAGCACTCACATTCTCCCCCTGCAACGCACTCGGAGTAGGAGCCGGTGATGTCGATCTCGCCTGGGGAGGCGACCGCCTCCTCGGTGAGCGCGACCCCCGCCGTGATGAGTCGTCGGAGAGACGGTGGGCGGATGGATCACGGTCCGCCGGCCGCCTGGATGAGTCGTCTCGCCGCGGGGACCTCCTCCTCTCCCTTTGATGTTCCTGGCCGCTGGGGCTCGATCGGGAGCGAGTCATCCGCCGATCTTCTGAGATGGGGCGAGAAGGCAGATGCAAGCTGGAGCTCGTCCCCTGCTCATGGGTGACTGGCTCCGGCCGCTGCCACGAGCTGGTCCCCGCGGTC
Source organism: Cenchrus fungigraminus (assembly GCA_036936925.1). NCBI lineage: Eukaryota > Viridiplantae > Streptophyta > Magnoliopsida > Poales > Poaceae > Cenchrus > Cenchrus fungigraminus. Next base: position 114,306,104 of record CM072773.1, on the reverse strand, counting down.
TGCCGCTGGGGAGCGGGCGACACGAACGACGACGATAGCGCGCTCCAGTCAACGCTAGCGCCTCCATCATCACCGGACCATGGCGGTGACGATGAAGGGTCCTCGTTCGAGGAGACAGCAACCTCCTTCATCTTCCGACGCTTGGCACGGCGGTCATTACACTCGCACTTCGCGATCTCCTTGTCCTTATGCTTGGCCTTGCGGTCGGCCCTCCTCCTGTCCGCGGCGGCCTGGGTGCGATTCGGCATCGCGTCCTGAGAAAGAGGAGGCTTCGCGGGGAGAGGGGCCGCGGGCCTCAACTAAAGGCAGGGGAGAAAATGAGAATCAACACATAGAACGTGATAGTCGGAAAGCTAGTCGGAAAGAAGAAGAACTTACATATTTTTTGGTCCCCTCTCGGGGGAGCATGGGTAGAAGTCGGGACGGCAGCGACGAGTAGGTGGCCTTCCCGATTGCCAGCCCCACTCAGCGCTGGATCTCATCCAGCGAGGGGAGCCGAGGCGCCGTCACAGTCCCTTCGAAGGGAGCCTTGTCCGGCGTCATCTGGCAGATGCGCAGGCGACGCCGCTAGAGCGGGACGATCCCCAGCACGTGGTACTGGCCGATGACGGCCGCCAAGTCAACCCCGGCGTCCCGCAGCTTGGACAGCACCGCCCAGCAATCCCCGAGCAGCCTCTCTTGCTCGGCCTCCGGGGGCCCGTAGCTCCAGTTTGCCAGCGCCTCGGCGATTGAGACGCCGATATACTTCGGAAGCCGGTGCTCGGTGTCGTCCTTGAGGTAGAACCACCCCTTGTGCCAGCCACTGTTGGAGCTGGTCAGCGTGCCGGAGATGTACTCATCCCCCCTGCCCGTCTTCATCCGAAGGTTGGTGCACTCGATCATTACCGGAAGTGACCTGTCCTTCAGGCACACGAACTTGAAGAAGTACCGGAAGAGATGCCAATGGGAACCCACTCCCAGGTACCCCTCACACAGCGCCTCGAATGCCGCCATGTGCTGGATGCTGTTAGGGTTGAGGTGGTAGAGCTGCAGCCGGTACTCCGCGAGCACGGCGCGGATGAATCGCCCGGTGGGAACAGAGAAGCCCCTCTCGTGGAACGTCACGAACGAGACGACGTAGTCGGGCGGCGGGTGCGGAACCGACTCATTGCCCGGGACCTTCCACTCCTCGGCGGCGGTGAGCATCGGCAGCTGGCTGGCGGCGACGAGACGCCGGAGAATCCCGCGGGAGACATTGGAGCACGTCCAGTTCGACATGGCGTTGTCGAGCTCGGAGGCGTAAGGTGGATGCAAGAAGTGGCGGCGGCAGCGCAAGGGATAAGAGCGGACGAGCGAGCGGCGTTGGCAAAGGCAAGGAATCAAGGGGGCCAAAAGTACGGAGCTCAACCGGCGCGCGGTTTATAAGGGGCAAACGTGGATGCCGGCATTAAATGACGGCCCCACCACGCCGTAAAACCGCCCGTTCGGTGGGCGCATCCCTCGAGGCAACAAGGGCACGCACGCGCGACGGTTCGATACCAGGCGGGCCCGCAGGACAGAACTAGCAGCGCGCCGTCCCCTCCAACCGTCGCAATCACCACGTCAGCTACGACTAGCGTGACGGACGCAACTACCGATACGGCCACGACCGCCACGGCCGGAGACTTCGAAGCAACGGCAACATTGCAAAATTCAAAACCCCATAAATGAGTCTACAACTCCTTCATGGGCTCGGGGGCTACATCCGGCAGATGCGCTCGCGCGCACCCACCGAGTAAATCCAAGAACAAAAAATACGACGCCTCCCCAACGCTAAGCCTGCGAGCGAGTCCTTGACTCCCACCACAGGCTCGGGGGCTACTGACAAGGGCCTGGATTAGGGCCCCCCTAAGCAACAAGATAATCCCCCTAGAAATGGAGTCCTCTGACACCATTGACAATGTCAAGGCTAAGATCCAGGACAGGGAGGGATGCAGATCTTTGTCAAGACCCTCACTGACAAGACTTCCCCGCTTCCGACTACTCTCCGCCTCGCACGAGTACGCTCCGTCTCCGAGTACACTCCGCCTCGCACGAGTACGCTCCGTCTTCGAGTACACTCCGCCTCGCCTCCGACTACTCGTTCGCACGAGTAATCTCCGTCTCCGACTAAGACGGGGCCCACACGGGGAAGCCGGAGCGCGGATCAGGGACCCCACACGAACGTGGCGCCATCCCAGCTCTTGGACTCCCCCGCGACGACACGCGTGACGCCAGTTTCCACGCCATGCAAAGACCGCAGCTGGCGCAACGGGAGGACGGCTGGGTCTGACAAGAGCCGTAATGACGCACAGTGCATTCCCACGACCTCCGACATGCCATCCCGTCCAACACTAGCTGCACGCCACCCCGTCAGAACAGGCACTCGATTACCGTCTACAGGCAGCGCCTACCAACACTTAGGCCCTAACGTGGTGGACCTAAGACGCACTCAAGAAGGCTGAGTCACCACGTGAACTACTCGGAGGAGACGCCATGTGCCCAGGGCGAACAGTGGTGACGGCACACGCGGCGATCTCCAGCGATACCACTGCTCAGCACCCTTCGACACCACCTGACGAACATCAATGACGGAAAAGACTTCACAACACCGTAGCACTGTAGCCTATTTTCGTTTTCCCTCTTTTGCCCCTCGCCCTTGCATCTATAAAAGGGGGAGGAGTGCAACCGTTTGAGGGGATGACCAACGAACAAGTTTGTAACCCCTACTACAGACATCCTTGGCATAGGAACACGAGTACTCGGAACTGGACGTAGGGTATTACTCTCCGGAGGCCCGAACCAGTATAAAACCCTTTTGTCTCCCGTGTCAACCATTCAGATCCGACACACGATACGATACAAATCTACTACCGGCGGTTGAGAGCCCCGACAGTGGCTCTCATAAAGATACAAACTACGTAGAGTTCTTTTAAACAAATTAAAAGGGTATGATTCAAAATAAAAATTAACATTTCATAAAAAAGAAAAGAAAAAAAAGGTATTATGAACATTTCACTCTTTACACAGCCAGAAGAAACTGTACGTTTTGCCAAACATTTCTCCAAAACAGTTTTAGATTCACCAGAAAATCTGCTCTATAGCACAACCACAGTCGAAACTGCTACAGACACAGCCATAGCTGTGCCAAACACATGCTAAAAGTACCACTACCATTTGGTGGCTTCATGCGTACATCGGCCGCATCGTGCATGGTCACCCAAAGGGTAGCAAGAGCTCGATCGCCAGCCAACCGTGCGGCTGCATATGCTTTGATTGACCCCTTTTCTGATCTTTGTGTGCATCTGCGCGCGTGAGTATATACATCCACGCTACTGTTTTATAAACCGTCTTCCCCCCTTCTTCTAACAAATATTATGACAAATCTCTCGAAAACGCTCATTTTGTTAAAGAAAATTGGCCGAATCCAAGTTCTCAAAAGCAAATATACCGTGTTACGACTTTTGTAACAAAATCGTCCGCAACATACAACTGCTACGTTTTTCGAATCTGATCACAAGATACAAAAAAAAAAACAATGAACTCTAATTATTTTCCCCTGACGCATTTTCAAATGATTTCTGTGTGTAATTATTTCAAGTAAAATAAAAAATCATCGAATAATTAACCCTTTCCTCTTCAGGAAAGATTAATTCGCTTGTTCTTGACTGGACATGAGTGACGGTGAGTCGGTGACTGCTTCTGGGGTGCTCTGGCTGTCCGAATACAAGAGCATTATTATCACTAACGATTGTGGCAGCAGCTCGCACGTCGACGTGCATGCGTCCGCGCCGCATCGTGCATGGTCAACCGAATGGTGCTGTGGCCAGCTCACCACTCGCCGCTGCTTCTGACCGATCGCGCCTGCATGCATCAGCTGTCAACGCGTGTCGCCGTGATGAGCGCAGTAATAATGCACACACTCACAAGTCACAATCCCTCCGATAACATCGTGTTTAAATTCACGCATTGTTTGGATTTTTTTTGTTTGGTTTTTGCAAAAAAAAAAAAAAAAAAACTTGAGAGATCGACACGAGATCGAGCCTAGTGTGTGAATTGAAGAATAATGTGGTGCACCCAGCTGGAGATGTATGTATGATTGCGTTGTTTGGAACGTCCGTATTCTACGCAACCGCGACGGAATCTCGACCGTATGCACATGCAGTACGATACACTACCGGAATCCGAGCCTTCGCCGAGAGAAAAAATCTTTGCCGAGAGCCAAAATAAAAAACTCTCGACAAAGAATCTTTGCTGAGAGCAATATAAAAAGCTCTCGGCAAAGAAAAAACTCTCGGCAAAGAAATTCTTTGCCGAGAGCTATTTATTAGGCTCTCGGCAAAGAAATTTTAAAAAATCACTTTCTTGCCTCCAAATGTTTTCTATCTTCAACATACACTTATACAAAACTTATGCTAAATTTTGGCACAATTTTAACTTTGTTTGCTATATTTAACAATTTTACTTCTTTCTAGGTATTTTTTCGCATACGTCCGATATGAACTACAAGTGCATTAAATCATAGAGTGAAGTTGGTGAAAAAATGATATTCATGTTCATGAGACATCTCTAAGACCATGTACATGAAATGAAGCTAAATTTTCGACATTTGGTTCTCCGATCATGATGAAGATCCTGAGGTAGAACAGTTAAAAAATTGTATAAAATTCAAATGAAGTTTGAAAATCACAAAATTTGTCGAGTGATCATGATCTCATATGTGGAGGTTGTGGTAAAAAATTGAGAATGTTTTGAACACTTTGACACATACGCTGTTTAGAAACCGGAACATCTCACGAGAAGTTTCAGAGAATTTGAACTAATGTAACTAGGTTTGGAGTCTTAGAGAAATTCAAATTTTAGTTTGACTAAAAAAACTTTTCTATAAGTAGTATACAACATAATTGGTGTTATGTTAAATTTTGGAATTTTTTAACATTTATTCACTATTTTTAACAATTAATTTGATTAAATTTGTCTGTGCCGAGAGCCAGATGGCTGGGCTCACGGCACAACCGGCCCACCTACCCCCGCCGGCCCACCTACCCCGCCGGCCCACCTACCCCACCCGACCCACTACCCCAAAGCATAAAAGCGCCGGCGCCCCCTCCCCCTAACCCTAACCCTACTCCACCCTTCCCCTCCCACACAGCGGCGGCGCCGCCCACCTCTCCCTCTCCTCCTCCACCGGCTCCCCTCCCTCACCTCTCCCTCTCCTCCTCCACCGGCTCCCCGTCCCCGCCTCTCACAACACCTCTCCTCCCCCTCCGCTCGCCCCTCACCGGGCAGGTGAGGAGGGGCGGCGGGGCGAGGAACGGCGCCGCGTTCCCCACCGCGGGTGCGGCCACCTACAGATCCGGCGGCGGCGGCGGCGCGTCGACGGGATGGGTGGCGCGCTCCTCACGATGCGGTGCGGCCACCTACAGATCCGGCGTGGGGGCGGCAGCTCGGAGTGGTGGTGGCGCTAGATCCGGTAGGTGGCGGCGGCGACCCGGTGCTGGTGGCGATCCAGGTACCCCCCCTCTCTCTCTCTCTCCCGGCGTGGTGCTGCTGGTGGCCGTGCTGGTGCTGGGGGTGGCGGCGTGGTGGTGGCGCGCGGCGTGTGGTCGATGTGGTGGTGGGCGGTGGCAGTGATGGCGGCGGTGGTGGGTGCTGGCAGTGATGGCGGCGGTGGTGGGCGGTGTCAGTGATGGCGGCGGTTGTTGGTGGTGGCCTCCTCTCCTCCGGCGTCGGCGCGTTGCGGTGGTTCGTCGGTGGTGCTTCGGTGGCGGCGCCGGCGGTGGTGGCGGGCAGCGGCGCCAACGGTGGTGGCGGGCCTGGCCGGTGGGCCCGCTGGGATTATCTTTTTTTTTATTTTTGGAAAATGTCTCTGCCGAGAGCCAGTTGCCCTCTCGGCACATATCCACCGAGAGGATGCCTGTTGGCTCTCGGCAAAGGCGTCTTTGCCGGCCATAGTCTGCCGAGTGGCCTCTGCCGAGAGCAACCTCTCGGCAAAAGCTCCACCGAGAGGATTAGGGCTTTTGCCGAGAGGATTAGAGCTCTCGGCAAAGGACTTGAATCCGGTAGTGATATCGGCGTTCAAATGTGGATGGGATCGACTGCTTTCATACGGTGCAGTGTCACGGTGATTGCAGATTCTGTCCGACTACACATGCATGTTGCTTGCATTGCTTGGATAAGGCTATGAGGAATGGTTTCCAAAAAAAAAAAGGCACGTTTTCGTTGAAACTTAGTATTAATAACGAGCTAAGAGTTTTAACATGCATGTGGTGCATATACAACCAAAACAAACCCTCAAACAGAGATTATGTGATACCTGATAAATAGTTAGATCGATACTTCCCTCGTTCGAAATTGTAGATCGTTTTGGGATTTCGAAGTTCATAACTTTTGCTATTAATTTTAGATGTATACCATGTGTGTATGTAATAAAATCTACAAGTCTAAAAATGTCAAAACAACCTACAATTTGAAACGGAGGGAGTAAGACTTACATCCTTCGGAAAAGATATAGTATGTCATACTTGTTACTCCATCCGTCTCAAATCATTGTTTGTTTTAACTTTTTAGATACATAAATTTTGCTACGTATAAATTTTTCTAAGTATCTAGATATGCATACACCTACTTAGGTTCATAGTATATATTTATGCATATTGTAGGCATAAATTTCCCTACAACTGATTACCGCGATAACCACTTGCCGCTAGGGATGATTTTCACCACTGCTAGAATAAAAGGTGGGAAGTACCGGATCTTTGCTGATGAAGTTGAAAGAAGCTGTGAAGAAACCGTTGCAATCATTGGCATTGAACGCTACCACCAGACTCCTATGGAAGGACCAGCAAAAACATAAGTATTTACCAAAAATAAAAATAAAAATAAAAACTCGAAATTGCTAGATCCCGCCACCGAAGAAAGCATTGTCTAGGTGGAGAAGAATACGAAGCTAGGATCTTTTATTTCGAAGAAGTCGTCATCACCTCGCCAATCTCGCCACGGAAAAACCAAAGCCAACCAACACCATCACAGTTGCCTTAGGACAGAAGTGAGCAACAGAATCCAAATCATCGAAAACTAATTAAGTATAAGTAAATTGTACGCTGAGATTGACCTAACCTCAATTTGTGGTCATATCTCTTTTTTAAAAAAAAAGGTAAATTTCACTCGTGCGGCGTGGAGGTTCTTTTCACCTAAATTTTCTTTTTCCACATCCTCACTTTCTTCTCCAACTCTAACGAGGTTAGGGTTCGGAGGTTCGGAGGGGAGGGGGGAGGCTACTGCTCACCATCGGCCATATAGAGGGAGGGCCGGCAACAACAAGCTGGACCGACAGAGGAGGTAGGCGGTGTGCAGCGAGGGCGCTGCCGGCCGAGTGGCGGAGGACAGCGGTTGGGCCAGCAACAGGTTGGGAGAGCGGACGACAACGACAGTGGAAGTGGGAGGAGGCGGCGGGAGGGGCATAAGGTGGGTTGGCTAGAATCCGTCGAAGCTCCACGCTGCCGTTAGTCATTACTAAAATACCAGCTAGCCCATGTCGAGTCTATAGACTCAAACCAACCAAGATGGGTATATTCGTGTTTGATACTCCCTCCGTCCATAATAAGTGTAATCATAACTTTTGAAAAAAATCTCACAAAGAGTGCAATTTCAGAAAGCATATCTAACTTCCTTCCTAATTAAGTGCTCATATCTGTTTTACATGTCAAAACTTACTGCATATGGCCAACAAATAAGGGTATTAGAGTTTTTTTATGTCATCATTAATCCGTTCTAAAAAAAGTTAGAATTGCATTCTTTATGGGACATACGGAGTACATATTTATTCTTCTAGTATCACTTAAACCCAGCTGGCAGTCACATTTATTTTTAGTAAAAATGCCAACCTGTCATGTTCTAGTATCATGTTCGAATGTGATGTTGGCTGTAAATTTAAGAGAATTTGGATATGGTTTCCCACGATAAAAGAGTTGATCTCAATCCAGCTGATAACAGTTGGCTCTCTCTCTAATCCTAACAAAACCGTGGCGATCTGAGATATAAACCGCAATCATCATATCATACAGATATGCGTATCCACGATTTGCAGCCGAATTCCACCGCTAGCAATTTAACATTGCAGCTACAAACTTAAAAGAAATCTGTATTCTGCTAAGAAAATGGGACGCATGCATTTCTCCCACGCTAGATACATCGGCGAAACAAAATAAAACTCGCGCGAGAAGATTCTTCATCACCGTAACAAACGCAAGCTCGATCCCAGGGATAGCCTAACTGCCGCAGCGCGGGCAGAGTCCACGCGCGCGCGCCAGAATAACCGCCGCCGCCGCCGCCGCCTCGGCGAGGGCGTCTATATATACCCACCGCGGGCGCTCGTGCGGCTGCATCCATCCCACTTCTTCGAACTCCGGCTTGCGCGACTGTTTTGGCCATGGCCGCCGCCGCGAGAACCATGGCGCACGTCATCCTCGCCGCCATCCTCTGCTCGCTCTCGCTCGCCGCAGCCGGCGACGGGGAACGGTCATCGTACGTGGTGTACCTCGGCCAGCACGCGCACGGCGCGGCGCTGGGGACCCACGGCGCGGAGGAGCTGGCGGCGCTTGAGCGGGACGCCGCCGACGCCCACTACGAGCTCCTCGCCGGCGTCCTCGGTGGAGAGTATGGACGCGAACCACGCGATCGCTAGAATTACTTCTTGATTCTTTTTTTGTAAAAACCAATCTGACAGCCATCACCAGTTGTGTCCACTAACAATGGCACGCGTGCGTACGTGATCCGCAATGCAGCAAGGAGAAAGCGCGGGACGCGATCTTCTACTCGTACACCAAGCACATCAACGGCTTCGCCGCCAACCTCGACGCCGCCGCCGCCGCCGAGATCGCCAGTGAGTGAGCCGGCGGCCTTTTTTTTTCGCCGCCGTCTGGCGACCGCCGCTTCTCGGTCCCATCTCTCATTTTCATCATTACTCGTCCGTCCACGAAATCGACTGGTTCCGCTTCTCCTCTGACCAGGGCAACCCGGCGTGATCTCCGTGTTCCCCAACCGTGGCCGCAACCTGCACACGACCCGGTCATGGCAGTTCCTCGGGCTCGCCGGACCCGGCGGCGTCCCCCACGGCGGGGCCTGGAAGAAGGCCAGGTTCGTCGCCGACACCATCATCGGCAACTTCGACACCGGTGAGCCCATCCCATCCGTCTCTCTCTGACTCTCAGTCCTCCGCCGTTGTTGTCCTCAGCCATAGTTTTCGGGGTAGCACTGTAGCAGTTGGTGATAAGATGCTGTACCTGCCGTGCCTTTCTTCCGCTTCGCTAATCACTCTGCCTCCTCGCCAATCACAAACACCTCTCTTAATCCATCCAACAGGATGGCACTCTTTCCTTGATCCTTCAAAAAGGATTCGCCCTTTCTCTACACTTTTTCCCTGCAGCTACTAAACATGGCAGCTTCTTTCCTGTTTGATCATGACTTAATTTTGACTCGATCAGGATGGTGATCAGTGGCAGTACGTAGTACTTCCAAAACGGGAACCTTAACCCTTTTTGTTTTTTAACGAAAAATAGTAGTATTTTCGTTTGAATTGCACAAATTTGAAAGCAGCATAATTTGGTGCTGAATTAGTCGTGGGTGGTTGCAGGCCATTTATATTTTGGTTGAAATTGTGTATTAACAGATAGTGGTTGAGAAATTGACCAAAATCCGGTTTTAGTTGCGGGCTATCAGTACAGTGATCATACAATTCAGCAAAATTCCACCTGCCCAGTTTTATACCAACATGTTCGGCCCAGTGGGCATCTAGAATACCGGCGCTGCACTAGCTGTCAGAACATTCGACATCACTCATGTCAACGATATTTCGAACAATGAACTATTAGCATCTCTATCCATATGATTTAGCACCTAAAACTTTTGTTTAAAGGATATGCAAACTAAGATGCACATGCCCCATCTGAACAAGAAACAGGGAACAAGTCATTTTACAACTGTAGCGCTGCTGGCTTTGCCCATCCAACTAGCAAATCAATTGCTTCAGTTCATTATCAGAAAAGGTCGTAGTAGGGCCATCCAATGATTTGGCACACTGATGTGTGCGTTCCTCCTAACTTTTCCTGCATGCTCTCTGCTCTTGTACCTTCTAATGAAGTCATCCAATGATTAGGCAGCTGTAACCACATATGATTCAGATGTAGCCAAAGGCTTGGCCATCTAAAGAATGTTCAGTTCTCATTGTGCCTAGATTTTTTTCGCTTTGACTTGAATTGGGTGGAAGATGCTTTTGCATTTTTGTGATGTTTTTGGAATTTGACAAGCTTTGTTTGTCTCACTATACGCTTTTGTGGGTGCAAAGGTGTGTGGCCGGAATCAGAGAGCTTTAGGGATGATGGCCTGGGACCAATTCCATCCCAATGGAAAGGAGCATGCGACAAAGGCCAAGATGATAAGTTCTCTTGTAACAGGTAATCAGAGCCATGCTTGCTTTAAAACATACTAATTAGGAGTACATACATGCACCTAGGATTGTTGTCAGTTAATTCCTTTAAACTTTGACCATAATATAAATATCTTTAAAATCCTATAGATTGACAGCAAAATGATGTTAATAGATTCACTGTCAAAATTTCTTCCACAATACACAACTCTTTATATTTATATAAGAATAATATTATATTTTCTTGGATATTGTTAGTCAAAGTGTTACATTGACTATTGTTTTTATGCCCTAAGAGGCTTAGATTTGTGACCAGAGAAGTATATATGAATTGGCATTTCATTTGATGAACGTGTTGATCTTTTAACACACTTCTGATTAAATTCAAGCCTTTTGGCCTCCTATATATAGTCCTATGGAAAATGAAACTACATATTCAAGTCCATAGATTCCAACTTTTACTTTCGAAAAGTTTTGAGTGTTGTTTAGAAACTCTGGTCTGGTCCATTCTTGGAGCACATCCACTGTATGTGATACCAAAAGATTGAGTGTATGGGTTTGGTATGGTGTAGCACTTCGAATATTGTGGGATCGATCGAGTTGAGACCACAGTGAGTGTGAGACCACCACCAGTTGATGCCTGGGAACAAGCGGCAACGATCATGGGCGTCCATCCATACATCATGATTCTGCTTGATCCCACTCAATAGTGCTATGATGTTGATTGACGCGCTGTATCAACCTCTGTTCTCTGAAAAATAAAAGGAACCTGAAATGAAAGAATAGGCTTAGTCCAATTTTCGAGAACGAGCATTAGCTCAGTTGGTAGGCATTGCAGCTGGGCATGTCGCCGGTCTGGGTTTGAATTCTCTCAGACGCAGGTTTATCTCACCGGGGTTTATCGTCGAAAAAAATCCTCTCGCCAGTGAAATCGGAGTTTGGGGGTTTTCTAAGTCAGGAGGAGGCTATCTTCTCTTGATGAAAACCGTGTGGGCGGTCTTATCCCCACCGACTTAGTTTTTTTTCTTAGTCCAATTTTATGTGTCTCATTTGAAAGATCTATTCATGTGCATTTAGAAAGCATAAAAATATATATATACTGGATAATGCAAAGTAAACCTAATGTTGCACGTCCTGACTCCTGAGTTTGAAAACATATATTTTTGTTGCTCGTGTTCTTCCCTGATATCGGTAATTCTTTTAGTGATGCTACCCACGGCAGTATCTAGAAAGGGGAAAATATCCATGTTTAGACCACTTGTACTGTCATACTACAGCAATCACTATGAATTTTAGATGGAATAAGCTGAACTCTGTTCTAAGTCTTTTCGTCTTCTGAATATTGGATCACTTCTTCAACTGATGCATGGTTGATATATTTTTTTTAAATGAAGTACTAAACTTGTTCCATGCTTATCCTTTTTGTAATTTTATCAAGTTACAGAGACAGGTGCACCTGAATTTCCTCTGTAAAGTTGCAGTGCCATCTTACATGTAGTGGATTTTTATTTGCAGACTGGTAGACAAGAATTCTAGAATTGTTATGTCATCATTTATCACATATCTTTAGTGGAACATTGCAAGAAGTCAAAAATCTAACTGGTGCTGGCATCATTTTCAAATGAAATTTAACAAAATGTGGTACTCTGATTTGCATCAGAAAATCACAGTGAACCATTCAGTTGTAGAGACAAAGTGACGCGTCATGTTAAAACAGTTCTGCAATAGCCTGCATCTTTTTTTTTAGGATAATATCCTGCATCTTTTATTCCTCCAAATATTGCAGAATTTTAATGTTTCTTACATCCATCATGATGAATTTGTATTCCAAATTACAACATTTTTACAAGCAAATAAAGAGACAATCATGATCTCTTACCTGCGTGCTTGCATTGCAGGAAACTGATCGGCGCGCGCTACTTCAACAAGGGCTACGCCTCTGCAGCAGGTGTACTGAACGTGTCGATGAACACCCCGCGTGACATGGACGGCCATGGCACGCACACGCTGTCCACCGCAGCCGGCTCGCCGGTGCACGGCGCTTCCGTGTTTGGGTTCGGCAACGGCACGGCGTCCGGCGGCTCACCGCGCGCGCGCGTGGCGGCCTACCGCGTGTGCTTCCCGCCCATCAACGGCAGCGAGTGCTTCGACGCCGACATCCTGGCCGCCTTCGACGCCGCCATCCACGACGGCGTGCACGTGCTGTCGCTCTCCCTCGGCGGCGACCCCTCCAACTTCTTCGACGACGGCATCGCCATCGGGTCCTTCCACGCCGTCCGCCGCGGCATCGCCGTCGTCTGCTCCGCCGGCAACTCGGGCCCCGGCCTCGGCACCGCCTCCAACCTCGCGCCGTGGATCTTCACCGCCGGCGCCAGCACCATGGACCGCGAGTTCCCGTCCTACATCGTCTTCAACCACACAAAGGCCAAGGCACGCAACTCCTCATCAGAATCTCCTCTTGCCAGACCACCGCACCAAAGCCTCACAGAGATTAAGGCACGTTGCACGCATCACCTACTACCCTTGCTTCGTTCTCCACGCACGATTAACACATCAAAGATCCATTTTTGAAGCTAATCTTGTATTAGCTGTTCTAATGGCGTGTTTTTTCGTTGATGGATCTGTGCAGGGGCAGAGCCTGTCCATGACAAATCTGCCGGAGAAGTCTTACCCATTGATCGACTCAGTGAAGGCTGGAGCTGACAACGCAACCACTAGGGATGCGTACGTGACTGTCTCCTTATGATCAGCAGCGATCATATTACTCGACAGACTAATTGATACTTGTATTGTTATCCACAAGTGATTACTGATAATTGTGAGGTTTAATGGCGTGCAGGCAGCTGTGCATGATAGGAGCGCTGGACCCGAAGAAGGTGAAGGGCAAGATCGTGGTGTGCCTGCGTGGGATCAATGCCCGTGTGGCCAAGGGCGAGGCGGTGAAGCAGGCCGGCGGCGTCGGCATGGTGCTCGCCAACGACGCCAGCACGGGCAATGAGATCATCGCTGACGCGCACGTGCTCCCCGCCACGCAGATCAAGTACAGCGACGGCGTGCTCCTGTACTCCTACCTCAACTCCACCAAGTAATAAGCTAACAAACAAATCGATTGCTAATGGCACCGTGTTTCCTCACGATTTGGTGTTCTGCTTGTGAGGCATCACATGAGCACGAGGCACTGACATTGTTGTTGCTGTCATCTTGAAGGAATCCGACCGGTTTCATCACGAAGCCTGCGACAATCCTTGCAACTAAGCCAGCGCCGTTCATGGCCGCCTTCTCATCGCAGGGGCCCAACATCATCACCCCCGAGATCCTCAAGGTTCTTGCAAGATTTCTGAGTGATCGATGCATCCTTGCTTAGCGAAAGTTATCTGCTAATTTTAGCTTATGTACATGTTGTTGCAGCCGGACATCACGGCGCCTGGTGTGAGCGTGATCGCAGCATGGACCAGGTCCAACTCGCCGACGGACCTCGCCTTCGACCCGCGTCGCGTGGACTTCAACTCGGAGTCCGGCACGTCCATGTCGTGCCCGCACGTCTCCGGCATCGTCGGCCTCCTCCGTACCCTCCACCCGGAATGGAGCCCCGCCGCCATCAAGTCGGCCATCATGACCACCGGTGAGCCGCCGCTGCTGCCACTGCCACTTCCACTTCCAGCCAATAATGAACGCTCACTCGTGCAACTCCGACTGACAAAAACACACGCCATACGATGAATGCAGCGATGGAGATGGACAACAAGGGGGAGCTGATCACGAACGCGTCGTCGTTGCCGTCGAGCCCCTTCGGCTACGGCGCCGGCCACGTCTCCCCGGCGCGCGCCATGAACCCCGGCCTCGTCTACGACCTCGGCGACGCAGACTACCTCGACTTCCTCTGCTCGCTCAAGTACAACGCCACGGTGATGGCCATGTTCAACGGCGCGCCCTACACGTGCCCCGGCGAGGCGCCCCGGCGCGTCGCCGACCTCAACTACCCGTCCATCACCGTCGTCAACGTCACCGCCGCGGGCGCCACGGCGCGGCGCAGGGTCAAGAACGTCGGCAGGCCGGGGACATACTGGGCCTTCGTCGTCGAGCCCGCCGGCGTCGCCGTGTCGGTGAACCCTAACTTCCTCGAGTTCCACGCCAAGGGGGAGGAGAAGGGCTTCGAGGTGAGCTGCCAGGTGAAGAACGGCGCGCTCGCCAAGGACTACTCGTTCGGCGCGCTCGTGTGGACGAACGGGAAGCAGTTCGTGAGGAGCCCGCTTGTGGTCAAGGCGTTGGCTTGATTCCTCGTGCTCGCCAAGGACTACTCGTTCGGCGCGCTCGTGTGGAACGGGAAGCAGTTCGTGAGGAGCCCGCTTGTGGTCAAGGCGTTGGCTTGATTCCTCGTGTGTAGGGTTTAATTCGAAAATTAGTTTAGGAGGCAAAGTGTAGAGAGGGTAAATTGGTTCGATTTGTTAGGCAGGGAGGCTGTGGAATTTTGGCCTCTAATTTAATAATAAATTATATATAAGCAAATTTAAGTGATCAGTTGTGAGTTGTTTCATTTTTTCTATTTCCTCGTTCTTTTGTTCATGTTGTGCCACAAGAAATAAAAATTAACTGACCAAAAAAATCTTAATCCGCATACACAATTTGCTAAGATCGGGATTCTGCATCCAACAAACATTAAGTGCGAACCTTACCAATAAAATCCCTTTTATCTATATTATTATAGTCATCAAAGAAATTACACCTTCAAGTTAATCTTTACTTCAAGAAGTCGAATATTCAAACATTTGGCTCAACAAATCAAACTTGACGACAAATGATATTTTAAGCTTTCCCCTCTATAATCAACTTTCAACTTGGTGAAGGATACTATATCCGCCTGGCAATATCAGTGAACATTTCTGCGTCTAGATTGCTCTAATAAGTGACATCAGAGTACGTAAGTGATTTAAGTACTGAGTTAAGCACAGGTTGAAACATTTCTGCATCTAGATTGCTCTAACAAGTGACATCAGAGTATCTACGTGATTTAAGCATAGGTTAAAACATTCACTGATACTCTGATGTACCAATCTAGGCGCAGAAGTGAACAACTGGCCTGGGAATTTATTTCATTTGTCCACCATTTTTTTGATCATTCACACAAAACACCCAAAACCCAGCAGATAAAATAACAAGAGCGAGCTTCACAAACTTGTCTGCATTCAGGTGTCTATCAGTCTGTATCAGGTACAGAAAGAAAGAACGTTTGTTCTCACAAACAAGAGAAAATATGGAGCGTCTATAAATGCAAGCCTTTGCATTGGATAAGCAATGGCCTAGTTTTCCAAAGGGGCTCCAGAATCACTTTTGTATCGGTCAATATTCAACCCTGGGAAAGGGTTGAGCAAAAGAAAGACAAAAGGCTGCTCTCGGGGTTCTAACCACCAAACAAGAACGCAGCAGCCTGCTCCTCATTCCCGTTAAACAGCTTGAGCGCCTGTACTACAGATGCTCGGTCGAATCCAAGCTCCACGAGCTTTGTGACTTTCGCTTCAAAATCTCCTCCCTGTTAAGAAGAGTTATACAAATGGTTGGGATATATATTATTCAGTAAGAGCATCAAATTAACAGGTACAGAAAGTGATCTTGACTTCACCTGTGGAGGATTTGCAACTGGGGTTCCTGCAAGTTAAATGAAATAGTTGTTTTCATTAGTACACAGTTATTGCAAGATAGTTGTCCTGGCAATCATAGAAGAGAGAAAAGCAAATGACCTGCAGGAGCGGTCCGTTGTGGCACATCAGGAGTCCCCTCGTGTGCCTTTGATGATTCCTGCGTTATATTAAGTAAATACAGATATGCCAGTGGTAGAAAATGCAAAAGCTGCATCATGCAAAGGCTGTTAGTTTGCTTACTCCAGTTGCTTGGCCGAGAGAAGATGCTAGTTTAGATAATTTCCCTTCGTCTCGTATCTGCTCAGGGATGTCTTTCTCTGAAGATACAACAGTTAAATGATTAGTGAATTGGAACCAACAAATTGAATATATGAATAACAAGATAAAAATGGAGCAAATTTTAAGAATGTATAACATTCTAGCTCCTTCAGTAGCTTATTTCAGTAGAACACCTCATTGAGAACTACAGTGAATACCCGCAAAAAAAACAGAGAACTACAGTGAATACACTGACCTTGTAAGAAGGGCACTGAAACCTCACCACCTCCCACTCTAAGAACATTGTCCTTTAGGTCAATCATGCACTGTAGGAAAACGAAAAGCATTAGGCACAATCAGTCAGATGCAGTGACCTGGTCCAAGAATTTATTAGGCAATACCTGATGTTTTCGCAGCATATCAAGCCCAAATAGGAATTCCATATTGTCGGCATCCAAGACAGTGAAAGAACAAGGATAGAATTGTTGCCCAATCTATCAAATATAAGCTGTTAGTCAAATATTCAATGCATTTTGAACAAATGCATGATATATGTATCAAGAATTTCATAAGCACTGAAGTTTGTATTCGTATACATCCAAGAAAGATCAAGATCTTGGCACTGACTCAGAAGGCACTAAAGCCCCTTATACAGAATTCCATGTAGGAGTGAAATATGGGACTTTGGTTTTGGTTCATCCATCTCAGGGAAGAACCAAGGTATTCATAAACGTTTTTATTTTCTTCAAAAGATATGAATTTGGTAAATAACTGTATGTATAAAATGACTCAAATAATATTGCAGGATGCTTGAGTTATTCTGTTGCAGTTCACAAATGAAAAGTTGTAAAACCAAGTAAAATCATAACAACCGAACATACCTTTATTGGAGCTACATGTATTCTTCCCAGTATCTCCGATTGACCAACTCCAACAGCAACCCCTCGGTACCGCTGATCAAGAAGCCTCAACAACCTGCTCAATGCATTACAAGATGTAGTAATATATAAACATACTGCAAACTGTACATTTAAATTCACTGTCAAGAGATAATGATTTATTTATCATCTTTAAATAGTAAAATTTCATGTTCCTTGACAAACTAAGGTTGCTATCTAGTATCCTTGGCATTGTTTTTGCTGAATTTAAGAAAGACCATGGTATTATTAAAGATTATAATCATACCCGCAACGTTCAGCACAACTTTTTGATATGATAGTGGACTGTGCTCCACTGTCAACAAAGGCCTGCAGATGCAGAAAAAGTAAAGATTCCAATCATCGCTATATGATTATAGTCAACCAACTACAGTAACGCAAATTCATGAGGAGGCAACATGCCGACACAGCATTGAAAGTTACAATCATGATAAGATCATTGTGTAGATAGTATAGTTAGTTAGTCACCTAGTATACCAGTTAGATTAACATTAAATTCAGTAGGAGTTACCAGCAAAGTATATGCTAGTGTTCTGATATTTTGAATCTCATATGAAAATACTGATCTAAGAACAGTCGGTGCTCAATTGATTATATTGGAACAGATATATGAAATAGTTTTAATACCTTCAAAGGTACCCCATTGACCTCCATATCCACATACAGCATTACCTGGTATAAAAAGAAAGTACTGCTTGATTAGCGGATGCTACAAAACATGGAAAATAGAGTAGGATAATACTCTTCTTCACAGGAAAATAATAAAGGAAGAGGAATGGACTGAGAAAAACACACCACTCGAGCAAATGCTTCAGGATTGTGCTCTAAGGCAGCCTCCCAGTTTTCATCGATACCTTTCTGAAATAGTGAGTTGGACAACAATATCGAAAACATAACCAGATAAATTCTCAGCAGGAAATGAGGAAGAAAGAATTTTGGCATTCCCATTTAGGTATATATAAAAAAATTCTCTGTAGCAACTCAATATTCTAATCAAGAATCTGGCAGAAGATGCACGAAGAAGGAAAGCTTTTTTCCTTTCCTCTATGCACCATCCTGGACTACATCATAATAGCTTGATTATTTATTCTTATTATTTTGTACTAAGCAGCCTAAACCACTAGATGTTTGATATCTAAAAGAAACAGTAATAAGCAATATTTGTTATCCCGAGAAAAGTAATGCCTACCTGCCGAATTGCAGCTTCAATTTTCCTCTGAGCTTCGACATCAAAAGGATCAGCATACAATAAAGCCTACAAAAAGCAAATGAATCATTTGACCGACTATTATCTAACAAGTTAGCAGCAACATAGGCAAGAGTGAACATGAAAAAACAAGCCGCAAAATGGTGAACATATCAATCTGGACAAACTTGTAAATTTATTTTCACGGAAGTGTATAGGAAGCAGCAACAGATATTTTCTTCAAACACATGGAGTGATTCAATCATTTCTGAAACTGCTGAAAATAAAAATTGCAAGTGTTCTCTTGCTGATCAAGCAGTACTTTTTTTTACATGATCTCATGATGAGTGAATAAAAAATTAACAAAGAGATCCTCACAAGTTCTTCTTCCTGTTTACGTTTCAGTTCCATTCTCTGTTGGTGGCGGGACCGCAGGATATTCTGCAGTCCATTGATGTCATCTCCAAGAATAGCTTGTGCTAGTTGTGGATCATTCTGCAAATCAATACAACGTTGTTTAGAAGAGCATGTTGTCCCCAATTAATAAATGTTGGTAAGTACTAAATAAATGAGGCAACAAGAAAAAATCACCTGAAGGAGCTGTGCCATAAGTTGTGAATCACCTCGAACATGTTGTTGAAAAGCTTGAGGATTCACAGCTGATCCATCAGGATTTACCTTTACAACATCCTGGGGTGCCCTGAAATTTTTTGGCCAAAACAATTAGGACAAAGCATTGGTGCTTTGGTGGCATTTGGATTCTTGAGATTAGTTGAACTAAGAAAAGCCACTGCATATGTTTTCAATATGATGACAATCCAGAGTTCTGTACCGAATAGCTTTGCATCTCTTTCAATACGATGCCACTAAATCAGAAGAAAGCAATACTTTGGTGGCATCTGATCTTTCAGTTTAAACCAGCTAAGAAAAGCAAATGCATCTATTCAACGGATCCGAATTCTAAGCCTTGATAAAGATGTCTACAGGCAAACTAAATACAGTAAACCAAATCACCTGGACACCAAAAAGGATACGAAATCATTTACTTGTAACAACCTATGCCCTTTTCTTGTGCAAGAAACTAAGGGACAACTTTATGTAATGTAGCATCTACAAAGGCCAGAAGCATTACATCATCAATAAGCAAAATGGCAGGAATCTTGTACAACCTCTCAAGAAAGCCCCTCCGAAAGCGACAACTATATGCAGCGCATGCCAATTAATCTACTCATACACCGGAAAGGCCAGCAAGGATACCTTTCATTGGAGGGAAGCATCATGACAAGATCACCATCCTGGACCCCGACAGAGCGAAGCTTCTCCGAATTTTGCATCTCCTTCCCATTGAAGTGAAGCTGCTGCTGCCTCAACGGCACACGAGTCTGGCCACACATACACCCAAAACCAACAATGTGAGATCAAACAATTGACGGCAAAGCTTGTTCAAACAGGAAGCTCAAACAAGATCTCAGCCTGGCTCACCTCCACCTCGAGAAGCGCCTTCAGATTCTCCACCTGCAAGCACGTAGGCCGCACGATTTAGCCAAAATAAGCAAACAAAATCGCAGCTTTTGCATCGAAGCTCAAGACAGCTACATGACGCAGGCAGAATTGGGTCCGCGGAAGGGGATCGGACGGACGGATATCTCGATACGGACCCAAACACGACCAGAATTAGCAAAGAAAGAAAAGATCCCACCAATCTGTACACCTAAACACGAGAAATCACGCTACTGTGACCGAATTGCTCATCGCCTTTCGAAACGTGGGCTTACCCCCTTCCAAAATTCCATATTTTCCAACTCTACTCGCGGATTCATCACCAAATTCAGCGAAACGGGCCAGCCGGGACCAGAGTACAGATGGAGATGCAGGTAGGATGCGTCGGGCGGGCTTACGGATTCGTCGGGGTCGACGTCGAGGGTGAGAATCTGCTCGTCGGCTGTCATCACCGTGACCTTCATCTCGCCGCCGCTGGTTCGAATCGAGCTCGCGGAAGGAGAGAGACAGAGATGGAGGAGAAGGTGGGGTGTTTTTGCGGGCGAGTTGAGTCGAGGTGGAGTCGACGGTGTCAGTGAAGTTGGGGGCTTGACCGCTTTGTTGGTGGTTTTGCTTGGAGAGTTGGAAAGAATCCGGTGAAATTTGTAAACTAAACTGAATTCGCATTATCCAACCCAAAATAGAGTCGGATTTCATAGAACCTACGGAGCCCTTCCCGGCATTCTATTCTTTTCCACACCTATAAAACATTTATGAATTGAAATTGAATCGACAAAAGGTTTATAACCACTAAAAAAGTTTAAATTTCATGGTTCTTAGACCGTCTCAGCAGTGAATCTGCAATTCATGCGCAAAACGGCTCAATGCAGCAAACAGAGAGACAAAACTATTGCTCAAAAAGGAGCCGCTTCCAGCGACCGATGCGCATCTCTTCGCGCATCTGCCGCGGCAGTTGGCTCCCGCCGCCCAGCGGAGGGGAGGAGCGAGGGAGAGGCAGAGCAGCGAGCGGAGGGGAGCAGAGGGGACAAGGAGGAGGTGGTTGAGGCGTCGGCCGACCTCTCCGCCGAGGCGCCGCCTGCCGTCGGCCCCGACTCTGCACCGCCCGCCGTCGGCCCCGCCTCTGCGCCGCCCGCTGTCGGCCTCGCCTCTGCGTCAAGGAGCACCTGTCGCGTCGCCGCGCAGGCCGAGGAAGACCGCCGTCGCGCGGGCTGAGGAACACCACCTCGTCGCAGGTGAAGCTCGGCCGCCTCGGCGGAGATGCCGACGGGTCCGCCGCATGTGCCGGCGAGACGCGGATCCACGGGGTGGACGGAGCAGATCCAGCGGGGGTGGAGGGAGACCGCCGACATAGAGGAAGGGAGGTCGAGCCGGCCTGGTTCTGTGCCGGCCTGAAGGGAGGGAGGCCACGCCGTCGGAGACGACGACGCTGCTCTCGGCGCCGTGCGCGAGGAGCCCCACGGGGCTGAGGTCGATGCAGCTGTCGCTCCCGCGGCCCCTGCTCCAGCACCGCGGCGGGGTCTCCAGCGCCCTGCAGGAGTCGAGGCGGTCCCTGCTCTCTCTCCCGGCGGCAACGTCGAGGTGGCCCCTGCTCCTCGATTTGGCATCCCTAGCGGCAGATTGAGCGATGCCAGCTTCGATTCGCCATCCACGGAGGTCGCCGAGCCCCTGCTCCGCCCGCTGCATCCTCCGCCGTCGCGAATCGAGGGAGAAGGTCGCGCGCGGAGATGTGGAGGAGGTGGCCGCGGGGCCGAGGCGGGGGACGGGCGAGGCAGCGACGGTTGGTTGGAGGAGATGAAGAAGAGAGAGAAACCCCGAGAATGCACACGCGCGGGGAGGGTGCTGTCGGGCATACTCCCCGGGTACCCATACGAGGAAGGATGAAGACGGACTCCTACTAGAATTCCCCTGTAATCCTACTAGGACTCGTTCCGTGTAATCCTACTAGGACTCCTGCCTTGTAACCGACTAGAAACCCGCCCCCTGGACTATATAAAGGAGGGCCGGGTACCTAGGAGGACATCTCAACCCAACACCCAAGCGTAGGGCGCCATACTCGATCCCCCAAACAGGACGTAGGGTTTGCCACCCTGGCGGCCCGAACCTGTATAAATCTTGTGTCCCGTGTCTTGCGCATACCTTCGAGTTCTCGGTCTCCCGATCACGATCCTCCACCGCACAATCTACTACCTCGGGACCCCCTTGGTAGGTTTGCCGGTCTAAAACACCGACAGCTGGCGCGCCAGGTAGGGGTGATCATCACCACCGGGCGAATTCGAAGGACCTTTTCATCATCAAAATCAATATACTCGACGACAAGCAAGTCAAGTCGCAATGCAAAGCAAGTCGCCGAGTTCTATCGAAAAACGGAATCGATTTCCGTACTCTGTTCGCGCGTCGGCAGAACACGCTCAACTATGCCGCGCGGCCGGGTGCCTCGCCACGTCGCGCGGCACGTCGTGCGGCTCGTCGCACGGCTTGTCGTCGACTTCTCTTACGCCGTGTGCCGTCGCGACATCGTCTTGCGGCCACACCGGCTCGTCGTCGACTACTTCGCCTCGCGCAGGCTCGTCGTCGACTACTTCGCCTACGCCGCGCGTCCGGGTGCCTCAGCACGTCGCGCGGCTCGTCGTCGACTACTTCGCCTCGCGTAGGGTCGTCGTCGACTACTTCGCCTACGCCGCGCGTCCGGGTGCCTCGGCACGTCGCGCGGCTCGTTGTCGACTTCTCTTACGCCGTGTGCCGCCGCGACATCGTCTTGCGGCCACTCCGGCTCGTCGTCGACTACTTCGCCTCGCGCAGGCTCGTCAACGACTACTTCGCCTACGCCGCGCGTCCGGGTGCCTCGGCACGTCGCGCGGCTCGTCGTCGACTGCTTCGCCTCGCGCAGGCTCGTCGTCGACTACTTCGCCTACGCCGCGCGTCCGGGTGCCTCGGCACGTCGCGCGGCTCGTCGTCGACTTCTCTTACGTCGTGTGCCGCCGCGACATCGTCTTGCGGCAACACCGGCTCGTCGTCGACTACTTCGCCTACGTCGTGCGTCCAGCCTCGTCGGCTCGTCGCACGGCTTGCGTCTACTTCTCTTACGCCGTGTGCCGCCGCGACATCATCTTGCGGCCACACCGGCTCGTCGTCGACTACTTCGCCTCGCGCAGGCTCGTCGTCAACTACTTCGCCTACGCCGCGCGTTCGGGTGCCTCGGCACGTCGCGCGGCTCGTCGTCGACTTCTCTTACGCCGTGTGCCGCCGCGACATCATCTTGCGGCCACACCGGCTCGTCGTCGACTACTTCGCCTCGCGCAGGCTCGTCGACGACTACTTCGCCTACGCCGCGCGTCTGGGTGCCTCGGTACGTCGCGCGGCTCGTCGTCGACTGCTTCGCCTCGCGCAGGCTCGATGTCGACTACTTCGCCTACGCCGCGCATCCGGGTGCCTCGGCACGTCACGCGGCTCGTCGTCGACTTCTCCTACGCCGTGTGCCGCCGCGACATCATCTTGTGGCCACACCGGCTCGTCGTCGACTACTTCGCCTACGTCGTGCGTCCAGCCTCGTCGGCTCGTCGCACGGCTTGTCGTCGACTTCTCTTACGTCGTGTGCCGCCGCGACATCGTCTTGCGGCCACACCGGCTCGTCGTCGACTACTTCGCCTCGCGCAGGCTCGTCGTCAACTACTTCGCCTACGCCGCGCGTCCGGGTGCCTCGGCATGTCGCGCGGCTCGTCGTCGACTACTTCGCTTACGCCGCGCGTCCGGGTGCCTCGGCACATCGCGCGGCTCGTCGTCGACTTCTCTTACGCCGTGTGCCGCCGCGACATCGTCTTGCGGCCACACCGGCTCGTCGTCGACTACTTCGCCTACGTCGTGCGTCCAGCCTCGTCGGCTCGTCGCACGGCTTGTCGTCGACTTCTCTTACGCCGTGTGCCGCCGCGACATCGTCTTACGGCCACACCGGCTCGTCGTCGACTACTTCGCCTCGCGCAGGCTCGTCGTCGACTACTTCGCCTGCGCCGCGCGTCCGGGTGCCTCGGCACGTCACGCGGCTCGTCGTCGACTACTTCACCTATGCTGTGCGATCGGGTGCCTCAGCTCCTCGCGCGGCTCGTCGTCGACCACGCGCCGTCTCGCCGCTCGACTTGTTGTCCAGTCGCACTGGCTCTCGCCGTGCGCCCGGTCGCTCCGTCTCGCGGCTCGACTACTCCGTGCGCCGCCGCTTGACTTGTTGTCCGGTCGCGCTGGTTCTACTTCTGTCACGCCGTGCGTCGCGACTACTTGTCTCGCGGCAACACCGGCTCTACTTTGAGTACGTCGCGCACCGCCACGACACCGTCTTCCGGCCGCATCGCGTCGACCACTCATCTTGACTAGTTTTCCAAACTAGTCGAGAGCGACAGAAACGCCCCAACAACTAGTCAGAATCAACTCTGACTGGTCAAACTTCAGCAACAATCGTCGCGGCTCCATCTCCGACCGCCACGGCTTCATCTACAAGAACGCCCTAGCGGCAACAGCTAAGTCATTTATTTAAATGATTATTTTTTCTTCTTTGGCTTGTCTTCCATACGCAGGACAAACACGCCAAGGACTACCCGTCTGTGCATGCTTCTACACGGGAACTACCCTTCAGAACTGCACAATCTCAAGTCCGCTACGGCGGCACAAGTCGACGTCAACGGTTGCAATCTCAAGTCCGCTACAGCGGCACAACTCGACTCCGGTCGCATCAACAGTCTGCCCAGGCAGCAAGAGCTAAGTCATTTATTTAAATGATTACTGCTTTCTTTTCTTGGCTTGTTCTTCTTATCATGTAGGACAACATGCCAACTACTCATCGGTGTACGCTTCTCGGCGGGTTTTTCACGAGGGCTACACTCTGCTGACTACTCTTGGGGTATATCGATCAAGTCATCACGAGCCTATTTCATCAACTCGGGAGCTATCCCAAGGAGGCAGATTCTAAAGTCCGCTTCGCGCGGCAACTTAAAGACGACTCCGGTCACACCTTCGCCTACTTCGGCGGCATACTGCGTGTGTAAGCTTCGATGGAACATAGCTGTAAGTGGCCCTCGCGTCCTGGCGACGATGGTACCTAGCTGCACGTGGTTTTCATACCTTGTACCATGGGTTTCGTACCCTAAGTACTCACGCTATGTACCTTGGGTCTGAAATCCATGGTCCAGGTACTCAAGTCGACTCCGGTCGCACCTTCAAGCTCGTTCCGGCAGCAATCGTACCTTGGGTCTGAAATCCATGGCCCAGGTACTCAAGTCGACTCCGGTCGCACCTTCAAGCCCGCTCCGGCGGCAACCGTACATTGGGTTTGAAATCCATGGCCTAGGTACTCAAGTCGACTCCGGTCGCACCTTCAAGCCCGCTCCGGCGGCAACCGTACCTTGGGTCTGAAATCCATGGCTCAGGTGCTCAAGCCCGCTCCGGTGGCACAACTATTCGTTTTCTCTGATTTTTCGTTCGATTTTGCATTCCGGAAGTGCTTTTTGTTTTTTGCATCTTAAAGTCCACTCCGCGTGGCACAAAGTCGACTACTATAGTCGCATCTAAAGTCCGCTCCGCGCGGCAATCCAAAGTCGATTTCTAAAAGTCGCATATCAAAGTCCGCTTCACGTGGCAACTAAAGTCGACTTCGGTTTTCAAGTCGCATCTCAAAGTCCGCTCCGCGCGGCACAAAGTCGACTTCGGTTTTCAAGTCGCATTCTAAAGTCCGCTCTGCCGGCATCTAAAGTCGACTTCGGTCGCATCTAAAGCCCGCTCTGACGGCACGACTACTTCTCAAGCTCCACAGCTCGATGCTAAATTACTACTCGGAATCTCTACAGCTCGGGGGCTGCACTTCAATTAATACTCGAGGATAACTTCAGCAGGCTTTGCTCGCTCTCAAGCTCGGGGGCTCCGCACCAACAACTACTCGACGTGACTCATACGGCTCTCTTATCTCGGGGGCTACACGCTGCAAGAGTACTCGAATGATGGCTTTCGCGAATACTGAAGACCCTTGGATTGATTACCTAATCATTTCAAGGCTCGGAGGCTGCTATGCTACACCCATCATTCAATTTTTTCAAGACGGAAGATTCGGAATCAAGACTGACCCTCAGCTAGAGTCTGCGACTCAACCCAAGGCTCGGGGGCTACTCCATATGGAGTGCGATTTTGCAATCGCACTTCCATATAATCTCGACTTCAAGACAGATGAGCTGGATCACCTTCTAGCCTCGCGGCAGTTAAAGTACTATTGAAGACTTCTCAAAGCAAAACTCGAGGACGCTCAAGAACTACTCGAAGAGGCTTCAAGACTACTCGAACTACTACTCTCGACTACAACGTGCTCGGGGGCTTGTCGGGCATACTCCCCGGGTACCCATACGAGGAAGGATGAAGACGGACTCCTACTAGAATTCCCCTGTAATCCTACTAGGACTCCTGCCTTGTAACCGACTAGGAACCCGCTCCCTGGACTATATAAAGGAGGGCCGGGTACCTAGGAGGACATCTCAACCCAACACCCAAGCGCAGGGCGTCATACTCGATCCCCCAAACAGGACGTAGGGTTCACCACCTTGGCGGCCCGAACCTATATAAATCTTGTGTCCTGTGTCTTGCGCATACCTTCGAGTTGTCGGTCTCCCGATCACGATCCTCCACCGCACAATCTACTACCTCGGGTACCCCCTTGGTAGGTTTGCCGGTCTAAAACACCGACAGGTGCTGCATTTTGCAGCAGGCGGTGTGGCAGCTGCTGGACGCGGTACAATGTCGCTTCTTTCTCCATTTTGCAAATGCAGCAGGCTTTGTGCCACCTGCTGGAGTCAGTCTTATTCTTCCTCCCGTTCATCATCTCGGTCCCTGCAAACTTCGGCTTATGATCTTCTTAAGGAGCATTGGCGGAGTTTGAAGCAAAATGGAGGGTCAATAACACTAAAAGAGAAGGCCACTTTTAAACTTAGCTAGCAATTATAACTAATATATTCTATCCGTTTCAAAATACTTGTCATTATGACTTTTCTTGATACATTCTTTTTGTTATGCACCTAGATAGTTAGTATGTCTACGTACATAATAAAAAGAATGTATCTAGAAAAATCAGAATGATAAGTATTTTGAAACGGAGGAAGTATCTACTAAACTTTATCATCAAGAGATTGCAAATTTTGGGAGCCATCGAACTCATCTCAAATCTAACCTATTTCGACAAGGGGTGTGTTTAGAAGCCCAACTTCCCCCAAAATTCACTATGCAAAAAGAAGATTCCCCATCACATCAAACATCACATCAAAAATGTCGACACATGCATAGAGTACTAAATGTAGATAAAATCAAAAACTAATTACACAGTTTGGATGTACTTTGTGAGACGAATCTTTTAAGCCTAGTTAGGCCATGGTAGGACAATATTTACCACAAATAAAGGAAAAGTGCTGCAGTGCTTTTCAGTTCGGAACAGTGCTTTTCAGCCCAAAATCCGTGTAAAATCCAGAATTTTTCATCCCAATTCAGAGAACTAAACACACCCAAGGTTTGCACAGGGTCGCTCGTACCGTACTGACAACTGACATACCGTTAGTATCATTCTTCCTTTCACGTCTTTACTATCTCGACCAACTGCATCTACAAATGCATCTTATCTTTACGATCTTGCTCCTGACTCTAGGGACACCTGACCTCGCTAATGGGAGAAATAACTCCTTCCTAAATCCAAACTCTAATCTCATCAAAGAATATACGCACATACACACACCTATAATACGAAAACTACATCCTCCGATCCGTTCGAAATTATATATCGTTTTAATATTTCTAGTTCATTTTTTTGTTATGCACTCTGATAGTATATACTTTATCTAGATACATAATATTAATTATGAATTGGAACAGAGAGAGTAGACTTGAGTAAATTAGGTTTGACCTAAGCATATTAAGGGCCGCTCTATCTACATCGTGACCAGAATTGACACATTTTATTTCTATGGTATGAAGAAATTAAAAAGTGGAAAAAGTTTAGCGTGATGCGTGTGCATGAAGGGGGTCTAAGGGCAACTCCAAGAGACTAACTGAAATGACTTGGCTAGCTAAATTTTGGAAAAAATCTCAAAAACTCTTCCAACAGACTAGCTATCTGCCCAACTAGCTATCCTGACTAGCTAAATTCGTTGCCCCGCTAGCTATCTTTGGCTGGTGGTTAGTGACTAGCTATCCTGATTTTTATGAGTATGACGAGCGGGACCCACTGGTGGTGGAGCATATAGAGAGATCAGTTTAGAGAAGCTCTTGGATGTCAACACTTTTTGCTAGCTATTTCATTTTGCATACTAGCTAAATCAGAAATTTAGCTAGTGATTTTTAGAGGCTCTTGAAGTTGCTCTAATCACGTAATTTTTTTTAAAAAAAATCAATTTTACTATCGAAATATTTTATCAGTTTCAATATATCTCTAACTAAATCTCAAGTATAAGTTGAATTTTAAGCTTAAATTTCGTGGGTATATAACATATTTATGTTAAAATTGCACAATAATCATTATTTTCAACGGCCTATGCATGGCAATGTCTAGTCCATACATGACGCCCGGCCATTTTGGACCGGCTCAATCCCATCCGTCCGCCGTGTGTGTGCCCTGCGCCCTGCGATGATGCAATGCACCGATGCACACGGCGTTCGGTTTGCCGCGCCCCGTCCGTATACAGCCAGTTCACTTGGGTGTCCATCCCTATCAGCGCCAGTCAACCGAAGAGCTGGAGCCGTGCACGCCTCCCCGCGCTCCCGGCCCGATCAAGTCGCCGTCGGCTCCGTCCAGTCCCACCGTCCCCCGCTCCGCGCCGGCCAAAGGCCAACCCGACCCATCCGCCGCGCCGCGCCGCCGCCCATGACCGTCGCCGCTCGTGCTCCGCCCGCCCGCCCGACGGCGCGTTGGCTCGATCACCACCGCCGGCCGCTCGTGGATCGGGGAGCAGCTCACGCTTGACATGGTCCGGGGAAGCGAGCGGCTTTGACCGCTTGAATGCTTTGCTTGCTTAACGCAGAGTCCAGTCTCGTGTCCACTGTCAAACCTGTGTGCTGGGGCCGTAAAGACTCCGGGGAGGAAGCAGAGGAGAAGAATACGCGCGAAATTAACAAGGCCAATAGTATCTGCAATTTCCTTTTCACCAGCACTATAGAAAGTGCAATGTATAAAGTTGAATTAAATCAAAGAAGGTAGTTAAAGGTCCAAATAAAACCATCTTTATTGATCATTCAGCAAAGAGGAATCTGCTTGCCCCTCCATTATTGGATCATCTACGAGGCCCCCACGATAACGTTCTGTATGGCTCGTAAGTCATAACCTATTCGATCGTGACCAAACTGCCTCCAATTAGCAGGGCAACATGGAAAACACGCTACCAAATCATTTGAACAAAATCCTCGCAAAAAAAAAACCATTTGAATAAAAAACCTTCAAAAATCATTTGAATAATAAAAAAGAAAGAAAAATCCTTTCCCTTTCAAAAAAATACAGTACACCCCCAAATTGTCGCCGGTATGCGAGCACCTGGTTTTATCCGACCAGCACGGGAAGAGGGCCGGCACGCGTGGAACCTTCCCCGTGCGTCACCTGTCACCGCCGCCCGCCTCCGACGACCGCGACAGCGCGCGCATTTAATCAGCGCGGCGCGGGTGATCAATTCGCCTTTATAAAGCATCGCCGTTTCCATCCACTCGCCTTGTGCGCTCCGCAACCGATCGAGCAGTGAAGAAGAGCTCTCTCTCCCACTCGGAGGTATACCGATCGAGGCGGCGGCGAGCGAGAGGAAGAGTGAGCGAGAGCGCGGCGGAGCGTCGTCCTACTACATGGCTGGCGGCATGGTGTTCGAGCCCCACGCCGGCGCGGGCGGCGGTGGCGACGTCGTGTTCTGCGTCGCCATCGCGCTCCTGACGCTCCTCTCCACGGTCATCTTCGCGGCGGCCGCCGGGGGCGGCGAAGGGAGGAAGCCGCGGCGGGGCGGACGCGGGAGCGCCGCCAACGGGCCGGTGTTCGTCGGCGGGAAGGGCTGCGGCTGCGGCTGCGGAGGGTGCCGCGCGGGCGCCGGCGTCTGCGGCACCTACCTTTCCTGAAGTCTTGTTCCACCACGCGCACGGGCAGAGAGCACCGGCCGCCGCGCCGCCGCGTTAACGCGGCCTCTGCGGTCGGCTCGCCGGCGCGCGCGCGCGCTGCTGTACATACACACGGACACGGCACGGCGGAGCGTGTAAAAATAAAGCCTTGCTCCCCGCTGTGCTCATGGCCTGCTGCTGCTGCTCTTACCTTTTTCCATTTTCCTTTTGATTTTCTTTCTGACGAAGGACTCTGCCCTGCTTGGATATCATCGATCAGCGTTGCTCCTAATATAAACATGATGCTGTAATTATTGCGATTCCAATCATCTAAAAAGAGATGGATCGCTTTTTCTTGAGGATTTCCTTCCTCTGAATAAACATCATGCTGTAATTAGATGCTCTAACCTTTCCTCTTCTTTTTTTTTCCTTTTTTGATTTTCTTTCTGAGGACTACGCCTTGCTTGGATTTCATCGATCAGCGTTACTCCTGATCCTAATACACGTATAATTCCATCATCATCTAGAAAGAGATGGAACGCTTTTCCTTGAGGATTTATCATTCCTCCTTCCATGAATGTTCGTGTGCTCACTACTGGTGAGCTGATGATTTCGTGGCTCGTGATTTGGGTTCAGCTTGTGTTTGATGGAACAGGGGATTATTAGATCGTTGCATGCAAGAAGTTGAAGATTATTTTGTTCAGCAAGGAAATTGAAGATTAGTTCAAGCACGGAACACAAGGATGATGATGTCCGAGCTACTCCTACCAGGCACTGGCAGATTAAAATAAAATAATGAATGAAAATAAGAAACCCCCGGGAGCTTGACACCTAAGACTATCCACACTGCTGTTGCTCTATCTATCTACTCTAAAAGGAATATTCTAGCCACGTCAACGAGAATCTTTACTCTACATCAGTTTCTTCCGCACTCCTGTTACTCTATATATTTACTCTATCTCCAACATCATATATTTTATTCATCCATCTCCAACATCATCATCTAGTGGGACCCACATGTCATTGGGATCTCCAACAGCAGGGCATCTTCTGTTCGTGCACGTGAAGAGCACTGCGGCAGCTTTGCCGTAACGCCTTGGTTACGCTGGCTTTGGCGTGAACTTTGATTTACCTTGCATGCCGCAGCTTGTGCCGTCACGCGCTGCAGACTATTTTGCTCTATGTTTCTACGGTAAGCACTTGCCGCGCTGCGGATGGTCTAAACAACCACTGCGACCAAGTCACCAACTCCTTCCTAGTCATGCGTGGGCAGCGGACTTATTGAGGGTAGCGTGTCCTCAAACAAATAAGCCGCCGATGACGAATTTATTTATGCTCGTAGATTACTGTTACTACTCGCCCCGTCAACGAATGTACCAACATTTATTTATAGCATTTTTAGGACATTATACTACGTACTTAAGGAGGAAAGGAAATAACTACGTGCCCCAAGCAACAGTTATAAAGAAGCAATTGACACTGCCTTGTAGCTAAACGGTGCTAATTAAAATTTTGTACCAGATAAATGGAATCTCTACAAATGTAAGAATTGTAGGGTTTTTATTGGGAGATATTAAGAGGAATGAAAATAATTGGAGTGCCCTCTGTTCAAAATTATAATTCGTCAGATTTTTTTACTCTAAGTATGACCACTTATCTTATTCAAAATAATTATGCAAAATATCACATATTTTGTTTTGGTTTGCTTTATTAATAAAAAATTCATCAAGAATGACTTAAATCTGACTATATTTGTATAATTTTTTTAATAAGATGAGTGGTTAAACTTATAGTCAAAAAGTAAAACCAGTTATAATTTAAAATGGAGGGAGTACACAGCACTCCGTACATGAGAATATAGCTGCCTACGCACAATATATAAATATGGTTACAAAACAAGAGAATATCACAAGAATATAGCTGGCTATCACCTCGAATTATCTTCGTCCCCACACTCTAATCTTGTCTTGGTGTTTCTGATACTTATCCAAATGAATTTTAGACCGGCTTGATGGGTGCCATGGGATGAGACTCCCTCCTCTAAAATCCATTGGGATAGATATCATAACTACAATTAATTAGAATTGGTTGATGGTAAAATCTTCAATATCTATAAGATCGCTTTTAGGATCCATATTTAATTTTGATTTGAGAAAAAAAATCTGAACAATTACTTTCAATCCAAGCCAAATGTAATATTTTATAGAAACTACAATAGGTAATTTTCTTACTATTCGCAACACATACTGAAAATGGAAATTATCCTTCAAGCCCACCTGTTCAATCTGCACTGACGTGTGGGCCCCGCGAGCCTTGTCCGGCCCAGGCGGCTTCTCTTTCCAGCTCAGCAGCGTAGATCCCTTCAAACCCGCGCCCGAGGAACTAGCCGTTACCACCCCCCACCTCCCCCACTACCTCCGTCCTCCTCGGCTGCTCCTCCTACTACTACCCCCTCTCGACTCCTCTGTTCTTCCCCCTCACCAATCCCCAAATCCCCAATCCGCCAGCCTCAATCCGGCGATCCCCGATCGCGAAATCCATCAATCCGCCACCGGATCCCCGCCTCCTCTGCACCGCCGCAGGCCCGCAGCTGAGCAGACGGCGACGATGATGTTCACGGAGGGCCTCGACGAGTCGGCGATCAGCTGGATCAAGCAGGGCACGGACTCCCCGGCCCCCGCCATCCGCGCGCCGCCGCGGTCGCCGCTGGCGGAGCGGCCTCCGCTGGGGCAGGTTGCGGCGCCGCCGAGGAGCCCCGCGCTGCACGGCAAGGCGTGCGGCACGGGCGCGGGCGTCGGTTTCTTCTCCCCCAAGGGCCTGCCGCCCGTGCGGACCACGGGGTCGCGCCACTCGGGGCTCCTCGGCCGCCACTCCGTGCTCCTCTCGGCGGCGGACTCCGACGAGTGGGTGGACGGGGAGGAGGAGAGCGTCGCGTCGTGGGGGATGCCCGAGGACTGTTTCGGCGGAAACTTCTCCGAGACGGCCGACGAGGCCTGCTCCAGCGACTCCAGCCTGCTGCGGAGGGCCATGGACCGGTGCGGCGGAGGGTGGGATGAGGAGGTCACGTCGCAGCTGAGCAGGAAGGGCGGCGGGATCGTGCGGGGCCAGTCCAAGGAATTCCTGCGGGTGGAGGTGCGCACGGCGGGCGCGTTCGCAGCAGGGAAATGCTCCTCCGGGGCGCAAGATCCGGTGGACTCCAGCTCGCATGTAAGACTTCTCTTCTGCAATCAGTGATATTCTTCGTTTTTTTCCACAACGAGCAGGGGGAATTATTCAATTCTGCAAATCCACTTTTCGATGCTTAGTCACTTAGATACGGATGATTATTTGAAATCAGCATAAACGTGCAACTTCTCATTTCATATGCAGGGGCACTATTTTGAGGACAATAAGTTTCAGACACCCAGTGCCCCTCCAATTGCTGGGGACGAGGAAGAGGTCATGTTTGATGCAGTAGGTGAGACATCCATAGTTCCATACCACTCTGTAACAGAAACGTAGTTCAATTTTGTGCTTCACTTTTTTATGTTGGCATTTGATTTGAAAAAATTTATGTTGCAAACAGAAACTGCTGAAACAAGTGCAGGCCTTGAGAGGACTGGGCTATCATCAGTAGCAGATATTCTGGCACATGATGCCCATGATATTCCTACCAGGTAAAGCAATCTGGAGATGGTAAATTGCAGTATATCATTTGCATTTTGAAACAACTCTAGCTGATATCTTGTTTTCCCCTGTTATGCAATTCAGCTCAAACATTCATGAAGATGGTGTTCAGATGCCATATGTCGAGAATAATTTATTAGCTCAGATACCGAGCTTCACGATTAAGTGAGTTTTGTTTTTACCTGTCACTTAACATTTTACCCACTCGTAGATCTTATTGTCTACTTCCCATTCTTACTTACCTCTCTTGTCAGTGTCCAAAACGCATGGCAATCATTTGTTGCATATGATGCCTGCTTCCGGTTATGTCTGAATGCGTGGGCAAGAAACTGCATGGAGGCTCCAGAATTCCTTCGGGATGAGTGTATGGTGCTACGAAGTGCCTTTGGGTATGCAACAGCTTAGTAGCTCACGCATGAATCCATGTTCTGAGTGATCTAGAATTACTGCACCACATTTTTCTTTTGAGCATGCAACTTATGGGCTCTTTTTTCTGAACAGGATACAGAACTTTCTGCTTCATCCCAAGCACAGCAGTCAAGTTGATGGGAAACAAGTGTATGATAAGGATGGAAGTTGTACCATAAAGGGAAGAAAGCTTGTTAAACAGATTGAGATCGAAGGTATGTGTAAGCAATAGCTTCAGTCTTCAGTTCAAAATGTTTGCTCCTATACCTCTATTTCTTCCTACCAATGCATTGGCAAATTGTTAAGAAAATGTAAACAACCAAGGCATAGCAGAACAGTGTAAGCAATAGCTTCAGTACAAAACATTTGCTCCTCTACCTCTATTTCTTCCACAGAGTACCAATGCATTGGCAAATTGTTGAGAAACTATTAACAATCAAGGCATAGCAGAACTGTAAATTTATAGACTTATCAGGAACCCCATAAAGATATGTAAGGTTACATTTTCATTTTTATTTTTTCTTACAGTAAAAAAGATACGTGTTGTGCCTCATAAACCAAAGCTTCGGGCAACTTCATCCTTTAGAAACCTCTACATGCAAGCTGGCAGCGACTATGTCAAACAGATTTCTAAAGTTATGAAGAGCCAGGTTACGATGTTGACATCCACATCATCTACATCTTTACCAGAAGGTTAAGATGACAGCTTTAGTATTTATATAAAGCCACCTGTCACAGTTTATTTGCATTCTTAGTAACATAGTGGCGTACACGCAGAAATGTTCACATGCACGCTAGAATTGCAAAGCTCCTGCAAAGGTCATCAGAGAGATTCCATTTCTCCGCTATATCTGAAACCAGGGACTGGTGAATCTCAACTCTTGTAAGTTGTATCCTAGTTATTGTTCAGTTGTATACTTACATATTTGGTCTATCATTATACAACAAAGCTTAGTTGATATTCTTGAACCAGACATTTGCATTGTGTTTCAGTTATCTAGAGAGCCAGGGGGATGTTATTCTTGTTGAAGTACAAGACAACAATAGGGTTGTCATAGGCCGTGCAAAAATTCAAGTTTCATCAGTTACTGATACGCAAGTATGTTACACAAACTCAATGAGACATTTGTGCAAATGTTTCATCATCATACTGAACAGTCAGTGTTTTCGAGAGAGAGAGAGAGAGAGAGACTGTTGAAGTGTTGTTGAGTAGTAGTCACTGTAAACATTTTTATTTACACACGTTTCAAAAAACAGCAGGATGAAATCATTAGGTGGTGGCCTCTGTATCTTGAGGATCAAGAATGTGTTGGCAAAATTCAGCTTTGTATGAACTTATCCATGTCTTCCAACAATTCTGGGTCCGAAAAGGTTAATTCTTCTATTCTTTTCTTGTTCCAAATCCATCATATTCTAAAAGAGCATTGTGTGATATCATTACAACAGATGCTGCAAGGTGGTCCAGCTGTGGATACCATCATATATGACATGGTTTTGGAAGCAGCAATGAGAGCTCAAAGTTTCAATAGCAAAATGCTTCATATCAGTGGTTCATGGAAATGGCTATTGGATGAGTTCTCTGATTACTATGGAGTTTCAGATGCATATAGAAAATTAAGGTGAGCTATTGTTCTGTGATTTATAGTGGCTCAAGGATTACTATTAAACATAATCGAACATAATAGTACCATCTGTTACTTTTTACAGGTATCTATCTTACATTATGAATGTGGCAATACCAACAAAGGATTGTTTGGAGCTTATATATGAACTACTTCTTCCTGTCATGAAAGCACGGGAAGATAGGACTTTAACGAGACAAGAGGTAACTTTCTTTAAGCTCTCTATGTATAGTGTTTATTAATTTGAATGTAGAGGTCCAGAATTCAAAGATAACAGTGCAAACTTTAAAGTACTTGGCCATTGTAACATCCTAGTCTAGATGGGCCAGTGGGCCAAATGGATCAGTTGCGGGCCGCGGTACTGTAGCAGTGGCAACTGTAGCTCGCGAACCCTGTAGCCGCGAGTTGGGCTGGACCCCCATGCCAGGTACTGTAGTTCGATGCACTTTTCATCACGGGCTACTGTAGCTGCATGAAACACTGTTCACCCGAGGCTTAGTCCCGTATCAGAAAGCTGAGGGGAACCAGACCAGCTTAAATACCTGAGCCAAGGAAGCTAGGTAACTCGTTCGAATCTTTTTGCGTGAAGCGAGGACGAAAGCGCAAGAGGTGACCTAGTAGGTGTGGTTCATTTAACATGTAGAGTGGGTCTTAGCCGTTATCCGGGCCGTTACAGCCATAGATTTGACCAATTTTATTCATTCCAATGTTATTGGTAGCACAATTCATTTGCCATCATTTATACATGCAAAATGAGACTCTTTTACAATTCTGGCTTTTCAATAGTAAGTAGATGCAAGTAGAAATTAGACAAAACAGGTCATTTATGTTGTTTTTTTAATAACAGAGAAGTATAATGCTAGACTGTGAAGATCGGATTAAGAGTCTCCTTGCAGCTGTGTTTGAAAATTACAAGTCACTGGACGAACATTCTGCTACTGGCTTGTCAGACCTATTTGGCCCCATATCAGATTGTGCGGCACCAGCTTTGGCACCTGCAGTTCAGATATTCAGCGTACTAAATGATATACTCTCCAAAGAAGCACAGGACATACTTAGAAGCTATTTGCAGGTCAGACATCCCAGGCACACTTTGAGGATTTTTCATTTGGATGCCATTTTTTGGACATCTCAACATGTCTAACTAGTAACTACCATGGTGTCAAGCATGATGAAGGCATTTATATTTCTGCATGTGATTGATTGATATATATTCCGTTTCGTATTACTTGTCGTTTTGGCTTTTATAGATACATTCATTTTGTTACGTATCTAGACATAATTATATATCTAGATGCATAGCAAAAGAAATGTATCTAGAAAAACCAAAACGACAAGTATTATGAAACGAAGGGAGTATATTTCATATTTTGTAACCAACTATAAATTGTCAACATTAAGCATGTATGATTGGTTGTTAAATGCAGTTGTTTTGTTTGTTCTACAGCCTGTATGAAACAATGGTTTTGCACGCATGATTGTTTAACATTAGCTAATATTCCCTACAAATATTTTTAGACCTCTATGTAGTGAACAATGCATAATTATATATCTAGATGCATAGCAAAAGAAATGTATCTAGAAAAACCAAAACGACAAGTATTATGAAACGAAGGGAGTATATTTCATATTTTGTAACCAACTATAAATTGTCAACATTAAGCATGTATGATTGGTTGTTAAATGAAGTTGTTTTGTTTGTTCTACAGCCTGTATGAAACAATGGTTTTGCACGCATGATTGTTTAACATTAGCTAATATTCCCTACAAATATTTTTAGACCTCTATGTAGTGAACAATGCATGTGAATTCAGAGACCGGGAAAAAAATGCTCCAACCTTTACTTATGGTGCAAGCATACAATGAATAGAAAATGTACTACATATTGGCGAACAGAACTGAATAATATAAAAATGTCTTTTACAGATTGATTTCTGTTGATTGTTTTTTGGTAGACAGAACTGAATAACATAAAAAAAAAATCTTTTACAGACTGCTGCGGCCAAAAGGTGCAGGAGGCATATGATCGAGACAGATGAATTCTTGTCAAGCAGTAACGACAGCCTTCTTACAGATCCAATGACTATATCTGCTGCATATCTCAAAATGAAGACACTATGCATTAACATAAGTCGTGAAATTCAAGCAGACATTAAGATTCACAATCAGAATATACTTCCAAGGTAGCAAATATGCTTTGCCCTAGTAAAATGACTTTCTTGTGTTTATACACATGCTGAACATCACTCACAATTTTTTTCTGCTTTCTTTTAGTTCGATAGATCTGACAAATATAGCAGCATCCATATATAGTACTGAACTCTGCAAACGGTTGAAGGGTTTTCTTTCTTCAAGTCCCCCATCGAGACCACTACAACATGTTGCTGAACTGATAATTGCAACTGCTGATTTTGAGAGAGATCTTGACTCCTGGCAAGTGAGGTAAGATATGAGTAGTTGGTACTCTTTTTCGCTGATTCATTATGCAAATATTGACTGTGTTTAGCTGATTCATCTTGTTCTGTCTATACAAATTTAGGCCTGTCCATGGGGGTGTTGTTTCGAGAGAGTTGTTTCATGACTATATAATGGTTTGGATTGAAGATACTCGGCTGCACCTACTTGATAATTGCAAGGCTGAGAAGGTAATAATCATAAACACATACCAGTTGAGAACAAACCAAATGGCTGATTGTGTAGTAGTTGAACTTTGTTGCTTATTTCACTCACCTCCTTGCAGACATCATGCCCTGCAGTGTCAACAATCTCACCATTTGTCGAACAAATGTATGAGCAAATAAAAGAGAGCATACATGAGTATGGAGTGGTTATCAATAGATGGCCTCAATATCTGATGAGTTTAGAGAGTGTATGTACACCTACATTCCTTGAATCAGCTCTTACGTTTCTCCTGCAATGGATACAATTGATATTTTTTTATATTCAGGCTGTTGCTGATGTGGAAAGAGAAATTATGAAGACACTAGAGAAGCAATACATGGAGACTCTGATGCCTCTGAGAGACGGCATACCAAAATATCTGGAGAAGCAGGTTCAAAGACTAACAAGAAGACAATCTATAGCTCCCTATGTGGTGCCAAATCAGGTAGATATGTGCAGATGTTTGCAGCTTGATGTGATTATTAGTTCATTACTGGCCAATCTGATATTTTGATTGTTCTTAATCACAGTTAGGAGCATTCATGAACACAGTTAAACGGATGCTAGATGTTCTACACTGCCGAGTTGAAGACATTCTCAAGTCATGGGCAGCGTATCTTACCATAACAAGTGGGAACACTGTTTTTGGAGAGCAAACGAACTCCATCACAGTCATGTTGAGGAAGAAGTACAAGAACTACCTGAAGGCGATCGTGGACAAGCTTGTCAGCGATGTAAGAATGACTTTTGCATGCTTTATATGAAGTTTCACACTAGATCCAGTGCTATAACTATGGTGGTTTGCATACGGACTGAGGTCGTTATTTTCTATTGCTTTCTCAGGCACAAGCTAACCGGAATACGAGGCTCAAGCGAATCCTTGAGGAAACAAGAGAAGCTGACAGTGAAAGTGATATACGAGAGAGGATGCAGGCTGTCCGGCTTCAGCTCTCGGATTCCATCCACAACCTGCACGAGGTCTTCTCCAGCAGAATATTTGTTGCTATCTGCCGAGGTTTCTGGGATAGGTTGGGCCAGGTAAACCTGACAGGAAGTCAAGAACTGTATTACATTGAACATTTCCTTCACTGTCAATTTGTGCTTATGCATCGAACCAATTTTTGGCAGATTGTGTTGAGGTTCCTTGAGAGCAGGAAGGAGAACAGGATTTGGTACAGAGGATCCGATTATGCTCTTGGGGTAAGCCTGCACTGCACATATAAACCTATTACCAGGTGACCATTAACCTTTTTCTAACCCCTGAGAATTTTACACGCAGATACTGGACGATGTCTTTGCATCAGAGATGCAAAAGCTGCTGGGCAACGCCCTCCAGGACAAGGACCTGGATCCACCGCAATCGGTGAACGACGCCCGCTCCATCCTTTGCTAAGGCGTTGAATTTCCGCAGGGGTTGCTTCAGCAAAAAGTCTGGTGTTGGTTTTGTTGTATTCTTTGGTGTGCAGATTATATATACGGGTGGAGGCGACAGATGATTCTTTCTGTTCATAGTGTGTTGTTGATTGTTCAAAAAGAGGTAACAAAAAAAAAAAAGCACGAGTTGTCACCGGTAAGCAGATTTTGCTTTCCGAAAGAAGACAACGACTGTGTGCTTGATTGTACTACCAGGGACTGAGAGTTTTGAACTGTATACATATATATAGTGAGGGTGTATTACGGTTTCATGCTGTAACTGTCAGGAACTATTTATCTCTTTCTAGGCATAGTTCGAACAAAAGCAGTTCCTGACAGCCCCTGTTCCATGTGTTCCACTGCCACGGCACTGACCACCGATCTCTCGCTGTTTTCTATGGCTTAAAAGTTAAGAGCAGCGGACTGATAGCACGGTCCCTCTCGCTCTGCTCCAATCACGGTTCCGATTACGAGGCCAGTAATCCGTCGGACTGCATCCACAATCTTTCAAGGTTTCTGGGATAGGTTGGGCCAGGGAAATCTGACAAGAACCATGCTACTCCGAATATTTTATTGCACTGACAATTTGTGCTTATGCATCAAACACATTTTGGGAAGATTGTGTTGAGGTTTTTCTTGCAAGCCAAAAAAACAGGATTCGGTACTGAGGATCCGATTATGCTGTAGGGGTAAGTTTGTACTTGGCACTAAGTTACTACTTACATTAGACAAGCAATGCATTTTCCTAAAATTGAAACTTGTTAACTGAAAGCAATGCTGTAGTTCCCATAGTGTAATGTTGCCTTCGAATGACCTGTCATACTAAGTTACTAACCCTTAGACTTTGACACGCAGATCCTGGACTATATGTATTTGCATCGGAGATGCCAAAGCTACTGGGCAACGATCCTCCAGGACAAGGACCTGGAATCCTGGATCCACCAGACACCAGTGATCAACGACCGCTCCATCTTTGCTTGAGGTTTTTTAGGTACACAATACCACCCTGTACCACCGGTTGAAAAAGACTCGTATGTAAGAGAAAATAATCTATATGTAAGGATTTGATGGTTGAGATTAATTCTGTACTACCAATTTTTTTGTATGGTATGTGTAGTATACGGGTATTATCGAAAATGCAAAATAATATTGTTGTAATATATGAAATGGTTCAGTTATTATAGGGGAGGGAGGAGGAAATTTTTTCCAAATAATATACATCGAGCAAATTACCATTTTACACATAGCAAAAAATCGAAAAAAACCGATAATACCACCATACTACCACTGAATGGTATTGTGTACCGAAAAAGATCTTCGGCGTGTGGCAACGATCCCTCTTGGTTTTGCACACCAAGAGGAGGTTCAGATGCAGATGAAGCTCATCGGCGGCCAAGTGGCCAGCAGCATGGAAGAGAAGAAGCTGCATCAGCACGACGAGCTGATCATTGGCCAATCCACCGCTCTGCCGTAGCCCTCGTCGTCGACGAACTCCGGGACAAGGTACTCATACGTTCCGACTAACGACACGGAGCGTGCACCACGATGAGCTTCAGCTGGTCAGCGGACAACCTGCGCTACTGCCTGGGCTTTGTGCTCATTGATCTCTTGGTGGTGACGCTGCTCTTCTTGTTCTTCTGACCGATGAGGAAGAGCTTGGGCGTCATTGCGTCAAAGTATGTGGGCTCGATGAAACCATGGAAGATCTCACCAGCGGCCGCTCGGGCATGCACTACGGAAGGAGAGATCGAAGCTTGAGTACGTGTCCGTCGTCTCGACGACGAGGACGTCTTCTCCGGCTTCAGGTCCTTTCGATCTCGCCGCACCCGGAAGCTATCCATCTCCAGGCGCGGCGGGCACTGGTGGAAAAACGACCTTTGTTCCTAATGGAACCGGGACAAATGCTTTTGGGGCGACGTGGTCTCGGAAGGCTGTTTGCGACGCCCCCCTTTAGTCTCAGGTGGTAATACCATCCGAGACTAAAGGCCTGGCGTCCAACGGCTCCGAGCTGTAATTATTGGCGCCAGACTTTAGTCCCGGGTGGTATTACGACCCGAGAACAATATGATTAGGGACACAATCATTGAGAAGGACCGACTCTTGACGATTCAAGAAGTCTCTGCGGATTCATAATGGACTAGGTGATTAATCCACTATGACGGTCATCCAATTCATAAAGTTTAATTAGCACATCCGGTGGAACTTTAGACTACAATTAGAATGAAACAGTATTTTGATGTATATATATACTACTTTCAGAAAATACTA
Organism: Cenchrus fungigraminus; assembly: GCA_036936925.1. Classification (NCBI taxonomy): domain Eukaryota; kingdom Viridiplantae; phylum Streptophyta; class Magnoliopsida; order Poales; family Poaceae; genus Cenchrus; species Cenchrus fungigraminus. The sequence continues at coordinate 114,264,048 of CM072773.1, read as the reverse complement.
TCTATGCTTTCGATGTAATATAATGTGTGTATATATTTATTTATAAGTTTATTCTCTTCATATAGTACGTATAGTAGACACGTATAATTAGTGCAAACATTTATACGTATACATAAATTACACCCAAATACGTGAGAATATACGCGTATAACATTATTAGAACAATTGAAAATGAAACAAAAAGAAATCACAGTGGGGTCTTTAGTCCCGGGTGGTAATGGGCACAGGCGCTGGTGTGCCCTCTCCTTTTATCCCGGGCGGGGCTACCACACCCGGGAATAAAAGTCACCCTTTATTTTCGGTTGCCCACCCGATGACAGGGGGGGCTTTTGTCTCTCTTTTCGTCCTGGTTGGGTTTTAGAGACTTAAAGCCTTTACCAACCGGGACGGAAGGGTGTTTTTCCACCAGTGGGGGTTTTCGCCCCCTTTGGTGCGTTCCATCACGGGGAAGCAAGAAACATGCCATCATTTGGGGTCACAACTCACAAGTGAGCTCCTGTTCTTAAATAAGCTAGAATTTTTCTTATTTGTTTTCTTTTCTCTTGTTTGCATCCTTTTTCCCTTTGTTCATCAGGAATACTCCCTTCGTTTTTAAATGTACGACGATGTTGATTTTTTAGTGTAACTTTGATCATCAATATCTATTAAATAATAAGTTAACGAAAGTAAAATGTATATTATTATATTTATTATCAAATGTACTTTAGATGTAACTTGTAGGTTTATCGATTTGTAAAAATATTGTAGAAAAGACGAATAGTCAAATAAACGAAAAAAATCAATAATGTCATATATTCAAAGACAGAGTTAGTAAGTACTTTTCGGGTGATGATTTGCCCCAATTATGCATCTGGGAATCAGGCCTTAGATGAAATCTTTGAACACCATGGGATTTGGGTTCATCTTTCCGTGTTCGTTGATGATTACCATCACTATGAATTCACTGAAGTGACATGCATCTTACAGAAATATATATGCGGACATAGTTCAGATTTCAGAAGCCTTTGCCCGTATTTTCTGAATATTATGAAACACATTTGGACTTGTGCTTGACTACAGTGGATATGTCTGTTTGGAATTTTGGATGGAACCCTGAGAAAGCTGCCTGGGCCAGGCAGTAATCTCAGACGTTTGATTTCGATCGCCTGGGGCTGGATCGAGCTGCTTGCAGCTCCGCCAAGGCAACAACCAAACAAGCATCTGGCCACTAGATAGCCGATGATCTTCAATGCATGCGGCTTCGAGATGGAAAATGAAGGATACGATGAATTGGTTAATTTATGTACTTAAAGTCTGCATTTAGCACTAATTTACATCCTATCCAAGCTTAAAAAAATGGTCACATTTTTAATCTAAGAGGTGTTGGTTACTGATTTTTTAAAGATATAGAATTAGAATTTTTAGTTAGTGGTTTTTTTATATCACATGCTTGTCGCACATGCATATATGCCAATTTCAGCAATTATTTTTAAAAATAAAGAGGATAGGCTGGAGCAATATTTATTTCACCATCTCTCTCAATGTATTAGTGGATTGAAGAATGTGAATATCCTCTAAGTTTACAGGTCTAAGTTTACAGGTCTGATTGGATAGGTCTTGTTTGGAAGGTTTGCAAATTATTTCACCTGATCCCGTATGTATATTCTCGAGCACAAGAAAACAACTGAAACATGATTTCCCTATGCAAAATGATGTTTGGATAAATTTTGAAGAAAACAAAAGAACAAGAAACAAACCATTGAAGAACAAGCGGTGTTGATTAGATGCTGAATTGCTGATCGGATGGATAGCAGTGAGGCTGGTCGCACTCGTCATACTCCATTTGCATACCTTAAAAGAGAATATTCTGCCTAGTCATCGAAATTCTGTATTCTAGTACCAATTTTCCCGCATCCGTCATCTCCTATATCTTATACTCCATACCAACTACTCATATGCAGGACCTACATGTCATACTTTGTGAATTATTTACCCCACCCCACCCCACCCTCGGCGACCTCTCTTTCCTCTCTCTCTTCCCCAAACCCCCACCTACCCCGCCCGACGCCTCTTCTCTACGCCAGATCCGGCCGCCCCTGCCCTCTTCGGCAGAGGAGGAGGGGCCCTCTGTCCCGTCGAGCTTGGAGCAGGGGCGCGACCGACAGCGGGCTTGACGACAGCGGCACTCTCCCGTGATGGCTGGCGGGCGGTGGCAGAGCTGCCAGGCGGGGGCGGAGCCATCGGTGGGCAACCTCGATCTGTCCGGGTGCCCGGGCGACCTTGATCTACGGTGGTTGCCTCAATCTGCGCGAGCCCGGCCTCGATCTGGTCGGATGAAGAGCGGCGGCAACATCTCGGGTGGAGAGCAGCGACAGCCGGTCCTCCTCCGTCTTCTCTCTCGAGCTCGCGAGTGCGGCAGCGGTAGCCTCGACCTCGGGCTCTCCGCATGCGATTGCGGCAGTCCCGGCGGCAGCGGCGGCAGCAACTTGAGCTCGAGCTCGGAGCTCCCTCTTCCTCTCCTCCCTTGGCTCTCTGCTACGCCCGGTGTCATCTCTCTCCACCCTCTCCCTCTGCGATGGTGCGAAGCACCAATGGCCGGACGCGAGGTGGGGCCAACGCGGGGCGTAGCGCTCGCCCCGTACTACGCTGGATTTGGCGAACACGAGATGGGAACGGGACGTACCGCACGGTTTGGCGTCCCCCGGTGGGGGGAGGGGAGGGGACGCCAAACACGTACTGGAGTGTGGCGTCCTGTTCGCCTCCTAGTACCCAGTGCGACCAACCTGAGGGAGGCGGGAGGAGAGAAATTGATTGATGCACTCGACTTTCATAAAAAAAGGCCTCTTTTTTTAAAAAAACCTTGGCATAAGAGCTCTTATACCGACGTGAGGCTATCCGCAATGATGCTCTCTAAAAATCACCTTGTAAAAGACTATTTGGAGAATCCTTTAAAAATTGTACTCCTCTAAGGGCCATTTCACTTTGTTGCAAATGAATAGTGAATAGGTGTATGAATAGTGTTGGAATAGTGTTTCTTGTGAGAGAAGATGCCATGGATGTGATGGGTAAATAGTGCTCTTTTCACTCTCTCTCCAACGAAGAGAACATTCATTTCACTGCAGCAGCAACAATGACCCCTATTTTTCTCCTCTATCCTCGGCGCTGCCTCCCCGCTCCAGTCCCTGCCGCATGCACTAGCGGCCCGGCCATATTGTCTGTGGGGTCAATACAGAAGTTCGAATTTCACTTCGAGGCTAACAAAAACATCGCAAAGTCGGCCAGGCCGGACGGACGGTTCGTCCCGACCTGACGGACAGTCCGTCTGGTGCAGATGGACAGGCTCAACGGGCAACTCTGACACGCCATTGACTTTGGTTTTTACCGTTGGAATTCAAACTCGGACAGTCTGTGGTGACCTCACGAACTTGAACTGTTATGAACATAACGGCTAGTTTCGTGTGTCGACCGGGCATCCCTGGGCCCACCAACACATTGTGGGTCATACCCGGGAGATGAGTTCCTGTACACCTGGACTACTCGACTAGTGTGCCACGGTGCTGGTATCGTGGACCACAAGGCAAGACAAGGCGGACAAGGACTTGTACTAAGACTAGGATAGCTTTCCATACCTTGTACAGGCTACTCCGGGTCCTACTCGAATAGTACCCTTGTACCAATCCGACTTGTAACCCTGCCCCCCGCAGTATATAAGGCGAGGCAGGGACCTCTCTCAAAAGATACGCAGTCAATACAGAGCCACGCAACATACAGGACGTAGGGTATTACACACATTGCGGCCCGAACCTGTCTAAATCGTGCCCTGTGTCTCACCATCGTGTTCCTGATCTCGGCGAGCCCCACCGCACAATCTACTACTTCGGGTACCCCGTCGTAGGCTCGGTGTCTAAAACACTGACAGCTGGCGCGCCAGGTAGGGGATCTCGCCATTGATCCACTGGCGAACTCGATGGCTCCCGTCACCATCAAGCCGATTGTCGCTTTCCGGCAAGGCGACACCTTCGTCTTCGGCTCCTGGGTTTGCGTTGCTGACGGCGCCGGATCGTTCCTGCGTTTCTTAGCGCTAACTCCAGAGTCAAAGCTCAAGTCTTCGACGCTTACGCAAGTTTCGATGAAGAATTTTGTCGAAAATTTCGGTAAAATTTCGATCTCTGATCCAATCAGAGAACTCGAGTCGGAGTCCGAGTACAACTCGACTTCGTCTCCCATCCAGACTGAGTTGCCTTCATCAGCTTCACAGCTTGTAATCAGCCTGGACAACATTCCAGGACCACCTCTCTTTGGTCATCGCCATGTCAGTGCTGCATACCAAGCCGCATTGAAGCGCCTCATGTGCCCTGGCCCAAAGATCGTACTCGAGTACTCTTCAGATTCGGACGACAACTTCGACTACTCTTCGGATTCCTCTGAGTTTGAGTTCGACTACGGTTCAGATTCTGTGGAGATTCAACAACTTTCTGGCCCTGCTCATGGACTGGTGATCACATCGACACCTGAGGGTAGATTCGTCTACTGGCCTGAGCATGTTCCTGCTGATCTTGCATTGGATGATCAGGAGCGTTTTATCACTTGTCTCGACAACTTGCCTTTCTAGGAAGGCGTCAAGCTCGTCGATTACGACACCGATACTGAATTCATTCAGAGTACGGGTACTTTCTCATCACATCGAGAAGTGTTCGTCGTTGACGCATCTACTCCGCAAGGACACCGCTCCAATTATCGATACCCGGATGATGTAACTGATGATGAACTCTTTGCTAATGCTCCTGCTGATGAAACCGCGGAGGCTAAAACTGCACGTCACCAACACAATGCTAATCGTGCAACTCTTCGTCGGGAACTTGCGGAAGCTTTACCTACCCGTAATCTTTAAGAGGCTCTGGATGCAGTTGCTACTCGTGAGTACCGCACTCCAGAAGAAGCCATTAATGCGATCAATCTACTCAGTCACTCTATGCCTCGTGACAGGGCCACTGCTGAAGTCGCCAAGCTGGCTGAACTAGCCTATACCATGTTGCGACAGAATACCAGTGCTCCTAGTCACCATGGAAGCAGTGGGGGTGCTCATCGTGCTACTCCCACACCCAACCGCACACGTTTGGAAGCTAGCAACAAAGGCAAAGGTGACGATGATAGTGTCAACAGCAAGTCGGGAGACTCTCACTACGACGCTCGCACTACCATCAACACTAGACGCGCTGAACGTGAGAAGCACAAGGACAATGATTCAGATTCTTTTTCTGCTTTCTCCGCTCGACTTCAAGCTCTCTATCTTCCGGAGAAATTCAAACCTTACGGCATATCAAAATATGATGGCAAGCAAAATCCAAGGCAGTGGTTGCGCTGCTATGCTCTGTCCATATCCAACGCCGGGGGCAATGATGATACCAAGTGTATCTACTTCCCTTTTGTCCTTGAGCAAGAGCCCCTCACATGGTTTGAGTCTCTCAAACGCGGCTCCATCGACAATTGGGGACAACTCAAGCAACTTCGCGGGTTCTTTGGGCCGTCATGGCACCAGGATGGACCTTGCCCTGATCAAGTAAAAATAAGGCGAAACTCTCCGCGAGTACATGTGCCGCTTCTTCGACAAAAGGGCTACGGTTGTTGATGTCACTGAAAAAGAAGTCATAGACACCTTCCAGGATGGTTTCTATGATGATAGGCTATTCCAAAACTTTGGTCGCGCTCGCCCAGCTAACATCACCAAGCTCAAGGAGATGATCACTCACTGGGCCGATGAGGAAGACAAAGCTCGGAATCATTTCAAGCATCTTCGCAACAACCAGAACAACAACAATACTGGTGGAAGCAGCAGCGGCAAGCAACAGCAGGGCAACTGCCAAGGGAATAACTACTCGAGTAATCCCAATCGCAAGCGCAAGCCCGACAATACTGTTGCAGCCATGGAAACTACCACCAAACCTGAAGATGATCCTCACTGGGCAACTTTGACCAAGCAGAAATGCCCATGGCACCCAGAGGGTGATCATACTACAGAACAGTGTTACCAACTGCGTCGTGCGTTGGAGAACACACCTAAACCAACACACCCAAATTCGCGGTATCGCAAGAACAAGAAGAAGGGTAACACAGACAAAGACACTGGGTTCCAGAACCCATCTAATACTGTCAATGTCATATTTGGTGGGATTCCAACCAAACGCATGCAGAAGCTAGCTCTCAGGGAGATCATGTCCATCCAACCAGCAGCTCCCACTTATCTTAAGTGGCCAGAAACCCCCATTACCTTCTCAAGGGCGGATCAATGGACTAGTTTTTCTGAGCCAGGACGATATCCTCTCGTTTTGGATCCAGTGGTGGCAGGCTCCAGACTCACCAAGGTTCTTATCGATGGTGGCAGCGGACTCAATGTCCTGTTCGCCAAAACTTTGAAGAAAATGGGCCTGGATATCACTAATATGCTTACTAAGACCAACTCACCGTTCTATGGTATCATCCCGGGCAACGCAGCTGTTGGGTTCAGTTGTACTACCCATTACCTTTGGGACTAAGGATCACTATCGCACCGAGTACATCAAGTTTGAGGTTGCTGACTTCGAGACTTGTTACCATGCCATCATCGGCAGGCCCGGTCTCGCTAAGTTCATGGCTATCCCTCACTATGTCTACTTGGTCCTCAAGATGCCAAGCCCCAGAGGTGTTCTTTCATTGCAAGGGGATCTGAAGCGTTCCTACGACTACGACACAGAAGCCGTAGAACTTACCTCGACTACTCAAGTACCCAATGCAATGATGGAAGTCTTCACCGCAGCCAAGAAGCTTGCTCCGAGCGAGCTGGAGGTTCCTGAGAAGACTGACAACAACAACAAGCCTGCACCATCTGGTGACGTCCTGCTCAAAGCCATTGACCTTGGTACTGGTGACAGCAGCAAGACGACCATGATCAGTGCACAACTTGATCCTAAATAGGAAGACGTGCTCGTCAGCTTCCTTCGGGCAAACCGTGATATCTTTGCATGGAAGCCATCTGACATGCCAGGTGTGCCCAGGAGGTTGATCGAGCACTCACTCAACGTCGATCCTAATGCTACCCCCAAGAGACAACATCTTCGTCGCTTTGCCGATGACCGCAGGGCTGCTATCAAAAAAGAGCTTGCTAAACTACTCGCGACTGGCTTCATCAAGGAAGTTTTCCACCCGTAGTGGCTCGCTAACCCTGTGCTCGTCAGAAAGAAGAACTCTAACGACTGGAGGATATGTGTCGACTACACTGATCTCAACAAGCACTGCCCCAAGGACCCTTTCGGGTTACCAAGGATTGATCAAGTCATTGATTCTACGGCAGGCTGTGCTTTACTCTGTTTCCTGGATTGCTACTCTGGCTATCATCAAATTGCAATCAAGGAATCTGACCAAGAGAAGACTGCGTTTATCACCCCGTTTGGTGCCTATTGTTACACAACAATGTCCTTTGGGTTGAAAAATGCTGGCGCTACTTATCAAAGGGCTATCCAAGCGTGCTTCAAGAGGCAGCTTCACAAGAATGTGGAAGCATACGTGGATGACGTCGTTGTCAAGACTAGGGATCCAGACATGCTTATCATAGATCTTGAGGAAACTTTTGCTTCGCTACGTGAGTACCAATGGAAGCTCAACCCCAACAAGTGCGTCTTTGGCGTGTCTTCAGGAAAACTACTCGGGTTCATCATCAGCCATCGTGGCATCGAAGCAAACCCCGAAAAGATTACCGCCATCTCCAACATGCAAGCTCCGACTACTATCAAAGATGTCCAGAAGCTTACCGGTTGCATGGCGTCACTCAATTGCTTCATTTCAAGACTTGGAGAACGGGGTCTACCTTTCTTCAAGTTACTCAAGCGGCAAGAGAAGTTTATATGGACAACTGAAGCTGATCAAGCTCTTTCTCAGCTCAAGGAGTTCTTATCCAAGCCTCCAGTCCTCACAACTCCTCTACCCAATGAAGAGCTCTTGCTCTACATTGCGGCGACTACTAATGTCGTCAGCACTGCTATTGTCGTTGAGCGGCAGGAAGAAGTCCATGGCTACCCTGTCCAGAGGCCTGTCTACTTTGTTAGTGAAGTATTCTCAGAATCCAAGGCTCGTTACCCTCCGGTACAGAAGCTACTCTACGCAGTTCTGATTACTTCACGGAAGCTCCGCCACTACTTCGATGAATACAAAATTTCTGTGGTCACTAGCTACCCGCTTGGCGAGATTTTGCACAACCGGGACTCCACAGGAAGGATTTCTAAATGGGTTGTAGAGCTTGGTGCTCTATCGCTCGAGTTCAAATATCGCACCGCTATCAAGTCTCAAGCCTTGGTTGATTTCATGGCTGAGTGGTGGGAAAATCAAGTCCCAACTCCAATTGAGCGTCCAGAACATTGGGTCATGTACTTTGACGGTTCCCTCAAATTGGAAGGCACTGGTGCCGGGGTGCTTTTGATTTCCCCCAAGGGCGAGCAACTCAAATACATTTTGCAGATCTTCTGGAAGGTCTGAAACAACGAAGCTGAATATGAAGCCCTACTGCATGGTCTTTGCCTTGCAGTCTCTCTTGGCATCACACGACTACTTGTCTATGGTGATTCTTTAGTGGTCATCAATCAAGTCAACAATTCATGGGATCGTAATGCTGAAAACATGGATGCATATTGTCAAGAGGTATGCAAACTTGAGAACAAATTTCATGGTCTCGAGTTCCATCATGTGGTCCGCGACAACAATGTTGCTGCGGATGTCTTGTCGAAGCTAGGATCTACACGAGCTCAAGTGCCAGACTACCAGCTGGAATCTTCGTCCATGAACTCCACAAACCATCAATTCCGGAGCAGCCATCTGCACCCGCGACTACTTCAGTTCAATCTGATCGAGAGGTGCTTATGATTAACGTGGACTGGAGATCTCCCTTCATCGACTACATTAAACATCAGTTGATCCCAGAAGACAAAGCAGAGGCTGAGCGCCTTTCACGCCGTATCAAGGCTTACGCTCTAGTCGGAGATCAACTCTACAAGCGAGGCGCAAGTTCTGATATACTCATGAAATGCGTTTCTCGCGAAGAAGGCAAGGAAATCTTGGAGGAGACACACAAAGGAATCTGTGGCAATCACGCTTCTTCCCGCACCTTGGTGGGAAAAGTGTTCAGACGTGCTTTCTACTAGCCTACAGCTCTGACTGACGCAGAAGAACTAGTCAAAAAGTACCAAGGATGCCAATTCTTCGCCAAGCAACAACATGTTCCTGCCTACAAACTCATCACGATACCACCAACTTGGCCTTTCGCTTGCTGGTGGCTGGATATGATTGGTCCTCTCCCAAATGCGCCAGGGGGATTCAACAGAGTTCTAGTGGCTATCGACAAGTTCACCAAGTGGATTGAGGTCAAGCCTATCACTTGCCCCAAGGCTGATCGTGTCCTCGACTTCTTGGATGAAATCGTACACCGCTATGGTTTTCCCAACCGCATCATCACAGACCTAGGTTCGAATTTCAATAATCACCAGTTCTGGGAGTACTACGAGAACAGTGGAATCGATGTCCGGTACGTCTCCGTTGCTCACCCACGTGCCAACGGCCAAGTGGAACGCGCCAACGGGATGATAATTGATGCTCTCAAGAAGCGACTGTACGATGCTGCAAATACAAAGGGCGGCAAGTGGATCAAGGAACTACCCAATGCACTCTGGGGCTACGTACTCAGCCTACTACCCCCACAGGGCAGTCACCTTACTTCCTGGTCTACGGCTCTGAAGCCGTCCTGCCTGCTGATGTCATGTGGCGCTCTCCGACGGTTGATCAGTACGAAGAAGGCGCAGCTGAAGAAACAAGATAGACAAATGTCGACAGTCTCGAGGAAGCTCGCTGCAACGCACTAGTTCAATCCGCTCGATATCTTGAGAGGATTCGCCGCTACCATGACCGCGACGTTAAGGAATGCTCCTTCAATGTTGGTGACTTAGTCCTTCATCGCATCCAGAATACGGCAGGACTACACAAACTCAACTCGCCATGGGAAGGTCCTTTCACTGTTGCAAAGGTTACCGGACCAGGCTCATATCATCTCCAAACTCTTGAAGGCGAGCAAGTTGACAACTCTTGGAACATCGACCAGCTTTGTCGCTTCTACCCGTAGGGGGTCTCAGCAACCCTCTCCAGACAGCTTTGGCTGTATGACGACTTGTATTGGGTTCTAACAACCCTTTCCAGACAACTTCGGTTGTAATCACTCAACAGACAGCTACAATTGTCACCACTCGTAGGGGATCCAATCCTCTCCAGACAGTTTTGGCTGTATCCTCTCACGGCTTCAAGCTGCGAGTACTCGTAGGGGGCTTCATCAACCCTCTCCAGGCAGTCTCATTCTGCAAACTCGTAGGGAGATATGATCAAATCATAACTCTCTCCAGCGATCCTGTATCGTATAGGGCAGTAAGTGGCACATGCTGTCCATGTTCCTATTTTTCAAGGGCTGTGGCTCAGGGTAACACCTCGCAGTAGGGTCTCAGTGGAACTCTCATACAAGTTGCTGCGACAGTAAGGAGTAGTTCATCACACTGTCCCCTACGGTCTTACCTGTTCTTCGGAACATTCATCGAGTACTCTTTCACTAGGCTCATAGCCTCAGAGTGCTTAAGGCATTGTCAACACTGTACAATGTAATTTTACGAGTACTCAACTCTGAAGTACTCATGTCATTGTCAACACTGTACAATGATTTTTCAGTAATAAAGTTGCTACTCTATACCAACTTGTTGCTGTCTTATACTTGTTCATAACAAAGCCTTCATTACGCTGCTACAGCTAAGGTGTTCTACTCGTTATGAACAAAGTTTTTTTTTCAAGTACTCTCCCGAGGCCTGATCAACCTCAGAGGTACTCAAGACATTGTCAACTCTGTACAATGTGTTTAATACAAGCCGTTATCCTATACCGACTTGTTATTTCTTATTCATAACAAAGCCTTCATTACGCTGCTACAGCTAAGTTTTCAACTCCTTATGAATAAGTCTATTTTCGAGTACTCAACACTGAAGTACTCAAGACATTGTCAACTCTGTACAATGTGTTTAGTGCAAGCCGCTACTCTATATCGACTTGTTACTATTTGTAGCTTAACTCATGACAACACCTTCATTATGCTGCTACAGCTAAGGTGTTCAATTCATCATGTTTCTAATTCTACAATTTTACGCTCGAGTACTCCTACTCGTGTGTCGTATCCCTTTTTGCAGCCACACTCATTCAGTACTAACTCAAGTACTCGGCCAACACGGATTGCAAATCAAAGGGATCCAGATAATTGATTTCTGTGAAGCTTTCAATTATATTACATAAACACTTGTTCAAGATTACACTTGTTTTCTCTTCCAGTGTTCCTATCCTACATGTACATCTATCAGAGATCGATGAACTAGGAAAGGAAATTTATGACGCTGATCATATCAAATCTAAAGCTACAAGGAGTTTGGCCCTCGGCCAAATTACAAGATACAAAGATATTAAAGGTCCTGAACCACCATTTGAAATACTTACGACTAAGCCTACGCTGATAAGACTTGTCGCAAGTTTTCTTCTGGCTTCAGGGCCTACTCGATAACCTCTATAGCTACGGTGGAGGCAGCAGACACACAGCCACCTCCACTCGCGTTCCAACTGATACCTCGCTGCGCCCAGCATCAAGTCTGAGCTTTGCGGCAAGATTGCAGAAGGTCCGAGCTTTAAACCCAACCTCACCGGGAGGAGCGCAACGCTCACCAGCAGCACTTCAGAAGCTAAAGTGCGAGGGCCGACGATACAACCGCTGCTCCATACTCCTACAGAGCTCCTCATTGAGGCTGTGAAAAGAGGCTAATCGAGTTCTTTGAGCTTCGCAAGCATTCTTCTAGCTCCAAGCATGAACTACATCACCTCTACACTCTGGTGGGCGAACGCAAGTCCACGGTGAGGCATTATCACTACAATGGTTCATCCTGGATTTTTATCTCTACAAGATTGATGTGGCTAGCTTCAAACCTTGGCCACCTATTTATACTGGAAAACACCCGCATCAACTTTCTTCCAAAGACACAAATGTGTGGCGTCCTTATCCTCGGCGACACTGTTCCCTCGTGGAGCACGGGGTTACTGTTTTCCTGCAAAAGGCTTCAGTACACCTCATCTTTTCCAGACTACACACTGAGGCGCCTTTGTCGTTTGTGGGTGATTACGACTCATGCTTCACGAATATACAAGCCCGTGACCATACAGTACACCCGTGCCTTTGGTGGTATCTCAGAATGGTTTTACACGGGCAAATATTTGGCTAAGTCAGAGGACTCAAATCCAAAACCTGCTCAGCTCAATCTCGGGAGCTCGACAACTCAACGGAATTAGATTTCACACATCTATAGTTCACTGAATTCAGGCCACTGTTCTGCAGTCAGATTGGATCCTTCAATTCGAGAAAGTACTCGACTCAAGGCTCGGGGGCTCCGTGCCACGTGTCCTTCAGTTTTTCTCAGGATTTAGCGGGATTATTTGACGAAGACTACTGATTAACTCTCAGCTTGAATTATCAATTCGAACTAAGGCTCGGGGGCTACATCCATATAGGATGCGATTTTTGCAAATCGCATTCCTATATTATTTCTTCGGATTATCCACGGATTTTTCAGAACAAGATCAAAGAGTTCAAGATTGACCCTCAGCTTGAATCCTGGATTCGACCTAAGGCTCGAGGGCTACATTCCATATGGAATGCGATTTTTGAAATCGCGTTTCCATATGGATCTTTGATGCAAAGATTTCAAGAACGAAGCGGGTATTATTGAAGACCTTCAAGGGAAGTACTCGGGGACGCTTGGGAATAACTCGAGAAGACTTCAAGACTACTCGTGGAATTAGCTGGAGTACCTTCCAGCCTTGTGATGATTCAAGTACTATTGAAGATTGAAGCTTGTGGAACTCGGGGACGCTTGGGAACTACTCGAGAAGATCTTCAAAACTACTTGAAGCATTTCACTCGACTACAAAGTACTCGGGGGCTTGTCGACCGGGCATCCCTGGGCCCACCAACACATTGTGGGCCATACCCGGGAGATGAGTTCCTGTACACCTGGACTACTCGACTAGTGGGCCACGGTGCTGGTATCGTGGACCACAAGGCAAGACAAGGTGGACAAGGACTTGTACTAAGACTAGGATAGCTTTCCATACCTTGTATAGGCTACTCCGGGTCCTACTCGAATAGTACCCTTGTACCAATCCGACTTGTAACCCTGCCTCTCGCAGTATATAAGGCGAGGCAGGGACCCCTCTCAAAAGATACGCAATCAATACAGAGCCACGCAGCATACATGACGTAGGGTATTACGCACATTGCGGCCCGAACCTGTCTAAATCGTGCCCCGTGTCTCACCATCGTGTTCCTGATCTCGGCGAGCCCCACCGCACAATCTACTACTTCGGGTACCCCGTCGTAGGCTCGGTGTCTAAAACACTGACATCGTGAGAAGGGGTTATAAATACCCCATGCCCGGGGTTGGAGAGCTTCTCTTGTCACTTTGAAAGGTTCATGCAATATTCTTGAGCTCTCCCTCTCCTCTCTCATTCACATTGCTTTGAGGTTGCATCTTTGTGAGATTTGAGAGCATCTAGTGCATTGCATCAAGGCTTTGATCATTGTGGCACTAGGGAAACATCAAGCGAGCGGGTTGATTTGTTACTCTTGGAGGTTGCCGCCTCCTAGACGGCTTGGAGCTTGTGATTTCATTGAGCACTTCAAGAAGATTGTGAAGTTGCCTCGGGAGATTGGTGTGAGAGGTCTTGGCTCACCTCGCCAGATCGGTGAAGAGCAACTCAGGTGGAATCGAGGTGTGGAGTGGTTCTTTGGTTCTAATCGACTCAAGATCAAGCGGTGCCTTGATAGAAGAGCGATTGGACATTGAATCCACCTCAACACCACAGGATAAATTCATCTCTTGTGCTTGGTTAGTTCTTAGCTCAATTTACTTTCAAACAATTTACTTTGAGCAATTTACTTTCTAGAGATTGAATTGTATCTTGTCATCCTAGGTTGCAAACCTTCAACATAGGCCTAGTGTAGCTAGAAATTTAATCCTCCTTGTGGTTCTAATTAAATTTCTTTAGTGTTATGGTTTTAGTTTTTAAACCACCTATTCACCCCCTCTAGTCGGTATCCTGGATCCTACACCCACCCCTACTCCTTCTCGTGCGCGGGGCCGCACTCCACCTCCCGCTGCCGCCGAGCACTACCCTTCAGCACGGGCATCGGTGCATGCATCCTCGTCACCACCGTCACGAGGAGCCGACTGCCGCGTCGCAGAAGAACACAACAAGAAGAGCAGGGGGCGCAGCTTGCCGCACCACCGCTGCCACAGCTCCTAGCCGCACATCCCCTTCTCTACATCACCGCAGGGAGCTCCAGCTCCTCCCGCCGCCTTCAATCGCCACCGCAAGGAGCTCTAGCACCTCCCACCATCGTACCCCAGTCGAGAAGGAGAGAGGGAGGCGCCTCTCGCCCACCATCTTTGCGCCAGAGGCCCACCGTCGCCGTCGAGGACTCGCAGATCCGCCGCAGGGGCCGCCTCCAGTCGTGCTCCATGGACAGCGATGAGCTCGAGAGGCCGCGCGCCTCATCACGCGAGAGCTTGGCAGTTGAGGTGCTGCCCTGGACCGAGTGCACGGGACACCCCCTCCCACCACCCCAACCAGCCAACCCCCCATCCCCACCCAGCCCGAAACCCTAGCTCTCCACTCACATCTCCCCACCGCCCACTCTCTCCCTCTCTTATCCTCTCCACCGCCGCCCTCTCCCTCCTTGGTCTCTTGCTCTCCGCCGCGCCGCCGCCTCCCCTCCCTTTGTCCCTCTCCTCATGCCTCCACCGCTCTTCCCCGCCGCCACCGCTCCCTTCTATCTGCCGCTCCGCTCGCTCCCACGTGATCCAGATCCAGCGTGGGGGCAGAGGTGCCCCCTTCCTCCATATGGCTCTGCCCCAAAGCTCCACCGCGTTGCCCCTCCTCCAGCACAGGCCGCTGCTTCCTGGAGCGGTGGGCATGTAAGGCCAAGGGGACGCATCGCGGTGGCTGGTCTCGACTGGTGGCGAGGAGGCGAGCGCGACCACTTCTTCCCTCGCCCGCTACCATGATGAGGAGGTCATCACCGGCTACGACGAGACCACCAGCTACAAGACCTTGCTCCGGGTACGTGCTCGTGGCGCAGCTCCGCTCCTCCTTCCCCCAAGCCTGTGCTGCGGCGGAGGGCGAGCATAATACACTCTGAATCCATGGCAACCCTGCTTGCTGCCGTTCTCCCTTCGCTGGTGATCCACGGGATGTGCTAATCTATCTGTGTGCTGTGTGTGACAGCGGTGTGCACGTAGTGGGTTGGGTGCAGGCGATGCAGAGCCCGCAGGAGAAGAACACACATCTAGAGAACATGACCTGGAGGATCTGGAACCTCGCCAGGAAGGAGGTGCGCCTTTTCGTACTTGGTTCGTTTCTTCTCTCTTGTCGTGTTGCTTGTTATGTTTCTGATGTGGTGCGAAGGTATGTTTTGATAACTCATCAGCATTTGGGCTGCGGAAAGAGGAGTAGTGGGTTTGATTACCGTTTAGTTGGGACTGGGATTGATGTTGGCTTATGTGCATTTTAGAGAGCAGCAGGTTTGTTTGATAGAATGCATCAGTCACAGTGCTCATTGAGCTTTGATCTTTATAACTATGAGTTGTTCCTAAGAGTGATTGTCCACGTTTGTATTGGTTATCCACTCTACTGTGTATAGAAAATAGTTTTCAAATCTTCCTGATCAATTAACTTGTCGGAGTTGCGAAGTGCAAACTGTTGTGCTCTTTTGCTTTCATCGTTTAAGCTTTACAGTGTATCTCCTAGATGCTTCATGTGTGCTAATTGTGTTTTTCCATTGCCCCCTCTTCCATGTGTCCGTGGTGGTTTTTGCAAATATTTATATTGTGTTGTTGACTGTTGTTTATCTGTGATTATTTTATCTCAATGCCTTATATTTGCCGTACCCACAAAAGAAATTCCTGAAGAATCATGTATATCTTCTGACCTGGTGTTCTTTCTTAGTGTTCAGGTGCGTGATGAGCTTAGAAAGGAGACATTGCAACTTGCGAGTGAGTTATAACATTCTGTTTACATAATAATGGTATTTCAATTGGCATCATAGAAAAAATGGTGTTTCAAAAGTGCTAATTGATTTGCTGAGGTTCAAATAAGATACATGTAACTCCCTTTTTTTTGCGAAAAAGATACATGTAATAACTCATTATAACCCTCTATGCATTGTAAACTGCATAAGAAAATTTAGAAAAGAAGCGGCAGAACTTGGAGCTTTGGAATCAAGTGCAGCACTTTAGACTAAATCTCATGAAGGAAAATGGCTACCACTTTAAAAAATGGAAACACAGAATTTAATCATGATGTAAAACTAAAGCACACCATTCTGTAGTTGTCTAATATTTCCATACATCTATAAGGGAAGTACTTTTATTTTTATTTGATGGTTGCTTTAGTTGTCTCATATTTGACTAATGATTTATGTTTACATTACTTTGCCTATCTTCAGAGTATTGGTCCAGCGGCTTCATAGGAGTAACCAAGTTGTTGCTGCTGAGTGGGGCTTCACATTGTTGTAGCTAAGGTAGGTTCAGCTTTCCTTTCCTGTTAATGTCCCCAACTTTTGTTAGTTAGGTTTGGCTGACAGGAGTAACCATGGTTTATTAGGCTCACAAGGTAAATGTTTAAGGAACTTGACTTGTTGGATATGTGTAAAGAGAGCAACTCTCTGCAAGTAAAGAAAATGAACCATAGTGTTCTGTGTCAACTCTGTATAATTTCTTCCCTCATGCCTTTTTTGCGCCTTTATACTGTTTTCCGTTTACACTCTATTCATGTGTGTAATTTGGTTTTTCAAATTCTGCTCCACTATTTAAGATGGGATATGGGATTGGAAGGGGATTTAACTGACCCTGATTCATTATACAATTTTCAGAAAGTTCAGTGTAGGATGTATTATACAACTACCTTTGTATTGTGTTTGTGTATGCGATATGCCCACATGTTTGTTTGTTTCAGCTGAGTGTTTCAGAAATTTTATAAAAAGTTTGGAAGATAGAAATTGGCAACATATTCTTACAGTAAAAATTGGCAACATGTTTTCAACATAATTAATTTCTTGATTTCCATGGCTGTGGTAGGCATATGTATAGACATACAACATCTTTATATAAGCATATCCTCGAATATGTTGTCCAATGGAATTTATGTTGAATACTGAGATGTCCGTTCCATAGATTCATGTAATAAGTTGTGCCAGTAGTTTTTCCCTCTTTTTAACAATGATAAACTGTACCACACATTTAATGGATCTTTTTTTGTCTTCTTGTGGGGGATGGCATCCCTCTCTTCACCAGGCTGGTCACAAGCACAGACAAGGACTTACATTCCCCAGATCCATCATCCGAGAGCATGGGCAGGAGTGATGATTTTACCACCTACAACCACAAGCAAGCTCTCTAATAGGTTAGTCTTCCTGCAAAGAAATCAATTGAAGATGTAAGCTTATATTTCCCTCTTCCATTTTACCTGTGAGGTTTTGTCTGGTGTTATTTTTGGTACATAATTGATGACACTTTGCATATACGAGAGGATAGCTATTTCCTTAAAGAGTACTCTTCCTGAAATGTTTCTTTTGCCATAATCATTGCAGGAACACAAAAATTGATATCAATCTTGACTGGAGCATTATACAGTTGAAGAGGTAAGCTTACATTTCCACCCTTTTGACCCTTTTGATTTTACCTATGAGCTTTGTCTGCTTGCATCCCCCCTTTTGATTTTACCTATGAGCTTTGTCTGGTGTTATTTTTGGTACATATATATAAATGACACTTTGCATATATGAGAGGATACCTATTTCCTGAAATGGTTCTTTTGCCATAATGCTTGCAGGAACACAAAAATTGATACTGATATTGATGGGAGCATAATACCTATCTATCTTGTCCATTATATTGTTCAGGTAACAATTGTAGGAGTAGATACAATAAGTGTCATAAAGTTTATTCTGCAGATAAAAAACAATGGGAGATGTGGTTAGCCGGTTACTTGGCTTGGTTTTATTTTTTACAAAGCGTAGATGAAAAAGTTAATTATTGGCCAAAGAAATAGAATACAATATAGGGATTGTTTCTGCATTTAGAGTTACGACTGAGAAAGTGATCAATTAAAAATGTTTCTCAAAAAAATGGAATGTTAATAATAGTTTGAATGTTTCCCAGCATTGCATGAGGCCGACAACACTGATCATGTTTGTTAAACATCTATTTAAATGGGTTTAGCATTTTCATGGTAAATGATTCATACAAACCTTGCTTTTGGGAGGGTGTCTGGCTAGGAGACATTCCTTTGAAAATTCAATTTCCTAGCCTGTATAGTATGTGTGCAAACCCCAAAGTCATGGTGGCTGATTACTATGATGATAAAGATTGGGGGTAGGATTAGATGAGTCTTCCTGCTAATGAGATGGAAGTGTGGGCTCAACTATTAGAAAATTTGCAATGTCTACAGATGGAATGCTCGAAACCTGATGATGTTGAATGGCCATTTTTTTAATCAAACAAACGGGTGGCATTTTTTTTCTTTGAATGGGCATAAGACATATCAAAGTAGTTTCCTGGAATGTTGAATGGTGCAGTCTTCGGGAATTTTAATTTTGATTGGGATGATTCCCACTTCCCAATTTCCTGAGCTGACCTGCAAGGAAGCTGGTTTGCTTGGGAAATTTAAGTTCCCTAAATGCTTTAGTCTTTTCTTATTTGCAGGTTTTGTGTGGGCTTTATAGAAATCAAGATGGCTATTGAGGACATTTCCTAACAATTCAATGCAAGTATTCTGGACATTTCCAACTGTTAAAATCCGCTGATAAGAAAATGGGTAATCCCAGTTCCACAGTCTGTAACCTTAAATAAGTATAAGTAGAAGTTCTTTCGAAAGACACATATCGTTGTGAAAAGCATTGCACAATCACTGTTTGCCTATTATCAATGAGAGATTCTTTGTACTCCAAAATGTTCTCTTATAAGTATGTGTTGTTCAATGGTGATCTTGATGTTCTAGTCATATTGACGTGTTCCTTTTTTTTACAACAAATTGACGTGGCCTTTGTCATTTTTCATTCAAGCTCCACCAAAGGGGACTGTTAAAGAAATGTGATAGTTCTTAGTTCAAGGTGAATACGAGATACGCGAAGCTTGGGCTGTTCGTTTTGAGCTTTACTAGGAACGTTTTTCTCTAGACCTTTGACCCAGGCCCAGGCCGAGCAGAAGACCCAGGAGGACGAACGGCTGGGCACTGCTCTGCACGAGAAGTGCAAGGCGCTCACAGGGGTCGAGAGCCAGCTCCAGCAGGAGCGTACGGCTCACGAGGATGTGCAGACCCAACTCTAGCAGGAGTGCATGGCGCTCGAGGAGGTCAGGTCCATGCTCCAGTAGCGGGACGCAGAGGTGGTGGCGGCGGGCACCCAGCTCCAGGTCCGGCAACTAGCGGCTGAGTTGCTCACTCGAGCCCTGGCACGGGAGAGCAGCACCGTCGAAACCCTGCGGGCTGCCGTCGAGAAGAAGGACACCTTGATCCTGCAGCTGCAGCAAGAGGCCGGGGCCGTGCAGGCAGGGCTCGAGATGGAGAAGGGGCGGACCGAGGGTAAGTCGTAGCCCCCGGGCCCTTGATCGTTTCAAGTTCGCCAAGATCTGGTCTTGATGCACTTTTTCGTGTTTCAGGACTACGGAAAGCCATGGCGGAGTCCTCAACGCAGGCGGAGACTCTCCAGGTTGCTTATACCAAGGCTCAAGAGGAGCTCGAGGCCCTGGAGGGTGCGGCCCTCCAAGTGTGCCAGGAGGTCGAGGGGGTCGCTGGTCCGTCGGGGAGCTCGATGGCGAGCCACCTGAGGGTTTTGGGCGGCCACGTCGTTGAGCGCGTGAAGGGCGCTCTTCGACTTGGCGTCTAGAAGACCCTGGGCGTGGTGTCGACACACTATATTGTCGACTTTGAGGCTTTGGCGACGGGCTACATCGTCGCCGATGGTCTTGATGACGAAGGGATGAACGCCGCCATCGATCAATCTGACGCCGCCACCACTTCTGCTGCCAAGCTCGCCGACATGTTCGAGGTGGACCTCTTTCCTAACGCTGCTGAGGGTGGGGACGTCACCGCCGCAAGCCCTCATGCGCCCTGAAAGAGGCTGGGCGCGGAAGCCCATAACTCGTAGTTAGGATTTCAGCCAAGTGGCTTTTGTAATCGAACAAATTATTTTCTAAGTGTATGAACTTTTGTACAATTTGTTTATATATGCTATCGTGTTTTCCTCATATCTTAGAGAAATTTCAGCTGGGAATAGTCGCATTCGTGGGTAACTTAAGCGTTGGGTGGTGAGAGAGATGCCATATCTTGCTGGAGGCGTGGGCAATCTTAGACTCAGCCGGCCCTAGCCTTAGTCATTTCACACGCTGCTTCCAACTTCCTAAGCATTCAAGGCCTAACATGTTAGCATTTTTGAAAGAAAAGGTTTTGCGAAAAAACAGGACCATTTAGGGGGGTGCCCCCTGTTGTAGCCCCCGAGGGGAACTTGGTTTTCAAAGGAAAGCCGAGTCTCCCTGACTTTTATTCACGAACTTATTTTATTTACAACTGATTGGGATATCATATATGTACAAAACGACTTGGAATTTCAAGGATAAAAGCGACATAGCTGTTCAATGTTCCAAGCATTGGTGCAGACTTCACCCTTCTCATTTGTGAGTGTTGACGGCTGATAAGTGCTACTTTTACACTGTCAATACCTGCATAAAATGAATGTAAAAGGGTCATCAACACTAGAATAGGGCTTGATACTGATAGTTTCCACAAGTGTTGGTGTTTCTAGCTTTTGTTGCAGGATGCACCGAAATACGTGCTAAAAGGGTACAATGAGAGCAAGCGATCCAATGGCTATTGAAGGACGTCATCATAAACAACCTCAAATGCCAAATTGGACTGCACCACTGCGACGGGCTTGTCGAGACGATCGAAATGGATATATTATATGTCTACTTTGGAGTCCGGATGAAAAAGATATGCACAAGACAAGATCATGCTCCCGATATCCTGTGAGCCGGTGGGACCCACACCAGACCACGTGGCGACGTGTGCCACATGGGATGCCATGTGTCCATGACACCTCATCAATCCATGTGAAACAACTCCCGACGAATCAAACACCGCCAGCAGCACAAGGATCCAAGGGCCCACCGGGGAACCAAACTGCCTCAAAACTCCGCATGCACCTAGGATAGATCATGGGACCCACATATCAGTCACTGGGAGAAAGCACACCGTGAAAGGCGTCGCTAGGGGGTCGGCCGATCCTTGGATCGGCCGAACCGCCTTAGTGCCCGTTCATCGTGGCCTTCCACGCGGTGGTCCCTGATTGGTCCTAGAGCGCAGTTTGGCATGTTTTGGTCGCATTTGGCGTCCGAGACAACCCTGTCCCTTGCCTATAAATAGTAGGGGAGGGGCTCACTTTGGAGACACACACTTCTCCTCCTCCTCTTCATTTTGGCTTGGAGCCTCTCTCTTTAGGAGAGGAGAGCTCTTTGTATAGGATTAGTGCTAGGAAGTGAGGTGGGAGGCTTGGGGACATGTCATGTTCATGACATCTTCCTCAAGAACGATCAAAGTTGATGCTCCTACATATCTCTAGTTAGATCAAAGTGCATTTGTGATCTTGCATAGTGATAGAGCATACCTTGAGCTAGTGCTAGTATCTCCCTCGCGGATTCGTAGTTCCGTATTTATACGGAGTGCTATAGTCGGGTTATCGGGACGACAGACGGTGTTCGGCTATAGTAGTAGTCAGTGGTGTAAACGTGAGTGTTATACCTGAGAGACCGTAACTAGACTCTGCGCTCGGTCGAGGCAGATCCTTTCTACCTATCCTATCAATCAGAGTTGTGTCCTTGGATCATCTATACTAGAGTAGGAGATAGTGCACATCGTTCATTGGATTCGATACCCTTGGAATACTCTCCTTCCTTGGGGAAGTGCTACAGCGGTATTTTCGTGCGCTTGCGGTACACCCGGTCACTCTTATACGTTCCCTCTAGGCGTACAACTAGTGGTGTGTTGACGGCTGTTAAGTGCCTACTTTAGCCGTCAATATACTCATGAATAAAGGAGCATAAGGCATTTCTTACACGTATTTAGTTAAGAATAATGTAGTTCCACTTGTCCTTGGAGATTATTTGATTGCAGGAAAATAAGCAAGAAAAGAGTGCCAAACTCACCTTCTAGGGTCCATGCCACATCACCTCATCCTAGGTGGGCTGCCAACAAGGATGCCATGCATGCAAACCTGCCAACTAGGGAGCCATGCATGCATGCCATGCAAGCAATCCAAGTGAAGCAACCCCCGACGAATCAGAGTGTGACACATGGACTTCACATGGATCCATGGGCCCACAAAGGCAAGCAAACCGCGCCAAAACTGGGTGGACACCGGGAACCGACCTAAGGACCCACAGGGTAGCCACCAGGAGAAAGCACGAGCTAGGGGGGCACACCAGGGGGTTGGCCGACCCCACAGGTCGGCCGAATCGACCTTGGCTCGGCCTCTCCTGTGCTTCCACATGGTGGCTCTCCATTGGTCCTAGGCGCCATCCCCGGGGTGTTTGCCTCCATTCCTCGCCGGTGCACGGGCCTATAAATAGAAGGAGAGGGGGCTCACTTATGAGACATCCACACTTCCAACACCTCTCTCACTTTTAGTCTTAAGGCTAGGAGGTAGGCTAGAGTAGTTCTAATTCAGGTTCCAAGTCTACTTTGGGACCTAGGTATGAGTTGTCTTGTATCTTATTTCATTTGTATGACTTTGATCTACTTCAGTTATTTATCTATTTCATATAAAGTTGTGTTAGTATGCATGAGTGATTTGTTCATGTGTTCTTCACCTGTTCATCATTTAGAGGCTCCTGTTCTTGATGAACAAGGCCTTTCGATTCACTTGACGGGTGACTTTCACATGTTTCTGGTGTTTGTTCATAAGTTAGAGGCTCGTGTTCTTCGCGAACACGACCCTTTGATCCAGTTGAACAGACATAGGAAAGCACGAATCCGTTTGTGTACTTAACCTGGTTTGATCTAATTAGATGACATGAGTGCGTTGTATGAAGTCTGTGCTTGAGCTACGGTACTCGGTGTAATTGGCTGGTTTATCTGGTGGCTTGACCTGGGTCACAATAGCCCGGGCTGGTCAAGTCCGGCTAACAACGTAGGCATGGTGCTTGGGTTGCGTAGCTACCTTACTTATGAGTTTATCCCACGGTTTGTCTTGGGGTAGGCCGCGGTAGTGACAGCCGTTGGTCCTCTGAAATCCCCCACGTTCGGATAAGCTCTAGGAGTCTAAAATATAACAACCGGAGTTGTGCAGAAGCAACACGAGAGGTTATCTCCCCGTGGTACCTGGGTGCTCAAGTCAATGTTCTTCAATGCTAGTGTATCTAACTCGTTCCTTCCAGATTTATGTGTATAGTACATTAGAACCTAGAACTAACTCGTGTGTCGCCTCCTATGCCTAGGACCCTTTAGAGAGAGAGAGTGAGTGAGTGTGTGTGTGATCACACTACCCCCATTATCATATCTTTATCCCTGCACTTGAGTGTCTGGTTTGTTTCCGTCTATGATCTATACTCGTTGCAATAGAGTTGATCTTGTCATTCCACCAATGCCTTCCTTGGATTCGATACCCTTTGGAATACTCCTTTGGGGAAATGCTACAATGGTACTTCCGTGCGCTTGCGGATCTCTGTAAATGTTAAGATTTACCAACCAGCATTTCTGGCGCTATTACCAAGATGGGTTCCAAACCTGTTCTTAGGTGATTACGTTAAGAAATGTCAACAAGCATTTCTGGCGCCGTTGCCGAGGAAGGCTAAAGGATGACATATCAACAGTTTGCATATGTTTATAATCATGACAGGAATAAAATAGTTCTCAATGCAGGCTAACTTGGATTGTCTTCTTTGTCTATTGATGATGAAGATAGGTAGTGCAGGACTGGTTTCGACTTGCCATCGAATTTTACTGAAGATCCTGAGTCACTCGTAAGGAAGGCACGAAATCATTTCGGCTCTCCTTCTCGTGAACATTCAGAAGTTGATCCAGCTTCCTTTGTGCCATCTGCATCAACTTCCATGGCCAACCCTGTCGAGAAGACTCTTCGTGAGTATTCCGCTCCCTCTGCTGACCAGGTGCCGACAGGCCCTGTGATCAACACTGGGAATGGAAACTTCGAGATCAAGACTGGCTTAATTATGATGGTACAGGCTAGCCCATTCTGTGGCAAGCCTAATGAAGATGCGAGCGCCCACCTGCAGCAGTTCCTGGAACTATGCAGTACCTTCACTATACGAGGAGTGGAGGAAGATGCTATTCGTCTGCGACTGTTTCCCTTCTTCATCTTGGGAAAGGCAAAGCAGTGGTTTTATGCTAACCGTGCAGAGATTAACACTTGGGCAAAGTACTCTACAGCCTTCCTCGTGAAATTCTTTTCGTTGGGCAAAACCAATGTCCTTCGAGGGCGAATTTCAAGTTTCCAGCAAGCAGCAAATGAGACTATCCCCGAAGCTTGGGAGAGACTCTAGGAGTACATCCTGGCTTGTCCTCATCATGGGATGGACAAATGGCTTATTCTTCAAAGTTTCTATAATGGGCTGACTCCGACAGCCCGAGGCCATATTGATGCTGCAGCTGGAGGGGCTTTCTTCTCTCTTACTATCACTGAAGCTACTACACTGATAGAGAAGATGGTTACCAATCAAGGGTGGAGTGATGATCAACCCCAGCCATGTCAAAGGGGTACACATACCGTCAAGGAAGCGGATATGTTGCACGCCAAGATGGACCTAATGATGAAGAGAATGGATGATCTAGCCAATGAGAAGGCTACCATGGCCACCACTACTCAAGCTATGGATGCTCGCATGACTTGCGAAGTCTGTGGTAATACTGGGCATTCAGGGAATTACTGCTCTACTACTCAGGAGGATGTGATGTATATGAACGGCAATAACAATGGTTATCGTCCACAAGGAGGTCAAATGTGGAATCAATCACGCCCTTGCTATCAAGGGGGTAATCAAGGTAATTCTTTCAACACAAACCAACCTTCCTTGAAAGATCTAGTATTTGGGCAAGCTAAAATTAATGAAAGCTTTAATAAGAAAACAGCTGCCTATGATAAGGCCTTTGAGAGCCTTAATGTTAAAATTGATAGCCTTTCATCTGCTCTTAAGAACCAGTTGAGCTTTAATAAGATGATAGAAACCCAGTTGGCTCAGTTAGCTGCCTTGGTTCCCTCTGCTGAAGACGGGAAGATTCCGGGGCAACCCGTGTCCTCCTGTGAAAATGTTTGTGTAGTGTCCACCAGATAGGGTAAGCATTCTGGGTGGACACAAGCCACTGACTATGCAGGGAAGCCTATACAGCAAATACTTGACCCATGGGAATCTTCAACAATTACACACAAGAAAGATCCTGGTTATCCAGCTATCACCTGCAAGATATACTACCAGAAGATTAAGCATGCTCTTTATGACCTTGGTGCAAGTGTTAACCTTATGTCCAAGGCCATGTTTGAACAATTGTGGTATCCAGCTCTAACTCCAACTGCGACAGCCGTCCAACTTGTTGATGCATCGATCCGATATCCAGAGGGGATCGTAGAGAATTTATTGGTATTCGTCCAAGGTTCATGCATCTTTGCGGATTTCGTGGTCCTTGATATGCAAGATGATGAGGGAATGCCTCTCATTCTTGGGAGACCGTTCCTGAGTGACGCCAACGCAAGGATCAATGTGGGAGCCGGAACGATCCGATTCCGCATTGGGAAGAGGAACTTGATGTTCCGATTTCAAACACCAAAAGAGAAATGCTATACACTGCAGGGCCAAAATGAGCAATCAGGGGCATGGACGGAACTATAGCCCCCGTGACTTCCCACCACTCCAACAAAGCCTAAGAAAACAAGAAGGGTGTGGCGGGAAATACAGAAGTCACCTCCATCAATTTCTCGGGAATGGGGTGACGAGTGGAATTAATCACCGAGAAAAGTCTCGCTCTCAGACTTAAAAAGATGAGTCCTTTTTGCCAAAAGGTAACATTGGTATTTATCTCATATTTCCCTTCCAAAGTTTTATTTGATTTTTCCAAATGCATATTTGATTTTTCCGACCTTGCATCTGCATGCTAGATTTTTCTAGCCAATTTCTCTTTTCAAATAAAATTCTGAAAATAACTTCTTGAGTGGAAAATCAAAGAATATTTTTTTCGAGCAACATTTTGGGTGAATCTGGACCTAGACATCTGGGCAGGACATCAGGTAGCCGTTAGAGAGCCGTTACAAAAAGTTGGAAGCAGGCGGGCCCGGCTAGGGGTCGACCGACCCCAGGGGTCGGCCGACCCTGGCCAACGGTCAAGTGGGCCCCGCCTCTTCCAATGGCTCCTAGCCGTTGCCCTTGTCCTCTACCCCGGTGCCTAGCTCGGTTGCCTATAAATAGAAGGGGGGTTGAGGGGTTTCTTCACCCATTCACTCATTTCCATCACCCTCTCTCCCTCTTTGCTCTTGCTCTTTGGTTTTCTTGGATTTCTTGCTCAAGGTTGAAGTGTCAAGCACTCTCTCCAAATTGTCACTGAATATTGAATATTGGTGGAGCAAGCTCGGTAAGGATTTCATTTCGATTTCACTAACCCATCACCGAGTTGCTCGTGTTGTCCCAATGTTGTGCAAGATGAGTTGGATTACCGGTGCGTACCGGAAGGTGACCCGCTCACACCGTTCTAGAGACGGAGAGGGCTCGTCTCACCACTCCGGAGCTACACCAAGTCCAATGTCAACCGACCGTGAAGAAGAGGAAGAGCTACCTACGCCACGAGCCGAAGGGGTGATCAACACCGATGCCGCCTTCATCGACTTGAGGGACGACCGGGAGAGACAGGCCTATGCTCTCATCAAGGATCGAGTCTTCGCCAACACCAAGGAGTTCGACTTGGCCCTTCTCGAGAAAACAGGTATGGACTCCGAGTTTGATTCCATTTGGCATGCTCTTGGTTGGGAGAACTTTGTTCCGGTGTGGGAGATCGGTTCTAGGCCTCTCACCATTCAGTTCCTCTGTACTCTTCGGGAGGATGAGGCCGGTATTACGTTTCGTTTCCATGGAACGTCGTATCGAGTCTCATGGCATGATCTTAGTTGTGCTCTCGGTTTTCGTCATCGTTGTGCTATTTCTCTCGATCAAGCTTGCAATGATTTTATTCGAGATAGTTTTTGGGAAGAGATTTTTGGTCGGCCTGTCCGTGGCAAGTTAGCACCTCGGTGCAACGATATCACGCATCCTACTCTCCGACTGTGGCACAAGTGGCTCGCCATTACTCTCTTTCCGAGGGATGATGTTCGAACCGTGCGCACAGACGAGATGAGGATATTATACACCGCGATCAGACGAATCAGAATCACCCCAGTGCAAGCTATGATTCGGCAGTGGTTGACAAATTTTAGGATGACGGGTTCTATTGAGTGTACGTCCCCGATCACACGTATCATTTCGAGTCTTGGGATTTCAATAGGGGCTAACGTTCTCTACATTGATTCTCCTCGGGCCATGATAGATGAGGCGTATCTGATTCAAGGACATACTCTTAAAAAGGGCCCGGATAATTCCTTGGTTTTCTTTTACCCTGGCCACGCAAACCAGATTCGGTTACCTAACCCGGATTTCCGTTTGTACGGCCAAGGGCCACTGACCGTTCCTCTTGAGGAACCTCGTCGTTCTAGTGTTTCTGGAGACAGGGTCACTAGGAGTGCAGCGCGGAGGGTAGCGACAGCACAGCAACCGCCACAACATCCGCCGCCACAGCCGTCACCTCAGCCACAGCCTCAGCCTACACCACCGCTGTCTGGCGCATGGGCCTCGACCGGGTACATGTCTGGAGTTACACCCGGATATGCCCTCGGTTGGGACCAACCCACGAGTCAGCCGGGTGCGAGTAGCTCGACCTGGGCTAGTGCAGGGAGTGGCGAGTGGGTTCGGCCCGCCGGTGCTACCTACGGGGACTCGTCCTCATCGTCCGGGTTGCGCTCGTCATCTCGTGGGGCCACCCTCACTCAGCAGATGAGCGAGCTCAACATCCATGTAGGCACCATGGAGGAGACTATGCACCAGTAGGCTGAGTCCACTCGGGACTGGCAGCGTATGACGGGCGAGAGGATCCACACCATGGAGTAGAGACAGCTGCGACAGCTGGAGGAGCAGAGGGCTTACTACGCGTGGTTGGGATACCGCCCTCCGCAGCAGTGAGCCTGAAGCTAGCTTGGGGGAGGACCCCCTTTCTGAGGTAACTTGTATCTTTTATTGTTTTCAGAACCCCATATGCTAAAAACACATAAAAATCTGAAAAAAAGTTAAAAAGACCAAAAATATTTATTTACTTTCTTAAATTAGTTTGTTTTCGTATGCGCGGTAAGAGTGTTCTTATTCTCCATGGTTGAAATGATGAATAGTTGCTCTATTTATTCCTCTTGTATGCTTTGTTTACAACTTAGTATCCTATCCAAGTTTTGAGTTTGTTAGCTAGTATGATCGAACCTGAGCTTGAAATTTGTGGGTAGCAAAAAGCATGATCTTTGCCTAAGTTGTTGCGAGGTATGATATGGTGTAATAGAGTCGGTATGAGTTAGTACTGAGTGATGTTTGATATCCGGAGTTTTCTTTTGAAAAATGTTAAAATGATAAGTTCCTCAATGATAAGAAATTCCTATCCAAGGCCATATCTAGATCTTAGCTTCTGTTAAACCTCCACATATGCTACCTGATTTCTTCATTGAGTTTTGTCGAATGGTTGTGACCCTCGGCGAGTAACTTGTCATACTCCTATGATCAAGATCACGTACACACCACCATATGCGAAACTTCTACACTAGAAGTTAGCAATCATCATTTCATCCATTTCCCATCCATTCCACAAAATAAAGCTCCGCGCATGTTCCATGATTACTCTCCCTCCAAAAATTTTTAGCAAGGGCTATGGGCTATGTTAAAAAAATGCTCAAGGGCATGCATAAAAAAAAGAAAAAAAAAGAAAGAATAAAGAGACATAGCCCAAGTCTCAAAAATTTCAAAAAGGAGGAGAGTAAAATCATGTAAATAGGAGTTCATTATCTATCCACCATACGCACACTTTTGCACATCTTGATCAGGGTGTATGACTTGTTCTCCCAAGGATCCAGTTTTCGACTCGACAATACATAAGAAACAGGTATGCCACATGTTTGCCCTACCTACAGCTCCACATATCAGCTTATTAGGAGTAGGTAGTAAAAGAAGGCAAACCAAAGCCTTGGTGAGGGATCATACACATTGAGCGATCCGAGAGTATCATTTGAGGAACTTTGATTTCTTTTGAAAAACCCGCAAAACCTCCGGATTGATAACTGATCAAGGTACATGTGATTAGTAATCTTTATACAACCATTCTATCTTTCAACCACCCAAGGCAGGTGAAGCTACATGCCCCACATCAATCAAGTGAAAGGTAAGATCAATGCCAACTTCTTCAACTCTTGATAGAGTACCTAGCTGTATCTTGTCATACATTAGGAATACAACATCGTAGCAACTCCTGATCAACCAACCTAAGTTCTTGATCTCTTGCTCAGGACGAGCAAGAGGCTAGCTTGGGGGAGTTGTTGATGGCTGTTAAGTGCCTACTTTAGCCGTCAATATACTCATGAATAAAGGAGCATAAGGCATTTCTTACACGTATTTAGTTAAGAATAATGTAGTTCCACTTGTCCTTGGAGATTATTTGATTGCAGGAAAATAAGCAAGAAAAGAGTGCCAAACTCACCTTCTAGGGTCCATGCCACATCACCTCATCCTAGGTGGGCTGCCAACAAGGATGCCATGCATGCAAACCTACCAACTAGGGAGCCATGCATGCATGCCATGCAAGCAATCCAAGTGAAGCAACCCCCGACGAATCAGAGTGTGACACGTGGACTTCACATGGATCCATGGGCCCACAAAGGCAAGCAAACTACGCCAAAACAGGGTGGACACCAGGAACCAACCTAAGGACCCACAGGGCAGCCACCAGGAGAAAGCACGAGCCAGGGGGGCCCACCAGGGGGTCGGCCGACCCCACAGGTCGGCCGAACCGACCTTGGCTCGGCCTCTCCTCTGCTTCCACGTGGTGGCTCTCTATTGGTCCTAGGCGCCATCCCCGGGGTGTTTGCCTCCGTTCCTCGCTGGTGCACGGGCCTATAAATAGAAGGAGAGGGGGCTCACTTATGAGACATCCACACTTGCAACACCTCTCTCACTTTTAGTCTTAAGGCTAGGAGGTAGGCTAGAGTAGTTCTAATTCAGGTTCCAAGTCTACTTTGGGACCTAGGTATGAGTTGTCTTGTATCTTATTTCATTTGTATGACTTTGATCTACTTCAGTTATTTATCTATTTCATATAAAGTTGTGTTAGTATGCATGAGTGATTTGCTCATGTGTTCTTCACCTGTTCATCATTTAGAGGCTCCTGTTCTTGATGAACAAGGCCTTTCGATTCACTTGACGGGTGACTTTCACATGTTTCTGGTGTTTGTTCATAAGTTAGAGGCTCGTGTTCTTCGTGAACACGACCCTTTGATCCAGTTGAACAGACATAGGAAAGCACGAATCTGTTTGTGTACTTAACCTAGTTTGATCTAATTAGATGACATGATTGCATTGTATGAAGTCTGTGCTTGAGCTACGGTACTCAGTGTAATTGGCTGGTTTATTTGGTGGCTTGACCTGGGTCACAATAGCCCGGGCCGGTCAAGTCCGGCTAACAACGTAGGCATGGTGCTTGGGTTGCGTAGCTACCTTACTTATGAGTTTATCCCACGGTTTGTCTTGGGGTAGGCCGCGGTAGTGACAGCTGTTGGTCCTCTGAAATCCCCCACGTTGGGATAAGCTGCAGGAGTCTAAAATATAACAACCGGAGTTGTGCAGAAGCAACGCGGGAGGTTATCTCCCCGTGGTACCTGGGTGCTCAAGTCAATGTTCTTCAATGCTAGTGTATCTAACTCGTTCCTTCCAGCTTTATGTGTATAGTACATTAGAACCTAGAACTAACTCGTGTGTCGCCTCCTATGCCTAGGACCCTATAGAGAGAGAGTGAGTGTGTGTGTGATCACACTACCCTCATTATCATATCTTTACCCCTGCACTTGAGTGTCTGGTTTGTTTCCGTCTATGATCTATACTCATTGCAATAGAGTTGATCTTGTCATTCCGCCAATGCCTTCCTTGGATTCGATACCCATTGGGGAAATGCTACAATGGTACTTCCGTGTGCTTGCGGATCTCTGTAAACGTTAAGATTTACCAAGCAGCATTTCTGGCGCTATTACCAAGATGGGTTCCAAACCTATTCTTAGGTGATTGCATTAAGAAATGTCAACATGGTGACGTTAAGAAATGCCAACAAGCATTTCTGGCGCCGTTGCCGGGGAACGGCTGCTGTATCTATCTTTGAGCCTAGTGGTCCTCGTATTTATCTTTTTCGTTTTCTTCTACCTTCACCCCCATTACCCATCGAGATATCCTTTTTGTTTCTTGAATTCTACCTTTACCCCCATTACCCTTTGAGGCCTTCCTGTCAAAGCCTCTCTACCCCTAGGGGTGAGTTCGTCTTAGAGCAACCATCAACTTCTTCATCTTGTTGCGAACTCGGTCCTGGCTTTATAGCCATGGTTCGAAATTGACCCTTCTCTGGAGCGATTAGCGATAATCCTCATGTTCATGTGGAGAAGTTCGAAGGACTGTGTTCAAGCCTACTTGTGTTGGGCATGACACAGGAAACTTTGAGGTGGAAATTGTTCCCTTTCTCTCTTGTAGATAGGGCGGAACAATGGTACACTCCCACGGTGGGTAGTGTGAACAGTTGGGAAGAACTACGAGATAACTTTTGTTACTCGTTCTCCCATCCGGAACATATAAACTCTCTACCGCTTGACATCTTCGACTTTGAACAATTGGAGATGGAGTCCATAGGTGCAGCCTGGGCTAGGTTCTCAAGTCTCTTGACATCTAGTTCAGACTTGTCTATATCCGATGATATTTGAACAAACATCTTTTACACGCATATAGACTTGGAATCTGCACAAGAGCTCGACCTCGTAGCTGGAGGATCGTTCGAAACCCAAACTCCAGAGGGAAGAAGAGAGATCCTATAATTCTTCTTAGAAACCTCTTCTTCCCATGACTTTTATGATGAATCCTACCAAACATCCGAGTCGAGCTATGAGAGTCTCTCAATAGCCG
This sequence comes from Cenchrus fungigraminus, assembly GCA_036936925.1. Lineage (NCBI taxonomy): Eukaryota > Viridiplantae > Streptophyta > Magnoliopsida > Poales > Poaceae > Cenchrus > Cenchrus fungigraminus. Next base: position 114,231,655 of record CM072773.1, on the reverse strand, counting down.
AATCTGAGCTTTCATTCTCCGAATCCCTTGATTCCTCTGTTGAATCCTCTCTTGAATCACGAACACCGAAGGAAGAAAAAATTCAACCTTCGGAGTTCTTTTCCCGATCTGAGGATTAGACCTGAGCATTCCACGGGCCGGGCCAAAAAAAACTTGGGTTTTTCGGGTCGAGAAAATCCTGCCCATGACCGTCCCATGGGATGTGTCGGGCCTCAGTTTTCGGGCCGGGCTCGGGCCGGGCCCGGGCTTGGGCGGGCCGCCCGCGCATTTTATAGTGTAAAGTAACTAAAAACAGCATTTCGGGCCGGGCTCGGGCCAAAAAAATTTTTCGCGGGCTTCAAGATCTCTGCCCACGCCTGTCCAGTAAGGTTCGTGGGTGGGCCTGGCGCGAGCCGGGCCCGGGCCGGGCCAAAAATGCTCAGGTATACTGAGGATGATCCTTCTAGAAACATCAGCAATACCTCATATCACTCTTGGCACGAGAAGCCTACGACATCGCTAAACCTTTATGAGGTCCTCGATGAAGTTTGGAATCATAGGACGATAGTGGATTGGTCATCTCAGAAGCATACATCCGAAGCAATTCGGGTTAGCTCGACTTCCACGATCATGCACTGTTCTATGAGAGGAAACACCGTAGATGCTGTCCATGACCCTACTGTTGGGGCTTGCATCATACCAGAGACCCTTTTGGATAATCTGGTGGGTGACATGCCCTTAATCCCGACTGATGGACTTTTCCATAGTCCCGGGTGGCGCTGCCTTTTTCCATGTCGAGGGATTGCTAGGGACGTGCCAATCACCATTGATGACATAGAAGTGCGATTAGATTTCCACATCTATGACATCATGGATTTTGATCTTCTCCTAGATTTCCCCTTAGAAAAACTTCTCGATAAATCTCAAGGAAATCCGGAAGGAGAGCTTCAGGAAATCGTTTCTGTCCATGCTGAACCATCTAGACATCCTTTGACAGAACCTTTCCCTAGACCAACGGTATCGCCTCTACCCCCTGACCCTCCTGACGAAGCATATCCTGAGGAGGCCATCAGGGAGGAATGGTCAGAGGGAGTGACACAATTTTCCGAAGCAATTTGGAATAGTTCACCTTCTCTGGTTGTCCCTTGCTCTATTAGAGGCATTGCCGTAGAGGCCCATTGTAACCCCATCATGGAGGTTAACATTTTGCCATGGCACTTAGCGGAAACACTTTTGGGCAGAGTCCTACTAGCACCATCCGACATGCTCCTCAAGACTTGTCCCATTGGACGTGTTCTTGAATGTCGGGGGATTGCAAGTGCTGTGCCGCTGATCATAGACGGGATCGAGGCTAGTTTAGACTTTCACATCTTCAATATCCTTGATCTCGATCTTCTCCTAGGCTCCCCTTTAGAGCAACTCTTCGATACATCTTTAGGGAGCCTAGATGATAAGCTTGGGGGAGTCGCTTCTACCACTGCTACCCCTTGTTTAGGACATCCTATGGCAAAGCCTCTTCCCCAGCAAAACCCGCTCGAGAAGACGACGAGTATATCTCCATTCGTGTCATCCACGCTTGTTCTCGTTGAGGGTGTAGAGTCTTCTACTCCCCATGAGTACGACTTGGAAGACCCTCTTCACCTTTGTGAAGACGAACGACCGTCACCATTCTCGACCGAGTTTCAGCCTCTTCCCGCTGGCCCGTATCATGTTGCTTTCGATCATGATCGAGAGTCAACATTGAGCTTCCACGATGACTCTCTTGAGATGGAGAATTCATGGGCCATGGAACCTTTCGAGGCACTGACTCTGGAGTCCGGAGGAAAGGATTCCACACACGAGCATGGTGGCTTCATTCTTGATTCACCATACAGACCATGCTTGCATCGTGTCCCTCTAGAGTCAGACATGCTTAGTGCGCTGAGCACGCATGAGGGCTGCAATCACCTTATGGTCCTCTTTTGTAGAAAGTTCAGAAGGTTGGTTGTAGATGTATATGTTTACCATAAGCATATCAGATTTTGTGTGTGCACTGTGGCACTAACCTTGCAGCTGCAGCTTCACTGATACATCAAGGATTGGTGGTGAGACAGGAATGACACCACCAACGATAGCTGCAAGATGAAGTTCCCATGGTCGAGCTTATGACCTTAAATAAACAAAGCACTACCAGGAGATAGCCTGGATTAGCATAGGTTTTATTTCCCTTTTTGAATAAAAGTAAGAACATGTTTTTAGGATAAGTTGTCCTTCGGGTATTTTGGTCACTAACCTTTCAGGTGGAGATTGAGAAGAAAGATGGACAGTGATGCCGATGAACATGTGAGCCACATCAGCTGCAACACCTAGATAAACTTTGGTGAGGGAACATTTACAACAGGAAGCTTGATCACCACACACTTGCGTTTTGTTACCTAGCAATGCAAACTTCAAGTGTGGGGGAGGTATGTGAGCATCCTGAGTAAAGTGCCCCCTCCACCAAATCTTATCCTGGTGTGGAGATGATGTCAACTCTTGCGTCTTGCCCACTAGCTAGGTAAGTCCTGCTTTTGGTTCACCATCTTATGCTCATGCTTATGTCCCTTGTTGATAATAGCTTGATCATGCTTTCTTGCTTCCTTCATTTATGTTCTTATGCTCTGCTTTGAATGTTTGAAGTACTCACACATTCATAGATTATTTTAAATTAAGCATGGTGCTTAGGTTAAAATCTGTCTTCTTCAGTCAAAACAAGGCATGGTGTCGAGTTTTGATTGATGAACCTTGGAGTTATATTTTCATAGATCTTGGTTGCATGCATGCTGACTAACCCCTGCAGAAAATTATCAAATTTGAATGGGTAAGTCATTGAGCTAAATTCAAATGGGAAGGTAAGATGAGGTGTCAGATTCATGTTGCACATTATGCAAAGGTGGTACATATGACCTCTCAAAGGTCCAAGGTAAGTATATCCCCCTTTGTGTATGAAGTGTAATCTTGGTCTAACCCTTTCGAGCAAATGACATGGTGACAATAAAAAAACCCAAAAATATTTGAATTCGAATAAAGGCTCTATGGTTCTTGAACCAGTAGAGTCCCTCTTTTGTTTCCACTTTTTATTTGAAGAACAGCACCAGGATCAACCACCAGTGTGGGGGAGTTCTCTCAAGCTCATCATCGACATATCCACTCGAGAACTCCCACACGGGCGCTGCACAACATCGACTACGCATTCATGACAAGAGCAAGGTAAACTAGAGTGAGTCGGCTGCCTTATGGTCAGCCGAATCACCACTAGTCTCCCTTGATCTCTTATCCTCCATAAGCGATGGTATGTGCACCCTCTACCTCACTCTCCTTTAACCCAAACTCAGTGGTTGGTGCTATGCTTGCTCTACATGATTCTTGTGGTTGGCTTGCATATGTTTTATTCCTTACTCATCATCTTGATGCTTGTGAACAAATATCATTAGGGAACTCATGCTTATCTAAGTAGTTGACATTTGTGATATGGTTTAATGATATGATCTTCGCTCAGAATGTTTGAATGCTTGGGAATTTTATTTGAAAATCATGAAAACCCTTTGCAAAGCTCCTCTTTGATATGCCACCATCCTACTAGAGCCATATGATATTCATAGTTGAAAACCTTCTACTCATATGCTACTTGTTATTGCATTGAGCTTTGTCAAATCCTGTGACCCTTGTGAGAATTCTTTTCATTACTTTCATGATCAAGATTCATGTGCACACCACCTATTTCCCCTTGCTATGCTTCTACACTGGAAGTTAGCATTGTATCATTCATCCCTTTCATGAAAATAAAGCTCCATATGTGGTGTGACATCTCCCTCCAAAAGTATCCTTCAAAAAGAGACATGGGCTATGAAAAAAAAGAGAGAGAAAAGAAAAGAAGAGACACATGCTCAAGGCATGATGAGAAAAAAAAGGAAAGAAAGATTAGCCCATGTCCAAAAAATAAAGGAGAAAAAGGAGAGAGATGGTCATGCAAAAAGGAGTTCCATAACTTAGATGGTAATAACTAGTGTCCATTTCGGGGCTAGTGTCCATCTTACCATCTACCAACATTCCCCATATATGTATGGTAATATCTAGCACCCGTTCCGGACCTAGTATCCACCTTACCATACTCCCATAGCCATACACGTGCACATCTTGATCTGATTGTATGATTTGATTTTCTCTATGGATCTAGTCTTTGACTTTGCAATATATGTGATACAAGTATGCTTTATCCTTTAGGAACAAGGGGAGATTCGACCTCCTAGAGTTCAACTCCCGCTCTCAACCCATGAACAATATGCGTCCGAAGCTTCTTTCGTCCCTGAGCTCCACATATAGCCATCATTAGAAGTAGGATGAAGAAAGGCAATCTAATGCCTTGGTGAGGACATATACACATTGAGTGATGTGAGAGAATCAAATGAGGAGCTAAGCAAAGGTTTGTCTTGAAAAATTATTGCAAAACCCCAAGTTACTTGACATAATGAGTAGGAGTGATTTGATTCATGACCGTTCCATTCCTCAACTACCCAAGATAGCATGATAGACACTTCAGAGTTCACAAGTACAAGGTATGGTTTGGAATATCTCTTATGCTCGTTTCATACCTTTGGATATCATGTCTCACCTTGATCTGACTCCCTTTACTCGGGACGAGCAAAGGTCAAGTGTGGGGGTGCTGTTGACGGCTGATAAGTGCTACTTTTACACCGTCAATATCTGCATAAAATGAATGTAAAAGGATCATCAATACTAGAATAGGGCTTGATACTAATAGTTTCCACGAGTGTTGGTGTTTCTAGCTTTTGTTGCAGGATGCACCGAAATACATGCTAAAAGGGTACAATGAGAGCAAGTGATCCAATGGCTATTAAAGGACATCATCATAAACAACCTCAAATGTCAACTTGGACTGCACCACTGCGACGGGCTCGTCGAGACGATCAAAATGGATATATTATATGTCTACTTCGGAGTCCGGATGAAAAGGATATGCACAAGACAAGATCATGCTCCCAATATCCTGTGAGCCGGTGGGACCCACACCAGACCACGTGGCGACGTGTGCCACATGGGATGCCATGTGTCCACGACACCTCATCAATCCATGTGAAGCAACTCCCGACGAATCAAACACCGCAACGTGTGCAGCACAAGGATCCAAGGGCCCACCGGGGACCCAAATCACCTCAAAACTCCGCATGCACCTGGGATAGATCGTGGGACCCACATATCAGTCACTGGGAGAAAGCACACCGCGAAAGGCGCCGCTAGGGGGTCGGCCGATCCTTGGATCGGCCGAACCACCTTAGTGCCCGTTCATCGTGGCCTTCCACGTGGTGGTCCCTGATTGGTCCTAGAGCGTAGTTTGGCATGTTTTGGTGGCATTTGGCATCTGAGACAACCCTGTCCCTTGCCTATAAATAGTAGGGGAGGGGCTCACTTTGGAGACACACACTTCTCCTCCTCCTCTTCATTTTGGCTTGGAGCCTCTCTCTTCAGGAGAGGAGAGCTCTTTGTATAGGATTAGTGCTAGGAAGTGAGGTGGGAGGCTTGGGGACATGTCATGTTCATGACATCTTTCTCAAGAATGATCCTCAGCGGTGCCTCTGTTCTTCAACTAGACTAAAGTGAGTATTTCGACATTTTCTATTTAGACTAAAGTCGTATGCATGCTTAGCTGCTTTGTTCTTGTGTTCTTTGTTTGTTCTTGATTTAGAGGCTTGTGTTCTTCGAACACAACCCTTTTGATCCAGTAGACTTAGATCATAAGTTTGCATCTAGTTTGCCAGCTTGTCTATGAGAGTAAAGTTGATGCTCCTGCATATCTCTAGTTAGATCAAAGTGCATTCATGATCTTGCATGAGTGATAGAGCATACCTTGAGCTAGTGCCAGTATCTCCCTCGCGGATTCGTAGTTCCGTATTTATACGGAGTGCTATAGTCGGGTTATCGGGATGTCAGACGGTGTCCGGCTATAGTAGTAGTCAGTGGTGTAGACGTGGTGTCTGGACTATAGGTTACCCTTCGAAGACCACGTACGTTCGTAGCGTAGAGGTAGGCCGCAGTGGTGACAGCCTGTTGGACCCTTTGCAAACCCTCTGCGTCGCGTACCGAGTTGGGCTCGTTGCCAGCACATTGGCCTCTCCCTAAAAAGTTAGGATGTGTCTGGCGCCCGAAGTGAGTGTTATACCTGAGAGACCGTAACTAGACTCTGCGCTCGGTCGAGGCAGATCCTTTCTACCTATCCTATCAATCAGTGTTGTGTCCTTGGATCATCTATACTAGAGTAGGAGATAGTGCATATCGTTCCTTGGATTCGATACCCTTGGAATACTCTCCTTCCTTAGGGAAGTGCTACAGCGGTATTTCCGTGCACTTGCGGTATACCTGGTCACTCTTATACGTTCCCTCTAGGTGTACAACTAGTGGTGACATTAAGAAATGCCAACAACGAGCTTGTTCGTGCTGGGCTTGAAGACTTCGGTGATGATGTACGGCCCTTCACATGATGGTGTGAGTTTGTGCCGGCCTTCATTCTTCTGCCGAAGCCTCAGCACCAGATCTCCCTTGTTAAGGTCTCGAGGCCGGACCTTGCGTGCTTGGTATCGTTGGAGGGATTGCTGGTACTTTTCCGAGTGGAGGATTGCCACGTCCTGAGCCTCGTCGATGCAGTCCAGCGAGTCTTTGCGAGATTGCTGGTTCTGCTCCTCTTGATAGGCTTTGACCCTCGGGGACCCGTAATCCAAGTCAGTGGGGAGGACGGCCACGGCGCCATAGACAAGGAAGAACGAGGTGAAGCCCGTGGCTTTGCTCGGGGTGTTCCTGAGACTCCAGACAACCGAGGGCAGCTCCTGGATCCATCTCCAGCCAAATTGATTGAGCTTGTTGAAGATTCTTAGCTTCAGGCCATGTAAAATCATGCCATTGGCACGTTCTACTTGATCGTTCGTCTGTGGGTGTGCTACAGCTGACCAATCCACGCGGATGTGGTAGCTATCACAGAACTCCAGGAATTTCCTGCCTGTGAACTGGGTGCCATTATCGGTTATGATGGAGTTTGGTACCCCGAACCGGTGGACGATGTCCGTGAAGAACAGCACGGCCTGCTCAGACCTGAGGCTACTGATGGGGCGGACCTCGATCCACTTAGAGAACTTGTCGATGGCCACCAACACGTGGGTGAAGCCCCCGGGCGCCTTCCGCAAGGGCCCGACCATATCCAGTCCCCACACGGCGAAAGCCCACATGATGGGGATGGTTTGGAGTGCGTGGGCTGGGAGATGAGTCTTGCGGGTGTAGTACTGGCACCCTTCACAGGTGCGCACGACCTCATTAGCGTCCGTGACCGCCGTCGGCCAGTAGAAGCGCTGGCGGAACGCCTTGCCCACGAGGGTGCGCGGCGTGGCGTAGTTGCCGCATTGGCCAGCGTGGATGTCTCGAATCAGCTCACGGCCCTCAGGGATGGAAATGCACTGCTGCATGATCCCTGAGGAGCCGCGGTTGTATAGCTCGCCGTCGATGACGACGAAGGACTTAGCCTTTCTGGCGATACGTCTTGCTTCGGTTCGGTCCGGGGGTAACTCCCCCCGGTCGAGCCAGTCGAGATACTCGTCGCGCCAGTCCCGAGGAGGGGACGGGAGCTTGTCGATCTACATTGCTTTGGCTTCGTCCACCTGGGACCCTTCATGGTCTGAGGCCTCGAGTTCCCTTTTCGAGGGGTCCTCATCCATGGGCTCGGTGCCCGTGGCCTTCGAGGGGCCAGCCCCCGAGGCCTTGCCAGAAATCTTGGCGGGTTTGTTGAGGTCGATGGAGGGCTCGGTGAGGTCGCGGGCAAAGACGTTTGGGGGAACGGTGATTCGCCCCGACGCGATCTTAGCCAGCTCACCCGCCTCCTCGTTGTACTTGCGTGCGGCGTGGTTGAGCTCGAAGCCAAAGAACTTGTCCTCGAGCTTGCGCACCGCGTTGCAATACGCCTCCATCTCCTCGTCATGGCATCTTGCGTCCTTCATCACCTGGTCTATGACCAGCTGAGAATCTCCCCAGATATCAAGGCGCTTGATGCCGAGCTCGAAGGAGATGCGGAGGCCGCTGAGAAGGGCCTCGTACTCCGCCATGTTATTCGATGCGGGGAAGTGCAGGCGCACCACATAGCGCATGTGTTCTCTGAGGGGTGAAACGAAGAGTAGGCCTGCGCCTGCGCCCGTTTTCATCACCGAGCCGTCGAAGTACATGGTCCAGCATTCATCCTGGATCTAGGGCGAGGGCAGTTGAGTGTCGGTCCACTCAGCCATGAAATCCGCCAAGACGTGCGATTTTATCACCTTGCGCAGCGCGTAGGTGAGAGCTTCACCCATGAGCTCCACTGACCACTTTGCTATCCTACCCGAGATGTCCTGATTGTGAACTATCTCTCCCAGGGGGAAAGATGAGACCACGGTGACAGGATGGGCCTTGAAGTAGTACCACAGCTTGCGCCGTGCGAGCACTACCGCGTAGAGCAGCTTCTGGATCTATGGGTATCGCATCTTGGTCTTAGACAACACCTTGCTGATGTAGTACACCGGCCTCTGAACAGGCAAGGTGTGGCCCTCCTCCGTTCTCTCCACGACGATGACCGCGCTGACCACCTGGGTCGTCGCAGCTACGTAGAGATAGAGGGGTTCGTCTTCCTGAGGCGGTGTCAGTATCAGAGCGTGGGCGAGCGTCGCCTTCAGCTTGTCGAGAGCTTCCTGGGCCTCGGTGGTCTAGGTAAAGTGCTCGTTCTTCTTCAGGAGTCGGTACAGGGGTAAGCCATTCTCACCGAGGGGTGAGATAAAGTGACTCAAAGCTGCCAGGCAGCCTAGGACCCTTTGCACCCCCTTCAGATCTCGGATCGGCCCCATCCGTTCGAGGGCTGACACTTTCTCTGGGTTGGGCTCGATGCCTCACTGGGAGACAATGAAACCCAAGAGCATGCCACGCGGCACCCCAAAGACGCACTTCTCGGGGTTTAGTTTCACCCCGTTCGCATGAAGGCAATTGAACGCAGTGCGTAAGTCGTTCACCAGGTCGTCCGCCTTCCTCGATTTCACTACTATATCATCGACGTATGCCTCAACGGTCCGCCCGATGTGATCCCCGAAAACGTGGAGCATACATCGCTGATATGTCGCCCCGGTGTTTCGGAGACCAAATGGCATTGTCACGTAGCAAAACATACCAAATGGTGTGATGAAAGAGGTCGCGAGCTGGTCGGACTCCTTCATCTTAATTTGGTGATAACCGGAATAAGCATCAAGGAAACATAGCAATTCACACACCGCAATAGAATCTACTATTTGATCGATACGTGGCAAAGGAAAAGGAAATTTGGGACATGCTTTATTTAAACCAGTGTAATCTACACACATCCGCCACTTCCCATTCTTTTTCTTAACTAGTATAGGATTAGCTAGCCACTCGGGATGGAATACCTCTTTGATGAATCCAGCCACTAAGAGCTTGCGCAGCTCCTCTCCGATTGCCCGGTGCTTCTCCTCGTCGAATCGTCGCAGATGTTGCGCCACCGGCTTGGAATTGGGCTGGATATCAAGAGAGTGCTCGGCGACCTCCCTCGGAATGCTGTTGACGGTTGTTAAGTACTACTTTTATGCCGTCAACTCCTGCATAAAATGAATGAAAAGTAATCATCAACACTAGAATAGGGCCTTATACTGACAAGTTCCACATGTGTTGGTGTTTCTATCTTTTGTTGCAGGACACACCAAAATGCGTGCTAAATGGTGCACTTGAGAGCAAGTGATCCAATGGCTTATATAGGACGTCATTATAAACAACCTCAAATTCCAATTTGGACCGCACCATTGCGACGGGCTCGTCGAGACGATCGAAATGGATATATTATTTGTCCACTTTGGAGTTCGGATGCAAAAGATACTAAAAAGACAAAATAGTGAGAGGTGCAGACACCAGCATGACATCAGCAGCACAGCTGCCGTACGCCAGCGCGCGGGACGCGTCCAGGAGCTGCCACGTGGTGGCTCCCCGCAGGCCGCCAACCCCCCGGGTCAACGCACGCAGGACGCCTCACGGGAGCAGGCCACGCGTCGTGCGCCGGTTGGCCGCGGGCCGCTCTCGCGGATCACCACGGCGGGGGGGGGGAGGGGGGGGGTGCAGAACCAGACCAGGCCGGCGATGTGGCGCTCCCTGGTTGGGCTGCTCGACGTCGGTTCCCCGGGTTTGCCTAATTCGCTGCCTTTTCTTCTCCGGTTCAGCGGCCCCGCGACGGTTCAGGGCCGGTTCAGCACGGTTCTCGACGGTTTTGCGCCGGTACTCGCACCCACCGCCTCAGGAATCGTACACTACATGCTACAGTGTCGTGGCTCCCCCGTCTCCTCCCTCCTGCGGCTGGAAAATAGGGGCATTTTGGTGCTCAAACACCCCAAGACAAGCCTTCTCTTTGCCTATAAATACAAGGGGACGGGGGTCATTTTGGGACACACCATCTCACCCAAGGATGAGAGCTTCCCTTCAAAGGAGAGGCCTCTCCTTGGTAGATTAGAGAATAGGACAGTGAGAGAGTGATTTGTATCTCTACGGATGCTTCGTTCTTCAATTAGAGTAAAGTAAGTATTTTCGCATTTTCTATTTAGACTAAAGTGTGAGTGATATGTTCTTGTGTTCTTCGTATGTTCATCATTTAGAGGTGTGTGTTCTTCACGAACACGCCCCCTCCATCTAGTTGATTAGATGCACAAGTTTGTATCCTGTTTGTATGACTTGTCTATTAGAATAAAGTGGAAATGCTTGCATGCTCTGATTAGAATAAAGTGTGTTGCGACTCCTTTCTAATAGTTTATTTCTGGTTGCATGAGTAGACTTTTTCCTCTGCTAGTGCGTAGATCCTGGGTTTATGCGTTCGTCTGCTGCAAGTCGTTCGTATATGTCGGCAGCACAGAACGGGGTCGAGTTCTCTCCTGTATGCCTTTAGTATAAGCTAGTAGTACATATAGTGACTGAGATCAGTTCTCTTTCGTGGTCGTAGTTCTATAAGTATAGAGTGCAGTAGTCTATTGGCTACGGTAGTAACCACAGCGTAGACGTTGTGTTACGCTACCGGTTATCATTCGTTCGGCTTATCCCAAGGTTAAGTAGAGGTAGTCCAGGTGGTGGTGACAGCCTGTCTGGCCCTTGTTGATCCGAGACCGTGGGGACAACATCGTCGGTGGCGGCCAAGGTCGCTGCTGAGAGCGCTCAGCAGGAGGAAGGCCTACGCCAGCAAGACCCACCCCAGTCAAGCCTGCCGGAGACAAGGTTGGCGGAGACCGGAGGTGGAAGCAAGGAAGACGAGCGGCATCGGTGCCTCTACACCGGCACTCCGTGGGAGGATGAAGTCATCGCCAACGCCAAAGACCTTGCCGACTTCAAGACGGCACAGGCGACCATCACGGAGGTGGCGAAGACGATCGGCAGGACGCTCATGGTGAGTCAATATTACCTTTAGGGCTAAGGCTTTTAATTCCCTGAAGCGCACTGACTTGACGATCTTTCATAATGTGTGGATGCAGACCTCGATTGGCCTCTTCGCAGTTTGGGGTCTCGACTCTGTGGGACCCTTCAAGACTGCCCCTGGCGGCTACAAGCACATCATCATGGCGGTGGATAAGTTCACCAAGTGGATCGAGGTCCGTCCCGTATCCAGCGTCACATCCAAAGAGGCGATCAAGTTCATCGAGGAGATCACCCACCGCTTTGGGGTGCCAAACAGGATCGTCACCGACCTTGGCACGGCCTTCACAGGAGCCGAGTTCTGGGACTTCTGTCAAGACAGCCTGATCGACGTATACTACTCCTCGGTGGCGCACCCACGGTGCAATGGCCAGGTCGAACGGGCCAACGGCATGGTCCTACAGGCCATCAAAGATCGCATCTTCGATGGCTCAGCACCTTACGCAACCAGGTGGCTCTCAGAGCTTCCTCACGTCCTCTGGGGTCTCAGGACCCAGGTCAGCTCGGCTACAGGGTACTCACCCTTCTTCCTGGTATACGGGTCAGAGGCTATCCTCCCCACCGACGTGGCCTTCGGTGCTCCTCGCATCCAGAACTTCGACGAAGGAGAAGTAGAGCAAACACGTCGGCTCAACCTTGACAGCGTCGAGGAACATCGAGTGGCCACGCACATGCGCCACACCCGCCACGAGCAGCAGCTACGTCGCTACCATGACCGCAACGTGCGGGAGCGTTCCTTCAACGTTGGCGACCTAGTCTTGCGGCGGATCCAGAACACCAAGGACATGCATAAGCTCTCTGCACCTTGGGAAGGCCCCTTCATAGTTAAGGAGGTCATTGGACCGGTGACCTATCACCTCTAATGGGCCGATGGCCAGGGCGTCCCGAACCTCTGGAACATCGAGCATTTACGTCGCTTCTATCCTTAGGAGCCTAGTATCACAATAAAGCTATGTACTCTATCCTTTGTCATTCAATATGTATATAAAGTTCCCTCTTTCGATCTGCTTGTTTTTCTGTTCACCCCTCCCCTTCGACACGCTCGGGGGCTTGGTTTAAAACCGGGCCCCTCACGCTCAGGGGCTTGGCTTTAAGCTCGGCCCTTCACGCTCGGGGGCTTGGCCTTGCCAACCTAAGGGTCATTCGACCTGGGGTCTCCACCTCTCTTTTTTACCAGTGTTCCCTTACCACAACTTTTTGTACGCCTTATAAGCATTCCTAGGTTGTGGGGTTCCTCAACCTTGGGTCCCTAACCCTCCCCCCTCCGCGCGCCGGCTCCACGTAAGCCTCCACGTCGAGCTGTGTAGTCGGTAAGCCGTTCCTCCACTGAGTTGGGTTAGCAGGGGGAAAGGGTTCTTGCAACCTCATTACTTTTGCGTTCTTATAAGGAGTACTCGAGGACAAATAAGGGATCACGTTAACTTAATTAAAACATGCCTCTTTCATGCAAGGTTTATATTACATCAAAAGGGTCCACGACCCATTGTTTCTAACAGTTTGCCACATCCTAAGTTACATCTCCAGGTCTATCTTCTTCATAATTTCATCTGCAACGGCTTGGATATCTTCGCTGCCCACCAGCTGCGACAAGGCGAGCTCCTCCTTGACCTTCTCCAGGTCGAACGACGGCTCATGGTGCTTCACCGTGGCCAGCGCCGTAGCAGCGGCGAGCTTGCCGCTGTCTATCAGCAAGGTCTTAATGCGACCTTCCGCGTCCTCTAACCGCACGACGAGCTCTTGTGGACCGTCCTCGACCTTCGGGGCATACACATCCACAAGGTACTCGGCGGCCTCCTTGAGGTCGTCCAGCTCCTTCTCTAGATCTGCAGGCATCTCTTGATGATCAATTAGGGTTTGCATCGCCCGGCCAAGGTCGATCTCTAGATTCCTGCGCACGCCAAATTCATATGCAGCTTTACGAGTGAAGTAAGACTCACTGGCGATGACCTCCTTGTGCTTCTCCTTGAGGATCTTCACCTGCTCTTTGGAGTCCTTGAGGTCCTTCTTCAAGGTGGTCTCCCTCTTCTTGGTGTCTGCAACAGTCAAGGTCAGCATGGGTTCACCACGGTGCAAAAACATAAAGACCAAGGGCGTCCTACGACATACCCGTAGTGGCGGCCTTCTGTTCATCCTCCGCTTTCTTCGCCTTCAGCTTGGCAGCCTCCAGCTCTTGCTTCAAGGCCACCATCTCCTTGTCCTTCAAGGTCGCCTCGTCCTTGAGGCGCTGTACCTCCTTCGCGGACTCAATCTTAGCCTAGAGCACGGCCTCCCACATCGTGGCCAGCTCTGCGTGAAGCTTGGCACCCTCCGTCAGCAGGGCCGCCCTACCCTGCGCCCGCTCGGCAAGGGTCTGCATCCACACATTATGAAAGATCGTCAAGTCAGTGCGCTTCAGGGAATTAAAAGCCTTAGCCCTAAAGGTAATATTTACTCACCATGAGCGTCTTGCCGATCGTCTTTGCCGCCTCCGGGATGGTCGCCTGTGCCGTCTTGAAGTCGGCAAGGTCTTTGGCGTCGGTGATGACTTCATCCTCCCACGGAGTGCCGGTGTAGAGGCACCGATGCCGCTCGTCTTCCTCGCTTCCACCTCCGGTCTCCGCCAACCTCGTCTCCGGTAGGCTTGACTGGCGCAGGCCTTCCTCCTACTGAGCGGTCTCAGCAGCGACCTTGGCCACCGCCGATGATGTTGTCCCCACGGTCTCGGGGACCTTGCTGGTGACGTCCCCGCCTGAGGTCGCCGACGACTGCCCCACCGGCACCTTCTCAATCTTTCGCCCAAAGGCCTCTTAGCCTGAGGTGTTCTTGCTGCTACCTGACGCAGCAGGAGTCACCCTGCCCAAGGTGTACAAGTTCGTCAGCGCCGACGTACTCAACAAGCAGCATAGATGAAGAAAAGCATAAAATCAAGCTCAGTAACATACCCACTGCCGGTCTTCAACTTAAATGACATCAGTCTGGGCGGCGCCCGCCTTGGCTTCTTCTGCGACCCTTGGTCGCTCACGCCTTCCGCACTCGGCTTCGGCTGTTGCTCGCCTACAACACCGAGCGCGGTGTCATCTCCTCCCGCGGCCGCTACGTCGCCCGATCCTGTGGCGACGTCGTGTGACCGCGCATCGTTCTACTCCTCGAAGACGACCTCGGTGCTAGTCGTTGCCATCTCCGACGATGTAGTGGTGTCCTTCCAATTCCTCTTCTTCTTCTCCGCCTCAATGGTGGCGGAGATGATCTTGACACCCTTGTGCACCGGGATCTTGCCAGCGACGGACCGCGTCCGCCGGGTTGTTGGCGCGGAGCTCGCCACGGGTGGATCCTCATCATCGCTACTGCCCACCGATGAGTCGGAGAGGTAGTTCTCCAATAATTCTGGCAGCGGAGCCTGCACGTCCTCCACCGCCCGGACCTTGAAGCTGCGCTCGCCCTCGTCTGTGAGGGGAGCCAGGCTCTAGAACAACCCTTCACGACCCTGCAACAGGCGACCTTCGTCTCAGAAACAGGGGAATGCAAAAGCAACAAAGGAATCAAGGTCGATCAGCGACGTACCACGTCGGCGGGCCGCGTAAGGGAGAATGCCTTGGGGCACGTCCGGTTCCGGATCACCCCGTTGAAGAGCTCCCTCACTCGCGCCACCATCTCCTGCTTGGAGACCTTACGCTGCTGTACGCGGGTTGGGTCAGTTTGGCCCCATTACTCGTAGGCCGGGTGCACCCGATCCTGGATCGGTTGCAGCAGCCTCCGGCTGAAACTAATGGCCACCGCACCGCCCGTCAGCCCTTCTTCCTTCCGCGTCATGAGGTCCTCCAGCAGCGGCTTGATGGTGTCCATCTCCCGCGATGTTAGCTGGTTGGTCCACTCCGGCACCGGGACCGGCGCGAGCCCCGACCTAGTGGCCAGCGCCGGCTTTGGGTTGTTAATGTAGAACCACCCTCACCTCCAGCCCTGGGTGTTGTCCGGCAGCTCCATGTCGATGTACACCGTCTTCATGTGACGGCGTAGCATGAAGCCGACGGCCCCGACGACGCCATTCTTCCCCGTCTTCTTCACCTCGAAGAAGTTCCGCCACAGGTCGAAATGTGGCGGTATCCCCAAGTATGCCTCGCACAGGTGGATGAACGAGGAAACAGTGGTGATGGCATTGGGGACGAGGTGTACCAAGTCGATGCGGTAGAAGTGGAGCAGCCCGCGGAAGAAGTCGCCCGCCGGGACTCCAAATCCGCGTTCGACGTGCGTGACGAAGGCGATGGTCTCCCCGGTCCCCTCGGAGGGGAAGGCTTCACCGGCGGCTGGCCTCCAGCCCACTTGCTCCCTGGGCTTCAGCAGCCCGCGCTCCACCAGACTCTTCAGCTGCGCCTCCATCACCGTCGAGTGCTCCCAAACCTTCTCCAGCGGCGATGCAAGCTCTGGGGCCATTTCTTCTTCGTCGGAGCCCGTTGATCTAGTTCTAAATACCACCAGGGACTTCTGGCGCATACGGCGGTGCTGGGCGCGGTGGATCTAAGCACGGCGGCGCCGGCGAACTGTGCGCTAAAGCTCTTGGCGGCGGATCAAAAACCCTAGCTGCTGCGGGGAATGGAAGGGAGTGGGGTCCTCGACCCCTCACTCGGCCTTTTATAACTGGGCCGCACCAGTGCAGTGGGCCGCGGCGCCCCAAATGTCCCTTCGGATTCGGCGACATTCACGGCGACCCAATGGCTACATCACCCAACAGATACATCGCCCAACAGCTCTTTCGGCCTAACGGCCCCAGGCAGTAACGGCTCGTGCCGTACGGGAATCTATGTTCGCCGGCCTTCTGCCCAACAGCTCGGCGTCCATGGACTCGTTAGGCCCTACTTCAAGCCCCTTCTCCGTCCTTTTCTTCAAGGTCTTCTGCCCTCCGGCGACCTCTGGGTCCATGATAACACCTTCTCAAGGTCGACAGGCACTACCACTTGGTAGGTCGCCTCAGATGTCAATCATGGGTTCACACACTCATTCACGACCTCCGGGTCAAGTAGCACCTCCCTGAGGTTGCTAAGGTCCTACTACCTACTAACGTTGTCTTAAATGGCTATACCAACGGCCCTGCGCTTAATGGCTCTACTGCTCGTTGGCGACCTCTTGGTCAAGTAGCACCTCCACGAGGTCGCTAAGGCCCCGCTGCCTTCTAGGTCGTGTAGACCTAGAGTTTCCAGGCTGACTACCTGCGTTGTGTCACTACACAACGGCCGTGCCGACCCAGGTCGACACGGGTTCCTCGTCTCTACGAAAGGCCTCCCGAAGGTCGGCGTGCTCTTACAGCCCTGCCGAGCCCTTGGTATCCGTACCATTGCGGCCTGGGCGCCCTTACAACTACTGAAGTCATGACATTCCTCATGTAAAACTATATTTACAGCTTCATAAGCTACAAGGAGTTTGACCCTTGGCCAAATTACAAGATACAAATATCTTAAAGGTCCTGAATTACCTTCCAAAGTGCTTACGACTCAATCTACACTAATAAGGCTTGTCGCAAGCTTTCTTCTAACTTCAGGACCTACTCGACGACCTCTACAGCCACTGTGGAGGCAGCTGCCACACAGCCACCTCTACTCGCGCACCAACCGGTCTCCTGCAGCGCCCAGCATCAAGTCTGAGCTTCGCCGCAAGATTGCAGAAGGTCCGAGCTTTAACACCAACCTCGCCGGGTGGAGCGCAGCACCCACCAGCTTCACCTCAGGCCCGAAAGTGTTAGGGCCGACGATGCAGCTACTGCTTCATACTCCTCCTGGGTTCCTCGGCGGGACTGGGAGAAGAGGCCAATCGAGTTCTTCGAGCCTCGCAAGCATTCTTCTAGCTCCAAGCATGAACTACATCAACCCTACACTCTGGTGGGCGGACACACACCCATGGCATGGCAATATTACTACACTGGATCATCTTGAATCACCTTTGAAGATTGGTACGGTTTGCTTCAAGCCTTGGGTACCTATTTATACCATCAAGCACCTACCATTCAGTCTTCTCCGCAAGCCAACTTGCGTGGCGCCCTTATCCTCAAGAATCACTATACCCTCGTGGAGCATGACGTTACTGTTCGCCCGTGGGAGGCATTGGCTTGCTTGTCCCCTACCTGACCACGTCCCGAAGTGCCTTTGTCTTCAGCGGCCAACATCGACCTGTGCTATGTCTGCAAGCTGGCCCGTGACCGTACAGACCTCCCGGCGTCTCCGTCGTCGCCTACTTCAGGTTGCCAGACCTCCTGGCGTCTCCGCCATCGCCCACTTCAGGTTGCCAGACCTCCTGGCACGCCGTCTGCAGAACGAGGACGTCGACCTCACGATTAGATCGGAGGGCGGCGGCGAGGAGGTCGTCGTCGAGGGAGTTCTTCGTGCCGTCGCCGAAGATGATGCTAGGTCCCGCCACCATGCTGCACAGCTAGCTCCCGATCATCCCTACCTGGCGCACCAACTGTCAGGGGGTGAGACCTGGACAGATCCGCTAGGGGGTTGCCCTAGAGGTTTGCAGGTTAAGGGAGGATCGGGACCTAAGAGCGTAGGTGGTTATGCACGGGATGCACACGGAACTAGGCGAGTATGGCGGCGAGGAACAAGGGGACAAGGGGTTTTAGACTGGTTCAGGCCTCCGGAGAGTAAAACCCTACGTCCAGTTTGGTGGTGGATTATGCGAGGATGAGTTGTCCCTGTGCATAGAGCCCTAGGCCGCCTTATATGGGGGGACGGGCTAGGGTTTGCATGCGCAGGTCGGTTGACCCGTGTCAGGGTCAGTTACAACTGTGGGAAGCTTATCTCCCGGATTACTAGGAGTATCCTGTGATACTCGGAGCTACAGGCGGCGGCGCGCCAGGTCGCCGTGTCTTGACTTGCACGCCAAGACTTCGCGGGTCTTTCGGGATCCTGATCAGGTCGCCCACAGTCTTCGGAGGTGCGGATAAGGTCGCTGGGCCCACTTGTCAGGTCGGCGGGTCTTCTGGAAGGTCGGGTCCACTTGTCAGGAGTCCCTGGCCGGTGGGGACCCATGGGTACCCATGTCTCTCAGAACCCCATGCAAAGATATCGTCCGCATAAGCTCATACCGTGACACATCTGGATCATAGCTCCAATCCTTCAACTTACTTCCACAGGGAGATCTCAATGTCGAACTCAAGTCTTGAACAATCCGGAGACCCCTGCTCCTTTTCTTGCATCTTCTCAAATGTGTTAGAAGAGAACTTGTCCCTGCACCTCGTTTGGCAGCCATCTCAATATCACAATGCTTGCACCTTCCTTTCACAACTACCCCATCTTCAATGATTGGTTCGAATTCTTTCCAGCATTGGGATCTGAAATTTTTTGTTGCTCTTTCAATCGCTGCTCTGACAGATGGATCAACTTCCTCAGATTGGTGAAGGTTATTGTCAACATCTGTATCACACATTTCAGCATCTTCATTGTTACCTGTCAACAAAAGAAAGATTAACCGGTCCTCCGTGGCTGAAGCCATGCACTTTCACAGATAAATATGAAGTTTCCACTTTAGTGCAGATGAACTTAATAAAAGGGTAAAGCACTTGAAAACAGTATCATCACTAGATCAGTCAATCAAGAAAGAGATTAGCCTGATTTGGGGCTAATGGGACAATGGACAGACAGAGTTACTAAGTTTGCGTGAAATACACGGTTTTGATTGCTGTTACAAGTCACTGCCAGATATGCTTTGCTGTTAACTAATCTTAGTCAGTCTGCCCTACTCTAGTGATTATTAGTAAGCTGCAAATGAGGAACACATGGGGGTGCAGTGCAGAGGAAGTTGCGTTAGCAGACTAGCAGAGTAGTATTATGCTGCAGAAGTGCAGATTATATATGGTTCACTGATCATGAGCTAAAGTAAGTGACAAAACGGCCACTTGAACCCTGCACAACACGGCTAGGAATTTCAGACAACATTTCATTTCTCTCAAGAATACACGTCTGTGTGTATCCTTTTACAACCAGGAAATAAAAAGGCTGCAGTTCATTTGTGAATGGAAAAGTAAAAAACACTTGTGTTAATAGGGTTGCACAAATAAGCTGCATATTAAAGTATTTTCCTTTTAAAGAAAATGTTAATCCAATGCCAAGATAGAGAATTGTAAATATCAAGGCAGCACATTAAGTAGTAAAGGATTAGGGTGTGCCACAGTGCCAATTGGACAATTGTAAAAAAAAAATGCACCATAGAAAGTGTATAAACCTATGGCAATGTCACATTAACAGAAACAGTAGGATAAAGCTATACTACATCTGAAGTATTATTGTGAACACACAGTGGTGTACCCAGGTGGTGTGGTGGACTGACTACTGGTGCTCGTGGTGGTCGGACAGACAGTGAGCAGCGCAGCCAACACAGCCATCCCACTGGATTTATGCCGGCCGGCCTGCTGGTGTGGCTACTGGCTGCATGCATGCGCGGCTTAGCTTTCAGGTACAGCGGCAAGAGCACAGGCGTCGGATTAGTTAACAAGAAGCCTGATTGCTGCCCTGACCATGTGTGTGTTCATATGCAGGTCATGTCGATAACATAAACAAAACAAGACGGTCTAACAAAACCACAGGAAGTCTATGCAGGCCATGTGATGCTTTCTCACTACTGTACGTATTAGCATGGGGAAAATGGCAAACAGTTTACTGTGATGCTTTCTCACTATCAGTTTACTGATTTTAGATTTTGGATCCATGCAGGAATCGACGGCCAATGATGTAAGCACTAGCATTGAGAGCTTAATATTTCAATAATACATCTGACTAAATCTAAACCTGAAAATCACTCAGCATTGAGAGCATAATATTTCAATAATAAATGTTTGCATAAAAGAAGATGCTCTCGGCAGGCATACCAGTATATGTCGGCGAAGTGGCCGTCAGCGGGGACCACACACGATATTCATTCGGAAGATTAGGACTTGCGCTGTTGGACAGTGGTGGGGAGTAGCTTCAGGTAAAAGAAAAGTTCTTGTCAGAAGAGTAAGTAATATGGGGAGTCACGGGATAGAGGTGGTTAGTTGTGGACAGTTTGGTCCTTATCTTAATCAGTTTGTAATTTCGGCAAGGTTTAACTTGGACCAACTATTAATTTTTCCCCTGAAACTTAACAATCAGCCTACAGGTAACAACTGACTTAGGACTTCCACTGTTGGATGGTAGTGGGGAGTAGCTTCAGGTCAAACAAAAGCAAATTTGCCCGTGGTGAATCAAATCATACCAATAAAAAAACTAGTGTATGCAAATCACATACAACAATCAGTCTTGTGAAAAAGAGTAAAAGCAATTAAACGTCAAACTATTAAATATTTGAGCATATAAGTTCGCAACTCTCTCCTGATTATCTGTGGTAATAAAGGTTCGTGATCACTACACTATATGGAACACTCTATAATTCTAGTTTATACTTATTTGTGGTAATACCCAGGTTCATGATCACTAAACTATGGACCATGTACTGCGCTTTATCTTACTGTCAAAGGTGTCAAAGGATTATTACAGAGATACCAAACCAATTCACCAATCGATTGGATAGCATACATATATTCTAGCTGCAGGTAGGGTGGGAATAGATCGATACATTATCTCAAAAACTTTACATGGAGCTGGGACAAGATCGATACAGGTAGCTCACACATCACAGGAACAAGAACAAGAGCAGACTCAAAAAAAAGAAGAGGCACGACTTTATCTCACCATAGATCAGGATGCTGGGGGAGAGGGGTTGACTCGCTGCTTCCATGGAGCTCGTGACTGTCCAAGGCCATGTCGGCAGGGGGCAAGAATGACGGGGATCCGGCCATTGAAACCCCTTCGACGGCGATTTGACTTCTGATCCGGGAGGGAGGGGAGGAACGAGGTCCTCGCCGGCGGCGGGAGCGAGTGGAGGGCGAAGGCACTGGGCGCCGCGACAACGGCGGCGGGGACCCAATCTGGGAGGCCGGTTCACCTTCTGACGGCAGCGTTCTTGATCTAGTGGCTGCGGAGGAGGAAGACTCGGAGGAGAGCGGAGCCGGCCGGGAACAGCGCTGCACCGCGCCCTCGCCGCGAGCAGGTTCGACCCTAGGGTCACCGTGGGCTATCAGGAGCACGACCCTCTCGCCCCTTTTTTTAGGAGCGCCCCGCGTCGAACCGTGGGCTGAATTAAGGAGCGGAGCGACTTCACAAATGGGCCGACCCGAACCCTTTACAGGTATAGGACGTGTGTAGTGGGAGGTGATGATGGACACATCAGATGGTGGTGTGTCAGCCTGGGCACAAAATACCGAGAACCGAACCGAAATTTACCGAAACTGAAATATTCGGTTTCGAGTTTTCAGAAACCGAAGCACCGAGGTAAATACCGAAACCGGAAGGAACTTACATAAAATTCGATAAGTTTAAGTGTTATTATATTACTGATGGTACTATTATAGATTATTATATTATGTAATTTTGGCACTCACACTTATAGTCATGTGGACTTTTATATGTATTTGTATTTTGCACTATTATTATCTATGAAATCATGTCAAAATTAGTTTTGGAACATGCTATTACATCTTCTTTGGGATCGATTCGGTACTGTTCGGTAAATATCGGAACCGAACCGAATTTACCGATACTGAATACCCTCGATACCGAGTTTTTTTAGGAACCGATCGGTATCGATTTCTCAGGAACCAAATTTACATAGGTATCGAAGAACCGAACCGATCGGTTCGGTATTTACCGAATGCCCAGGCTGAGTGGTGTGTGACAACGCAAGAAAGATCGGAGGTCACTGCAACCCTTCTCTCAAGCGTCATGTGGAACTATAGATTTTCCATTCCACGTGGATCTCGTGGCGGCGAAGGAGAGGCGCTGCCGCTGGGGAGTGGGAGAGGGATGTCGGGGACGTGGCGCACCGGAGCCAAAGAGGCGGTGGCGATGGGGTGGCCCGAGGGATGAGGTGTGACGGAGGGGACTCGTAGCCGGAGCCGGAGCAAAGAGGAGGCGGTGGAACTAGCGAGCGGCACCTGACTGAAAAGAAAAGAAGCTAATTATAGCAACTCAAAGAGCTTCTCTAAAAATCACTAACTAAAATTCTGATTTGGCTAGTATGTAAAATGAAATAGGTAGCAAAAGGTTGATGAAATCCAACAGACTAGCTAAAATTAACAGGGAAGGAGGAAGTGGAGGTGGGACCGGAAGGGCGCGAGAGAGGGGATAGCTAACGGGACTGGCTAGCAAAAAATGACTAGCGAAGCCCTCAGTTTAGCTAGCGGAGGATAACGAGAGTAACTTTAGCTAGTCTGTTGGATTGAGTTTTTGGACAAATTTTTCATTTTTTAGCTAGTGAAGCCAAGATAGCTAGTCTCTTGGAGTTGCTAAGTGGCAGGTGAATAATTTTAGCAAGGTTGCTCCCTCAAAAGCGAGTGAAAGCAGGAGAATAATTGGTTTTGAATTTGTACCGAAGAGAAAATTGCTTTTAGGTAAAAGCAACATAAATTTTGAGTTTTTTATTGGCTTTTTTGCAAAATCACGAGTTGGAAAGTTCAACCCAACACGCCTCTTGCTTGCGAGTTGGAGATTTTTTGGAGCAGATGATCGAATCGGAGGCAGATTCCGGAGACGGGAAGGAAAGGGAGCCGACAGCGCCTAGGATTAATTGCGACTTGCGAGGTAATATATAGCGACTTCGCGACGCCCTTGCCCTAGCCCTAGCCCGAGATTCGAGAGGCCATGGAGGAGGCGATGGAGATGAGCGAGAGGCCAGGCAACAACGTGAAGCCGGCAGGAGCAAAGAGGACGAAGACCGTGAGGGTGAAGCAGGAATACATCGCCACGCTGCTCGCTCGCGCCCCGCGCAAGCCCTACCCCTTCCTCCCCGAGGAGTCCATCCAGCAGATGAACCCCAAGAGGCAAGAGAAGATGCGAGCCCTACAGGCCAGGATTGCAGCTACAATCAAGGTGACGCGCGACGAGGAGGAGGACATCCTCGAGCAGTACCACGTCAAAGGATACGCCGAGGTGGAGGTCGAGGTCAAGGACGAGGTCGAGGAGAGCGCCGTCGACATGGGAAATTAGGCGGCAGTTCAGGGGATCGGTTAGTTTAAGAGGAAGGAGTAAAGCTTCACTAGTAGACAGTAGTAGTCTAATTATACTTTTGTATTTGTATGGGTGTCGTCTGTCGTGCAATCTATCACCCAATGTTGCAAGATTCTTCACACAAGCAAACACATGTAGCTTCCCATATGGCTGCATATTTTGCAATGTTAACTGCATCCCAATGTTCCAAGATCCTATCACACAAGCAAAACAGATAGTATGGTTGCATACTTTGCAATTTTAACTGCACCCGTTCTGGCTCCGTATGGTTGCATACTTTGCAATTTTAACTGCACCCGTTCTGGCTCCTCGTCATCCTAGTCGCCGGCCAAATTCCGGCCACCGTCGTCGGTGGTCGCCAGCCAACTTCCGGCCACCGTCCTCCGCTCGTCAGTCACGTGATCACGTCGTATAGCTTCAGAATCCGGCACGGACGGAGTGGCAGATTGACATTGCTCTAGTTTTTGCTTCACGGCCCAACAGATCTTCCAATTTCGGCCCGGTACAATAGAGTTTGCTTTAAAAAAACTAGAGCGGCACGTGGACCGACCCAGGGGCACACACACTTTGATTATTAGATCATATAGGTTGTCTACATGGCTTTTCTAGTAAATCTAAATAAATACTAGCTTCTTCTTTAGATCATATAGGATGTCTACATGGCTTTTCTAGTAAATCTGAAGAAATACTAGCTTCTTCTTCCTTAGAAAGTAAGGCCTTAATTATTGCGCTACTAGGCAATCATCAGTTCATCACACGATGCAATATTATATTAAACTAGTGAGGTGCCCGTGCGTTGCCACGGGCATTGGACACTAAATGATTGTATCTTCCCATGCACTTAAGTATTTCTTCCATCGCAAATACATATTTTAATTTTTAAAATTCATAATTGATAATAAGAACAATGAAAGTAACCATATGCTTAGTAGGAGTAGGTCACTCTTGGTATTCTACAAAGCTGATTTTTTTTATAAAAAAAAGATTAACAAGACAACTCATTAAGAGCACCAGCAATGCTGATAAGAAGGAATCCAACTGTGTTTGTTTGGGTTCAGTGATAAACCATAGAAAAGAGTGCAGAAAATTGCTGGCAAAGTAGTTTTTCACTTTTTCAACGGGTTTTCACTTTGTCAATTAGGCTAACAATCTCCGCATGCAGTTTCGGGATTCATTACAGTCTACATAACAAACAGTGAGACCAGGCAGAAAATCTGGCTTGTAGTCATAAAAACTTCTTAATGCCGTCTAGGAATTTACATGATCATAATTTGGGTGTTCAAAGCAGTTTGCGTGAAATGAAATAGTTCGGGTGCGTTTGGCAGGGCTCCGGCTTCGGCTGTGGCAGCTTCGGCTGTAGCTGTGCTGGTGGAGCGGATTCTGCTGAATCCGTTTTAGGAAAACATTTGGCAAAACAGCTTCTCTTGACTGTGTAATGTGGATAAGGGGTGAAATGTTCATAATGCCCTTCACTTTTCTTTTGATTTTTTTCTCCTATTTTCTCCTTTCCATTTTCTTTTACTTTTTTTTCTTCTCATCTTCTTCTCTTATTTACCTTTTTTTTTCTTCCTTATCTCCACCGGAAGCCCATCGTGGCCTTAGGGCATGTACAACCCACAGACGGGAGGCTGTCTGCTGAACCTCGATTTTAGCATACAGACAGATGTACAGACAACTCATACAACCCACAGACAGAGAGCCCGTCTGTAAGCTGTTTAATGCATTGTATGGAGGTTAAGATCAACTACAAATGCAGTTGTGTATACCATTGTGTGGCTATTTAATTGAATAATGTCAAGCATAACTAATAGAAACATGATTACAATAATTTTAGGAATCGTAAAAAATAATTATTATATTGTATATAGTTACAACGATATTTGTCTACTTTTCTTTGTTTCCATAGCGTTGCAATATGTGCTCGATTAGATCTTCTTAAGTTCATGAATTTATACAAAATATCACTACAAAGCTTGGATTATGGTTGTCATTTGTACAATATATTTTTCCTTTTTTCATACAATATTTGTTTTCTTCGTTAGCATTTTTTTATTCCTTTCTCATTTTCCCTTTGCTCTTTTCTTAAAAAAATGCTAGTAACCGGCCGGCCGTGATGCGAGGTGAAAGTTCCAGAAGCTAACGTGGCAAACGATCTGTCCACCTGCTCCACGCCTTCTCTATTAAAAAAATGCTCCACGCCTTCATCTTTCTCCAGGAAGCTACGTGGCCTTTTGCTATCCACGCACGGAAGGAAAATATCAAGGCTTCCTTCTATCTTGTTGTCGTGGAGAGGGAATCCTTGAGAAGAAAGGAGAGTGAGCAGCAGAAGAGAGTGAAGGACACGAGAAAGGACAGGACGCGGCGTGCGAGCTCACCCACAGGCGCGCGGCGTGCGAGCTCCGCCCTGGCGCCCTCTCACCCCCGCCGGGGAGCGGCGAACGCAGGTGGGCAACTCCCTCACGAGCTCCCGGCACGAGTCTGGTGGCGACCTCCCTCGCCGGAGGCGCGAGCGTGGCGGCTTCCTCCTGCTCCCCTCCCCGGCGGCTTCCTCCTGCTCCCTTCCCAGTGGCCTGCTTCTCCCCGCGCGAGGTTCGGCCTCGGCCTCGGCCTCGGCCGGAGGGGTGCGCAGGCGGTTCTCCGTCGCGGCTCGCCGTCCTCCCCGGACTCCACCCTTTTCCGCCACACTATTGTGGATTTCGCGCGCAAAAACTCCCGTAACCGCGGGGGATCCGTGTCGCTGTCGCTTCGGGGAGACGAGGCCGTACAACGGAGCTCCGCCCCGTCTACTCCGCCTGGGAGAACGGGACGTACCCGTCACCTCGCGAGACGACGCGGAGCCCGTCGGTAGCCCTGTGCGGGAGCTGTGGTCAACGCAGCTCCCCGGTCGGTCATGCCCCGACACCGCCCGATGCTGTCCTGCCCCACAGGGGTGTCGGCGGCCAGGAGAATGCGCCTGTCGCCGGCATCGCAGATCCGCCAGGAACTCGGGTTGGGGAGGTAGGAGAAGGTGAGGTCGACGAGCTGCGCGAGGGCGCGTCCGGCCGACGCGGACCGGTGCGGCGGCTCGGCGTGGTGGAGCGAGCGAGGGTGGCTTCGGACGGAGGAGCAGGCTTCGGACGGGAGGAAACCGACGACGGGCCGGCGGTAGAGGGACCTGTCGCGACGGAGGAAGCGGACGACGCGGAGGAAGGCGGGGGTGAACGACACCACCGTGCTTAATAGATTGGTATAGGTATAGATATAGATTGGTATTTGTCAATTTGTGTATCTGTTATTACGTGTATAGTATATTGAACAAGTATATCTCCATGATTTATGTCGGTTACGTGCATGTCCTTTCTCTATCTTTATTTTCCGTCTCTGTTACACCTCTTTCCTTGTCTGTTACGTGCATCTCTGGACGAGTCGGAGGCAGACTCCGGAGCCGGGAAGGACCCGACAGCGCCTAGGGTTGCGACTTGCGAGAGGTACTCATATATAACGACGGCGCGGCGCCCTTGCCCCTACCGCGAGATTCGAGAGACCATGACTCCGGCGGCGGCGATGGAGATGAGCGAGAGGCCAGGCGACACGAAGCCGGCGGCGGCGGGGGTCAAGAAGACGAAGACCGTGAGGGTGAAGCAGGAATACATCGACTGGCTGCTTACTCGCGCCCCGCACAGTTAACTTCAACAATGCCTTGAGTTTTTTCTAATCCCTCCACAACTGGGAATGCCCCACTGCCTTCTGTATCAGGTACGAAATGCAAACATTCAGAAGTTAATGCTGGTCCATTCAGTAAAAATATTTCAAGATTACGGCATTGATGAATTTGGGTTGTTCAGACATCATTTGTAATGCAAGATGACAAATAAGCTATGAACCATCTTGAGCAAGGTTTGTTCCCTTCGTGAGCAATATTATGATAATATCAATTGTTTTCACTCTCAATGTGTGTGAATAGTGAGAAAAATTGCAGACTGTGTCCTGTTTGAGCAAAGATTCAATTTATGATTTAACTTCCTGTGGTTCGATTTGAACTGGTGCAGCAGTCATTGACCCAAGCTATGAGGTCTAACATCTTTCTGACCCAGCCTCAGCCCTAGGAGCAGTCTATCCAGTGAGCATGCTAGCAATCTATGGCTCTAATTAAACATGTTGATTTATCTTGCATAGGAATTATCTTTATTCTTAAAAAGCAATTTGAGGGTGTGTTCCATAGCTTCATAATTCATGTATTTTGTCAGACTATTCGAATTACTCATCCTGCTCATAGTACATTACTCAATTGGTGCATCATAGTACAGTACAGAGCTAAGAGATAAATTAGTGTGTCAGTATACACAATCCAATTCAGAACAGCTTCATCTAATAATATGCAATTTTTTAAGCTCATGTCAGTTAAGAGTTCTACACATTGTTTTTTTGCAACTAACTTGGGTCAATGTAGGTGGGTCTAACTAACTAACTCACTCACTCTAAGTGAATGTTTTTGCTTATTTCACACTTATTATCTTGTATTATTAAAACTGTTAATTCCTGCTTCTGATATTGCTTTCTCTTTAGAACTAAGGTTTAATATTGGTTGGTGCTGCTGATCGGATCTTTGGAGTTGCTGCTTTGCCTTCTCTTGTGCACATCTACAACACATTGCAAGGGTAGGTCCACCTTCCCTGCACTTGGAATATCAGTGGAGAGATGTTTAAATGGGTACATTATTGCTTTCTTATAAAAAAATATTAAGATCAGTAAGAAAATTAAGAGGAGGACAAGATCACATTGTTTTACATTGGTGCTCGACAACCATTCATGTCACATTGTTCCGCCCAGCTGTCCTACCATGCTGACTAGATCACGCTGTGAAGATTTATTTTCACATTATTATTATTTCATTGAATACTTCTTTTCATAGGAAAGCTGATTTAGATCCTAATCCCTGTGTTTGCAGATATGATTGCATATACTGTACACTTGAATGGGCATTCAATTCAACAAATATTGTCCTAACTGACCATGAGTAAGTCTGATCAATAGTATTTTCCTTCTTCCTCTCAGTCTGCTTGCAATGCAGTACTTTAGATGGCTTAAACCATTTTGGGATCCATCTGATGGTTTGTTGATGTATATTGCTGGGGCCACAGGGATAATGTTGGGTGCCGCCTCATGACTGACCAGAGATCTGCTAATACAATAGGGAAGTACTTCACTACATTGTGCTATTCTGCTGATGGATGTTATATTTTAGCTGGAGGAAACACCAAATACATTTGCATGTATGATGTCGGACAACAGGTTAGCAAATCTTTCTTGTGACAATTGTAAAATTGAATCATAGTTTCATATTATATCGATAATCTTAAAGGCGTCTCCAGTTTATATTCTCTACAAACTTGCTAGATATTATAACTATTTTCTAACCAATGTTTTGTTGCTTAACTGAGTGTCAGAAATATTTAAATGGTGGTGCCATGAAATAAGTCATCATCATTTAGTTAGCAACCAAAATCGGAAGCCACTTCTGAATTTTGTCCAATCCACTTACTGTGGTGAATGCATTTTTTTGACGAGACATAACTGAATGGTTTTGGTATTTTGAGAGACAAAAAAGAAAAAGGTGCCGCATAATGGTTATTGAGATATTTTTTCTTTCTGAATTTACATGATTAGTGTGAAAATTGATATGAGCTCTTATGTAGAAAAGCTCCACTACAATGTTTATACGATTAGTGTGAAAATGCTTCGATTTTTTATCATTATGATATCAACATATAGTGTTTCGAGTCATATTAGTGTTGTTTCTATCTGAGAACAAAAAAAGCAATGCATTCTGCAGAGCTCATACGATGAATAAGGAGGTATGGTTGCATCTCTTACGTCTGAGCTTGTAGCATCATGGGGCTTTAGTGAGGTGCAGTTTACCAATATAATGTTGAGGCCATTACTAATGTTGTTGAGATTGTTCAGGTATGGGTATGCTGCCTATTTGATTGCACATGTAGATAATTAAATCATGTGCATGAAACTAAGATCCAGAGATGGCTGTATTTTTTTAAGCAAATGCAATGCAAGTACTGCATATAGATGGATGCTACATCTTTTTATTAGAGTTCAGCTTCAGAATTACTTACGATGGAGGCAACATCTTTCAATTACTTGAAATTTCCTTGCCGAGCATGTTAGATTATTGTAAATAAAATTTTGGATTGAGAAGATCTATGTGTTTCATAGGTGCTGGATTAATTTTCTAGATGCTTAATGTGATATGTAGACTTCAATCAGATTTATTTAGTAATCCTTTGATTATAGCACTTGACATTGGTTATAGAACTCAACCAAAACTCAGCCAAATTTTTATGCGAGTGATTCTATAGATGATTTTCAGATGCCATCCTCTTAGTTTTCGTAAGAACAAATTTGTTAATTCCTTTTGCACTAACTCTCAGTGTGGCTGCACTAATTCTATGATTTATGTTTACAGTTTGATAATTTCAGAACATGCTATGACTGTGTCTCAAACGGTCACATCTAGATTCTTTTATTTGCAGGCCACACAATAGCAATCATCTGGTTGGACAGATACCCCAAATCTTTCAGCACCCATTGGGCTTGCATATTTGTAAGAGCACTTTGACTTGGCTAAATAGTTCAATACTATACAATCATTAACTGATAATTTCAGGCTTCTTAGCAATGACAATTATTTCAGGCATATATGATATCTGAAATTCTTTGCATCTTTTATGTCTACAACTCATCAATTGTTGTCTCTTAGGTATAATGCAGAGAATATCCTGAGATCCTCGTAATTCTAATTATTTTTTACATTTGTTTGATATCCTTCATAGATGCTCATTAGAATTTTAGTTGTTCCACGACCAAACATGAGTGCTTGAGTGTATAACGAATTTTTACTATTTATTTTTTTTACTTTCATCCTTGTAAACTTTTGCGTTAATTGTTGTTCTACCGGCTTCGCAGTTTACAAAGGAGGCAGGGAATAAAATGGAAGAGGTCAAATTGCAAGTCACCTATATTGCTCGTCCACATCCACCCTCTCCTGCTATAGGTCAACCTGTAGAAGGTTCTTTGGCTAGGGTTTCTGAATCATAAAATGGAAATGGATCTGTTTAGGGATTTTCACCGGAGTGAGTTACTTGACTCAAAACTTACTTGTTTCCCATTTTTTCAGTGGGGAATAATATTTTTCTTCAGAGGGGGATGATATAAGGATAATATATTGTTTGAAATTATTGCAGGCACTGAGAGCGTATTGAGCCTCGAGACAATTAAATAACTTCAGAGATGCATAGGAAATTTGGCTTGATTGGAGAATGAACTGATTTTATATTCAGTTCGGTAGGTAATAAAATCAACTTTGCTATATCTTTCAAACTAGATATTGCATCAAGTGTGTGTGGAAACTGGGTTGGTTCAACTCTTCCATCTTCTATTCAAATCATAGCTGCAGTCGTGAAATGCTTAGGAAGGAAATTTAGTTGTGGTGATGAGTTCGTATTTGTTCTAATTAAAATTCAAGCATTGCAATTTCTAAGTGAAATAAGCTTTTGATCTTACGCAATGTTATTGACCAGTTCTTACTGGAATGGCATTATTCATGATATGACCATAATGTCTGTCAGGACAATTTGCATTCCATTATTTATTAGCATCATGTGTTTTACATGATTTTTTAGAATAATGAATAATGATTATTTTGTTCAGATGCTCGTAGCAACGCACGTGCAATTTCCTAGTCTATCTTTATTTTCCGTCTCTGTTACACCTCTTTCCTTGTCTGTTACGTGCATCTCTGGACGAGTCGGAGGCAGACTCCGGAGCCGGGAAGGACCCGACAGCGCCTAGGGTTGCGACTTGCGAGAGGTACTCATATATAACGACGGCGCGGCGCCCTTGCCCCTACCGCGAGATTCGAGAGACCATGACTCCGGCGGCGGCGATGGAGATGAGCGAGAGGCCAGGCGACGCGAAGCCGGCGGCGGCGGGGGTCAAGAAGACGAAGACCGTGAGGGTGAAGCAGGAATACATCGACTGGCTGCTTACTCGCGCCCCGAGGAGACCATCCGGCGTATGCCCTCCGAGTATCAAGAGGATATGCGAGCAGACGAGGCCACGATTGCAGCCATCATCAAGGCGACGCGCGACGAGGAGGAGGACGTCCTCGAGCAGTACCGCGTCAAAGGATACGCTGAGGTGGAGGTCGTGGATGAGGAAGACGTTGACATGGGAAATTAGGCAGTGCAGGGAATCGGTTTGAGAGGGAAGGAGTAAGGCTTCAGTAGTCTATTTATACTGTATTTGGTATGGGTGTCGTGCAATCTGTCCTATCTATCGTAGCTGTAGTTTAAGCTTATCATGGTGTAAGGGATCTATGGACGACAACCTGTGTTATGTCATTATCATGGTGCTAAGTGGCTAATGTTATCGAATCTCCTCTTTAATTATGTTGGTAATGTCATTCTGTTTAACTGGATGGGTACGTATGATTGATGTTAGCGAATTGCAATTTGCAATTCTCGTTGATGATCCTACCAATAACTCCAGCTTCTGAATCTAAACAGCCATCTTTTAAATCTGTATGTGCAATTTGCAATTCTTGTTGGATGACCCTACCAAGAACTCCAGCTTCTGAATCTAAACAGCCTTCGTTTAAATTTGTATGTGCAGGTTTCAGCGGTCTGGTTGGATTTTAATTATCATGTTGCTTTGTTTTTTCTAGAACTGATTGCTAGGAGCTGCTTAATTATGGTCATTGCATAACTAAAATTCAATTTTCAAGGTTACAAAGATCTCACTGGTGATCGATCGCCCCTTGCCTTCTTCTGTATTACACCAATACAGTGATGCATACTATTGCCGTCGGCCTCTTTCCTCTGCATCAGTGATGGTGTGCACAGTGATATACATGAGCTTCATGACAGACATGATGTGGTTGATTACTTTTATGCAGTTATTTAAATTAGCATTGTGATATTACTGGATTCTCTTTCAGCATGCTCTTGATGATCATATTGCTCACTGTTGTAGAGTATGCAACGAACTGCTTCCACCTGAGCTTCAGATAGCTAAATTTAGTATATGATGCATATATAGTAATAGGATGGTGTTTATTGGCTCATAATGCCCTGCGCACTTTAGCTGCTGCTTTTCATACAGATTTGCTCTCTGCGATGGGAAATAGTACTGCAACTCAATTGCGAGAAATCGACCTCCCTGTTCTGATGCTCTCGTATATTAGTTCTGGTTGTTTGTTGGTTAATTGTTATAGGTATAAACGTGTCAATTTTTCAACAATGCATCAATGTTCTAAAAAAAATAGACCTGGGGGGGGGGGGGGGGGTAGACGGTCCCCGGGCATTTGCCTAACAAGAAGGCACGACCTTCTCCACGGTTGCTCCCTCAAAAACCAGTGAAAGCAGAAGAAGAATTGCTTTTCGATTTGTACTGAAGGGATAATTGCTTTTAGGTA
Organism: Cenchrus fungigraminus; assembly: GCA_036936925.1. Classification (NCBI taxonomy): domain Eukaryota; kingdom Viridiplantae; phylum Streptophyta; class Magnoliopsida; order Poales; family Poaceae; genus Cenchrus; species Cenchrus fungigraminus. Next base: position 114,198,673 of record CM072773.1, on the reverse strand, counting down.
AAAGTATTCATAAATTTTGAGTTACTAGCAAAATACCTGTGCGTTGCCACGGTAATATCAATTGTGTTTTTAAAACTCATGAAATTTTTTCTAGCACTAAATTTTGGATAGCTACACATTTACTAGAAAGCAAAAAAAAAGGTTTAATTACAATACTAATTAAATTTGGGTAATGACTTGTTACCAGCCGGCTGTAACCTTGCGCATCGCACAGCCGCAGCCCACACAGCCCTGCTTCCCCACGTAATAATAAGGCAGCCCAACAACCTTATCCGTTGTCCCACCCGCCTCTCTTCTCCTCCCGTTCTCCCCCAACATCCCATCCATTTCTTCTCTCTCCCTCCCGGTTCTAGACGCGGCGGGGTTGCTTCCCGCGGCACGACCGCATCCACGCCGCCCTGGAGGGCCTTCGAGGAGCACCTCAACGGCTCAACGCCGCCGCCTATGCCGCCACCCCTCCCTCCTCCAAGCGTCGCGATGGGGGCAAGCGCAGCAGGGCTGCCGCTACCGCTACCCGTCCCCGCCGACCCCTCCGCCGCAGCCGCCGATTCGGAGTCGTCCCGAGTCCCTGGAGCCCCCGGCCGAGGCAGAGGTCATACCAGAGCCCGCCTCCTCCCCGCCCCTCTGTCGTGCCCTTCGGCGACGAGCGCGCGACAGTGTCCCCTCCTCCCCCCGGCTAGGGCACGCGTCGGCATCTCGTCGTGAGGTCGTGCGGCGGCGCCCCCTTGGGAGGCCGAGGCGGCCTCCGAGGCGCGCGTGACAGTGGACCTTGGCAGGAGCCTGCAGCGGCAGCCCCCACGGAGGCCGGTGCGGTCGCCTCTAGGGCGCGCGCGGACTCCATGTCCTTGCTAACTGCTCTCCTAATTTATGCACGCACAGGATTGGCACCTGGTGAAGCAGATGGCCGAGGATCACCCAGCCTTCGTCCCCTGCTTCTTCCTGCACCCATGGTGAGCATTGATGATCCGTTGGCCCCTGCCTACCTCTCGTGCAGCTTTTGCTGATTATGCTATTTTGTTTGCTTGACTTTGATAGGTGGGTCCCCAGAGGTTGTTGGATTGGATGGATTTGTTTCAGCGGTTCTTAACCAAAACCCCGGAGGTGACTGCTGGGGAGGTGAGATTATCCTCCGTTCAAAATCCCCAGTCCACTAGCTGGTGTTAAACTGCTAATATTGTTTTACCAGAAATTGAATTGTGGTAACTATATGGACCTCTGGGTTGTTCTAAGCTTCAAAGTAAGGCTTCCGTAGCAGGAATTTGGTTATGTTAGTATGCTCAGGTGGTTTGTGAGATTCAAGAATTGGATACATTGTTCCGGTGCCTTTAGGCCCTCCTGCTACTTCAGTTCTATAGCTAAGGCTGTCATTTATGGATGAGAAATTGAATTTGTTGTGAATCATAATTTTCTTTTATGTATCTAACAAAAGGAGCAAATTATTTGTTCAAACTCCAAGTATTTTGATTCCTAGCAACTGTAGTGCATGGTAATATTCTGATTTTTCAAATTTACTCTATACCATGAGTCTCGTAAAGATGGCTTGAGTAGGATTCACCCCCATACACTAGTGTCTGACAGTGGTGATTGTGCACTTGCCCAATACCTATTTCTTATTTTTTAAGAAAAACATGGAAGCATGTGTTGAATGGTCCAATGATGGCCTAACATTTCCCTTAATGAAGCTCTAGTACCTTCTGTCTTTTTCTTTTTATCTTATGTCATTTTTCGTATCACCCTCTTAAATACTTTGAATAGCAACTTAATATTCTTCAGTACTCAAATTACAACAATTAACCATCAATTTAGCTGATTTCAAAAGTAACTCAATTAACTAGAGAAAAAACATAGTATATATCAATATGTCCAAAATATTTTTTAGCAGTATATGAATATGTATTTCATTTCAAGTTTAACTTTTTTAGCTGGGGGTGCTGGGTTGCGTAAGTTTTTTATTTGGAGCCACAAATAACCACCGGAGTTGGTATGTGGTATGGGTGGGATTTACCCCCCATATACCCTGCAATTCCCGGTTGTGGTGGCTCTTCCGATGCACACGACTCCACCAACATCCGGTTATTTTTAAAAAATATTTTGTACCTTCTTTCTTTAAACCTGACCATCTGTTTTTGGTTTTTATGTATGAATTTTGGCGGGGCGGGCTGCTTTTTTTGGCTCTCACGATATATCAGGTTAATGCGTCCACTAGATAACTCAAACAATGCCTAGACAGAAGAAGCAGGAACCAGTTCGACAATCAGGGACAAATGTGGTACTTTTTTTTTCTAGTCTCCCTCCCTGTTCACAGTACATGCATGATAAGCTCAGTAGTAACTCAGTAGTAGGAGCTCACTTCATGCTAATTCATCTAGAACCTTTTTCTAAGAACTAGCTCATCACATCTTGAACTGTTGTTTAAATACACATACTTGATTATTTTTGTGCAGACAGCTCCCAGCTGGTTTTTGTGATTCATGTTAACAAAGTAGTGTAATTTGTGGTTTTTACCCTTTTTTTGTTTGGGATGCATGTACCACATTAAATTTTAGTTGAAACACAAGCAGTATGAACATGGCAGTTTTTTCGACTTTCCAGACTGGCTATCAAATCAACTATACAACTTAGTATTCTTGAGTACTCAAATCAGTACCATTAAGGTTCTAGTTTAGCTAATTGCAAAAAAAAAACTTAATCCATATACTGTATAGATCTATTAATTCGAGGGATACATAAGCAGTTTTTTTTTGACATTGTTGATACAGTAGAGATTTGGATGCATGTACCGCATTTGATTTGGTTGAAACACAAGCAACATGAACATGGTTTTTTTACTAGACTCGCTCCCAAATTAGCTCTACAACTTAGCATTGTCGAGTACTCAAATTAGCACCATTAAGGTTCCAGTTTAGCTGATTACAATAAGCAACTTAATCCATACATATACTATACATATCTATTAATTTTCTGTATGTCTATGTATATTTTTTCGGAAATGGTTGATATAGCAGAGTTATAATTAGCAACCCTAGGCAGAATTTTTATTAGCGATCACATAATCAGTTGATACCTGCATTTTTCAGTATGTTTTTATGATTCCATTTTTTAGCATGACCGCTGGATACTAGTTGTTAATCTTTTTTGTTTTAGTAATTCTATGTAGCTAATTTCAGATCTCCTTGTTTCCTCTTTTTTCCCTCTAGGGCCTGAGAAACAGGGTATCACCATCTAGGATTGTCAAGTTGTACCAACATCTTTCTTCTAACCAGCGCAAGATGGTCGAAAATGTCAAATTTGGCGGGCTGCTTAAGATATGTTGATGCATGCTGAACAGTATGACGGTCGTACAATCTGCAACATCTAGGAGAAAGATATGACCAATATTTGCAAGCTACTCACCTACAAATAGTTCATGCACCTAGAAAATGATGCAGATTGGAAGCACAAATTGGGCTTGGCATGAGGTACACCCACATGTCTTCCTTAAACAGCAACTTAGCAGTTTATAGCACACAAATTATAACCATTTACCCACCATATTAGATGGTTGCAAAAAGCAACTCTATCATCTAGATACGCAATATGTTCAGTATATATATATGCAATTCCAAGCAGCATAAAGGTGGGTAAACTATGTTGACTGTGTTTTTGTGTCAGAGAGGTAGGTAGTTTTTCCAGAATCTCCTAAACACTTTTAGTTGGTGAATTGCTCATGTTCTTGTATGACTTCTTATTTAGTGCAGTACAATAGTATGAATTTTTTTATAGCAGCAGCTATTTTGTCAGTTAGATGTGAGTGGTCTAATTGATTGAGAAGAGGTTGAGAGTGAGTATATTGTAGGGTATGGTGGCTCTAGGCAAAGTACTGATATTTGTTAGGTAAAGTATTGATATTTGTTAGGCAAAGTACTGATCTTAGTTAGGCAATATAATGTGTGGTTGTGTTTAACAAATGTTTGACCGGCCACAAAATTTTTTCACATGCAAGTATACTTTTTTTTAAATGTACTGAACATCTATCATGTGTACAAGTTAATGGTGAAATGTGTGACACTGAATCTGTCAAGCCATGTGTAGCCTTAGCAATTTGCAGAAAAACACTCACTATGGTGAGTAAGTACCATCAGTTTGCATGTTTGACACTTTGTAGCAGTTATCAGGATTTTGCAATACAACAGAACTTATTATACATGTATTGTTACCCCTTGTTAAGATTTAAAACTGATTATGTTTCATAATTCATATGGATCGGCTGCCTTAATACTAGGGTCACATAGAACTACCGGACAGAGTTGTTGCTGGATTCAATAAACATCCTGACCTCTTTGTCACTTTGAGCTCACATATTTCATCTTGTAAGCAACATATGCTAAATAAACAACCAAATTATTCATTTTAATCTAGCATTCTTGTCTTCTGATTTAAGCATTTTAGTGGTCTGACAATCTGCCATCTGTTTTGTTTTTCTATTGATCAACTTCATGCTTGTATCTACCTGTTGAGAAGCATGAAGCAATAACAATGATACTTCATTAGGTATTGTTGCTGAGCATCCACTCCATCTGTTTTAACTTGATTAGTACTGATAATTAGGCCCTCGATCTCAGTAATGGATTTATTTTCACCAACTTATTATATATTTTTCCTTTACATTAAACCTTACACTTATGCATCTGTTTTAACTTGGTGGTGGTGGTTGGGCCTTTGTGGATGAAGCACGGCGACCGTGATATCCCCCATGTCCTCCAGATCTGGGGATGATGATGTCAGATTAGGATTTTTTTAGAGGTTAGTATTATGCATCTTAGGTTACTATTAGGAGTCCAGGACAACCTCTAGTTTGCTGCATATGAAACACATGCCAGAATTTTATGTTTCTCACTCGCTAGGATATGCTCCTGATAAGATGCTCAATGACAAATGGATTATATATGCACCTAGAGGATGATAAGGACTGGCGGAGCAAGCTAACCCTGTCATAGGTATCCTCCCCCACATGCAAAACTAAAATGATTTTATGCATCAATTTCTCTAGTTCAGTAGGCAATTGATGATTATGTGGTAGTTAATAAAATGGAATGGAGCAAGCAAATTGTTTGTGTTGTGGATTTGTAACAAGTTCAATAGGAAATTATATTGCAGATATCGTGCAATTAAGGTTATGAAACAATCGAAACAATGCAATTGTCTAGGTAATTTCCAATCTTTTTATTTTCTTGGAGTGCCTCTGTTGTAGGATCGACTAGTTCTTTGCATCATCCAACTTTATTTTGGTTTGTTTGCCCTCTTTTTACTATGTACTGCATGCTAAGTTGGTTTTTTTCCATTGTAGAATGTCATGGAAGGAGGTCACCAGTTTTTTTTAGAAGGAACATGTATTGATCTTAGCGCATTACACCGGTCTGTTTACAAACAGGACCGGAAAGAAAAGGAAAATTACAAAGAAGTTCAAACTTCTGTTCATCTTCCTCGAAGCCTTCAGCGATCCGTTCGCCGCCGCCGTCGAAGTCGCTTCCCAATCGTCGCCGGGCACCAGAGCCAAACTCCACAAAGTGGAGGCCGCAGAGGAGGGCTTACTGCTAGGCGAATCAGCCGAGTACGCTGCCTCCCAGGCGCATCGGCCAACTCCAGTACCCACGACGCATCCTTCGTTTCCACCACCGGCAACCCGAGCAATGTTCAGATTTCTTCTGAAGATCATCTTCCTTGAGATTAACAGGGTCAACAACATCATCACCTGAAGAAGACGACGATGCGCCGGCCCTCGACTCCTGGACAGGTCTCCCCAGCCTCTCCGTTGACGTCGGAGTAGATCGCCATCGGAGAACGGAAGAAGCTGGGAGAAATTATTCCTCTGTCACACCGTCGCTTCCGCATCGCCGGCGCCGTCAGGAAAACCAAGCCGAAGAGGAGCCACGCTCCACCGGCAAAATCTAACTCCACCGCCGAACATCAGCGGCGAGTAAACCCTAAACCGACTCGATTATGACTCAATCTACTAAAGAGATGGACCCCTGCTCCCCTTGCCACCGGCTAGGAGGCCGGGGACGAGGGAGAACGGGGGCCAGAGGTGGACGCGGCGGAGGCGCAGAGACCGGCGGCGGTGCTATCCGCCCGTGTCGCCCCTCGGGGCGACGCGGGGGACGGGCGACGGTTCGTATAGCGCTACTCAGGCTCGAAGGAGGTCACCAGTTATGAAGTACAATTATGTGTATTTGAGATACCTGTGCAGCCCTGATGCTTCTTTTATTAAAGGGACGACAAGAGGAAGTAATTTTATTTGTGTAAATAGTCTATTGTAAATCCTAAATTATGCAAATTAGGTTGGTGTATTTGCACAAACAGATCAGAGATCTGCGTTCCTGCGTATCTTTTTGTTATTTCTCCCTACTTTGGGGCTCAATTTGTGTGCATAGTTAGCCGTTGGGTGTGATAATTGCATGCTTCTGACTTGACAGACGGCCGGATTAACAGACCATGTGCTGGCTTGACATGTCGTGACTGACTTGACCGCCTGAGTCAGGATTTAATCTCCTTTCCAAAAATAGGGTGACTGTACCGGAAGCTATTTCACAGCCGACTATAAATTAGCTTTGTCCTTAAATTTGTACCATTTTATTTGAAGCAGGAGAGTTTGCTAGAGAAAAAAATGCAAATGTAACCATATTTTACCATACAAAGCGAACACATTTCATGTATAGTTTGACTTAGGAAACACTGTTATTGTATAGACATAGCACACATGTTGGTACAATTGGATCCATTTCAATATAGCATACAACCAGCCTACACCGATGCTAGTCAACATCCGATATTTCCTGTGTAATTCTTGTACTCTAGCATGTATTGGATTCCTCATAAATACCATATTCTTTTTAAGTAACAAAATGGTTCTTCAATTTTGAAACTAAATAGATTCTATTTTTTTAGAAAAAATATTGTGGATCGATACATGCATGTTCTTTGTAAATTAATAAGAATATATTGTTTTTAATCATTGCGATGTATGGTCTGGTGGCGGAGGGTCTATGAGGTTTCCAGAGCTCAAGGCATTGGAGGAATGTGAGCAGTCTCCCTCTACTTCATGATCATGAAGAAGCTTCAGGCTGCTGCCGAACCCAGGAATGGTAGTCTCTCAGCAGCTGCTCTCCCAGCATGGGAACAAGCCTGTCCAACAGGCCATGCATCAACAGGCAATGAAAATTCAGTGCAAATGTCAAATCGAAGGACCACCTGTGACGACTGAAAATAGATCTCCTTGCAGTAACATTAGCCCGCATAATATGAGATGTGCAAAAGGACAGGATCTTTCAGAGATAGTTTTTAATAAGATATGATTCAGGTGGGAACGGGTGTTCGCTTTCAGATTTTGTTCTTTGTGAACTTTCAAGAATCAGAAGAATGTAGCAAACGTCTACATACAGGTTGCTTGGCTTCTCCACTGCTGACAATAGAAACAAGCTGAGTGGCTTAGTGTAGACCTCACAATCATAACTTCATAATCAACAGAGATGAGCTTTTACCATTCTCTGAAGTTGATAAAAGAACATAGGTGTTATATGCTACACAATTTAGTGCTGAAATTCTGAGTGCAGTAAGCTCACCCATGGTCATGCTGCCACCGCAGGTCCTCCCCACACCGCCGCTGACTCCTCCCTCCCCGTGGTAGGACAAGAACCCGACCACCCCACCACCACCACCACCATCCCACACCGCGGTGAGGGCGACAACGGTGGCATCAGGGAAGAAGCCTCTGGCAGTGGTGATAGCGGCGGAGCGGCGCCGACAAGGGTGGTGTGTGTGCCCAGCCTGATCATCGTCGGCGCCGAACTGTCGGGTCGGGTCTCGCCACGGCGGCGTGCCTCAAGGCCCTGCTACGTGGCATCGTCGTGGTGCCACAGCACGTACGAGCGGCCCCGGCTCCACCTGCCCCACTGCTTCTGTGAGCTCCAGCTCGCACTGTACCCGACGCAGGACCAGTTCGTAGCCTACCTTGACGACTACGCAGGAGCATTCGACATCGAGCCCTGCCTCGGTGTGCGCGTCCGCAGCGCCACCTACGACGCCGCCATCGGGTTTTGGAGGGTCACCATCGACGAGGGTGACGACACGGCCACCACCACCACGGAGTTCGTGTCGCGGTGGCTCGTCGTGGCTACATGAGAGAATGCAGAGCCGGCGTGGCTCGAGGGTGTCGAGGGGATGGACGGGTACCGCGGCGTGGCCATGCACACAAGCAGCTACAAGAAAGGGGACGATTTCAGGGGTAATAATGTGCTCTTCGTCGGCTGCGGCAACTCCGGCATGGAGGTCAGCCGCGACCAGTGCAACAATGGCTCTAGGGTCTCCATGGTTGTTAGGGACAAGGTAAGTTCACAGTACATCTATGTAGACACTACAAACATATATATTGTATCTAAGTATAATATAATATAATATAATAAAAATGAGTTGATTTTTTCATGTCAATAATTTACTGATGGCCAAGAAATATTAATTTCAAATTTACCAAAATATTAGCATGCCATCCAATTAGATTGTATGAAAATCTTAAGTATATATATTTTTACTTATATATGTTTGAACCAAATGGTACAATTGAAGCCAATGTTATATATAGAGAAAGTTCCCTTGTCGAAAACAATATAATATGTCTTTGATTTATGTGAACTGGTTTGTTTAAGTGGTCAATTCTGTGTAGTACCACATAGGTTTCCAGCATTTTTGTCCACTCTTCTATGGGTTGTTGTCACTTTAACTAGAAATTCCTTTTAGTATATAAATATGCGCCTGCACATAGCCATTCAAGTGAATTTGGAGGAGGTACTATTCATTTCAGTATACATTCTTTATCTACCAATTTGTGGAGAGCAGAGTTATGATATTCATATGGTTGGGATGTCATCTGGTGGTACTGTCTTTTATTATCACCATCGTCCTTTTTGTCTTAGTGCTTGTGTGATTTGCCTTCTAACTAACTCTTGCTAATTGTGTGAGGTGCAAGATGCAATTATGGAAAAAAGCTCATTGCTACTTGCTTGTGTGAGGTGCAAGAGAAAGCGATTATAAAAAAAATATGGAGGAGCATTGCCCAGAAAGATTCCACTTATATCAAAGGTCATAATATAGTGTTGCGGTTTCATTGCTACTTGCTTGTGTTGAGTATTTGAAAGGAGAAGATGAAAGATACCAGCAAGGATAGTGGATGATCCAGTAAATGCAGGTACGAGTAAAGAAAATAAGCTTTTTTACCTATTTCACTTATTTAAAATAAAAAATGAAGCAAACATCACTGGTAGTGAGCAGAATGTTTATGCAAATATAGAAAATACATGTGATAGGCCAGCTTTGATGTCTGTTAGTTCATGTAGACATAATTTTAAGTCAGCTAAGAATAATTAGCATTTATTAATTGATTTTTTTCTGCCTCTCGTGTCTGGTTAATGAAGTATAGGGCAGCAGGAGGTTGCAGCTAAAAATTCAACCCTGGTATGCCATCAACATTTTAATTTGAATTGAATTTCAATGACTATATGGTTTTGTATTCAATTCTTTTTATATCACGTGCGTGTCACACATGCACTTCCACTAGTTGTTCTAAAAACCGAATGAAAGCGTAGGTAGAAATGCTTTTGAATTTGTACCGGAGGAAAAATTGCTTTAGGTAGAAGCATTCATAAAATTTGAGTTCTTTGGTTGACTTTTTGCAAAATTAAATCGAAAAGTTCAACCAAACACGCTGGAGATGGCTCCCGGGTACATACGTTTTGGAACTATAATCTGTGGCCCTCTCGAGTTGGAGATGCTGTGGAGCGGACGAGTCGGAGGCAGACTCCGGAGCCGGGAAGGAAAGAGACCCGACAGCGCCTAGAGTTGCGACTTGCGAGGTAATATATAGCTAGCGACGCCCTTGCCCTAGCGCGAGAGTCGAGAGGCCATGGAGGCGGCGATGGAGATGAGCGAGAGGCCAGGCGACGCGAAGCCGGCGGCGGCGGGGGCCGGGCCAAGAAGACGAAGACTGCGAGGGTGAAGCAAGAACACATCGACTGGCTTCTTACTCGCGCCCCGTACGACGAGCCCTACCCCTTCATCCCCGAAGAGTCCATCGAGCAGATGATCCCCGAGAATCAAGAGAAGATGCGAGCCATACAGGCCGGGGTGGCAGCCATCCTCAAGGAGGAGCACGACGACGAGGAGGACATCCTCGAGCAGTACCGCGCCAAAGGATACGCCGAGGTGGAGGTCGAGGATGAGGAGGGCGTTGACATGGGAAATTAGGCAGTGCAGGGGATCGGTTAGTTTGAGAGGAAGGAGTAAGGCTTCAGTAGTCTATTTATATTTGGTATGGGTGTCGTGCAATCTGTCCTATCTATCGTAGCTGTAGTTTAAGCTTATCATGGTGGAAGGGATCTATGGACAACCTGTGGTATGTCATTATCATGGTGCTAAGTGGCTAATGTCAAAAACTCCAGCTTCTGAATCTAAATAGCCATCGTTTAAATCTGTAGGTGCATGTTTCAGTGACCAGGTTGGATTTTAAGTATGTCAATCCATAAGTTGTTGATTGTGCTTTGTTTTTTTCTAGATTGCTTGATCTGTATCATGCTTTTTGTTTGGTGATCGCCCCTTGCCCTTCTTCAAGGTTTACACCAATTTGGCAGTGATTCAATGCCATTGCCGTCGGCTCTCTTTCCTCTGCATCAGTGATGGTGTGCGATATGCATGAGCTTCGTTACTTAAGTTAGCATTTGCATTATTACTGGATTTGCCCTTTCAGCATGGTCTTGTTGAAGATATTGCTTGCTGAACATATTTGCTCACCGTTGTTCATCAGTATGCAACGAACTGATGCCACCTGAGCTTTTAGTAGCTAAATTTAGTATATGGTAATATCGTAGTCGTGGTATCATAAGGCAGCAAAGATCCGATGAGCAAAATGCCAGGTAGACTGCATAATCAATATCAAGTTCCCCAAACCAGCAATGGCATACTTCTACCATGCAGCTTATCAAGGATTTACGATTCCATCAACTTAAAAGGTGTACATTACATATGTAACAGATGTGTCAAAACGTTAAGACAACAACAAACACTACCAGAAGTCAGCGATTTTGCCGTGAGCCAAAAGTCGGGCTCATGGCAAAACACCTTTTTCCCCGAAGGCCAACTGTAAAACTCACGGCAAAAAGCGCAGATCACAGTAAAAAGGAATTTGCCGAGAGCGGCTCACAGCAAAAAGTATGTTTGTCATGAGTCTTTTGTGGCCGACGGCAAAATGCTATTTTGCCGAGAGCAGCTCACGGCAAAAAGGATGTTTGCCGTGAGCCTTTTTCTAGCCGACAGGAAAATGATCTTGACCATAAATTGAAATCAAATTTTGAAGTAGTAAATTAATTCAAATCAAAAAAATTTCAATTTCAAAATTTTATTACTTCTAAATAACTTTTATTAGGGTAATTTCTTTATTTGACAAAGTTGTAATAATTTTGTTCACAAAACCTATATGTCTTATATAGTTTCATGAAGTAAACTATACGAGAGATGTATATGATTTGTGAAGATTGTTAGTACGACAATACCGGATGACCAAATGACCAAAATAAAAGTTGCCAGTCTTTAGAATTTATTATGTAACTTTGTAGTTGAACCATTTCTAATTTGAATTACTTTCGTCAACGAAAAACTAAGTTGATTGTTTCAAATTTGAAATTTAAATTTTGTAAACTACCTTGAATGGAGAAACTTGCAATATGAAAGTTGTGTATCTCAAAAAAATAATTAAACTTTGTATTTGACAACTTTTTCATTTGAAACCATTTACTACACTTAACTAATTAAATGTATGAGATGTATTTATTTTTAAAAAGCCCTTTTCCGTGGGCCGAAAAATGGGCTCACGGCAAAGAAGTAATTGGGCCGGCCGGCCCAATTAACCCGCCGGCCTCACCCCTCTCCTAACCCTAGCATATATAAAGCCCCTCCCCCCACTCCTCTCGGTCCCTCCTCCCTCACTTCTCCCCCACGCTGCCGCCTCCTCTCCTCTCTCTCTCTCCCTCGGTTCCACGTCCGTCCTCCGCCGGCCTGCTCCGCTGCTGAATCCTCGTTGTCACCCTCCTCCCCTTCCACTCGCCCCTTACCTCGTGGCGAGGAGCAGCAGCGGGGCGAGGAGCAGTGACGGCGGCCGTCGCGGTGTGCTCCAGCCCGATCCAGATGGCACCAGTGGTCTTCCCCTACGGCGTGTCGTGCTCCTCTTCCTTCGGCGAGCAGCAACTGCGAGCAGCGACGACGGCCTAGCCCGCGCCAGCCTCCACGTCTCCCGGCACGTCTAGCGCGGTGACCTCGACTTCAGATCAAGCGACGCGGCGACCTTGACTTCAGATCCGGCGGCGCAGCGACCTCGACCTCACAACCAGCGGTGCGGCGACCTCCTCTTGCTACGATGCGGCTACCTCGACCTCTTCTCCTCCGGCTCCTCGACCTCCTCTCCTCTGAGGCTCCTCTCCTCAAATCCGGCCGGTGGTGCGACGTGCGTGCGTGGTGGCAGCGTCTGGTCGGCGAGGAGGCTAAGCGGCGGGGAACACAGCGCCCGAGGTTCAGCAGGGCGGTGGCCGTCTGGCGTTGTGCGGCGATCGGCGGCTACCGGCGGCCACCGTGGTGATGGGACCCACAGAGGGCCATGGTGGCCGGTTTTTAGTGTGTTTCGATATTCTTTGCCGAGAGGCGGTCTTGCCCTACGGCACACGTTGCCCGTGAGCCATTGGGGCGGCTCACGACAAAGAGTTGTTTGCCGGCAGAACTTTGTCGTGAGTTCTATGCCGGCGGCTACTGTGACGCCCCAGGTTTTAGAGTAAATCAACGCTAATGACATTGTTAACCAAGTCAAACACGTTTGTCTTTGGTCAAACTCATGGTCAACCTGGGTCGTCACCTCAAAACCATAGTCAATATGAACATTAATCCCTAAATCACACTAGTGAAACCTTGGACAAACCTTAGAACCTTGGTCAAACCCCTAGAACTTTGGTCAACACCCTTGAACTCCCTACCCTGTCTGGAACTTTTGCCATGTTCTCCAAATTTCACTTAAACACTTCAAAATCGGCTAATATAAAAGTTGTGCATCTTTTCATGGGACACAATTTTCATAATTGGCGGCAATTCAAATTTTGAGTGGAAATTGGTCAAAAACGTGGTCAACGACAGATAATGCATTTTGCCGGCGCCGAGAAAATCTCCAACTTTTCCTGCAATTTATGCAAGATCCGTTGAGCAAAACACCTATGAGCCTTTGTAAAAGTTGTAGAGGGTTGAGAGATATACAACTTTGATATATACACTTTGCTTTAGTTGCAAAAAATTGAGAAAAATATGGTCAAACAGTGCCTGGCTGAAGCAGTTCTGTGCACCAGCGCTCTAGAGCGCGCGCTCCCACGCGACGCCGCGCTGACAGCACCGACTGCGGGACCGCACCGTGGCTGGGCCCAGACACCGAGGGGCACGATCCCCCACATGCGCACGGTGGGACCGCCCGACACCTTACCGACGTCCATGCCTTATTTCCTGCCGCCACGTGCCAAGCGCTCAGAGGCCGAGCCGCGCCGTCCACCGCCGCCCAACCAACCCCGTCACCGCCGTACTTCCACGCGTGTCGCCATGCCGCCACACCTTCCTGGGCGTTGCTGTGGTCACCAAGTCGTCGTCCACGCTGCCTATAAAACGAGCCGGCCTGGCCTCGCACGCGCGCAGTATCGCCGCCACTCGTTCTGCGTGCCGCCACCGTCCGTCATGGCCACCGTCGCGGAGCTCACCCCTCTGCTCGCTCCCGGTGCTGCCCAACACACTTAGCACCTTCTCTAGACCCCACTAGAGCTTCCACCACCACCCATTGCCCCGCCTTGCCTCGAGCCTTGCCAGAATCCAAGCCGCGGCGGCCACACCGTCGCTGCCTCGCCGCCGGAGCTCACCGGAGCCGCCCCCGGTCGCGCCACCGAGCCCAATCAAACCGTGGTGAGCTAAATCGTGCGTCCATGCCATTTGTTTGCCAGCTCCTGTCGGTCTTCACCGCCGATGAGCCCAGCTCCACCGCCGAGGGTACGGGTGTGAGGATTGGATAGTTTCAAGGGCCTATCTTCTAGATTTAAGGACCTGTTCGTGAAATGAACGAAAGTTCCAGGGTCCAAGCTTAGAAAAGATTCTTAGCTTTCTTTTGTTTTAGTCCTGAGCTTTAGAAAATCATAGGAAAATTAGAAAAATACAAAACCAATTTTGTTGGTCTCCTTGTGTTGAAACCTACCTTTTCTAGAAAGCATGTCTATAGTTTTGACGTGTAGTTTTTGAACTAGAATTCAAACTCAGTTTGAATGTGATTTGTCATAACTTGAAATGTGAAACTGATCTGGTTCTGATTTTTGGTTGTTTGTTATGTCTTGAATAGGCTTGTATTCAAATCGTGCACAAAGTTACTAAAGAAATCTTTAGTTATGATTTATTTTGTGTTTATGTTAGATCTGAGTAAATGATTTGTGTAGCTTCGTGTACATATATTTTGTGGTTCAACTTGTGGCTATTGTCTTATCATGTCTATATGTGCCTCTGGTGAATTTATCAGGATTTTAGAGACTGTCTATATGTATGTTTCTGAGATATGCTTGTTTATAGATTTAAATTTATAGTTTAAATTCTCCTAATCCAGAAATGCTAATCTTTGGGCTAGATGATGTTTTTGACATATTTGAGATGTAGGAGAAAGTTTGGCTACAGAATAGTTATAGATTTCCCTGTATAACTTAATTATGTTTTGCTAGGCTGAAAGTTGTCATTTTGGTGTAGCTTGATAGAAATAGTTTCTGGACCTTATTTTTGGTATGTAGCCTAGTTATGTTCCAGAGTTGTTATGTGTGAAGTTTGAGCTCTATTGCAGGTGCAGTGTTTCATGTATGAATAAATCTTGCTTTTGCTAGCTATAGCTTGTCATATTTTTCATGCTTAGGATATAGCTCAGTTTGTGGTGAATTTTTTGGCAGTGATTCATTTGTCCCACTGTGTGCTTGTATAGAAATTCTCACTGTGAAATCATGCCTGATTTAAATAGAATTACTTTTCGAAGAAAGTAAGGGTTATAGAATGGAAATAAAGAAATCAAGTCTTTAATCCTAAATACATCTTTAACCCTAAGTTAAAACTTTTTAATTCATCTTTAACCAACCTATTTTTTTCTTTGTGAAGAAGAGTGAATGTAATTAAATAAGTGTGCACACAATCACCATCAAAGGAAATGCTTAATAAATTATTTTCTACCCTTTTCTTTTTAGGAAGAGTATGATGAATATATGTTTATCTAGGTAAATGTGACCAACCATGCACTCCATGTTTGTCATGTGTTGTTTTTTAATGAATTAAATTAATTGCACCAATTAATTCTTGCATATGCATCCTTCCTATAGAAATCCCCGACGATAGCTACACGCTTGTGCCAAGTGGAGAATACGAGGACGCTGTCAGTGAAGTGCAATACGTAGCAGTAGATCAAGACCTGGACCAAAGTCCAAAAGAGCCAAAGGCTAACTTTTCTAAGGAAGGCAAGCCCCGGTTCATCATTGACCTATTTTGTTTCTTTTAAACTTTTGAATTTATCATTGATTATATATGTGCATTTACGTTCAGGAGTTGAATTGAAACCCTAGTTGCATGATCCTCAGGTGCCTATGTTCCTTTACTAGTATGTTAGGTCGCTAGTTGCTATGCACTAAGGACCCGGTACAAGTCGAGTGATGTTCTTCACTCGCAAGAATATGTTCTTATGTTGGAATCATGAGACTTGATAAACTGGATTGCTCACGTGGTAAGAGCATAGGATTTTGGGCTCTGGTCTGGTAAGCCTAGTACCTACATGAGCCGGTGCGGAAACTTTGCGCTATTAATCTAGGGTTGCGGCTCCAAGCTCGCCACCCGTAGTACACGTGTGAGGCTGGACACTGGTGTGAGGCCTACAGATAAGCCTTGTACTAGAGAGTGTGGCATCTGATCCTAATCCGAGGAATGATGGGAACCACCTGGTCGGTGCATACCCTACCCCTTTGGGATTTTTAGTTATCATCTATGGGGTGTGCATTCTTCTGTGTGTTTATGTCCACCTTGCAAGGTTATTAATCGATCGATCGTCAGCCTCTCACTATTATCCGAGATTGCTTAATCAACTGGCCATTGTGACCCCTTTATTATGGAATATGGATAAACTTGATGTTTGATTAATTGTATTGCACAACTCATGCTTGCAATAGTTGCTTATCTAGTAATGATTTAATTCACTAGAACTCGAGCTAAAATATTGAAAGTAAGGATTCATTCCTTGGTAGCTTTTTGGCAAAACAAACCCACTAGCCAAAAGCCTTGCATCATTAGAGGTAAAGTCTTTTGTTTTAGACGGGTATGCCTTGCTGAGTATTAGTATACTCAGCCTTGCTATATATGTTGTTTTTAGGTGAAGTTGTTTGGTCTGGTGAGACACCCCACAGCTGGGAGCTGTAGTGGGTGTCGGACGATGAGTAAGATCATCACGGACGGCCTCTTATGATGATTATCACGTTGCTTAGTTTATTTCCGCTGTTTTAAACTCTGAACCTTTTTATTATCATGTCATGAACCATGGTTTGTAATAAATGACCCTTATGGGAAGATTTGGATTTAATTTGTAAGGTACTCTGGACTCGCCTTCGTGTGAGTTGTAATGTATATGTTTCTATCCTCTATGTGTTATACAAGTGATTTACCAGGCTTTGACCCGGCAACACTCAACGTGATGATTCCTTATTATCGCTTAATGACCAAATGGAGTGGTTTTAGGCGATAGTACGGAATTATCTCGGGTGGAGTTGTCACAGCTACTCACGACAACCTCTTTGTCGTGAGTAGAACCACGGCAACCTCTTTGCCGTGAGTAGAACGCTCTTTGCCGTGAGGAACCGGCTCACGGCAACGTCCCCGTTTCCCGTAGTGAAGAGAACTGACAAAACTATTTTCATAGGTTCCCCATTTTCCTGGAATAGCAACAGAACTGGTAAATAAAACATGGAAGCAAACTAAGTCACTAACATCGCCTTACAAGCTCCAGGAACATGATACTTGAAATGCATCTTGCCCAGCCAATATCTCGCATGGGTATTATCATTGTCGATCTCCAGAGCGAGCTCAAAGTTCTCCTTAGCACCCTTTTCACATGAAAAAAGATTTGCACAAGCAGTGTCAGTGTCACCACATACTAATGAAACAGGTGGCCCCAGTAAGTGCAATTTAAGGAATAATAAGTGAGAAGAATAAGCTCAATTTGAACTAAGGAATTTCTCTAGTCCAAAGCTCCAACTGATGGTTTCAGGAAATTTCTCGGTGCCAATGGTGCTGGAGACATCACAAATTTCACCTACTAGGCTACTACTAGTGACCCTCTTTTTGGCGGATCAGGTGCTCCCTGAATCTTACTATGGAGAAATGGGGGCACAAAGGAAGATGAACCCTAAGCCTCCGTACCCTTAGAAGCGGGATGAAGCGCTTGTCGTTGTGGTCGGTGTAGTCGATGACGCGATCAACCTCCTAGAGCGCGCTCCACCCGCTATCAGCTCCGTCGCCTTCTTGTTCCTGTCGTGCATCCACCTCTGCAACCACACACACAAAAAACAAGAAATAAAAAAAATTGCATCAGCATTTCCGCTCGTCATCACCAGTGCCACCACAACGAGACACTGGGGAATTGGAAGGGAGGGAGAAACGACTCTATTAAACGGGGAGAAGATTGTGCATCCGTTAAACGGGGAGAAGATCACGACCAATACGCAGCGTCGCGGGGAGGGGAAACGAAGTGTCATTAACCTTGGGAGGAGGAGTCCGATCAATTGCTCCTTGGTCTCTGCGCTCAAGGGTTAAACACAAATCAAAAACAGACGGAGGGAGTATATTGACATTTATTTTTAAATAAAGAAGTAGCATTGCAATACAATTAAATCTAAAAAACTCATCTAATGAGACCCTAGCCCATCCTGTTCAAAATTTCAAAATGTGTGTTAAGATGTTTGATCAAATTATTTTATCATTTCAAGGAATTTTATCTTTTTCCTATTATTCAATCATCATATCATCATATACATCAATTAGATAAACTTAACATATGTAAATCATAAGTATATGTTCATCGTAACAAGACATAGTCAAATCAATGAACGTGACATAGTCAAATCAATGAATGTCTCAATGTTAACAACATTAACTTCATAACATGTAAATAGTTCGAAGGAGACCTTATCATCTTAGTAATCTATCATGTGGATCCTACATATCCAAGGACACTCGACACAAAACAATGCAGACGCCTTACCATCCTAGTAATCTCGTGGATCCTAAATATCAAAGATCCTAAATATCATAGCTGACCAAAAAGGAAGTACCCAAATTTAATGTTGTGTCATTTTATCAACAGACAAAGGCAACCAGGCCTAAAACAAATGCAAATGTAGGGAATCCAAAGAAACGATTCAAATGTCTAACTTCATAACCAAGGATAAAATCCAAGAACTGGTCCAATGAAGCTAATACCATAGCTTTTACAATATTACTATGATGGCCCTGTTTAGTTCCCAAAATTTCACCAACTACACGTCACATCAATCTTTAGACACCAATTAAGAGTATTAAATATGGATTAATTACAAAACTCATTCCACAACTCCTACCTTAATTTTTGAGACGAATCTAACGAGCTTAATTATGTCATGATTAGACAATAACATGCTACAGTACCAATCTCTAATGACAAATTAATTAGGCTTAATGGATTTGTCTCGCGATATCTAGTCCATTCGTGTAATTAGTTTTGTAATTAATCTACATTTAATACTCCTAATAGACTTTGAAAGGGAACCCAAAAAAATCCATGAAAATTAACACGGCCTAAGGATAACTTTGGCTACAACTCGATAACATCTGAGGAATCTCTCAAGCGAGAGGAGGAGCCACCACATTGATAGCTGCCAACAGCGCCGGTGACAAGGAGCGACCACATTGATGGCTGCCAACAGCGCCGGTGACATGATGTAGGGAAGCAGGCATCTGCGGTAATCTCGTCAGCCTCTACCTCAGCAACCACCAGGAGTAGGCTAGTATGTCATAGGCTAGGAGTCATTCGGCTTTGATTGCGTCAACCTCAGATCGCGCCAGATTCAGGAGGATGATGATGTTGGCACACATCGCTGCATACACGAAAATAGTATCAGAAAAGCAGCTCAACATTATTTTCACTAAACATCACTAGACAAGGCAAAATATAAACATGGAACACACCTAATATGTTTACAGCTGCACAACAACAAGCTGCAGAATAATTAATTTGCACCCTAATAACATGTACGACCGTATTTTGTAACATGATCACAATGCTATTTTGCATAATGACAATCACAATCACAAGGATCTCTAACCTAGTTGGTTAGAGGGAATAAGACACAATTAGACTCTGATTGGATTTCTCGTTAGACCTGTTTTGCCAAGATTTGAGTTTTCTAAACCCAAAGAATGTTACTTCTTAATAAAAATTTGTGGGGTTTTTCAACTCCACGTGTTTAGTTTTTTTCAATTAAGCTTTTGCAGTTTACACTAAAAAAGATTTTGCAGTTTAGTGTGTCATACTGATCTGGTGGAGTAATTTCATGATTTTATTTTCCTTTTCCATACTTAATAAAAGAAGCATAACAATCTCATATATATTCCCAGATAAATTCTAAGAAACACATGCTTATTAGAGCCAATTTTCGAGACTGGTTTTAAAAAAAATCCTCACCCGCGAAACTGTGGTTCGGGGATTTTCTAAACCGAGATTAGGTTCCCTTCTCTTAATGAAAACCGTGGGGCGGTCTTAATCCCACTGGCTTAGTTTTTGACACGGGTTCAAATGGTACTTAAACCTTTTGCTTTAAAGGTATCAGGGTATGTGTATCACTGCCCTACTGCCAATAACATAGAGTAGCAAAAAAACCCAAAATATTTTGAACATGTATGAACGGTTAAAGCAATGGCAATCTGCATAAGGATTTGTATCTGCTATTATTTGCCCTCCAACAGAGATTAGAGGGGCCTGATTTCAATTGTTTGATGGGGCAGATCGAACACTAAGTGTCAGTGAGAAAGTAAAATTGTAAACAAGTTAAATTTGAAAATAGTGTTTGAGCCGTGTAATTTGAGATCTAGTCTGATTGAGCAAGATTCTAGATGCAAATAAATGACCTCCATGTTGACAACCAATATAATGCAGACATATATGGCGGAATTCAATTGTCCAGCAGTGTACAAGCAAATGTAATTTTCAGTAGTGTGCAAAGAGCATGAAGATTCAGTTCCAGAGGCAAAAATAGTACTAGTATATCACCTTTCTTAAAAGCTCAGCACCTTTGCTGCTCTCTCCGCGCTCCACAGCTGACGTGTCGCGCAGGTGTGCGTTTGGCCTTTTTGCAAAAAAAACCCTCTGGTTTTCTAGAAATCGCGAAAAGGTCCAGCAGATCCAGATCGTACAGCACCGCGTTCACATATTTTGCACCCAAACCCTCCAGATAGATTTTATTTGTAGGCGAAGAAGAGAAAATTAGGTTTTACACATTACCCCCGGAACACTTTTACAGCTACCCCCTCCCACCACCCCGCCCCCCACCTAATACCCCCCCTCGTCCCCAAGGCCCAAACCCTAACCCCACTACCTCAGTCCCTCCCCCGCCGGCCGCCGCCCCCTGCTCTCTTCCTCCCCGCCGTCCTCGCCGCCACCCTCTCCCCACCTACTCTCCTCCTCCTCCGCCGCCGCTCCCGTGGCCCACCACGTGACCTGCGGATCTGGCCGGGGCGGCCCCGGAGCGGCGAGCAGGGGCGGCACGGGCAAGCGCTCCCGGCCTCCCCTCCCATCGTTGAGCGCGGCCCCCTACCCGTCCACAAGAAGGTGCCCGTGCTGTCCCGGAGTCTCTCGTCATCGTCGAATACGTCGACGAAGCCTTCCCTGGGCCGCCACTCCTGCCCGCCGACCCCTTCGACCGCGCCGCCGCCCGCTTCTGGGCACGCTTCCTCGACGATAAGGTAACTGAGAGCCAAAGCCACGGGTCGTTTTCTTGTGAAGTTGTGTTGATATTTCGTGCTGATCGTCGCGATCGACCATCCTTGAGCAGTGCTCGACGCCGGTATGGCTGGCACTATGGACGGACGACGAGGTGCAGAAGGGGTTCATGAAGGAGACGAAGGAGAACCTGAGGTTGTTGGAGGGCCAGGTGAAGGGAAAACGCTTCTTTGGGGGTGACGCCATTGGGTACCTCAACATCGCCGCCAGCGGGTTGGCGCACTGGATGTCTATCTTGGAGGAGGTCGCCGGCGTGAGCCTAGTCAACGAGCCCGAGTATCCAGACCTGTGCCGCTGGGCGAAGGAGTGCACCTCCCACGAGATGGTGAAGCAGTGCCTGCCGGACAGGGAGAAGATGCTTGCCCATTTCACTGCGAGCAAGGACTTCTTTGTGGCCACTGCAAAGTCAATGGCACCGAAATAATCTTGTCAATCTCACTACTTCATCGTGTCATGGAAAGTCGGTCACTAAAGCTAAGTTAATATCTTATTTTCATAATAAAATGGCTTTATAAGCTTGTGATTGTAAAAATGCTAGTATGAGTAGAATATGATCGAGTACAAGAATATACTAATCGCTTATCACAAAATCAAGTAGTGAGTATCGGGATTCCTCTTGAGGCCTCAAATCACAATCCATCGAGTGTTAGGGTGTTGGGATTCATCCAGATTTCCTTGGTTGCCTATTTTGTTTTATTAATTTGGCTCTCCTTTTCAGATAGCTGTGAGATTATGGAGTCTCCGATTTTATTCAAGTCAAATTTTGGGGACACATACACCCATACTCGAGAGTAATTTCTGAAGTTTGTATCATTGTAAATTAATCTTGCAAAGGTTGTTTTGCCAATGCCTCCGATACCATAGATAGGAAGGATGATGATCCTTTGCATCATGCTGTTCTGAAGTTTAGCCAGTATTTTCCTTTTCTCTTCTGTCCTCCCTACAATGTATTCTTCTCCAACATTAGATGATGTTTCTCTTTTATCAACAAATTCCACCTCAGTGCATCTAGAGCTTGTCATCAAGTTGGAATGTTGTTTTTGATCTGTCTCCCTAAAAATCCAAGCTTTCAGATATAAACGTAATGTGATGTTATCTGGTAGTGGTCGCTCTCTAAGCATATATTTTCTATGATTTATGCCATGATACTACACAGGTTCCATTTGAAGTTTAATTTCAGTAGATGGCTAAAATAAAGCATATATTTTCCATGATTTAGGCCATGACTACACAGTTCCATTTGATGTTTAATTTCAGTAGATGGCTAAAATACTCCTGCTTTTAAGTATATAGTTTTTTTATTAGATCCCTCTATTTCACAATAAGTGAAAACTTTGGACTCCCGTGTTCAGTCAGTTAAAATAGTAAAGATATCAGTAGAGGGTACTTTAAACATGTTACTTCTGGTTATTTGGTTAATATTTGAAGAAGCTTTGAATAGTGAAGTCAAAGTCGTCGTTGTTCCATATACGCATAGCTTATAAATCTCTTTTTTTATTCTGTACTTGTGCTGCTGCCTACAATGAGGTATGCATTAGGCACACAAATTATGATGTTGTAATGCTAGAGCTTAGCTGTCCGAATTATATGTAAGTCCTTTCCTGTTTGGGTTCAGCACTGACTCCTTTAAAATTTCATCTTTTAACAGAAGATGTACAGTTTTGTATTACTTTTTTGACTTTTTTTTGTTGTGTTCGTGTGTGAGGTTGGCATCGGCCAGTGAGTGGATAGCTTGTGCAGGCACCTATCTGGCAAAGCCTGGCAATTGGTGAAGCCGCACATCAGGTAATTTCAGGATGAACAAGAATCCCTCATGTGGATTTTAGTCATGGTCTTCCTTCACTTACACGTTTTTTGTTTGGTTTTCTAGGTCTGTGATGGAGGTAGCTAGGACTGGTGGTTCAAGATCTATGTGATTATGAGCAGAGAACATATTTAAAAAACTCAGAGAGAATAAAAATATTGGGTAAGGTTCTGTGCTCTTATTTCAAGTTGGTCCTCTGATAAAGATGTGTTTCATCTTGCATCTGAATGTTTGACATCTTACTAATGCAAGATAGTCACACAGTGCCATAGCTGAAAATAGTTGTCATATAAACTTGTGGTATTGGTGGTTTCATATACATTTGTACTTCCTCCGGATCTAGAGAGTAGTGCATATTTCATCCGTTCTTACCATATGTCCTCATATGACTTGTGTTGATGCAAACTGAGGTAGGGATGAATATCCTAGAAACAGATTTGCTGACACTATCAAGATTGTCAAGATGATTGCAATAATACATTTGATAAAATAGTGTCCATTAAGAGTGCTTTGCCTAAACTCATAGTATATAAAATATTTCTTAATCCAAATTCAATAAAAAAGATTAGCTAGACTGCTACCGTTGCTGTGTTTTCACTCTCTTCGTTTCGATTATGCAAAGCTAGAGAAAATGTCTGACACTCCCTATGCAGATTAAATTGAGTGATTGGATGAGTTATATATATTTGAGTATATTGGTAGTGTAAACTTGGACACAAATTTAAAGATTGTTAGTATATTTGAGCATCATTTTCTTTTGTTATGTCAACTCAATTTTCTATTGTTGTTGTGTTCTCATGGCATGTTAGAATCAAAAGAAGACTGCGATTTCAGTCAGTTGTTATTTTTCTGAGAACACAATCCTGAGCCCAGCTAGCGACAGCCTCTGACCGTGCCTAGGCCAGTGTGATCTCTGCTTCTTTGAACCATATTCTTTGCTTGCAGTTTGTTCTTCCCAACTCGTAGACTAATTTATTATGTTTTGTGTTCTTCTCATGATGATGTTTGTGAAAACTTCTAATCATTCTTTGAACTAGCAGGCTGCATGTATGGGAAGAGAGGAGAAGCCATTGAAGATCTGCTCTTCGGCCTCGCTGGATATGAAAAGTAAACATTCTTTAACTCAATGCCCCTCCCAATGTTGTCCAACTTTCTACATGTTGTGTTCTTTGCATCAATCTTTGGCTCCTTGTTGATTATTCCGAACATATTATATGCTGCAGCCTACCCACCCACAGATGCTTAAATGCTTGGTGGTGATTGTAGTAGCAAAGTGAAGACTTTTTGAACTTCCTGATTATAAAGATTGAAATTTATTTGGACTTGATACGAAATCATGTCATTGTATGAGATGGAGTTTCACAATAGAAAAGTTCACATAATTCGATTGGAGAGAACCATTTATGAGATGTCAGTGTAGGAATTTGAAAACATGTGTTGTGCTCCTCATGTGATTTGTATGTGCTGTGCTCCTGAATTATAATAAGTGGTGCAACTGGACATTTGATTAACAAGTTGTATTAATTGAAAATCCTGATGCATTGTAAGAGTGTGCTTTGTTTATGTTTTTGTAAGTTGATCTGTCTGCTGCGTGGCAGGGTTTGACGAGGAGGTAGAGGGTGACACGGATGATCTAGCCAAAGAGCTTTGGCACCAGCAAGCCTGAGCTGGAGAGCAAGATGGTGGTTGTAAGGTACTTCTTCAGGCCCTGATCTGGTTCTTGACAAACCATTTCTACCACCTTGCAATCTGAATTTGCTTCAAATGCACAGGTTTTTTCGAGCTGAATGTGCACGTTTGTGGTGTTCTGTCATAGCACAAGGACAAGCCGGTGGGCTTGCTGCAGAGTCTGCAGACATACACATCCCTGTGAGGCACGGCAGGTCAACCTTTTCTGCCCTTCTGTTCAATCTCTTTTGTTATTTGGTTTATGAAAGAGGTGGGCAGTTTAGTTTGGATTGGTATTTTGTTGAGTCACTGGTCTGAAATAAGAATCACCTGTTATTGAAAATGTTGCTTTGTTACTAATGGACAGATTTTGACAACTTCCTGCGAATTTCATAATTAATCCCCAGATAGTTCCAACTCTACTTCTGTGTGCTGCATATCAAGTTTCAGTTTTACATGACTAGGTTCTGTCCTTGTATCTTTGTGCAATGTTTGTTTTTTACAAGTTATTGTAGTATTTTTCTCATAACTCGACTTTGAGTCCACAAATATAGCATACATTGTTGAAATCAATTGACTATTATCCTTTTTACAGATGACAGTTTCATGGATAGGCAGCTACAATATCACATAAGCAGATCCTTTAGTTGAATATGTTGAAGCAGATTTGATGGTTGAAATGGTAGGGCGTGCATCACCGCCGAATCTTCTAGGGTTTAGGATAGCATGACGTTCTAATGTGTTGTAATGTTCATGATTCAAATGTTGGATAGATACCATGATTCAAATGTTAGACAGACACTTATGATAAAAATTTGACAATATGCTTGCTACGAGGTGTGGTGTTTCGTGTTGCATTAATCTTATATCATGCATATAGTTCGTCGCCTTTCATTAGCTTATATGTTGTCATTCCATGCTTATATTGTATCTCATAATCATATGCTTTTGTATGGTACTCATGCTTTTATTTGCTTTCAATCTCCACCATTTACTTATATACACTGTAGGGCGCGCAACGCGTGCCTCCTGTTCTAGTATCATTGCAATGGCCAGAACTTATCAATGTCTAATGATAAAACCGTATTTTTTTAGAACCCAGCGAAGCTCGGGTGGCGCAGGTTCGATTCCTAAGGGAATCGAATTTGCGTCTCTCACTGAGGAATTTATTTTCCCAGCAGACGCACATGTGTGTGGTGGTTGAGCAGTCGGGTGGCCCTCCTAGTAATCTGCTGTTGTAAAAAAAATCTCACGCCAAAGTACAGGTCTAAGACCAGCCTTATCTCACGTGTGTTGCGGTGCCGCTGTGTATGGGTGGGGCAGGGGTTCAGAGATTTTCTCGACTTATGTGAGAAAGTCTTCTTCTTAATACAATACCGTGAGGGTGGTCTTACTCCTTGCAGGTCGAGTTTTTATAAAACTGTATTTTTCATATTCCAGCTCTGATCTCAACAGCTGTAGAATAATACTGGAGCACTGCACAGATAACTGATTTTTTAAAAAATTGTTTCTTATTAAAGATATTTTCTCACCGGATAATTTACAGAGTTGAGTAGAGTTTCCTGCCAAGAAAATGAAAGTTATAGGTGCTGCTTACAGTAGAATAGACCGTGTTCGAACATAAGTTCAAAACATGACTACGGTAAGCACTAACAAGAGATCAAGTCATGCCCCCCTGTATAAAATAACTTGATTGACGTGGGGCTAGATTATTAGGGGTGGCCAGCAGCACAATCACAATGCTATTTTGCATAAATCACACAAACACAAAGCTAGGGTTGGGGGGGGGGGACTTTAGTTTGGATGCAATCACAATCACAAGGATGACTAGCGACTAGCAACACAATCACAATGCTATCTTGCATAAATCACACAAACACAGAGCTAGGGTTGAAGGGGGGAAATCTATAGTTTGGTGACGGTAAGAAGGAGGGTGTTCACAAACCTCTCCTCCAATCCTAGACGAGCATTGTACCGACCAGCGCAAGGTACGGTCAATGCTCGTCTGGGATTGGATGAAAGGTTTGAGAAACACCAGGAACGGCCATAGGGAACCACAAAACTTGGAAGGCACCCCTTCTTCCTGTTGAAGGGTAGGAATCCCTTCTCCTTCATGTTGAAGGGTAGGAGGAATCCCTTTTTCTTCTCCATGGTAGAAGCCTTCAACACCTCCTCCATGTTGAAGGGTAGGAGCTTCTTCTCCATGGTAGAAGCAGGACGAATCCATGGAAACAAGAAGAGGGACAGAGATAGATGGGTACGGAGGAGGAGAAAGAGTCTACCACGACGCCTCCCAGGAATGAGATCGTCTGCAGTCACCCCTAATGACTGTACTCAGTAGTCAGGTCATCCTGGCCGTCCGGACTCGATCCAACGATGACGAGCTCTGACGCCCTAAATTCTCCCAAGCGCTGGGCCTCGGCCCACCATGAGCACGGCATGCTGCATCAGAAACAGCCGCAACTTCTTCTTCCTCCTTGGCCGTGGCGGCGCAACCTGTGTCCATCCTCCCGGCGGCGTACTCCAGGCTGCGTACATCAAATCCCGCGGCGTAGAGAGGAGCGGATGGAGGGGCGGCCATTCGCGTCTAGGATGTAGCGACATCAGGGACCTGGCAAAGTTTTCTACCATTGTCCTGCGCGATAGCTACAAGCTTCTTCCATTGTTCCAAATGGGATATTTAACTATTTGTCACTTTTACGTTTGGCGCTCCTTCGAATAGGTCTTTTAGATTGGCTCCTACATATTTGCCAACGTCGAAGCAACAAAACTGCCACTATCACTGACGCGGCACGCCAGGTACTCCATCCAGCATGGCTCGAGCACGTGAAATGACCATAGTGCCCCTGTCTTTCTCAGGTTAGCCTTCCTCTCTTCTCCCTCATGCCACTTATGCATGGGACCTTTATGTCATCATCTTCTTCAACCTTTGGCCCGGCCTTTCTTCCACTCCGGGGGTAGCACACGTCGGAGACGACCAAGGGTCTGAGCTCCCCACGCCGGTGGCCTCCCTAGCCAGCGGAGGCCTCCCCTCCAGCTCCTCGCAAATCGAGCCGGCCCCGGCCTAGACACGGCGGCCACGGGAGCTGCCGGCCATGACGGCGCACAGGGGCTGGCCGGCTCAGGCGGCGCGCGGGGCTGCGCCACGATGGTGTGCGGGGCCGCGGCCGAGGAGGCGATCGCACTGGCAACATCGTGTTCGCCCCAGCGCACACAGGCACACAGCAGCAGCAGCAGCGGTCTCGCACTCTCTGTAACACCCCTGGTGTTGAAAATCTTATGATGGTCATTAAGTCAATAAGTAAGAGATTTGAAGTCAAATGAGGTGTTATGAACCAATGGTCATTTTCAATGAGATTTGACCAAAAGTCAACATTGAAGTTTTGAATTCAGAAAAGTTTGTCAAAAGTGTGGAACCTGCAGTTTGAAGCATTTAGAACTTGATGAAGACAGGAATTGAGTTAAACTCAGCTTACAAGTGCCTCAAATAAAAATCAAAAGAAAGGGACTAAATCTATTACTGTACGCAAACTGAAAATTCAGATTTATCTAAGTCTAAATGAGTGGCAGTAAGCCATTCCGAAATTGTTTGAGAAGGGTTCTGCATGTGGCCTTTGTTTCAGGAAGAGTAAAATGGAAACTTGAAGCATTGGTTGGCATGTTACGGCAGTTTATGGACATAGAAGAGAAGGTTTGGATGTTTATATTTGGGAGCAAGATTTGAAAGAAACATTGTTTTGAATCTGAAAACTGAGAGGTCAACTATGGCTAAGTCTACAGCTTCTATAAGACAGTAATGACTAGCCAAGATTGAAGATTGAGTCTAGTTTTTGAAGAAATTCATGTGTAAACTCTGAAAGTCCTTGAGCTATAAATAAAATTGTAGTTTCAAGAATTATCTTGGTCAGTGATCTATTATGAGTAATGATGGTTTCTACTTTTAAGCTGGGCTCAACGTTTGGATGCATTTCTGTTACAGTTACCTGACAGGCCAGCTGAAATTTAGCTAAGTCTGAATTACAGACTTGAGTAGGTAGTTTGGGACTCCAATTTACAAAAAGCTTTTAAGTAAATGCTGGGGTTTGTGGAAAATAATTAAACGGAGATGTGCACAACATACTATGGTCTAATGGTTGACCAAAGAATAGGTTGGATTCACATTTACTTGAAAGTTTTCAAAGATGGTATGTTGTGCTGTTGGACTGTTGGCAGACAACCAAAAATCAGCGAAGTATGGAAGTGCTACCAACAGTGAGCAGGGTCTAGATTGGAGTTCGAGCTTTAAATGAAATTAGTATGGGAACTCGAGAAGAATTTGTTTTGCACATGATATTTAAGGTTCAGCGTATCTAATGGTTCTATTGTGGAGCCAAGAAAAGGAGGCTTACACATTTTTTGTTGAAGCTCAAACTTTGAACTCAGTGCTGTTGGACTTTCAACAGACTGAAAAGACCAAGTCTGAAAACAGTTATGGTTAGCTGTCTTGGAGATTAATATTTGAGAGATTTTTCTTTAGCATTTTGCTTCCACTTATGCAAAATGGAACATTCAAACCATGGTAAAGACATAAGAGTATCTTGAGAACCAGTAGAAAAAGATTTGAATATTTAAATATGCTTTCAAATATGGCAAAGTGGTGATGTATAAATTCTTGTCACACCTGTTTTTTCAAAGAAAATCAAGTGCAAATCTATATGCATGCCAGGATCAAGTTTCATGCATATAGTTGATATAAGTGAATAACAGTACAGTATCACGTAAAGAAAGAGAAAGATTATCAGAGTATTACGCTAGATCCTAGAAATGAAGGCACCAAACATCACAGGCAGTCGACTGGGGGTTGCGTACGTCTAGCACCAACAACATCTTCATAACAACTTCATGGCAGCTTCCTCTTTCTGAGCAATATTGTTTATAGCAAGGGTGAGCACATGTCCTACTCAGCAAGTGTGGGGGAAAGTATGAATGCAAAGGCTTATCAAGGAAAGGCTGACAGGTTGACTGCATTGAGCACTTTTAGTTGGTCAAATTTTATTAGCACCTGATTACTAATAAAGTATAAGTATATATCAACCCATAATTAACAAAAGCATAGAGGTACGCCATAAGCATATGGCAAACATAACCATAACCACAATTTAAGTCCATCTTCAAGTTCAATTATCATGTGAGGGTTCAGGCCGCTCTTGATCGTGAGCACTGCTAATCGATTAGTTTTACACTCTGCAGAGGTTGTACACTTTCATCACAAGTCGCGTAAAAGTTCAGAAGAACTTTGAACCCAACCATGCGATGCTAGCTAGGTATCATACCACACTACCGAGGTGTGATTGCATAGGGACGCTACGAGACCTTTACAAAGTTTCCCTAGTGTGAAACAACCTGCGAAGGTTCCGAGCCGCCGTAAGGTATTAAGTCCCCTAGTAGGTACCGTGTCTTAGCCAAGCCCAACTCCCTACTAGGGCGAGTCTATACCTCAACTAACGCTCCCCCTTGTCCTTTCGGTAAGGTCACCCCAACACTAGAGTCCCTAATTAATTAGCCAAGCCAGAGCCATATAGCCTTGTGGTTGCACTGTTGTCCTGGGTAGTTCTCCATGTTCCAATTAAGTATAGTGATCTTGTATTAACCAAAGATATATAGCATAAAGGTAAAGCATGTTCATCATTATTGTTATTCATTAGGACCACCATACCCCAAGTAGAGCAACTAAGCAATACTACCCAACAAAAAGATAAACCCAGGTTGACAAGGAATGATAATAAAAACTAGGATAAACCTTAATAGGACCCATCATTATTAAATGCAAAGCATATGCAATGGTGATTAAATAATTATTGGGACAAAATAACAAGGACATACTTGCCTTTAACCAAAGTAATGGTGTTGCTCAGATTGTCTTCACCTTCAAGCTTTTCACTGCTCTCGAACGACGTTCAATCCACTCACATCAAACATCAGGCACAAGCATACAAAGCAAACAAACAAGCAAACTAAGAATAATGCAACAATCAAATCAAAGTTTTAAAAGAGCGTGCTAAAGGATAGGCTCAATTCTATGGATCACTAAACGTTGGAACGAAACTAGGTCGAAAAGACAAAAGCTATCGGGAGATTATTATCAAACAACAAGAGACTATTAGCTTCACATGTTTTATTAAGAAATCATGTGGAGAGAATATTTCAAAAGAAATACTCTATGTTAGAACTAAGCAAGTTATATTTATTTATAAAAACATAATAAGTCTAATCATATTTTTATTTGTAAACATTGAAGTACAAGTTATGTCAAATTAACAATTATCTTTAGAAAGACAAAACATGTGATAAGCATCTAGTCGGATAACTTTGTATTGTGTGTTCAAGTAAACATGTTAATATTGAAAAGACAATGGTAATATCATTAGGCATATTAACTTTATTATGAAAACCGATGCTAAAAGCCTGATCAATTTTTATAATTAGAAAGGTTAATTAATGATTAAGCAAATTAATATTTGGTTTATGAAAATGGAGATAAGGATCTGATTAGGTTTTATTTACAAAAGCATGTGAAATAAACATTAATCAAATTAACATTGATTATGAAAAACGGTGTATAACACTATATATCTTTTATTTAGAAAAGACATGTTTATCTAAGCATTAATCAAAATTAATATCAAATTAATTTTCAGAAAACAAACATGATGAAACCTCACCACTAACGTGCACTTTATTTTATTATGAACCTAACACAACTTGAATGGATTAAAACGGAGCTAAAACGTGAAAGATATAGATAAACTAAGCTCTAGAGACTTGCTGACAAGGTCCAGGGTTACATCTGCAAGAAACTGAGGACATAAACATAATTACGCATATAAACCTGAGGGCATATGCGCAAAAACTTCAGGGTGGACTGGATCTAGGGAATCTAAACTATCTAGGGGGTTTTCTGTAGATTCGCCAAGACACAAAAGAACTACCAAAGGCTACACGATTCTCCATGGGTCTAACTGCAAAAAGACCATGTCTTCTTCTACCTCCATTCCATGGCCGACGAGAGCTCTGGTGGCCAAATTGCCGGCGGTCCAGGCGACTACAGGTTTGACCGAGGCGGGGAAGATGGGAAGGAGAACGAGGGAAACACGAGGATGTGCTCACCAGCGGGGAAAAAACGGCAGTGGCCAGAATCTGGCCGGCGGACCCAGGCGGCGGACGGCTTGGTACGGCCGGCCGGGCTTCAAGCAATGGTGGAGCTCCGGTGCATCTCCGGCAACAGGAAGCGGCGGAACGGATGCGGCTCGACCTCACAAAGCTCATGGTGGTGGCGGCTTCCTGTAGCGGGCAGCGCAGCCGGCGAACCGACGCGGTGGCGCCTTCGGCTCTGGCAGCAGCGCTCAAGGCGGCGGCGGCTCTGCATAGAGGCGAAGCGAGGCACGGTAGGCGGCGGAGGGGCAGTAGGGACGCGCGAGGGCTCGGCTCGCCCTTTATAGGGGCGCGGGAGCTGGCCCTGGCATGCACAGCACGCACGTCGAGAGGCGGTGGCGGCGCCCGGTCTGGCACGCCATGGCCATGGCCAGATGGGCCTCGCCGGGCCTGCGGTTGGGCCCAGACCTCCGCAAGCAAGTCCACAACTCATCCCTCAAGTCCCCGTACAGTCTCCTCAACCCTAACCACCAAGCCGCCGTCGTCTTCAACCTCAGTTCGTATCCTCTGTTGATCTTGGTGAGCGCCGCGTCTGTGGAGCTCTAAGTTGCCGGAGTCCCTGCTACTGTTGGTGTGCTGGGGAAGGTCGTACGCGTGTTGCTGCTCGTGCTGGTGCTTCTTGTTGTTGCCATAGTGGTCGGAGCCTGCCAGAGCTTGGGCGCCGTCGCCAGGCGTGCTCTCGCCATGGCCGTCGTCATGGAGTTCTTAGCTCCGGCCGTGGAAAGCTTTGGTTTGGGAAAGCCCTATGTGTTCTTTGACCTGATGAAGCTCATGGTGCTGCTTGTTACCGTCAGTTCGCTGTCATTAAGCTGTGCACCGCTGCAGACAGTAGCGCCGCCGTTCGTCGTCGCCGTCACCGTTCCCGGTCACTTGTTGCCTAAACCGCCCAACCACCACCACCTGTAGGTTTGCCTTGCTGAGTTGAGTCGAGCCATGAGCTTGTCATTGCCGGAGACCTTGCCACCGGCGAGAACGTCGGTTTGGTAAGGTTTCGAGGACCTTTTTGCAAACCATAGGGACCTGTTTGCAAACCTAGGGGTGTGTGTAAGAAAAGTGTTTTTGCTAGGGGGTTCGGGTAAATTTGATTAGGAAGTTTAGAATTAGAGTTTAATTCAGCTTCTTCCATAAATTCCTATAATTTGTAGAAATGTCCAAAAATTAGCAAACCCAACTTCCCTAGGTTGGTTTTATTTTCCTTTCAGCATCAAAACTCTTAAACCCTAGGAAAAATAATAAAACTATTAAGTGCTTATTTAGTACCTTTTAATTAAGGTGTTAAGTAACTACTTAATAATTACAAAAGGTATTAAAACCTGAATAATGATTTATTTAATTACAAATGTTTGTTTAACTCATAGGATCTAAGTTTTAAGATATAAAATAATTATGAAATCATTTTTCTTTAATAGAAAGAAAATGCTTAAGATAGGTTAGTAACGAAGTAAAATGTGGGTTAAGCCTTTTTGGGTAGTGTAGTGTTGGCTTGCAACTTTATCATGAAGATGAAGTTGTGTGGCCTCTCTTTTGAAAAGTTTTGCATTCTAACTATGACTTGCATACTTCCGTAGACTTGAAGTTGCAGAGGTGAAGGCTTTTCTGAAGATACTAACTTAGTCGAGACCCAAGGCAAGCCCAGGAGCATCTATACCTATCAATTTCAATAAATGCTATTTATGACAAATTTATTGGTTATTTCATGATTGTGCATTAGACCTAGGAGTCGATTGAAACCCATTTTCTTATGCATGAACAATCCTTATTTTAGGACATATTTACCCCTATTTAAAATGTTTAGTAAGTATCCTATGCTTAGTCTTGCTTAGTTGTTACTTAGATGTAACTCTACCTTGTTTACCTAAGGTTAATTTGGTTCTCTCATTATGCAAGGAAAAGACTTGATTTTGATAAGTGGGCAGAAGCTAGTGATAGTAGTTCTGTCCACTGATATATAATTTGCCTAAGAACCGGTCGTGGCTTTAACTGTAGATCAAGTGATCTTTACCTGCTTACTGGGTATGGGACCAGCAAAGACTGGCGTTAATTGTGTCGTGGATTGGAAATGGTCTGTACCTATGCTTGGCGAGTAGGAGAATGGCAGGGGCGTAGCCTGAAACTCACATAGGTGCATGGGGTCCCATGTGGGGGTGCACCTCTGGTTTCGGGTAATTCCAGTTTCAATCCTCGAATACAATTGATTGCTAGGTTGTTGCGTGCAGTGTCATGAGCTGCACGTAGCTGGTGATTGGTTATCTCCTGCAGGATGTAAATCAATCTAGATCACAGCAATTCTCGGTTATGAATGCGCTTGATCACTGTTAGGCATTGTTGTTAATCACACCTGAGCAATGAAGTTTTCCTTGCTATAATTGTTGTTTGAGTAGTACAACTTATTATGAAAAATATTTTGTCACCTAGATGCTAAGGAAACTAAATTGAATATAAAATCACAAAAATAAGGATGAACCTTTAATAAGCTCTTTTGCAAAATGGTGAGTCAGCCAGTACATTAAAAAGCTTATCATACTCCTTGGTCATATCTATTTATACTAGTTAGTCAGGTCAGTCTTGCTGAGTACCTTTGTACTCAGGGTTCTCCCTTTTGTTGTTTTCAGAAGCGCTGAAGAGGAGGTCCTGAAGAACTAAGTATTTGAAGAGTCTCAAGATGCTTAGTGTGAGAACGTAGTTGTTAGTGACCGCTTACTGGCTTATTTGGTTTGAATTCTATAGAATGGTTTAACTTGCATTTAAGTTTGTTTCAATCTACTATTGTAAAATTTCGTACGTCCTGTATTTATGTAAAAGTGTGTAAGAGTTGTTGATGCTTTCCCATCGTGAAAGCGATCCTGATGTATGGTTATGATCGTGGATGATTCGGGTTGTCCCGGGAACACTCGACGGACTACTGGATTTGGACTGGTTTAGATGCGTCATTGCATAATTATTGTTACAACAGTGATTTAGCACACTTAAGCCAGTTTAAGTCGGACGGTTCCGCCACACTCTCGCTTGCCCGTTTGCCGCTCCCGCCAACCATCCGCGCGCGCACCCTGGCGGGTCTCGCCGGCCACCTGTGCGTGTGCGCGCGGGCCGCCGGCCGGCGCACGATCGGTGGTGGAGGGTGTGTGGGATCCGCCGAGAATGACCGCCAATCGGATCGCACTGGATTCTGTCTCCCGTCCACTTCGTCGTGCAGCTACTGGGGTCCGATCCATGACTGTGTCCATCCACCCACCAATTCGATCGATCGGGAATCGGGTCCCTGGCCCTTGCCGTCGCCGACGTCGTGCGCTCTCATTCGCGACTGGCCGCCACCTGCCGCGTTGTCCCTTGTTCCCCAATGGCGTGCGGGGCCGCGGCCGCCCGGCCAAGGCGGCGCGCGGTGCCAGGCGGGGCCGAGCCTCCCGGCAGCGAGCACCGGCCACGGGGGCTGTGCCTACCCTCCCACGGTAGAGAGAGGACCAGAGGAGAGGAGAGGTGAGGTTGAAGATAGACTTTACATGTGGGACCTGTGAAAAGGAAGAGAAAATGGTAGATGAGAGGGATAATGCAAAGGCATTATGGGGACGGTTTGGATGCAAGAGATAATATTTACCCCAAGGTAAATATTTTGTCCTTTCTATTTGTCTCTAATAATATTTACTCTTTGAGGTGTTTGGATTGAGGGGTAAATGTGAATGTGGATGGCAGAGAGAGGGCTGGGGTCCATCACAATTTTGCTCTAATTTGCTACTTTTTAGAGGTAAATGGAATTAGAGATCAAAACATTTGACCCACCACATTTGCCCCACATGTTTGGCATCTTAGCGGTAAATTTGCCTATTTGCCTCATTTACCCCTCCATCCAAACAACATCATGGTCTTTTCACATCCCAATTCATACTTGCATAGGTGAGATGGCGTGACACGTCAGCAAGAGTGGCAAATGTGTTGCCCCAAACGGACGGCAGTGGCAAATATGTAGGAGTCAAACTAAAGGTCGTGTTTGAAGGAGTGACCAACGCAAAAGTGACGAAAGATTAAATATCCTGTTCCAAATTCGAGCTCGCGGTCAGTATGTGACACAAAATTTATCAGTCCCGCAACACAAAATTGATCAGTCCTCTAACCTTCTCACAAGAAATTTCACCAATTTCTTCAAGCAATCTGAGTTAGTCAAGTTGGATGGATTCCTAACAATACGAGTACGAACGAGCGCAAGCCTCGTTGGGTTTGGCCATGAGGAAGATGAATATTGAATACATGTCCTCTGTAGCTGGCTTGGCTGCCCGGCGCGAGATATGTAGTCTACGGAGCAGCACAGGATGACAGGAGACGGCGGCGGATGAGCATGGATGGAGACGCAGACTGCGGAGCACCGCAGGAGGGATGGGTGTACCGTGTACGCAGCTGGGAGTTCACGTACGCGGTACGCCGCCGCCGGGAGGAAGGACGCAGGTTGCATTGCCGCGGCCACCGAACAAGTCTCGGACTCAGTAAGAAGAAGAAGAAACAGAAGTCCGGGTAGCCAGCTACAGCGGGATGCCACCGGCGAGCCCGTTCACCTGCAGGAATAGAGTGTCGAGGTTCGCGAGGTTATCGAGCTCCGGTGGAATCTCGCCTGAGAGCGCGTTCGCAGCAAGGTCAAGCCGCGCGAGGTGCGACACCGAGACAGCGCCGCCGCGACGGGGCCCGAGAGG
This sequence comes from Cenchrus fungigraminus, assembly GCA_036936925.1. Taxonomy (NCBI): domain Eukaryota; kingdom Viridiplantae; phylum Streptophyta; class Magnoliopsida; order Poales; family Poaceae; genus Cenchrus; species Cenchrus fungigraminus. The sequence continues at coordinate 114,162,204 of CM072773.1, read as the reverse complement.
TTGCAGCCGGAGAGGTCCACGCGCAGCGGGTGGCGGTGGCGCTCGCCGTCAAGGACGCCAGCGCACCGGACAGGTTCGCTAGCACTGATTTTTTTAACCTTTTTTAATCTAAAATTTTAAATATAACTCATGCCAAACTAAAATTTTAAGAATTAGCCCTTTTGGTCACGTCAGGCCGCGTGACGCGACTCCCTACTGAGTCGCGTCACATGCTCTGACGCGACTCGGTTGCCACGTCGACCGGTGCGCGTGAGCGCTGGCCGCGCTGGCAGCAGAGGTGGCGAGTGAGTCACGCCACATGCTCTAGCTCGACTGAGTTGCGCCAGACGGCGTGGCACGACTCACTTAATATACCCCGGGCCACCGGGCCCCTTCTTTCTTCCTCCTTTCTTCCTCCTCTCCCAACCCGAGCTCCCTCCCTCTCCCCATGGCGTCGCCTCCCTCCTCCCCCCTCTAGATCCAGCCCATCCCTTAGGGGATTCAACTCCTCCACGGGTGGAAATTGCTCCTTGAAGGTAACTCCTTCACTTTAACCGAGTAATTTTTCTTGATTTGGTTGTTTACCTAGGGTTTCACCATGGCTAGGGTTTGGTGATTTTGTGGCTTGAATGGTGGATTGAGTACGAATCGGGCACCGTTGGGTGGCTTGTATCGATGTATTGGTTGATTGTAATACCGATCTATCGTGTAGTTTGCAATGCATGTTTCGGTTTGGATGGATTTGGAGGGTGTAGAGGTTGAAGTCATTATAAACACAAATGCCATGTCGGTTTATGCATTTTTTCACTAGTTTTGAGTAGGAGTACCTTTGAGTAGTATTTTTGCATTAGCTTTTATTCACTACTAGTATTATTTCACTAGCTTTTCACTAGTATTTTTCCATTAGCTTTTTCCACTAGTAGTAGTTTTTAGTAGTATTGAGTAGTAGTATTTATTTATTATTAGTTCTTCACTAGGTTTTTGTTCACTAGATGTAGATAGTAGTTTGTCACGAGCTAGTAGTAGTTTTTTTGGTATACATGTGCAAAGCAAAGTTGAGAGTAAGTGAGTTCATTATGGTATAGATGTCGAACCTTTGTTGGAGAGAATGTGTACATATTATGTATGTTATGGAGTGCTATGATTTTGCTTGTATGGTCCTTTGCTCATATGCTCATTTAGTTCATATGAATGTTGGTTTTAATTAATTTAGTACTATAGTTAGAGTTAGTAGTTTTATTTCACAAGTTGTGTAATATAGGAAGAAGTACTAGGTTTTAATTAATTTTGCTCATTTGCTACTACTAAATGATTCACTCATTTTGCTCATTTGCTAGCTAGTTTTTTTTGTCACACTAGTTTGTCACATGACATTAGAATTAGAAGTTTAGTTTTGACTATATAAATTCTTTTGCTCATTTGCTACTACTAAATGATTTACTAGCTTTGCTCATTCACTAGTTTTGCATTGATTACCGACCATTTAGTCAAAATATATGTCATGATTCACTAGTTTTGCTAATTATCAGTTTTAATTTTTTTATATAAATTTTGTTCTCTTTATTTAGGACCATGGCCCAACCACCGGAGCACCATCCACGGTACCCACTCCTTGAGACCTACTAGGATGAGAATCACCGTGGGAGGAAGCTTGAACAGCGCTTGGAGGTAGGATGAGAATCACTTGTCATTATGGTAAACTTTGTGATTGATGGAATGTTATTAGATTGTCATGTACTAATCATGTGTGTCAACAATTATTTGTTTGCAGGTTCTTAATCTTTACGACCCTGCACTCACACTCCTCTACAATGGGATGACAGATACACTACATTCCTTCGATGAGCGGGGTTTCTCCCGCTTGCCACATTGATCAAGACGGGGCTGCCGAAGATGGATAATGCTGCTCTCACAGCGCTAGTGGACCGGTGGAGGCCCGAGACACATAGCTTCCACCTTCCCTGTGGTGAGATGACTATCACGCTTGAGGATGTAGCCATGTTGTTTGGTCTCCGTGTTGATGGGAGAGCGGTGACTAGTCACATAAACCCACAAGGATGGAGGGACACTGTTCAGGATTTGCTTGGAATACGGCCTGCTGAACCCCAACAAGGTGTGAAGGATAGGAAAACCACGGGAGTGAATTCGTCTTGGCTGGCCCAGCACTTTGGTCATCGCCCACCACCACATGCAAACAACCTTCAAGTTGAAATGCATGCTCGTGCATGGTTGTGGCATATGGTGGGTGGGTTTCTATTCCCTGATTCTAGCGGGAATACCATTTATTGGATGTGGTTAGCAATCATCGGGCAAGAATGGGAGGCTATTGCAACTTATAGCTGGGGGAGTGCAACTCTTGCATGGTTGTATCGGCAGATGTGTGATGCATGCAGGAGAAGTGGTCCCAACGCAAATCTTGGTGGGTGTGTTTACCTTCTCCAATTGTGGATGTGGGAGCGTGAAATGAACCGGGTTTCCAGCGAAGGGAACTCGATCCCTGCACCTCTGTGATAGCCCCAGGAGGCTATCACGTGCAAATCCATGTCTCAGAAAGTAAAGAAATATCGTACAACAAAAGGAAATACATGAAGGTCCACATAATATAATAATTAAGCATCTGAGTACATCATTACGGCACATGCCGGGTACAAGTCCAACGAGACTAAATCAAACAGAGTAAACATCTACGCAGCGGCTCTCATGTAGCGAAGTGGACTCCATATCCGCAGGCAACTCGAGTGTAGGGCGAGCCTCAGTCCTCCCATCCATCGTGCTCAAAGTTGTAGTCCGGCTCCTGGTCTGAAAACCTGTCATCTACTCGATAAGCGAGTAGGTCATGTCAGCTTCCCAACAAAGAGCATAAGCAAAAAGAGAATAATTCTAATATGCATGAGTAATCCTAATTATGGTTGTAGAGGGTTATGCAAGCAGCGGTAGCAACATCAAGGTAAGCAGAATAGCCGAGAGGTCTCCATCTCCGAGGAGATCCACACCTCCGAGGACAACGCCTCCGGGGTCAACACCCCAACAAGGAAAGAACACCAAGCACTGGATCTCAACCAAGATACAGCATCCCACTCTCATCTACGATGTGGGGTCACCGACTCCTATCCCCACGTCTCAACGGCACGAAGCCAGGCTCACACACACACCGGGGAGAGAAAGCAGCACCAAAGAATACTAGCTAGGTGAGAGATCGAAAGGGCTGTCCATACCAGTGGACACGGACTATAGCTATAGGTTTAACACTCTGCAGAGGTTGTACAACTGGACCCGCCGGATAGGGCAAAAACGGATGCCTCCGATCCACATCCCTACCTAACAACCGAAGACCTAGCAGTAGGTGGCACTCTCCTGCCTCTCCAAGCCTGACTCGTCCTGAACTGGGGCGCCAAACTTGCCAGCAGGGCCTCGGAGCTGTGAGACCATCCTCGGAGAAGCCGGGGCGACGTCTACTCGGGGGGTATAACCCGTCCCCCTCACACGACCACACCGGTCCGCCTACAAGCTGAGTGCCAACCACCAACTAGTTCTCGGACCGAACCCCGCCCATACGTGAGCGAATGGTTTGTACGAAAATAGCCCAAAGATCAAGGTCACACAGACGATCGGTCCTTAATTGCAAGAGCGAGCACTCACCAACACCAAACGTCTGACACGCCGCTAGGGCGAGAGGCCAGGTCGCATCTCCCCTAGGCAGGCATTCACAAGTAACCCAAGCGGATCGCTCTCGCGGTAACACATCAAGGATACCCACTCACCCAAAACACACGCAAGAATTCCGAGGTATCCCAACCTCAGACCAAACCTGAGATCCATCCATAACTAAGGGTAAAATATATGGATGAATAAAGCCGGGGAACTAGCTAGGGGTCTGTAGCTAGTTCCAAAAGTAGGTATTCCAAGGACAGGATAAACAATTACAAGGCATGACTAATCAATTGTCTATGCAATTTAAAATCATGCATTAAAAGTAATTAAGCACTGGCAACTAAAGCAAGCATAGGATCTAAATGGTTGGGAGTGACATGACACCTGGCTGGTGTCCGTAGTCCTGGTCTGGGTTGAAGTCGGGGTCGTAGGCCTCCTCCTGGTTGTAGCTCGGGTCTGTGCAGCACGAGATACAAGACACTAAATTACCGGCAAACAACTAAGCATAAATCCAAAGAAAACCAATTTTAAAAGATCCAAACATAACCAAACTATCTACAAACAGCACCGTCTCATTTTTAGAAAAATATAGAAACGGGTTTCATATTTTTCGGAGTTATAAATAATTAGTTATGAATTTTCAAAGGTTAAAGGTTTTATAAATTAATTTACAAATTCATTTATAAAATAGAAAAGGGTTTTTATTTTGAAAATAGCTGATGACGTCAGCATGACGTCATCGTGATGTCATCGTCACAGGTCAGTGGGCCGAAAGTGTTAGTGGGCCAAAACAGGCCCAATGGACTTAGCCTAGTGGGCCAATTGGACTAAGTCCATTCCACACCCTCGAAATAAAACCAGAGTGCGAAGGGAAAAAGAAAAAGGGCCGTGCGGGGTCTTAATGGGCTAAGGCCCATGCGACGGCCTGCCGAACGTTCAGAGATGCCAAGGTCTATTCCAGGCCCTTGGACTTAACAGGGGTTGCGCCAACACTCCCAGAACTCGGCTGGGGTTTGTTGGTGCTCCCTGGCGTGTTCGCCCATCTCGGCGTGCGCCGGCGCAGGGCGCAGTGGCGATAGTGGATGGAGCACGACAGGGCTGGTGGCTCCGGTAGGCAAGCAAGCACAGGTTAGAGCTCCCTAGGATCACGCGGCTACTCCGGCGCAGCCTTGGCCCTAGGGTGGAGCTCCTTGGCCTGCGCAGCGCAGCGCGGCGGCGTTCTCGACGCGACACGAAGGCAACGCGGTGACAGCGGCGGCCTCGGCCTCGCGCAGCACTTGTCCTTGCGCTAGGGGGCACGGGACCTAGGCGCATACACGTAGGTGCACGCTTAGACGCGGCGGCGACAACTGGCTCACGCGCGTGTGTAGGCGCACGACGTGGTAGTGCACCGGGCACGACGCGGCGACGGATGGCGGCGACAAGATAGCAGCGGTGCAAGAAGGGACAGCAACGGAGCGGCGCGCACATCGACTAGAAGTTCAGCGAGGCATGGTTTAGCATGTGGGTGTGCTTGCCAGAGCACATGCACGCGCACAAGCCTTGCCTGGCCGCGACATGGCCGGCCGGCGCGCGCGGTTGCCCGGCGAACCGAGTTCGCGGCGCGGAACAACAGCAGCGGCGGCAGCGACGAGGTACCTGCAAGGATTTCCACGGCTTGAAGGCCGACATAGAAGCACAGCAACACGACGCTGAGAAGCGGTGAGGCCCGACGTGGCGTTGGGGTTCGCCACGACGGCGGACTCGCGGACAAGCACGGCTCGGCGGCCGGCGGCGCGACGCAGGGGCGCGCTCCCGATCATCACAGGAAAGACCAAGGGAGGAGGGAAGAGACAGGCCGGTGCAGTGCTCACGTTGGGGCATAGGTGAAGTCGTGGCCGTGAAGAACGCGTTGGTGAAGAGGCGGCGGTGTTCACGGCGGCGCGTCCTTGTTCTGCTCCGGCGATGACTTCGACGCGGACGGCTCTCTCCTTGGCCCGATCAGCTCCGGCTTCGGCGGCTTCGGTGACAGCGAGGTGGCGCAGTGGTGAGGCGCGCCCCTCCTTCTCTTCTCCCCCTCTTCTCCTTCTCCTTCCCTCTCTTCTCCTCTCGGTGGCGAAACAGGGGAACCAACGGGGAGAAACCCCAATTGTGAGTTGCCTTGCAACAGGGGCCTCGCCTGGGGGTTTAGAAGCTCGAGCACATTGAGGCAAGGGTAGAAGCGTCATGGTGGGGCTCCTATTGGCTTGCGGTGGCGCGGTGGTCGACGTGGCAGAGCCGGATTGGCATGTGGGCGCTGGGTTGCGTCAAGGTGCAGGGGTAAAAGGGGAAAACACCCCAGGGTGGTGCGCGTGTGGGCGCCTGGCTCGGCGTCCGTGCCAGCAGCCCGGTCGGGGGCTTGTCCCCTCGGCCCGGTGCGGCGCGAGCATGCGGCAGCGTGAAGGGGGCAGGCGCGTGTGTGTCTGTGCTGACCGGCGAAGGAGGGAGACGACCGGCGCAGGGGGTCCCACACGTCAGCGGGTTGAAGACGGCGCGGTGCGAGGTGGACTGAGGTGGGCCGCATTGTTGGGCCGGCCAAAGCAGAGGGGTGATGGGTGTTTGCAGGCCGAGAGATAGAGGAGCAAAGGTAGACTTCATAAGCTTTTAGCTGGCCCATGTTAGCTAGATAGGGTCTGAAATAGTTTTGAATTTATATATAAACCTTATATTTGAATTTGAATTTATTCAAATTCAAATGACACTCAAATAAATCCAAATAAAATCCATAAAATTCAAATCACATATTTAAACCATAATTTGAGTTTATATTTTTATAATTGAGTTTTATTTATATGGAATTTAGATACGGGATAGAAATGGGTTTAAATTAGGGTGACACATCATCAATAAACAAAAGTTCAAATTTCCTCACATTTTCATATTCTTGAATTTCTGGGATGTTACAGAGCGGCTTCCAGTAGGTCGGCCAGAACGCTTCGCATATGGTGTACGTGATCTCTCATGTTCACAATCAAGTGTTTGTTTTATGAGAAATCTCTCATGTGTATTTGTTATTATGTTGCAGGATTTGCCAGCTGACGGTGCCGTAACCTTGGCTACAGTGGGGTTTCTTTGGACCAATATCACAAGGTTGCACGGGAATCCTGGATGACGCGACATAGACTACATCAACGCCTTGGACTGTCTTAGAGCAAGCCATGTAAGTGATATACTTTACCACTACTCCCTTCTATGCTAAGTATTATTTATAGCCTACAACATTTGCTTAGACAAATCAATTTGCATATCTAGGTTACTTGGCAACCGTATATAAGGCAAGAAGTTCTTGATATGGATCTTAGCCCAATGTGCACACATGATGAAGATTTTTGGCGCAATATTTGCCCCCTTATCTGCTTCTACATTGTGGAGTACCACCTTCCAAATAGGATGATGCGGCAATTTGGTCATCTCCAAGCTTGCCCTCCAGAGTACATCAACACCAGCCACAATCTCCACGAGTATATATTTTGGCCCTTTGGTCCATACACTTCATGTTGTTGATTTGCTGACCATTTATGTTCTGAACTTGTTGATTTGATATATAAATGTAGAATTGATCGTCGGAAGCAAAGGGGTGCCAAGAATTAGGAGGAGCATCACATCCATGCTGTCAATGCATGGAATTTGAGAGCTAACAACTTGGTGTTAGGCGGGGCTCAACACCGTGATGGCCCGTTCAACCAATACTTGGATTGGCTCAAACAAAACATGCGCCTAAAGCTCAAGGTTGCAATGGATGCAGCCTACATTGAGGATCTACCTTCAGATCCGGAAGATGTTTTCCCCGAGTACGATGAAATCACAAGAGGTGGTACGTAGCCAGAGTGTGGTCCCTTCGAGGATTACATTGTAAGTTATCGTGCTCCTATGATCAATTTCATATGCATCTTGTTATTATGATGGAACTTGAATTTATTCGTAGCCTCATATAGGGCCAACAACTTGGAAGATTTGCTAATGAGGCTGAGCAAGCTTTGGCGGTCCCCATAGGATCTCCTGAGGAGGCAGGCGTGTTGAGGGGGTTCGTGCAGAGGATCCAACAGGGGTGTAGGAAAGCGGCTTTCAAGCTGAATTGCTTGGTACGACCGGCACCGGCACCTGAACATGGTGCTGGACCTTCACACTCCGCCCAAAGGTCTGCCCAACGGACGTCGACTTCAGGTGTGTGGCGTGCATAATTCTCCTGAATTTGTGTGTTAGTCATGTTTTCCACACCAATGATGGTTACCTTGTTGTTGTAGGAGGTTCTCGTCATCATTCACTGGGGATTGTAATTAGATCCCCTCCACGTTCACCTCAACCCGATACCCTATCTGAGAGCACTCAAGACTCCGAGGAACGAGATCCTACCTTCCAAGAGCAAATTGGACCTTCTCAACTTCCTGACGCTCCCTCAGGCACACAAGGAACTCCACCACCACCGAAGCGGCGGACGAGGTCGCGGGATCGTGCGGACGTTGGCAGCCACAACATCGTACCCACCGAGACTCGCAGGATTTGCAAGGCGAAGAAAGTCTGCACTCCGCATCCAACTCCGCATCCTTGACATTTCCGCTTGTGTTGTCGCTTGTGTATGACTATGTATCACTTAGGGTTGAATGGACTTATGTGTTGAACCATTTAGGATTGCTCGGACTTATGTCAAGAACTATGTGTGACTTAGTGTTTGTCGCTACATTTGTGTAATGAACTATGTGTGACTATGTATGAACTATGTGTTGTCGCTTGTAATGAACTATGTATGAACTATGTTGGTTGCACAGACTTATGTGTGAAAATGTGCTTGTACTTTGTGCGAAAATTTTGCTACAATTATGTGTGAAAATGTTCATGTGCAACTACGGCAAAACAATTTGCTCTCAGCTATTCCAGACTTAGCCAAAAATTCGAGGACATCTTATCACGAAAATGACTTAGGGCAAAACTTCATTTGGAGTTGCGTTGGAGTGACTCCTTCATGAGTCGCGCCACGCGCTTTGGCGCGACTCACGCCAGGAGTCGTGGCGCGACTCCTTATGTGAATTTTGAACTATGGCGGTACTGCGTGTTGCAACACGTTAGAGTGACTCCTTGAGTCGCGCCACGTGCTTTGGCGTGACTCATGTGTGTCGCGCCAGCGGACGTGGCGCGACTCAAGAAGGAGTCACTCCAATGCAACTCCAAATGCAGTTTTGCCCCCAAGTCATTTCTCAGATAACCAGTCGCGCCAAATGCCTTGGCGCGACTCACTAGCGAGTCGCGCCATGTACCTTGGCGCGACTAGCTATCAGAGAAATGACTTGGGGCAAAACTGCATTTCGAGTAGCGTTGGAGTGACTCCTTCTTGAGTCGCGCCACGTCCGCTGGCGCGACTCACACATGAGTCGCGCCAAAGCACGTGGCGCGACTCAAGAAGGAGTCACTCCAATACAACTCCAAATGCAATTTTGCCCCAAGTCATTTTCATGATAAGAGGTCCTCGAATTTTTGGCTAAGTCTAGAACAGCTGAGAGCCTCGAAGGAATTTTTTCCAGTCCGTTCAAACACACAACATAGTTCAAATTCATAGTTCATGAAACACATAGTTCATCACACACACCACATAGTTCATCAAACACACCACATAGTTCAAATTCTCCACAAGGTCCACGACAAGGTGCCTGACATAATACATAAATTGGCTACTCCGAATCGAAATCAACCAAAAGTTCATCATCACCCCAATCGTCATCGTCATCGTCCACCTCGATCACTTTCGCTTTGCCCTTTGCATCCACAATGTTCCCTTTGCTCATTGCCTCGACCTCTTGCACCTTGTTCTTGCCCTTGGGCTCCACCTCTTGCGCCTTGTTCTTGCCCTTGGGCTCCACCTCTTGTGACATTCTTGCAAGCGACCTTATTCCCTCCCATTGCGCCTTTGTAGCCTCACCTACAAATTTGACACCTACAAATTTCGGCAAATCATTAACAAGAGCTTTCATTGCCTACAATTGAGCAATCTTTGCCTCAATTCTAGCCTTCTTCAAATTAATCCCTCTTTTCTTTGCATCTACCATTTGGAACCATTCTTCTGCGGAGTTTTTAGGAAAAATCCTTGTTGGATCAAACTCGGAGCAATCACGGTTGAATTTTTCAATCATCAAACGCCTGCTTGTCCCTCTTCTCTCCTGCTCCTCCTCCTCTTCCCTCAACCTCTCCCTCCTCCTCCCATCAGCAGTTAGTGGTCGTGGATAGTTCATCCTATTCCGCCTCCAAAAGTCAATGAGGCCCTCTCGAATCCTCTCTCCAACCATAAGAAGTGGACGATCCTTATCTTTAGCAAGCTGATCTTTGCAAATTGGTCCAACCAACTCTCTATTGGATGGAATAGGGACATCATACTTGGCTCTCAATATATTTCTCCTTTTGCAAGTTTCCTCAGTTTTCAAAGGTTCTGAACACTTGCCCAAATATATACGGAGAGCTTCTCTACCGGCAAAACTCTCCCAATTACAAGTCCTCCCCTCCTACAACAAGTAACGACCAAATTTAGTAAACCAAACCACTCAAAATGTTGACAACAACTTAACCAAAGAAATAAGGAATTGTCAAAGTGAGTTTACCCAATAGTCTCCGAATGAGTTTCCACAATACCATCCATAACCAAGCTCGAATGGAACCACACCCTTCCTAGCGGGTATCCCGCACTTGCAGCGAGGCCTATAAGGCTCATCACATGGCCATGGATGTTTCCCACTCTCGAATGCTTGCACCTCTTCTTCTGACGGCCATTGACCCTTTGGCCCGTACATATCCTCTTGAAAATCACATAGCGGCCATCCATCCTGCACGACAATTGAAATTCATTTGCAAATGACACCAACTCAACCACGGTAAACAATAGAGGTTCGATGCTTACATGTGTTGTTAACTTGCAACGAAAGAATGGTGTGAACTTGTCGGGAAGCTCAATGTTAGGACCTTGCAAATAGCTTCGAACCCCACAATGACACAACAGAGGGTTGTCTACACGCTTGCATGCAGCCTCTTGTTTTTCTTCCCATGTCATGGGAGGTGGATTTGGTGGTGGTGGCACCCACCTCTTGAACTCATGATACGGCTGCACCACCGACGGCTGCCACCGAAATAAACGGATCCTAGGGTCAAATTTGTCGGGACCATCAATCCACTGGTGGAAATAACAAGGTCACTTAATGTATTGATCAGGGAAGCCATCTTTGTCAAGTGACCACTTTGTTGCACATGTGTAGAACGCTCTTCCTGCTGTAGCCTCATTCCTGGATTGCTTCACCTGAGCTGGAATGCCACACTCGCACATAGGAACAGGAAGAGGAGGTGGGATGGGATCATCAGGCCTGCCTTGGACCGCCATTTTCCTGAAACAAAAAAGAAACATGATTAGTAACATGAATCATATGTTAACATAAAAGAAAAAGGAGAACAATATTACTAAGATGACTCCAAAAATAACAACAAGCAATCCTAAGTAGGTACCGCATGGCCGCTCCCACTAGTACTAGATTCTTTATGACGTTCCTTGCGGTGACCCTTCTCGTCACAGACACTGCATCAGTTCTTCGTCTTTTTTTTGGTCAAACTCTCCCGCACCATAAATATTGACGTCATACCCACTTGTTTGGTCCATCTCATTGTGGAGCCTCTTTATCTTCCTCCTTCCAACACCTGTTTTCTTCTTCTCATCATCAGGAACATAGTCAGGGCCACTGTACTCAGGCCAATGTGTCTTGTCTAGTATAGGCTCAAAACGAGCCGCCATGTCTTTAATATTGTATTCTTGGAATATAATTCCGTCGTGTACGTAGGTGAGAGCCAAGACACCCCTCAAACATTGCAAGCAGCCATCATATGAGAGCAAGGAACATGTAGCAATTGAGGTATACAACAAGTGCAAGTCACTGCTGAGAGGTCGACCTTATATATGCGTCCGCCCATCATCTCACCTCCTACATTCAAAGCGGACACTGTCCTCACCGAGTACACATACAACATGGGATCGAACAACTCAGCCCTCATGCCCGCAGCTTTCAAGCCTTCTGTGTCTAAGTGCTTCTTTGCTTCCTTCCCAAAATTATTTACATTCCGTAATCCGCTATGTATGTGGGCTCTTGCTTTTTTCCACCTATGCACAAAGTATGAATTTATCTTATAGAATGTGAACTCCACAATAGCCGATACTGGCATAGCACGGACGCCTTTGAGGACCTTGTTGAGCACTTCTGATAGATTTGTATTATGCACACCATATCTCCAACCACCTTCATCAAATGCATTTGCCCACTTATGCTTATTCACCATTTGCTCTTCCAACCACTCTTTTGCTTCCGGATTCATCATTTTTTTTTAATTTCTCTAGTATGATGTTAAATGTCCTCTCCGATTTTGCTGCACATACCAATTTTAGCTGACTTCTCACTTTCTTGTTAGCTTGCCTATGCCATACGTTCGCTGTAAAGTGTCACATGCACCACCGACTGACGATAGGTTCATGCCCTTCCATATAATCCTCAACCGCACTTAGTATTCCTTGATGGCGTTCCAAAACTATGCACACCTTCCTTAGACGTCCCACAACGTCTCGACGAACCAAATGTAAGAACCAGGACCAACTTTCATTATTCTCACTTTCAACTAAGGCAAATGCAAGGGGTACCAACCTATCCTCACCATCAACGCCAGTGGAGATCAACAAAACACCACTGTACTTTCCAGTTAGGAATGTGCCATCAACACTTATCGCCGGTCTACAATGCTTGAATGCCTCTACACATTGGGGGAAGCATCAATACACCCGCTCCATAACAGGTTTCAATACACCTTTGTGAAGCTCTGTCTTTCCTGTTGTATGAGTGCACCACTTCGTACCCGGGTTGAAGTGTGTTATTGCATGTAGGATTTTTGGGACCCTGTCGTAAGCATCCTTCCAATCACCCCACAACATGGATATTGCGTGCTGCTTAGCCCTTCAGGCTTTTCCATACTTCACCGTGTAGTTGGTGAAACCTTTGATGGCTTCAATGAGGGTAGCTACGGAAACATCGGCATCCTTATAAACCATGGTAGCAATCCGTCTAGCAATGTAACGAGCCGTGCATTGAGAATGTTCTTGTGCCACTTCCGACGTCCCACATGTATGAGGTTGGACAACTCTTGTGATTCTCCATTTGTTCTTATCATCAGGAAGTGGACGCGCCACACCTTCCACTCACAACCTTGTTGGTAAGCTACCGTGTACCTTATTTTGGCTGATGAATGAATCACATCATATGGCCTATGGTGTCGCACCGAGTAATCCCTTAAGAAAAACTTTAATTCTTCCAAGCTATCGAATTGCATTCCCTTTTCTATAAACAACTGACCACTGTCCGGATCAACTTCAGAAAGGAGTAACCCAGAATCACAATATGCCTTCTTTGGAACCGAATGGAAAACGAAAACTTCAGGCACATCGACATGTACAGATTCCAATTGCCTCAACTCTGTTCGAGTAAATTCCGGCACTCGAAATCTAGAAAGAGTATACATCGATCCTCTAGATGCCTCATTTTCCCTCTCATCAAATAATGGAATCCCTTCACCCAAAGGATTTGCTTGGCGTATAGGATTAACTCTAAGCACAGGTGATGAGGGCCTGGATTAGGGCCCCCTCAGCAACAAGATAATCACCCTTGAGATGGAGTCTTCTGACACCATTGACAATGTCAAGGCTAAGATCCAGGAAAGGGAGGGATGCAGATCTTCGTCAAGACCCTCACTGACAAGACTTCCCTGCCTCCGAGTACCCTCCGCCTCGCACGAGTACGCTCCGCCTCGTACGAGTGCACTCCGCCTCGCGCGAGTACACTCCACCTCGTACGAGTACACTCCGCCACGCCACCGACAACTCGTTCGCACGAGTAGCCTCCGTCTCCGACTAGGACAGGGTCCACACGTGGAGGTCGGAGCGCGGATCAGGGGCCCCACACGAACGTGGCGCTGCCCCAACTCTCAGGCTTCCTCGCAACGACACGCGTGGCACCAGTTTACCACACCATGCAAAGACCACAGCTGGCGGGACGAGAGGAGCCGTAATGCTGTACAGCACACCCTCACATCCTCCAACACGCCGTCCCATCCAACACCAGATGCACGCCACCCCGTCAGAGTAGGCACTCGATTACCGTCTACGGGCGGCGCCTACCAACACTTAGGGCATAACGTGGCAGGCCTAAGCAACACTCAAGAGGGCTGAGTCATCAAGTGAACTACTCGGAGGAGGCGCCAAGTACCCGGGAAGTACAGTGTCACCAGCACAAGCGACGGTCTCCAGCGACACCACAGCTCATCACCCTTCAATGCCTCCTGACAGACATTGACGACGGAAAAGACCTTCCAATACCGCAGCACTGTAGCATATTTTCATTTTCCTTCTTTGCCCCTTGCCCTTGCATCTATAAAAGGGGGAGGAGTGCAACAATTTGAAGGGCTGACTGATCACCAAGTTTGTAACCCCTACTACAGACATCCCTGGCATAGGAACACGAGTACTCAGAACTGGACGTAGGGTATTACTCTCCGGAGGCCCGAACCAGTATAAAACCCTTGTGTCTCTCGTGCCGTCCATCCGGGTCCGACACACGATCCGTTACAAATCTACTGTCAGTGGTAGAGAACCCCGACAGTTGGCGCGCCAGGTAGGGGCACATCGTGTGTCTCGCCGAACCACACCAGCGATCCGGATGGAGGGCCGTGGAGTTTCTTTAACTCCCGGCACCACCGTGCTCTTTGGCTCCCTCAGCTTCGTCTACACCGGGCCGGTGGAGTCTGTCGTCGGGAGGACTTTCTCCAGACCCACGTGTCCCACTGCCTCAACGGTGGCGGCAGCGCGCGCTGCTTTCGTCCGTGGCTTCACGGACGAGTCTATCATGGCCAGGTTGGGGCCTAACCCAACACAGGAGCGTTTTAGGCTCGCCGCCTTCTACCTCACCGACCTCGCCTTCCAGGCCAGCGGGTTCGAGCCGTTGACCTAGGGCGAGTTCATGGAGTGGTACCGCGCCATGTACCCCCATGGGCAGCAAGGCCTCTCGGACGACCTGGTGACGGCCTACGTGGACACGCTGAGGGCATCGTACGTCGCCCCAGGCTCCGCGGTCATGCGGCAGGGGCCACCGGTGCCTCTGCCGGACTTCACGCGCGAGTGCAACGTCCTCCAGGCCCACACCGCCACCAGCTCAACTGATGGCGAGGAGAACCCTCGTTACCGCACCGTAGACGACCAGCGTCAGGCTCGCCTCGACGAGATCACCGAGGCCAAGCGCCAGCTCGACGAAGAGCTGGCAAACCTCCACCAAGCGCTTGGCGTGGAGAACGAGCCACGTGACCCTTCGTGTGACCAGCGGGGGGAACAATGTCGCGAGCAAGAAGCGGAGCAGTCGGCACCACAAGCTCGCGCTCGCGCGCGTGACGTGAACCGGCGCATCAACGAGGATGCCGCCATCGACGGCGGTGACGCGCCGCTCTTCGAGTGCACCTCGCAGAACCTCGCAGCTGCGGCCATGCTCCTGCGTGGCTGCCCCGAGCCAACTACCCCCAAGGAGAAGAGGGTCCGCCAGCAGCTCAAGACCCTTCTCGAGATGGCAGCCGCGCAGCAGGCAGAAAGCTCGGCATCGCGCCAGCGTTCGGCTCGCGAGGCACGGGCAGCTCCATCTGTGCGACATCTGGATCCATCACTGTCAAGGCATCAGGGGCGCGACAGGGAAGCTGGCGGACCAACGGTCAAGACGCGCCTAGGACCCAACCGTGACGTCCGCGGCACGCTCCGAGCTCACCGCCGAGCCGCCAGTGACGACGACTACGAGTACGGCTACAGCAGCAATGACGATGGCCGCGACCACCGTGATGAGCGCCGCTCGCGCTGACAACACAGCCAGAGGTGCGGCGGGCGCTACGACAGTGAGGAAGATCATGACCGTAGCTGGTCGCCTGATCCGAAGGGACCACGCGCCTTCGGTCGAAAGGTGCAAGACGCGAGGTTCCCCTTGCGGTTTCGGGCTCTGACAACAGTCCCCAAGTACGACGGGGAGACCAACCCTAGCGTGTGGTTGGAGGACTACAGGCTCACGTGTCGAGCAGGAGGGGCGACGGATGATCTTTTTATCATCAAGAACTTACCGCTCCACCTCGCCGACTCTGCACGGACATGGCTCTCGCACTTGCCACGCGGCAGGATCAACAGCTGGACGGACCTAGGAGACACTTTCATCGGCAATTTCCAAGGCACGTATGCCCGCCCTGGCAAGCAGTGGGAGTTGCAAAACTGCAAGCAGCAGCCGGGAGAGAGCCTGCGCGACTACATCAGGCGCTTCTCCAAGCGCTGCACTGAGCTCCCCACTGCGACCGACAATGACGCCATCTCGACGTTCCAGAATGGCACCACCTGCACCACCCTCATCCATCGGCTAGGGCGAAGGACCCCGAGGACTACTCGGGAGCTCCTCGACATCGTGACCAACCACGCCGACGGGGAGGAAGCAGTCACAGCGACGTTGATTCCCCCACCGAGCAAGGGGAAGCAAGTCGTAGATGGAGGCGAGGGGCCCTCCTCTCGCACCAACAAGAAAAAGAAGAACGACAAGCGTAGCCGTGATGACCGCACTGTCGCGGCAGTCGAGCGCAAGGCCACCCGGCCCAAGAACAACTAGAGTGGTCCCCCAAAGGATCATTTCGAGAAGCTCTTGGAGGCGACGTGCACCCACCACGAGACGCCAGTCAAGCACGCGCTCAAGGACTGCCGCTTGATGAAGAACTACGTCAACGGCACGCTCAAGCCCAAGGCGACGGATCCACTGAAAAAGACTGTGCCCCTCCCCGACAACGACGACAATGAAGAGGAGGTGGTTTTCCCTCGTGAGGACGGAGCCGTGCACATGATATTTGGTGGCCAGCTCGACCCTCAAAGCGCAAAGAGAAGCTGATCAGGTGTGAGGTCTACAACATCGAGCCCGCGACACCGTCGTACCTCAAGTGGTCGGAGACTCCGATCACCTTCGACCGAGCAGACCACCCCGACCACGTGCCGCAGCCAGGATGCTACCCACTCGTGGTGGCCCCTCTGATCGGGACCAAGCGGGTCCACAAGGTGCTGATGGACGGGGGGAGCGGCCTTAACATCCTGTACATGACGACACTCGATAGCATGGGAATTTCACGGTCCTGACTGTGCCCGTCGCCAACACCTTTCCACAGGGTTATCCCCTGGAAGGATGCACTCCCGATAGGGCAGATCGATCTGCCCGTCACGTTCGGGACATCACGGAACTTCCACACAGAAACCCTCACCTTCGAAGTGGTGGGGTTCTCGGGGATGTACCACGCCATCCTCGGGAGGCCAGCCTACGCGAAGTTTATGATCGTGCCCAACTACACGTATCTCAAGCTGAAGATCCCCGGTCCGAAGGGGGTCATCACTGAGGGGACTACGTTCCAGTACGCATACGAATGCGACATAGAGTGCTTTCAGTTCGCTGAGACGCTCATCCGGTTCGAGAAGGTCCACGCCGAGCCTCCCTCCGAGGACCAAGATATCCCCGAGTCGTCCAAGCGAGCGGCTAGCTCTTTCGAGCCCGCCAAGGACGTCAAGGATGTGGCTGTCTCTGATGATGGCCGCACGGTCCGTATCGGGACGGCGCTCGATCCTAAATAGGAAAGCGCGCTCGTCGACTTCCTCAAAGCGAACCTCGACGTGTTCACGTGGAAACCCTCCGACATGAAGGGGATCCCGAGAGAAGTCGCCGAGCACAAGCTGAACATCAAACCGGGATCAAAACCGGTCAAGCAGCGCCTGCGCCGCTTCAATGACGACAAATGCAAGGCCATCGGAGAGGAGATCAAGAAGCTTCTTAGTGCAGGATTCATCCAGGAAGTGTTCCACCCCGAGTGGCTAGCTAACCCTGTACTTGTAAAGAAGAAGAATAAGAAATGGAGGATGTGTGTTGACTACACAAGCCTTAACAAGGCATGTCCCAAGGACCCGTTTCCTTTGCCTCACATAGATCAGGTAGTCGATTCAACGGCAGGGTGCGAAACCCTCTATTTTCTCGATGCGTACTCCGGGTACCACCAGATTGCGATGTGCATAGCGGACCAACTCGCAACGTTCTTCATTACTCCCTTTGGCGCTTATTGTTACAACTCGATGCCGTTCAGGCTCAAGAACGTGAACGCTACATTCCAAAGATGCATGCGGCTTGTCTTTGGCGATCTCATAGGACGAATAATCGAGGCGTACGTCAATGACATTGTGGTCAAGTCGAAGAAAATGGGTGATCTAATCCCCGACCTCACGGAAGTGTTTACGAAGCTGAGAGAGCACGGGGTGAAGCTAAATCCCGAGAAATGCGTTTTCGGGGTTCCGAGGGGCATGCTCCTCGGCTTTGTCATGTCAGAACGCGCCATCGAAGCCAATCCCGAGAAGATCTCGGCCATCACTAACAAGGGGCCAATCCAGAATCTGAAAGGTGTGCAACGTGTCACAGGTTGCCTCGCGGCTCTTAGCCGATTCATCGCTCGACTCGGAGAGCGCAGCTTGCCGTTGTACCGCCTGATAAAGAAATCCGACTACTTTGCATGGACACCCGAGGCTCAGGAAGCACTCAAATCACTCAAGAATCTCTTGAAGAGCCCTCCAGTGCTCACAGCACCAATGCCAGAGGAGCCGATGCTCCTATACATGGCTGCGACGACGCAAGTGGTGAGCGCTGCGTTGGTGGTGGAGCGAGAAGAACCTGGCAAATCACTAAAGGTGCAGCGGCCCGTCTATTTCGTGAGTGAGGTACTCTCCGACTCAAAGACCCACTATTCGCAAATTCAGAAACTCGTATATGATGTCTTAATCACCAAACGCAAGCTTCGACACTACTTTGACGCGCATCCCATCACGGTGGTGTCCAAGTACCCGCTCGAGGAAGTGATCCAGAATCCTGAGGCTGAAGGAAGGATAGCCAAATGGGCACTCGAGTTGATTGGACAAAATGTGTCATATGCACCGCGCAGTGCCATCAAGTCACAGGTGTTGGCGGACTTCGTTGCTGAATGGACAGAAATTCAGACTCCGCCGGTGCTGATCGAGCACGAGACATGGACGATGTATTTTGACGGCTCCGTCATGAAGAAAGGGGCAGGGGCAGGCCTTGTCTTCATCTCGCCCCTAGGCGTGCGTATGGAGTACATGGTTCGACTGCATTTCCCCGCCTCCAACAATGTGGCCGAGTACGAGGCGCTCGTCAACAGCCTTCGAATCACGATCGAGCTCGGGGTCCGTCATCTTGAGATCCGTGGAGACTCCGAGCTTGTCGTGGATCAGGTCATGAAAGAGAAGAATTGTATCGATCCAAAGATGGCGGCTTATTGTCGAGCCGTACGTCAGCTAGAAGACAAGTTCCATGGGCTCAAGCTCCATCACGTGCTGCGCGACTACAACAAAGATGCAGACATCCTCGCCAAAGCAGCATCAAGCCGCAAGCCTGTACCACATGGTGTGTTTGCTAGCGACCAGCATGCACCGTCCGTCCGAGTTGATGAAGAACAACCGCCAGAGCCAGAGGCACCGGAAGTTATGGAGATCGATCAACCACAAGAACCGAACTTGGAAGATCCAGACTGGCAGTTTCCGATTCTCGAGTGGCTTGTTGAGGGAAAGCTGCCCCCCAACTAGACGGAGGCGCGCCGCATCTCACGGTGAGCCAAGGCGTATGTCCTTATCGACGGTGAGCTCCACAAGCGAGGCTGTTGACGGTCGATATTTGCCATTTTCAAGGCCGTCAACTCCTGCAAAGTTGAGCATGCAAAGTTCCGCATCAATGATATGATCTGATTCTGATCTTTCCCTTGTTCGTGGGACCGTATCTATATGGTTGCTATAGTGTAGTTGCGGGTCGATAGACGTAACCGCATTATAGTATTTATCTGGGGTACAGATGTGGTGTCTGGGCCCTGGTTTTCCTGCGAAGACCACGTACGATCGTAGCGTAGAGGTAGGCCGTAGTGGTGACAGCCTGTTGGACCCTTTGTCAACCCTCTTACGTCGCGTACCGAGTTGGGCTCGCTTGCCAGCACCTTGGAGTGTTGTCGCCCCGCGGGGATGACTAAGACCTGACAGAATAACATCTTCAGAGCTAAGTCCCTTAAGGAAGTGCTTCTTGTATCCCAACCTATCCCAGCAAAAGCTGGTGTCCTTGGATAGACCCTCTCTGGTTACTCTCCGTCCTGAGGGAACGAAACCCGACGGGAATACTCATTCCCCTAGGGAGAAGTGCTACAACGGTGTATCCGTGCGCTTGCGGATTCGTTCGCACTCGTCAGTGTACCCGGGAGTTTCTTACACACTCACGCTACCACGGCGCCCAGTGTTGAGGTTAAGAAATGCCAACAAGCATTTCTGGCGTTGTTGCCGGGGACGGCTGTTGTTAACCTTCGAGCCTGTCTATCCTCGTATTTATCTTTTTCCTTTTTCTTCTACCTTCACCCCCGTTACCCTTTTCGAGATATCCCTTTTTGTTTTCTTTACTTCTACCTCTACCCCCGCTACCCATGGAAGGTTATCCTTGTAAACACCTTCCGCCTTCGAGGAGTGAACCCTCAGAGCCATCTTCGTCAAGATCCACTCTTACATCTGGCCTTTGGATTCGCCCCTCTCTCATGAAGCTAATTCAGGAACTATCCTTCTTGGGGTTAAGTCATGAGAACCCCTTTGATCATGTGAGAGACTACGAGCATCTGATTGAAACTCAAGGTAAAACCGGATAATCACCGGATGCTCGGAAAAGAGAGTGTTTCCCGCTATCCCTCTCCGGGGAAGCACGGGGTTGGCACCGTTGTTTTGGTAGAGACTACCTTACTTGGGAAGGGTTGAGAGCAGCTTTTTGCTCCCACTTCTTCCCAATACGACGTGTCATCTCGTTAAGGGCAAAGATTCTCTGTTTCAAGCAATGTGAGCAGGAATCACTAGGAATGGCATGGAATCGTTTCGCCACCGCGGTGGAAGATTGCCCAGTCCTCTTCATTCCCGATTGGATGTTGCTTCAGCACTTCTGGTTTGGATTGCGGAAGGATGATGCCATGAGGCTTAATGCTCTCTCCGGAGGATCCTTTGTGCACCTAGATGCTGTCGAGGGAAAAGAGATCCTGGATAATCTCTGAGATTTCATGTAACACCCGGTTTTAAAGGACAAATCGAATGCACCCCTTTATGTATCCCAAGATCAAATTCATGCATAAAGTGACATCATCAGTGTAATATCACAACATATATCATTACAAGCGTATAACTATTACAAAATGACCCGAGGGTCTAAAACAAAAGGTTACACATCGTTATTCTATCGCAGCGGAGTAGGCACCATCTTCCACAGGAACGTCGACTGGGGGCACGCCAACCTAGAACTCCAGGTCTTCACGATGGTCTTCATGATGTAGCTCCTTCTTCTAGCTTCTGTGTATCTGAGCAGCAGTGGGGAGAGAACAGCAGGGGTTGAAGGGGAAAACGGTGAGTACACCTGGAGGCGTGTACTCCGCAAGTGGAGGAAAAAGGTATGCATAACATGCTGGCTTAAAGCAAGAAAGGCTTTATTTGGTGGACTGCGAATCTCAAATTTTAGTTGGTCAAGTTTTAATTAAGCACCTAGAATTTAATGTATGATAAGCTTCCCATCCCCTTCGAGGCACAGGCACCAACCTGTCCTGATCCTAGGGTTAAAACATCATAGAACCAAAACCAGCTCCCAAACCACAGTTCCACCACTGTGATCCACCCAAACCACCAACTAACCATGTGAGGGTCCAGGTCGCTCTTGACCGTGAGCACGGCTGTTATAACAGTTTTTAACACTCTGCAGAGGTTGTACATCTTTACCCATGAGTCGCGTAAACGTTCAAAGGAATGTTAAACCCAACCATGCTGTTCGGATCAGGCACTTTCACACTTCCTTAGGTGTGATAGCATAGGGACGCTACGAGGCCTTTACATAGGTTCACCAGCACGTATTAACCGGGTTACAGAGTGTCAGCGACACCCGAGGTTCCTTGCCGGACTCTTGGGAGCTACGCCCTCATCCATCCCAGACAGCTTAACATAGACCGCTGGTTTACCCTACTTAATTGGCCAAGACCATAGCCCATTAGTTCTCGTGGTTGTACTGTATGTCCCGGGTGGTCACTCCACAGACCGGTCCTTATAAAGTTGACTCAGGCAAGCCCAACATCAAGCAATCACAAACCACCATTCAACCACTTGCCCGAGTCACCTAGGGTGATCATGTTGCTAACACAACCCACATTAACACGTTGCATAATCATTAATCAAGTTTAAGATTAAACCCAACCCATGTTGAGCAAGCTAAGCATAAACTACCCAAATAGGTAACCACTAAGGGTAAACAAGGAATGATCATGAAAAGTCTAGTAAACAGTCCTTAATAGGATTCCCATCAAATTAGACATCTAATGCAGGAAAGCATAAATAAAGCAGTGATTATGGTGAATAAAACATAAAGGTATAAAATAGCAAGATGTCAAGGACACTTGCCCGTTTCCCGATGTTCCACTGCTCAGAAGTGTTCCTTCACGCGCAGCAATCATTGAAACAACACAATGCTAGACTAAGAACAAAGCACCAGGTAAAAAAATCATTTTATAAAAAGGTGCACCACTACCTAACGTGAGCTAGCTACAAACTCTAGAGTGCAAGGGACCACTAAACAGGGCTACGGGTAGAAAGGGCACAACTATCGATAAAGATTGTATTATAAGAAAGGAGGAACTATATGCTTGATTTATTTTATTTAAAGAAATATGTTTAATGGGTATTTCGGAGAAATACCACATGTTGTAACTTAATCAAATTTATACTTGAATAGAAAGCACGGTATAAACCTAGTCATATTTTATTTATAAAAGTTTATTAGAATTTATACCAAGTTAACATTTATCTTTATAAAAGAAACTTTTATGTGAGAGCAACTAACGAGCTAAAACATGTGTCAGGTTGAGCTGAACAAGTTGTAAGAAAAACATATTTATGTTCAAATTAATCATGTTAACTTTTGTTAAGAAAAAGGCGAAGGTTAAACCTATATTTGATTTTATTCAAAAGAGTTTGAATTGGATATTAATCAAATTAATACTAACTTTAATTACCAAAAACATGAAACATGGTTAACGTCCCTGCTAACATGTGCTCTACGACAAAACGAAGCTAACGCAACTTGAACGAGCTAAAACGGAGCTAGGATGAGAAAGATATGGGGTTTTGAAGGTTCTAGGGACCTATCTGCGATTATCCAAAGATTACAGGGGCTAAAACAGAAGATTCGTAAGGCACAGTCAACAGTGCTCACGAAATGGTCAAAACAGAGGGTCCTAGGTGCAAAAGAGGCTCGGTTGGACCAAACTGTAAAAGGTGGGATGTTTTTGAGGGTGTATGTGCAAAAGGGCTAAGACACAAAGAAAGGTGGGTGATATCCTATTTTGTCAGGGGCTAAACTGCAAAAGAGATGGTTGACCGGGCGGCTCTGCTGACTGGGTGTGACGTGGCGTGTCCTGATTGGCTGGGTGCGCTGACGTGGAGCTGACGAGGCGGTGACGAGGCCGTGGACCGGCTGTGGACCACGGTCCACTGGTCCACGGTGGACCGATCCAAGGGGTAAGCCCCAAATCTGATCTGGGCCATCCGTGGGGGATCCGACGGTGGATAGGCGGCTGCTGGTTTTGGTCGCCACTGGTGAGGTGAAACAGAGGGGGGCGGCGGCACACGGCGGCGGCTCGCCGGAGCTTCGCCGGAGTAGGCGGTCCGGGCACTACGGGGCACCATTTCTCATGGGGTTTGGACGGGGAGAAAGAGGAGGACGGCGAGGAGCTCACCGTGGGAAACTCGACATCGATGGGGCAGCGGGGATGTCGTGCAGCGGCCGGAGGTGGACGGAGCCATGGGCGCTCGCGAAGGGCGGTGTCACGGCCTCGGTCTAGGGCTCCTGGGCGCCTGGGCGTCATCCTGGTGGTCCTGCGAGTACAAGAAGAGAAGGAGGAGGGTGAGGGAGGGTCAGAGCGGGGGAAGAGCGGCGGCGGTGGAGCTCCTACCATGGCGGCTGGCACAGCGATTCGCCAGTGGGGAGGGCAGCAAGCTGGTGTGAGAGGAAGGGAAAAAGAGCGGCCGGTGTGAGTGCTAGCACGACCATTTATAGGTGGCGGAGAGGTGCGGGTCGCCGGAGTTTTGGGGCGGCCATCACGGCCTTGATGGGCGGTGGTGACACACGGCTCCTGCCGCTTTTGCTCGGGACGTGCACCTGGACGGGGCCGTGGGGCAAGGGGAAAACGTGGAGGGAGGGTAGGGGGTGGGTCCACGCGACCGGAGATTGCGGGGGAGGCGCGGTATGCTCGGGGATTTGAATCCCCGGCGGCGGCGGCGTGCTCTGTTTGGAGCAGGGGAGGGGGAGGATGGAAGATGGAGGGGATGACGCGTGGGGCCGGTTCGGCAGTGAGAGAGAGGAGGGAGGGGGTCTGGTGGGATGCTGGTGGGTCGGGATGAGGGGGATGGGGTGGGCCGGCCGAAACAGATGGGGAAGGTGGACCTGGGCTGGCCCGAGAGAAGAGAGGAGGGGATAGGAGGTTTGTTGGGCTGGGTTTAAGGGGAGGAAGGACGTGGGCTGCGGCCTGATAAAGAGAAGGGGGTGTTGGGTTGAAATTGAGAGAGGATTAGGTCCACAAAAATATTTAGAAGGAAAGAGAGAAATATATGAACTTGGCATGATTTCAGAGAGAGATGAAACACCTTTAGCTGTAGAGAGAGATGGCTCTTGAGTAGAGAGAAAAAAGAGAGACATAGATTTAATTAGAGAGAGATGAGAGGGATAGAAGGTCGGAGCTTTTGAAGAGATTTAGAGAGTCAAAAAGATTTAGAGAGAGAAAGAGGGAGATGTGTTTAGAGAGAGGAGAGACGATTTTTGGTAGACGGAGATAGGCCTTGTTTTAAGGAAAAGATTGGGAGGGTTTTAGAGAGGAAGATTATAGAGATACCAAGGTTGAACCCTAAAACGAACCTATTTGAGTTTGAAAACTCAAATTCATTTTTCACCCAAATATAACTATGCATCGCAGCATGAATGCAACAAACAAACATTTATAACCTATGATTCATTTATTGGTTTTAGAAAATATTATTTATTTTGAAATAATTGTACACACTCTCTATTTAATTCTAACAATTTTTAATGAAAATTTTAAATCCTAGCCAAAATGCAAACTAGGGTGTTACATTTCAGCTCCCCTTGTATCCCGGTCAATGAGGCACCCACCAGAGGAAATGTTGAGCCACCTAGATCCATCGTCAGCCGAGTCCAAGGTTTCATATCCATTCTTTCTGAGCTCTGGCTGAAGATGTCATTCCTGAGTAGCAGGAATCTAAGGGAAAGATTTCATGGCGCGAGATCTACCCTTGGGTTCCCCTCTTGTGCATCTTCTTAGACCTTCTCCCCGAGACTTTGTCTCGTGGGAGGACAGAGAAGGTAGTCCGGAAAGAACGACCGTTCCCGGCCAGGATGACTTGTTCGATCCTCACTACTAACTCCTAAGGAGGGTATGAGAGGCCTATCGTGTTTCTACATCAAGGTTTGAGCTGAAGTGCTTTTCACTGAAGTTTTGTATAAACCGAGACATCGGTCTCTGCTTTATAATCCATTAGATTCATCCATCAGACCGACGGAACATGATCATTTACCGATCGAGTGGAGTGCATTCACTTTCTATCTCAAGCACATCGATCGATGTCGATCAGTCAGGAGAAGCTTGCACTTCGTATTTTATGCCTGACTTGATCGATGCCCAATGGGAGGTGCACTTTCCAGCTTATCCATAACCCCCCATTGGAAGCTTAGGTTAGGCTTCGGAATGTTTCCATCACCCTGATGAGAACATCGAACCCTCTGCCTAAGGTAAGACCGAGTTAAATCTTGCTCTTCGTCCGAACTCTGGTTCCTGATCGTACACCGGCCTCTGGAAGTCCATGGTCTATCCTTTTTGAAGGCCGAGTGTCTTTCTGAGCTTGAGTTCACTCGGAGATCGGTACCTATTGGTGAAGCACTTGCCTTAGTGCTCGATCTTTTCGTCTTCGAGTTCCGCGACCCCAGTGCTATAGTCCTCGAGTCCCATGACCACCCCAGGGAATGCCTCGGCCTCTCTGGGATGATCACGCTTGCCTTCAGCTTCGATACACCTTTTTGGGCTCGAGTTCGTATATGCACTACCCTTGCAGATCAGAGCTTATCCTCATATCAACATTCTCTGCAAGGAGATAGTCGTAAGTTGAGACAGGAGATCACAAGACACCCGCATCCTGAGTACTCTTGGGACTCATCTCATTTCCCCAGGAAGAATTATCCTTTGGGTATCATGTGGACCGTGGTCATGCAGGAAAAAAAAGAAAGTTGCCAAGATTAAGAGAAGTAGGCAAAGGACCACAGGAAGGCAGCACCATTGTGGCGACCCGAACGCTTCGTGACTACCGTCGGAGGTGTCTACACTTTTGACGAACCGAGTTTGTCACCTAGGTGATATCCCCCAGATTCTCTATGGATATATCATAGTTTGGCCAAGGTTGGTAAATAGTGGAGGATGAATTTTCAACCTCAATCTTATCTCAGCCTTAAGCCTAAGCCAATCTTTTCATCTCGGGGAATCCACCTGGGCCGTCGATCCTGAGACTTGCTGGAGCCCACACGAGAAAGGGGAGGACCAGAGGGGCCCACACGGGGCCGGCCGAACCCAGGTTCGGCCGAAACCCCGGTGTCGCCTCTCCCCTTCTTCTTTCGCGTGTGCGTCTCATTCTCCTCCAGAAACCTTCTCCCTGCCGCCCGACGAGTTTTCACATCACGAAATCCATCTCCTCCACCTCACCATCCTCAGCATCACCGCATCCATGGCCGGTTACGGTTTCGCTCAGCTCCGTAGGGAGGCCTCGCCCCTCACTTCAGGGGGAGGGAGCCCCTCTCATCTCATCGACCTCAGCAACCTGGATGAGGTGATGGGGTCGCCGGAGGCCATGACTCCCGAGAGAGGCAGGAGTGTAGAGAGCACTCGCAGGATGCATACCGATTCCCCGGTGCAGTCGTCTCGGCGAGGCTCCTCCTCCCCGCCTTCTTTCCCGGTCAGGATGGCCACCATGGGGAACAAGACTGCTACCAAGTGCGTCTTGTTCGACGATTCCCCTAGGCCACCCTTGAAGCCAAGAGAGCGCTACATTAGGTCTGACTTCAACAGCTACGGAGAGGCCTTCTGCCATACTTATGAGCAGGATGTGTGGGACGAGTTCCCGCTTCCACAGACCCAGTGCAAAATCTTCGGAGTGAAGACGGCCACTGGAGGCTATGATACACCCTACCATAAGCCACCTCAGTGGGAGCGAGTCCTCACCAAGATCATCGCAGACATCCAGGTAAATGGCGCCAAGAAGACCCCGGCCCTAGCAAAGCTAGCAGACAGACTAGCTGAACTGTTCTTGGAACATGAGAAGCTAGTTGAGGAGCTGGCCAAGCAGAGGGACGAGTACCGTGAGCTCAGGCTTGAGTATCGCCAGCTGGAGGAGGACATGATCCAGAAGCTGCAGAGGTTGGCAGTAGCTGAGGGAGAGGAACAAATCCTCTCCGAGTAGTGGGGATTAGCCCCAGCTTTAGTTCATTAGGTGCTAGTCTAGGTCTAGGTTCGATTTCCCTTTGTTTCCCTTCATTCCATTTATTTCCTTTGCATGTGTGTAAGCTCCTAATCATTTTGTTTGAAACATTTGAATTTGAATAAAGTGGCTCACCGGTCATGTAACCCGGTTTAGCTACCCTTTGTGTCATTACTTTGGTCTCTTTGATTTAGAGGACATCTAGGTTCGAGACAGTGTGGGGGAAGAGCCACGACTCTCCCAATGCAGGCACGACGTTTCCGTACATACCCACTGCGAGCACTCCGCGCTAGCCGACCGATCACTACTGAGAACCTGAATGGGACCCGCATGAGTTCACTCCTGTGGAGAGCCTCTAACGGTTCATCTCTCATGCATAGCACCGGTTTGCATCTCGACAACTCACTCTCTGTCATTCCTGAGTTTTATAAGCTATATATGTCTATCTCTAAACTAAAACTCGAATGATGATGCTAAAGATCACCCAGCTCGTTTATATCTGAGTAGACTTGCATATGTTTTATTCCTTGTTATCTGCCTGATGCTTGTGAACCATAATCTTCTTAAGGACAAGCATGTTCACCTAAGTAATTGACGAGTATGATGTGGCTGGATGATATGATCTTTTTCTCTTATGACTAACTCTCTTGGGGAATTTATTTTTTTTAAAACTCAAAACCTCTTGGAAAGGCTCCTCTTTGATATGCCTCCATCCCATTAGAGCCATATGATCTTTGTAGGTAAAAACCTTCGGTTCATTTGCTGCTTGTTATTACTTTGAGCTTTGTCAAATTCTGTGACCCTTGTGAGAATTCTTTTCATTACTTTCATGATCAAGATTTATGTGCACCCCACCTATTTCCCCTTGCTATGCTTCTACACTGGAAGTTAGCATTGTATCATTTATCCATTTCATAAAAATAAAGCTCCATATGTGGTGTGACATCTCTCTCCAGAAGTGTCCTTCAAAAAGAGACATGGGCTATGTTAAAAAAAGAGAGAGAAAGAAGAAAAATAGCCCATGTCCAAAATAAAGGAGGAATAGGGGAGAGATGAGATCATGCAAAAAAAGGAGTTCCATATCATAGATGGTACTAACTAGTGTCCATTCCGGGGCTAGTGTCCACCTTACCATCAACCCGCAGTTCTCACCTTATATATGTATGGTAATATCTAGCACCCATTCTGGGCCTAGTATCCACCTTACCATACGCACCATAGCCATATCGGTGCACATCTTGATCTGATGGTATGATTTGATTTTCTCTGTGGATCCAGTCTTTGACTTTGCAAAATATGTGATGCAAGTATGCTTTCTCTTTATCCTACCTTGAGCACCACATATAGCCATCATTAGAAGTAGGATGAAGAAAGGCAAATGCCTTAGTGAGGACATACACACTTTAAGCGATCTGAGAGAATCAAATGAGAAAGCCACCAAGAGTTTTGTTTATGAAAATCTTGCAAAACCCCAAGGTGTTTATCATCAGGTGCATAAGTGACTTGATTCACAGTTGTTCTACTTTTCAATCACCCAAGGGAATATGATAGCCACTACACAGAGGTTCACAGGAGCAAGGTATGACCGGGAATATCTCTTATGTTTGTCTTAGTCTTTGGTATTCATGACCCACTTGGCTTTGTTTCCCCTTCACTCGGGACAAGCAAAGGTCAAGTGTGGGGGTGTTGTTGACAGTCGATATTTGCCATTTTCAAGGCCGTCAACTCCTGCAAAGTTGAGCATGAATTGCACATCCACACTAGAATAGGTGCTTAAACTCATACTTTCCACCAGTGTCGATGTCTATTCGAATGTAGGTATTTAGCACAAGACTCTTGGCTGCATTCCCGGGTGTTTAGGGGCACTTTGAGCCCCGGAGCAAGCCTCCTCCTTGTCTATAAATAGGAGGGGAGGGGCTCAATTTCTCACACACCACCAAGCTCTCAAGTTCCACTTCTCTCTTG
This sequence comes from Cenchrus fungigraminus, assembly GCA_036936925.1. Classification (NCBI taxonomy): domain Eukaryota; kingdom Viridiplantae; phylum Streptophyta; class Magnoliopsida; order Poales; family Poaceae; genus Cenchrus; species Cenchrus fungigraminus. The sequence goes on along the minus strand of CM072773.1, from coordinate 114,132,899 downwards.
TGTAGCTCTCTCTCCCTCTCTCCAATTCTGCTCATGAGAGGTGATTCTCACCTCTTTGTGGTAGAATGGTGATGAGGAGAGATCTAGATTAGGATTAGTTGAGAGGTAGAGTAGGGGTAAGGAGTGAGTTGATGTCCTCGTGGGTGCTTGTTCTTCATTTAGACCAAAGTGAGTATTTCAGCATTTCTTATTTAGAATATAGTGGACATCATGCATGATTGATTTGTTCTTGTGTTCGTGGCTCGTTCATAAGTTAGAGGCTTGTGTTCTTCATGACACAAGGCTTCGATCCTTTAGAGCCAGAGCCGTAGTTCATTTACTTGTTTGCATGCTCTGATCCTGTTTAGTTAAGTAAGTCCGCTGTATCTCGTTTAGCTGCATCCATAGCTTCCTTTCTGCTCACAGTTCAATGATATGATCTGATTCCGATCTTTCCCTTGTTCGTGGGACCGTATCTATACGGTTGCTATAGTGTAGTTGCGGGTCGACAGACGTAACCGCATTATAGTATTTATCTGGGGTACAGACGTGGTGTCTGGGCCCTTGTTTTCCTACGAAGACCACGTACGATCGTAGCGTAGAGGTAGGCCGCAGTGGTGACAGCCTGTTGGACCCTTTGTCAACCCTCTTACGTCGCGTTCCGAGTTGGGCTCGCTTGCCAGCACCTTGGAGTGTTGTCGCCCCGCGGGGATGACTAAGACCTGACAGAATAACATCTTCAGAGCTAAGTGAAGGACCGATTAGGCGAACCAGAGAGGGGGGAGTGAATGGGAGCCGATAAAAATTCTTCTCGAAGGAGATGAGAACTCCAACAAGACGAACACGGCTTCCAACACACGTCTCCGACCCAACTACCCAAGTTGGTCAAGACCACACAGCCACTGGAGTGCTACTGGTCCTAGGAACCAACACTTAACCTTCTGAGCCAAAACTCACCGAACCACATAGTGGAAACTTGCACGGCTTGCTGCCTGTGCTACACCGGTCAGACCGATGGCCTGCGCCGGTCAGACCGGTGACACCGGTCAGACCGGTGGACAGAGCCGGTCAGGCCGGTGGCTACAGCAGCCGCACAGCAAACGTTCCAGGGAGCCTCAGTGACTCCTCTAGGCCCTGGAACAAAAACCACCACGAAACACAACCTGTGAGGAAGAAGAACTCCTCACAAAGCCTAGCAAAACAACTCCAAACACGCCAAGAACTGATCAGCAGGACCACGGGACAAAACCACACGGACAAGGTTGTTCCCCGAGACAAAAACCCACCAAGGGCTAGCACCGGTCAGACCGGTCAAGAGCACCGGTCAGACCGGTCGTGCCTGGGCAGCTCGGGATGAACAGCACCCGCGAGTCAACTCCTCCAAATCCAATTCCCGATCTCCCGATCCGCTCCACGGTTTTGCACAAGACTTTGGGGATAGTAGGAACACCTCATGGGTACTCCATAGCCAAGATTTGGTCCACCAAAACTTGTCAAATCAAGAGGAATCGAAGAAATCCCACCAAGAACACCTCTAACCCTAGAGCCACGAAAACCCCAAAATCGAGCCCCTTTGCTCACGGATTTGGAAGGGGAATCAAAGGGAAAAGAACCACGAAGGGTTCATGCATACATCCCCCACCGAATCCCAAAGAGAAAGGCCTCGAAATCGCTCCAAGAAAATTGCCAAGAAAGGGCTCCGAAAATCACCAAAAAGGAGAAACGGGAAAGACACATCCAAGCCTTGAGGAACCACGCTGAATCATCTATACATACCAAAGAGGTTCATACAAGGTCTAGCTTGCCGCCCGATCATCCTTCCCTCTCACAAGATCTCACCATGAAGCTCTCAAGCTAGTCCTACGAAAATCCTAAGAAAATAGGAAGGAAAATAGGAAAACCAAATGACCTAGGGTTCCAAGAGATGGCTACCATCCTCTCACCACTTGGGTTATATGGAGGCAACCGAAAGACGAAAATACCCTTACTAGCTAACTAGGGATACATGCCCCTCGAGGGCAAAATTGGAAGTCTTTGTCTTCGCACCATCGGACGGATGCCCAGCGACCTCAAACTTGCTTAGCCTCGACGCAAGCCTTGCGATCCCGACGCGTGTCCACCGCTTCGAAGATTCCGGACTGCGTCGTCGCACACCGGTCAGACCGGTGCTCCTCACCGGTCAGACCGGTACCCACCGGTCAGACCGATCAGACCCACCTGACCGGTCTGACCGGTCTGGAGCTGCTGCACCTCCGTCTTCGGTTCTTCGGTCTTGGCTTTGTGGATCAACCAAGGAACCCAGTGATTTTCTGGTGAACCACCGGAAACCCCGCGAACTCGATGTAGCCTCCGCCAATCACCACTCATGACTCGGCTCCCACATAGTCCCGGCTCGACCTTGGTTTTGAGGCTCAACCAAGAAACCGTCCATGACTTCATCTTGCCGTTCTTGCCACCATGCGGCCCGCACTTGACCCCGCTGGCCACCGGGTCCCTCGAACCAAGCCTACTTGTCTTCTCCACACCTGGAGGCCTCACCGGCAACGACCTTTCACGCTTGTTCTTCACCTGCACCTGCACCAGTCAAGCCGCAACCTGCACCTGCAATACTTAGCCAAGAATCAGTCCACACCACGTTGTCAATCACTCATCACACCAGGAAGCGACCATCCACCGGTCCTCGAACCACACCTGGCTCTCACTAAGTCCCTTAAGGAAGTGCTTCTTGTATCCCAACCTATCCCAGCGAAAGATGGTGTCCTTGGATAGACCCTCTCTGATTACTCTCCGTCCTGAGGGAACGAAACCCGACGGGAATACTCATTCCCCTAGGGAGAAATGCTACAACGGTGTATCCGTGCGCTTGCGGATTCGTTCGCCCTCGTCAGTGTACCCGGGAGTTTCTTACACGCTCATGCTGCCACAACGCTCAGTGTTGAGGTTAAGAAACGCCAACAGAGGCGCGGCAGACATATTCATGCACTGCATCCTGAGGAACCAAGGCAGAGAGCTGCTCCAGGAAATACACGCTAGCACATGCGGACATCATGCCGCCCCAAGGACCCTTGTCGGAAAAGCCTTCCGACAAGGTTTCTACTGGCCCACTGCACTGGCAGACGCCAAGGACATTGTGCGACGCTGCGAAGGTTATCAGTTCTACACCCGGCAAACTCACCTCCCTACTCAAGCACATCAGAACATTCCCATCACTTGGCTGTTCGCAGTGTGGGGGCTGGACATAGTCGGGCTGTTCAGGCAAGCACCCGGGGGCTTCACGCACCTGCTCGTAGTTGTTGACAAGTTCTCAAAATGGATCAAAGCCCGACCCGTAGTCAAGGTCCGCTCCGAGGAAGCTGTGGCGTTCTTCACCGACATTATTTATCGCTTCGGGATCCCAAACTCGATCATCACCGACTGAAGGACCGATTAGGCGAACCAGAGAGGGGGGAGTGAATGGGAGCCGATAAAAATTCTTCTCGAAGGAGATGGGAACTCCAACAAGATGAACACAGCTTCCAACACACGTCTCCGACTCAACTACCCAAGTTGGTCAAGACCACGTAGCCACTGGAGTGCTACTGGTCCTAGGAACCAACACTCAACCTTCCGAGCAAAAACTCACCAAACCACACAGCGGAAACTTGCACGGCTTGCTGCCTGTGCTACACCGGTCAGACCGATGGCCTGCGCCGGTCAGACCGGTGACACCGGTCAGACCAGTGGACAGTGCCGGTCAGGCCGGTGGCTACAGCAGCCGCACAGCAAACGTTCCAGGAAGCCTCAGTGACTCCTCTAGGCCCTGGAACAAAAACCACCACGAAACACAACATGTGAGGAAGAAGAACCCCTCACAAAACCTAGCAAAACAACTCCAAACACGCTAAGAACTGACCAGCAGGACCACGGGACAAAACCACACGGACAAGGCTGTTCCCCGAGACAAATCCCACCAAGGGCTAGCACCGGTCAGACCGGTCAAGAGCACCGGTCAGACCGGTCGCGCCTGGGCAGCTCGGGATGAACAGCGCCCGCGAGTCAACTCCCCCAAATCCAACTCCCGATCTCCCGATTTGCTCCACGGATTCACACAAGACTTTGGGGATAGTAGGAACACCTCATGGGCACTCCATAGCCAAGATTTGGTCCACCAAAACTCGTTGAATCAAGAGGAATCGAAGGATTTCCGCCAAGAACACCACGAACCCTAGAACCACGAAAACCCCAAAATTGAGCCCCTTTACTCACTGATTTGGGAGGGGAATCAAAGGGAAAAGAACCACGAGGGGTTCATGCATACATCCCCCACCAAATCCCAAAGAGAAAGGTCTCAAAACCGCCACAAGAAATTCGCCAAGAAAAGCCTCCGAAAATCACCAAAAAGGAGAAACGGGAAAGACACATTCAAGCCTTGAGGAACCACGCCGAATCATCTATACATAGCAAAGAGGTTCATACAAGGTCTAGCTTGCCGCCCGATCATCCTTCCCTCTCACAAGATCTCACCATGAAGCTCTCAAGCTAGTCCTATGAAAATCCTAAGAAAAATAGGAAAACCAAATGAGCTAGGGTTCCAAGAGAGATGACTGCCATCCTCTCACCCCTTGGGTTATATGGAGGCAACCGAAAGACTAAAATACCCTTACTAGCTAACTAGGGATACATGCCCCTCAAGGGCGAATTCGGAAATCTTTGTCTTCGCACCATCGGACGGATGCCCTGCGACCGCAAACTTGCTTAGCCTCAACGCAAGTCTTGTGATCCCGACGCGTGTCCTCCGCTTCGAAGATTCCGGACTGCGTCGTCGCACACCGGTTAGACCGGTGCTCCTCACCGGTCAGACCGGTACCCACCGGTCAGACCGGTCTGGAGCTGCTGCACCTCTGTCTTCGGTTCTTCGGTCTTGGCTTTGTTGATCAACCAAGGAACCCAGTGGTTTTCTGGTGAACCACCGGAAACCCCGCGAAATCAGTGTAGCCTCCGCCAATCACCACTCATGACTCGGCTCCCACGTAGTCCCGGCACGACCTTGGTTTTGAGGCTCTACCAAGAAACCGTCCACGACTTCATCTTGCCGTTCTTGCCACCATGCGGCCCGCACTTGACCCCGCTGGCCACCGGGTCCCTCGAACCAAGCCTACTTATTTTCTCCAAACCTGGAGACCTCACCGGCAACGACCTTTCGTGCTTGTTCTTCACCTGCACCTGCACCAGTCAAGCCGCAACCTGCACCTGCAATACTTAGCCAAGTGTCAGTCCACACCACGTTGTCAGTCACTCATCACACCAGGAAGCGACCATCCACCGGTCCTCGAACCACACCTGGCTCTCAATCTCCCCCTTGATGAGTGCACTGACAACACACACGTTTTCGTAACCACGAGAAAAGAAAAAGAAAAGAAACGACTAAAAGAAACTCCAACAAGCGATCGAAAGCCAAAGAAAAGGCAAAGAGCAAGATCACTTGAAGAAGACAAGTCTCGGATCCCTTAGGCAAGGGCAACAGCTCGACACATCCGAGACAAAACATGCTCAAGCAAAGAGCACAAACCATCAAACCAAAGCTCGAAAACCACAAAGAGCTCCCCCTGCACACATGCAAGCGCCCCCTGAACCAATGCAACTCCCCCTGGACGAATGCATGCAAACCACTTGACGAAACAGAGCAGCTGCATCAGCTCAGCTCTGACCGGTCAGACCGGTCGACACCACCGGTCAGACCGGTGCCCAACAAATGAACAGAACCAGCACTCTGACCGGTCAGACCGGTGATCTCAACCGGTCAGACCGGTGCACAACAGAGCCCAGAAATGGCTCGAAACCACCTGAAACCCCTCCAAATGCATTCAGTAGGCCAAAACATGCCCAAACTTCTCCCCCTTGTGGACAATGCATGAATCAAGCCAAAAATGCAAAAAATGCAACCTAGAGCTTCTCAAATAGACAAAATTCAACATAGGATGCTACACATGTCCAAATGAGCAAGTTAGATACTCTATAGCTTCGTAATGACATCAACTTCATGATCACCAAGTTTCACAACCATTGGACGAAGCTAAGGTAGAATTGAGCAATTTTTACGAAAAAATCCCTCTCATGAGCAAAGTCCTAAACATGAGCAAAACATATCAAAATGGCAAAGCCACACAAACTTCATGCTAGGACAACCATTCTAAGCATAAGATCATCATAAACACCCACAAGCACCTCATGTCATGTCAAAGCCACCGAGCCATGTGCCTACTTCTAGATATGAGACTTCTCATTGGTAGGCATCATGCAACGGTTTAGCACCCAAAGCAAATTAAAATTAGCACATATGACATGGGAGCACATTTTCCAAGCAATTTTCATTTCATTTTCAGATTTGAAATTGGTACATGAAATGTCTTTGCGACAAAAAGGAACTTATGCCCCTCCACAAGATCAAGCATGGGGGCTAAACATTCATGATGGCAAATGAGCCTTTGGCCCCATATGATCAAAATAAGCTATCCAACCACAAATTAAGCATAGCCAAGCCACCAAAATATGTCAAGATCATATAAAGGCATTTACTCGCAAGAGAGCATACATATGAGATTCTTGAAAAACATAGCCATCAACCATGGATATAAACCAAGATTATCAAGAGCTAAGCCAAACTAACCATAGCTTACCAAACTAGCTCACAAAGACATATATATCATTCCATGGTGAACAATGTATATAGGAGAAGCCTTTCCTAAACAATGCATATGATACAAAATGCATGCAACCTAAGATACAAAGATGCCTATACATCATGTTACATATGCCATGCCAAATGCAAGAAATGCACAAAGGAAGGCTATACATATGCTACAAAGGAGCTCTCACACACAAAGCTCACAAACGACCGACTCCTCGAGGGGAGGCAAAAAGGGCTCGACACCACCGGCAAAAGAGCAAAGGAGCGCAAAACTCACAAGCTCCCCCTAAACACATGCACTAGGGCCAAAGAGCATACAAAGCTCACCCTTAGTACACATGATAGAGTAAAGAGCACACTAAGCGCACAGGCTCCCCCTAAACTCATGCATTAAGATCAAAGAGCATACAAAGCTCACCTTACACATATGAGATAAGGCAAGGAGCGAAACGAACCAAGTGGCTTGACCAAGGCCACACACTTGAAGGACACAAATTCAATTACCTTTATCATTTCTTCAGAATTCACCCGTCCTTGTCCACCATCCCCGAAAGTGATGTACCTCCATGTCATCACCGGGGTATGAGGCCGGAGAACCACCCCCGATATCAACCAAATGTTCTCCGGGCCTCCCACCTGCAACTCAAAACCAAGAGCGAGAGCGAGCAAATGACTCAACACTGGGGTTAGTACCAAAAGTGTCAAACCAGTGCCGAGCCATCTCCTCAAAAGTAGGGTTAGCAACATCCATCCTACCGCGCCTATCAAAACTGCGATCCATCCTATCAAACCTATCAAACCTGGAACCACCATGGGAAAACCACTCCCATCTCACTGGAGGAGTACGAGCACCACAAAAAGGAAAGCGTGGTCCGTAGCCCCTCTGAGACTCAAAGCTGCGACTTCTCCCAAACTCGTATTGATCACGAGGTGGAGAACGTCCAGCAAACTCAACACCACCAGACTCAAAGCGCCTACCATCTGTTCCACGACCAAAAGGGCTGAACCCTCTAGCATCACGGCCTCGAAAACCAAACTGTCCAGCACTCTGCCTAGCACCGGTCACTCTGACCGGTCTGGCCGGTGGTCCTCGGCCAGCAAACTTGCCTCCACCTGAAGCTCTCCTATCTCTCCATGCTGGAACCGTATGCACAACACCCTTTCCCTTAGGTAGTGGCATACGAGGCTCAGGCACACCATGAGAAAGGTGGTACCTGTCCTTGTTTGCCCACTCCTTAGCCATTCTCGCCTCTCTCCTTCTCTTATAGCAAAACTCTCTCTTGTGACCATCCTTTCCACAAAACTCACAATGGAAACGGATTGGTCTTGGCTTAGGCTTGGGGTGAGGCTCTTCACACGGCTTCTCACTAGGTTTTCCACTTGGTTTCTCACTAGGCTTTTCTATCAGTTTAAGCAACTGGTTTGGATTGGGTGCAAACTTGTCTTTGGGCGTGGGTTGTGGTGGGACTGGAATACTCCCAAATTTCCCTTCTCTCTCACCACTGCTCTCACCAAACTTAACAGATCCCAAAGCCCAACCATCAAAGCGCTTATAACCGGCAATCATCATGCCAAGCTGAGGTTCCTGACTAGACAACCAACTCAGCACTTCACGCAACTTACTGTTCTCATCCTGCAAATGATCAACACATTGTGCGAGTTCCAAATTCTTCACAGCATGCAATTCACAGGTAGAGCAAGAAGTAGGAATAGACACTTTCAAATCAGCCTCAAGCGAAACAATGCGAGAACGAAGCTCAGCAATCTTATCATGCAAAGCCGGGCAAGAAGTGCATGCACCAAGCAAAGTGGGTCTAGATTGCAGCTCAGCCAACTCAACCCTAAGCACATCTAGTTCCTCACACTTGGAGGCATGCTTTTCCCTAAGAGCATTCAAATCAGCTAGAAAAACAGAGCAATCAGCACAATCAACTTCATTAGAAACAACAGGACTAGCCTTAAGCGAATATATCTCAAGCTTGGCATCAAGGTTCTGTGTTTCTAGCTCAGCCACTCTATTCCTAGCATCTTCAAGCAAAGCCCTAAGCTCCTTCCTAAGCTTCTTAGCCTCTCTAAGCATGTGATCATGATTATCAAGCAAGTCCACCAACTCCTCATTCTCCTTGCGCAAAGAAGAGAGCTCATCACATACCTCATCCTCGGAGTCGGAATCTGAATCCGAGGCGTCCTTCTGGCTTCTCTTGCTGCCGGAGCTGCGTGCCATGCCACAAAGACCATCCTTCTTGTTGCAGCCTCTCGAAGTCTTGCTTGCGGTACAGCAAAGGTCGTTCAAGTACTTGCCGAAGTCCTTCTTCTTCTTCTTCCTATGTTTCCTCTTGCTGTCCTCTTCTTCTTCTTCACTCGAGCTTGATGACACGTCCTCAGAGTTAGAGTCGATGTCGCTCCATCTCTTGATCTTCTCTCGGGTCCGTGTCTTCCTCCCATGTTCATGTTCCTTCTTCTTGGATCTTCTTCCTTTGTCCTTGGACTTGTGCTTGTCGTGGTTGTTCACCTTCGGACACTCGGCGAAAAAGTGTCCGGTCTTGCCGCACTTGAAACACGCCCTCGAGTTCCTCCTTGAGTTCACCCGGTTCTCGTGCATCCTCTCGAATCTCCGTGTCAGCAATGCCAGCTCGTCCTCTCCAAGTACATCGAACTCCTCGTCTGGCAAAGACATCAAAGAGGACAAAGAGTACATCCTGGAGGATGGGTTAGCGTTAGACTTAGCTCCTTTGCCACCAACGAGAGCAAGACTATGAGAATCAGTCAGGCTCTCGATCTTGGCTGTCATACCACGGTCCAACTCAGCTGACTTGAGGTTTGAGAACAGCTCGTTCACCGTCAAGGTGTCATACTTCTCAGACTCAACGATAGCCTCAAACTTCCCGTCCCATACGGTACGATCCAACGAGTGCAAGAGCTTCACGGCTCCATCATGATCATCGTATGGGAGCACAGCCACATTGGCTCTCATGTTGTTCACAATGACCGTAAACCGCTGGAAAAGGGCATCGACGGACTCGCCGGGGAGATGAGTGAAGTTCTCGTACTCTCTCCGGTAAGTCGCGTACATCTGAGCCTGAACCTGAGCATTCCCAGCATGAGCATCCTTCAACTGCTCCCAAATCCTACAGGCTAAGTCCTCTGTCTGAACCTGATCGAATTCAGGCTGACACAGAGCATGAAACAAGTAGTCAACCGCCTTGTTGTTGGCTTCGAACATATCCCTCGATCCTGGAGCAAGGAAGTTAATCGGATGAACATAAGTTGTGTTCACCGTAATGTCCCAAAGGATCCGACCCTTTCCGCGAAGGAACGCTGCCATCCGCCTCTGCCACATCTGGTAGTTCTTCCCATCGAAGTGCGGAGAACCCGAACCCCGTTCTTGGTACGCCATCTTTGGATCTTAGACTGGTAAGAGTCAATGAAGACCCGAACTTGGCTCTGATACCAATTGAAGGACCGATTAGGCGAACCAGAGAGGGGGAGTGAATGGGAGCCGATAAAAATTCTTCTCGAAGGAGATGGGAACTCCAACAAGATGAACACAGCTTCCAACACACGTCTCCGACTCAACTACCCAAGTTGGTCAAGACCACGTAGCCACTGGAGTGCTACTGGTACTAGGAACCAACACTCAACCTTCCGAGCCAAAACTCACCAAACCACACAGCGGAAATTTGCACGGCTTGCTGCCTGTGCTACACCGGTCAGACCGATGGCCTGCGCCGGACACCGGTCTGACCGGTGGACAACGCCGGTCAGGCCGGTGGCTACAGCAGCCGCACAGCAAATGTTCCAGGAAGCCTCAGTGACTCCTTTAGGCCCTGGAACAAAAACCACCACGAAACACAACCTGTGAGGAAGAAGAACCCCTCACAAAACCTAGCAAAACAACTCCAAACACGCCAAGAACTGACCAGCAGGACCACGGGACAAAACCACACGGACAAGGCTGTTCCCCGAGACAAATCCCACCAAGGGGCTAGCACCGGTCAGACCGGTCAAGAGCACCGGTCAGACCGGTCGCGCCTGGGCAGCTCGGGATGAACAGCGCCCACGAGTCAACTCCCCCAAATCCAACTCCCGATCTCCCGATTCGCTCCACGGATTCACACAAGACTTTGGGGATAATAGGAACACCTCATGGGTACTCCATAGCCAAGATTTGGTCCACCAAAACTCGTTGAATCAAGAGGAATCGAAGGATTTCCGCCAAGAACACCACAAACCCTAGAACCACGAAAACCCCAAAATTGAGCCCCTTTACTCACTGATTCGGGAGGGGAATCAAAGGGAAAAGAACCACGAGGGGTTCATGCATACATCCCCCACCAAATCCCAAAGAGAAAGGTCTCAAAACCGCCACAAGAAATTCGCCAAGAAAAGCCTCCGAAAATCACCAAAAAGGAGAAACGGGAAAGACACATCCAAGCCTTGAGGAACCACGCCGAATCATCTATACATAGCAAAGAGGTTCATACAAGGTCTAACTTGCCGCCCGATCATCCTTACCTCTCACAAGATCTCACCATGAAGCTCTCAAGCTAGTCCTATGAAAATCCTAAGGAAAATAGGAAAACCAAATGAGCTAGGGTTCCAAGAGAGATGACTGCCATCCTCTCACCCCTTGGGTTATATGGAGGCAATCGAAAGACTAAAATACCCTTACTAGCTAACTAGGGATACATGCCCCTCAAGGGCGAATTCGGAAATCTTTGTCTTCGCACCATCGGACGGATGCCCAGCGACCGCAAACTTGCTTAGCCTCGACGCAAGCCTTGCGATCCCGACGCGTGTCCTTCACTTCGAAGATTCCGGACTGCGTCGTCACACACCGGTACGACCGGTGCTCCTCACCAGTCAGACCGGTACCCACCGGTCAGACCGGTCAGACCCACCGGTCTGGAGCTGCTGCACCTCCGTCTTCGATTTTTCGGTCTTGGCTTTGTGGATCAACCAGGAACCCAGTGGTTTTCTGGTGAACCACCGGAAACCCTGCGAACTCGGTGTAGCCTCCGCCAATCACCACTCATGACTCGGCTCCCACGTAGTCCCGGCACGACCTTGGTTTTGAGGCTCTACCAAGACACCGTCCACGACTTCATCTTGCCGTTCTTGCCACCATGCGGCCCGTACTTGACCCCGCTGGCCACCGGGTCCCTCGAACCAAGCCTACTTGTCTTCTCCACACCTGGAGGCCTCACCGGCAATGACCTTCCGTGCTTGTTCTTCACCTGCACCTGCACCAGTCAAGCCGCAACCTGCACCTGCAATACTTAGCCAAGAGTCAGTCCACACCACGTTGTCAATCACTCATCACACCAGGAAGCGACCATCCACCGGTCCTCGAAGCACACCTGGCTCTCACCGACAACAGCACGCAGTTCACGGGAAAGAAGTTCCTCAAATTCTGCAACGACAACAACATCCGTGTGGACTGGGCCGCTGTTGCGCACCCGAGGACCAACAGGCAGGTCGAGCGAGCCAATGGCGTGATCCTGCAAGGGTTGAAGCCTCGGATCTTCAAATGACTCGAGAACTTCCGAGCCAGATGGGTCACCGAGTTGTCGTCCGTTCTCTGGAGCCTGCGCACCACGCCAAGTCGGGCCACCGGTTCTACACCGTTCTTCATGGTGCACGGGTCGGAAGCTGTCCTCCCGACAGATATAGACTACGGCAGCCCGAGAGTTCGAGCATACACCGAAGAAGGGAACCAGGTCGCACTTGAGGATGCGATCGAGCAGCTCGATGAAGCACGTGATGTGGCGCTCCTACATTCTGCTCCGTACCAGCAAGCTCTGCGGTGCTACCACGAGCGCAATGTGCGTGATCGCCAGTTCCAGGTCGGAGACCTGGTACTCCGACTGGTTATGAGCAACAAGGACCGTCACAAGCTCGCGCCCCCGTGGGAGGGGCCGTACATCATCGATCAAGTGCTCCGACCAGGAACATTCAAGCTCTGACACGACGACGGCACAATCATCGCCAACGCATGGAACATAGAACATCTACGTCATTTTTACCCTTGAGTAATGTTCCCCATTTTAACTTATGATCACTGAATAATGCCATGTGCCTTTGTTCTCGTTTCATAAGTTCGCAATATTTCCCGTTGTCATCTTTTCTGTATGTTTTAACGCTTGTCTAAAGGCTGAGCGGTAAGTGTCCCTGCACCCATGCAGGAACGCTCATTGCACGGGGGCTACCCGGGGCACGACGCCCTACTTTTGTTTTCCCGTTTTTAAAACAAAACTCTCCGACAAGTATGTTGTGACCAATCGCACGCGCGAGCAGTTTTTTGGCGGAACACCTTATCTTGCGAAGGGAAAAGATGTGGATCTTTGAGCGTCTCGGTGTTGTTGCTTGTTCAAAGGTTTTAGCACTTACGTCCCTGCGGCTACGGTACGAAGACTTGTGAGCGCAACCCAGGCCCACAGGTTGACGTTCGACTACTTTCTAAAAGTGCTTGGGTAACCGCTCGGGCTCCGGCTCAAAACAATTTACAAAAAATGCGCGAGTCACTTTCTGAACATCCCAAAGTACTCGGGGGCTATGATTGTGTGGTATTGCATTATGACTTAGGTTGGTTGAGTTCTCCAACTCCTACGCCCCCGCGGCTCCAGAGTAAAGATTCGATCGGCTTAAGTTCCTAAGTGCCGCTACTTCTTTTCACACTCGTCCCCAAGTACTCGGGGAAGGCGTCAGAGTTTCTGAACATCCCAACTTCAAAACGAAAATGAAAACTATTCAAAACAGTATGCATACAAGTTTCGTTTAACTGTTATACAAATTGATACATCTAATGGGAACGCCCAGAGCCGTCTGCTAGTGTGTCTCTTGGAATCAGGTCCAGGTCCTTTATTGCGGCAACGGCCAAGGCGCGAGCGAAGGCGGCGCAGTCCTCCTCGATCTTGTCGTACTCCTCGTCCGAGTAGCCGGGGGCCCAACCGCCGCTCAGCGCCTTGAGATCAAGCCCCTGGTAGTGCGAGTTGAACATGGCGAGGACCCAGTGCACCACCTTCCGAGACGTTGACAGCTCTTTCTCCTTGACGACACCTGGAAGATGGTTGACCCGATCACCGAGCGTCTGGGGAGGCATCTGGATGGGTGGGACGCCGAGTCCTGACAAGACCCACTCAATGAATCGGCCGAATTTGGTACGGTCCACGATGTACTTTTTGTGTGCCTTCTCCACCTCGTGCTGAGCCTTCCGGGAATCCTCGAGCTCGGCCTTGACCTCTGAAGACAGGGAACGAGCCGGAGTTTAGTTACGAGAAGCGCAGGCAAAAGAAAGGAAGGGGCAAGATAAGAAGACCATACTCGAAAGCAGGTCTGACAAGTTCTTGGCCATCCCGGTCATCTCGTGGATCTTGAGCTCGGCGGCGGTGAGTCTCTGCGCCTCTTCCACGAGCTTGACGGCCAAAGCAGCACGAGCCAAGCGAATCCCTATCGAAATCAAAAGACAAGTCAACATCTGCAGCGAGTGACATGAAGAAAAAGGCATCGCGAAAGCTGAAAGTGCAAAGCCGCTCACCTTCAAGATCTTGCGCCAGCTTGCTGTTGCCTTCACCGAGTCGGGTCCCCTCATCGGTGCCCTCCTGCAGCTTGGTGGAGAGGTCACCGACTTGCTTGTTTGCCGTCTTGAGGTCCACCTCAGCGTGCACCAAGTCCTGTTGCAGGTCCGCCATTTTCTTCTCGAGTGCGGCCTTCTCTTCAGCAGCGGCCTGGGACGCGGCCTCGGTGGTAGTGGCTGCAGCGACAGTAGTCCGAGCGGTGTCAGTGGCAGTTGCGGCGGCAGTACGTAGCTCCGCGGCTGTGGCCTCCGCCTGGGCAAGCTTGGCCTCGAGGGCCGCTCTCTCCGACATAGCAGCGTCGCCAGCGGACTGCGCGGCCACTGCACGGTCCTCCGCAGACTTTGCCGCGGCTTCAAGCGTGGTCCTCGTCAACGCCTCGCTCGTCGTTGCCCCTGCAGCCGCCAGTCGAGCGGCGACCAACTGCATCTCCAGTTGGGTCTTCTCGACCCGGAGTTCGTCGATGGTGCGCGACTTCCTGGCGCTGCAGTTGGCAAGTACATGGATCGAGAAGGAAATCAGCTAAAGAAACAACTACAAAAGCGATAAGACAAAATCAAGATCGAGCTCGGCAGACTCACCGTTGAAGCCGGGACAACGAGCTCGTTGACCGCTTGCTCCGCCCACCTTAAGCCTCACTCGAGACGGTGACAGGCCGTGGCCTCCTCGTCGTCGTGCACCTCGGCTTCGTGGGCCCCGGTCCATGAGGCACGCCCGAGACCAAGGTTGTGCTCTTCCCCCTCCGTGGCTGGGAAGGGGCGAGCTCCCGAGCTCTCTCCGACCTCTCAGACGGTGACCGGGGAAGCACTGCCCACCACGTCCTCGAGGGAAGCAGGCACCTGCGCATCCGGGTGCGGCGAGTCCGCAATTACAACCACCTCCACGACATCAGCGGTGGGCTGGCGCGGCGGCTCCTCGACTGTACCCCCAGCCGGAACCACCACGCTTGCCGGCACCGCCGCCGCCGCGCTCACAGAGGGCGTCGGCGGCATGATGGAGTCCGGCTCCGCCTCCGCCGTCTGAGCCGCAGACTCCTCAGGTCTGGCCTCGGCCACCTCAGCCATGACCGCAACCGAAGAGGTGGGCGGCACAGGCGCCTCAGCCGGCAGTTCCTCTGGCGCCGACAGACACCTTTCCAGCTCAGCCGTGAAGATGGCCGCGTCGCCGCCCGAAAGATTGGGCCCTTCAATGTTGGCGGCCTCCTGGAGCTGAGTGGATGACACAGGAGCCGCCATCGCCTCAGCCTCACCTCTGCCGACGTCCAGTGCCGGGGGCGCACCCACTTCTGGAGCCGCCAATGCGCTGGCATCAAGATTGACGGCGGGTGCCGACGGGGGCTCGATTTCCTCGGGGGCTGCCCGCCCCCCGACCACGCAGCCGTCCCCTGATGCTGGCGGAGGCACCGCCGCCTCGTGAACCTCGATCACCTCGATGGTCCTGCCCTCGACCTGAGCCATCGCCGGCACAGGCGGAGGAGTCACTGGGCGAGGGATAGATGGAGGATCGAGCGCGCTCAGGGCTGCGCGCTTCCGTGGCACGAGGCTGAGTGCACCAGTGTCAGAGCGCCTGGCGTGGGAAAGCAAGTCAAAAGATGGACCAAAATCAAGAACAAAATAACGAGATGACGCCGAATAGCGCTTACGTGGAGGAGGTGACGCGGGCCCGCTTGATGGGCCTGGGGGCCGCGCCCGACGACTCAGGGGCTAGTCTCTTGCCCGCCGCCACGTCGGAGGAAGGGCTCCGACCTTCACCTTGGGCGAGGGGGACCTGCACGGGCGGAGCCCCACCGCCCCGGATGACCAAGGACTGAAGGCACCACGGGGGTGCGTTCGTATCCTCCCCTTGTAGCGCACTCGGAGAAGGCGCCAGCGGTGTCGATTTCGCCTCAGACAGCACCCGCCTCCTCGGAGAATGCTGCTCCCACCGCGATGTGTCACTGGAGGAACGGCAGGCATCTGAATCGCGGTCCGCCAGCCGTCTGGACGAATTGTCCCGCCGCGGGGACCTCCTCCTCCTCCTCCGAGGCTCTTAGCTTGCGGGGCCCGATCGCGAGCGAGTCACTCTCTGGTCCTCTTGAACGGGGCGTGGGGGCGGACGCGAGCTAGAGCATGTCCTCTGCTCGCGGATGGCTGGCTCCGGCCGCTGCGAACCGGAGCTTGTCCCCTGCTCACGAACGGCCGGCTCTGGCCGCTATCTCGAGCTGGTCTATGGGGCCTGCCGCTGAGGAGGGGGCGACACGGACGACGACGACTGAGCGCTCCAGTCGACGCCTGTGCCTCCATCATCGTCGGACCATGGCGGTGACGACGAAGGATCCTCGTCTGAGGAGACGGCGATCTCGATCATCTTCCAACACTTGGCGCGGCGGTCATTCCGCTCGCGCTTCGCGATTTCCTTGTCCTTGTGCTTGGCCTTGCGATCGGCCCTCCTCCTCTCCGCGACAGCCTGGGAGCGATTCTGTATCGCATCCTGGGGAAGAGGAGGCTTCGCGGGAAGAGGTTCCGCTGGCCTCAGCTAAGGGCAAGGAAAAGAAAACGAAATCAATACGAGGAACGGGAGTTCTGAGAAGATGTAGTCGGAAAAAGTACGCAAGCTAGTCGGAAGGAAGGAGAACTTACGTATCTTTTGGTCCCCTCTTGGGGGAGCATAGGTAGAAGTCGAGACGGCGGCCACGAGTAGGTCGCCTTCCCGATGGCCAACCCCACGCGGTGCTGGATCTCATCCAGCGAGGGGAGCTCGGGCGCCGTCACGGTCCCTTCGAAGGGAGCCTTGTCGGGCGTCATCTGGCAGATGCGCAAGCGTCACCGTCGGAGTGGGACGATCCCCAGCGCGTGGTACTGGCTGATGACGGCTGCCAAGTCGACCCCGACGTCATGTAGCCAGGACAGCACCGCTCAGCAAGCTTTGAGCAGCCTCTCCTGCTCTGCCTCCGAGGGCCCGTAGCTCCAGTTCGCAAGCGCCTCAGCAATTGAGGCGCCGGTATACTCCGGCAGCGGATGCTCAAGGTCATTCTTGAGATAGAACCAACCTTTGTGCCAGCCGCTGTTGGAGCTCGTCAGCATGAAGGGGACGTACTCCTCTCCCCTCCCTGTCTTCATCCGGAGGTTGGCGCACCCGATCGTCGCAGGGATCGACTTGTCCTTCAAGCAGACAAACTTGAAGAAGTACCGGAAGAGTTGCCAGTGAGCTCCCACTCCCAGGTATCCCTCGTACAGCACCTCGAACGCCACCATGTGCTAGATAGTGTTTGGGTTGAGGTGATGAAGCTGCAGCCGGTACTCCGAGAGGACGGCGCGGATGAATCACCCGGTGGGGACAGAGAAGCCGTGCTCGTGGAACGTCACGAACGAGATGACGTAGCCCGATGGCGGATGCGGAACGGACTCGTTGCCCGGAACCTTCCATTCCTCAGAGGCGGTGGGCACCGGCAGCTGGCCAGCGGCGACTAGACGCTGGAGGATCGTGGGGGTGACGTTGGAGTGCGTCCAGTTCGACATGGCGCTGACTAGTGTTGGCGCGCGATGCGGCTGGAAGAAGCGGCGGCGACGCAACGGATGCGAAGGGCAAAGGAGCGGGCGGCGCTGGCTACGGCAAGAAATCGGGGAAGCAAATGGTTCACACCTCAACCGGCGTGCGGATTATAAGGAGCGGACGTGGACGCTGACCTTAAATGCTGACCCTACCACACCGTAAAACCGCCCGCTCAGAGGGTGCATCCCCCAAGGTGACAGAGGCACGCTCGCATGACGGTTCGATGCCAGGTGGGTCTGCGAATCTGAACCGGTAGTGCGCCGTCCCCTCCAACCGTCACGTCTGCCACGTCAGCCACGACCATTGTGACGGGCGCAACTGCCGATACGGCCACGACCGTCTTAATCGGCGATTTTAAAACGGCAACAACATTTCAAGATTCAAACCCCACAAACGAGTCTACAACTCCTTTATGGGCTCGGGGGCTACATCCGGTGGATGCGCTCGCGCACACCCACCAAGCAAATCAAGAAGCAAGAATTATTACAGCACTTCCCCGACGCTGAGCCTGCGAGCGAGTCCTTGACTCCCACCACAGGCTCGGGGGCTACTGACGAGGGCCTGGATTAGGGCCCCCTAAGCAACAAGATAATCACCCTTGAGATGGAGTCTTCTGACACCATTGACAATGTCAAGGCTAAGATCCAGGACAGGGAGGGATGCAGATCTTCGTCAAGACCCTCACTGACAAGACTTCCCCGCCTCTGAGTACCCTCCGCCTCACACGAGTATGCTCCGCCTCGTACGAGTGCACTCCGCCTCGCACGCGTACGCTCCGCCTCGTACGAGTACACTCCGCCTCGCCACCGACTACTCGTTCGCACGAGTAGCCTCCGTCTCCGACTAGGACAGGGTCCACACGTGGAGGTCGGAGCGCGGATTAGGGGCCCCACACGAACGTGGCACTGCCCCAACTCTCGGGCTTCCCCGCAACGACACGCGTGGCACCAGTTTACCATGCCATGCAAAGACCACAGCTGGCGGGACGAGAGGGCAGCCTGTTCTGACAGGAGCCGTAATGCTGTACAGTACACCCTCACGTCCTCCAACACGTCATCCCATCCAACACTAGATGCACGCCACCCCGTCAGAGCAGGCACTCGATTACCGTCTACGGGCGGCGCCTACCAACACTTAGGCCATAACGTGGCAGGCCTAAGCAACGCTCAAGAGGGCTGAGTCATCAAGTGAACTACTCGAAAGAGGCGCCAAGTACCCGGGAAGTATAGTGTCACCAGCACACGCGGCGGTCTCTAGCGACACCACAGCTCATCGCCCTTCAATGCCTCCTGACGGACATCGACGACGGAAAAGACCTTCCAATACCGCAGCACTGTAGCATATTTTCGTTTTCCTTCTTTGCCCCTTGCCCTTGCATCTATAAAATGGGGAGGAGTGCAACCGTTTGAAGGGCTGACTGATCACCAAGTTTGTAACCCCTACTACAGACATCCCTGGCATAGGAACACGAGTACTCGGAACTGGACATAGGGTATTACTCTCCAGAGGCCCGAACCAGTATAAAACCCTTGTGTCTCTAGTGCCGTCCATCCGGGTCCGACACACGATCCGTTACAAATCTATTGCCGACGGTAAAGAACCCCGACAACAGGTGTCAGTTGGGTCACACGAGTTGGTTGGCTAAGTGGAGTTGGAGTTGGGTTGCTAAGTGGAGTTGGAGTTGCTTGGTTAAGTGGGGTTGGAGTTGCTTGCCTAACTGGAGGTGGTTCACTTCTTCGGAGCTCACAGATATATCAACCTCACCTCTTCCTCTTCATCCTCATAATCACTAAAATTATTATTCAACCTACACCTATCAAATTCATCTTCCCCATCTGAATCATGAGAACTTTCATCATCATCACCACCCTCTTCATCATCATCGTCGTCATGAACCTCATTGTGTGCTACCATATCTTCCTGAGTCATAGGCTCTTCACTATGAGGTGACATTACCGAAGAGCAAACATCAACAACTAACTCGACACAACGAACTTGAGATTCTTTCACACACTCTTTGTAAAATAATCAATCATCACCACATGTAATAAGCATCATTACATAGTGGGTTCTTTTGTCACCGGAATCAAACCTCCCATGAATCCTAATTTCTTCCCCCTCATTTCCAACTCTGAACAAAGAATTCACTCATCTTTTAATATCTTCAAATGTTGGAGCACTATCAAATCTTGCTACTTGTTGCCTCATGCTTGCAAACTCCCCATTGTCATCAACCATGCCACCCGAAAAAATATGAACTAAACGTTCCATCTACACACAACCACAATTTAAATATATATGTTCAATGCATTAATCAAGAAAATGATAAAATCCTACCATGCAAGACAAACTACACGATAAGAAGGGGTTAACATCAGCCACTTACATGATACACCACACTTAATCATACCCGATTCGTACTCAATCAACCTATCCAACTCAAATCATACACAAAATCTAACCACCTCACATCCAATGAAAATGATGGAATCCGCGAAAACTAATTGGTTAGAGTGGAGGAGTTACCTTCCCGGAGAAATTTCCCACTCTTTCCCCTTCAAAATGGGTGAGGGATTGGGTGGGAGGGATGGGGGAGGCACCATGGGAGGGGAGGAGCTCGGGTTAGGTCAAGAGTGGAGTGGAGAAGTGAGGAGGAAGAAGAAGAGAAGGGGCTCGGCGGCCACGGGTATGTTAAGTGAGTCGCGCCACATGCTCTGGCGTGACTCACTCGCCACCTCACCTGCCAGCGCGGCCAGCGCTCGCGCGCACCGGCCGACGTGGCAGCCGAGTCGCGCCAGAGCATGTGGCGCGACTCAGTAGGGAGTCGCGCCACGCGGTCTGGCGCGACCAAAAGGGCTACTTCTTGGAATTTTAGTTTCGCATGAGTTATTTTTAAAATTTTAGATTAAAAAGAGTTTAAAAAATTCGCTAGCTCTGCCTTCGCCGTCAGCAGCGCATCCGCGTTCATGGTGTGGGCCGAGATGGGCCGATCAGGATATTTAACTATTTGCTATTATTATTTTAAAAATTAGTTTTCTTTTTTTTGATTTGCAAAAATAAATGTTGGTTCCAAAATAATTTCAAAACTAAACATCCACCGCTGTTGTAAATGGCGGTAGGGATCTACCGCCACGGCGGTTGCTATAGTAATGACAGCAATGACACTTTCTTTTCAAAAAATCATAACTTTTTGGTATGAACTCGGATGGAGATGAAATTTATATGAAAATTGTAGCTTTCGACGAGATCTACAACTTTGTAGTTCAAACTTTTTTCATTTGAAGTCATCTTCGAACTCAAAAAATCGATATACTATCCAGATCTGGATACCGTAAACTGAGATCTGGACTGTATATCGATTTTTGAGTTCGAAGATGACTTCAAATGAAAAAAGTTGAACTATAAAGTTGTAGATCTCGTCTAAAGCTACAATTTTCATATAAATTTCATCTCCATCCGAGTTCATACCAAAAAGTTATGATTTTTTGAAAAGAAGTTGTCCCTGCCGCCACCGGGAACGGCGGCTGGAACCGCTACAGCACCCGCACACAGGTTACTGTAGCAACTGCTGTTTGCAACGATGGTGGATGTCTAATTTTGAAAAAATTTAGATCCGACATTTATTTTTGCAAATTGAAAAAAAATAAAAACTAAAAAATTACTATTACAAGTGCCCCTCCTTGAGATGAGACGCGACGGACGTTTAGGCCTCTTTTGGAACAAACTATTTCCAAAACAAAGGAATATGAAAAATGTAGGATTAGAGTGTCATACCATTTTGATTTCTATGGAATGAAAAACATAGGAAAGTTGCTAGATTGATCATTTGGATGAACCATAGGAATGAGAAGAGAGAGATAGACACAAAGGATTTTTTTTTCCAAGAGGTTGGACCTCATGTTAGAAATCCTCCAAAATCTCTATGGATCAAGCCATTCCATAGGAATATCATAGGAATGGTAAAGGGTTCAATCCTTTGTTCCAAAAGGCTCCATAGGAAAATTTCCTATAGGGTTCAAATCCTACAAAAATATTTCATTTTCCCTTCATTCCAAAGGAAACCTTAGTTTGTCTCCTACACATTTGTCACTGTCGTTCGTGTGAGGCAACACATTTGCCACTATTGCTGACATGTCATGCCATCTCACCTATGCCAGCGTGGATTGGGATGGGAAAAGACCATAATGCCCCTGCCTTATCCCACTCGCCTACCATTTTCCTTTCTTTCCACAGCTGACATGTGGGACCCACGTGTAAGTCATCTTCAACCTCACCTCTCCTCTCTATGTACCAGGTGGGTTGCAAATCATTTGGTTGTTTATCAACCGAACTGCCCCCTCCCTCCCCCTTGGGCTCTAGCGGCGGCAGCCTTGCCCGCGAGCTCGCCGTGCTGCGCCATGCCGTCCCCCTACCTCCCCTCGAGCTCTAGCGGCGGCGGCCTTGCCCGCGAGCTCGACGTGCCATGCCGTCCCCCTACCTCCCCTCGAGCTCCGGCGGCGGTGGCCTTACCCGCGAGCTCGCCACGCCACGCCGTCCCCCCTACCTCCCCTCGAGCTCTGGCGGCAGCGACCTTGCCCGCGAGCTCACCGCGTCGCGCCGGGCCGCTTTCATCCTCCCCTCCCCTGCTGATGTAGTGGCCAGTGAGGTGGTGGTGCCCCGCACTTGGGAGAGGGCGGCGCCGGCCGCATGCGCACATCGACGGAGGACGTCATGCAAGGCGGAGCCGGAGGACGGCCCGAGCAGGAGGGAGGGAGCGAGAGAGGGGCCGGGAGAGGCAGGAGCAGCCGGAGAGAGAGGAAGAAGAGCACGGTCAAAGGTTGAAGAAGATGCTGACAGAAGGGTCCCATGCGTCAGTGGTATGAGGGAGAAGAGAGAAGTCTAATGTGAGAAAGGCAAGGGCACCATAGTCTTTTCCCAACCCAATCCACGTTGCCATAGGTGAGATGGCGTGAAACGTCAGCAATAGTGGCAAATGTGTTGCCTCGCGCGAACGATGGTGCCAAATGTGTAGGAGCCAAACTAAAGATCCCATCTCAAGGAGCGTCACTTCTAAAAGTGGCAAATAGTTAAATATCTCGGGCCAATTGGCTTACTGTTGTGTGGTCTGGGAAAGAGGAAGTTCGTCAGATCGAGAAGGAACGGTGGAGATGTTGTGACTGATGAGTGTAGTCATTGTGGGTGACTGCAGAGGATTTTGTTCCGAACAGGGAAGGGGGAGGGGCGGCACGAGGAAGGGAGGAGAGAGCGTGGGGTGACTACTAGGGTTTGCGATGTGCGGGTGTAGCACGTTGCAATTTCAAGAGAACAGAGGGATCATTTTGCAAATTGCCAGGGGGGCGCGGAAGCGAGCTCTGCTCAACACGTGTTCCCGGGAAACGCGGAGAGGGAGGCAAACGGGGGCAGGTTTTAAGAACCTTGATGCAACGAACTGATGGCACCTGAGCTTCCAATAGCTAAATTTAGCATATGATGCATACAGTGATAGGATGGTGTTTATTGGCACATGCCTTGTGCACTTTAGCTGCTGCTTTTCATGCAGACTAGAACAATCGGCGCGCGATGCGCGCCCTATCAAAAGTTACCAATAGAACTATAAAAATACCAACATAGAAAGTACATTAACACATCAGTTATCTCAACCAATTTCATTAGACGTGATGATTAATATCCCATCATACAATTTCAACTAATTTCACACAGACTGTTGTTGTCTTCTATTTTGGATGAGACTCTGTTCAGATCAGTTCAGAACCAATGCATCATGGTTGAAGCCGAGCCGGTTCAAAGCCGAGCGCTTTGAAACAAATAATAGGAGCAGTAGTAGCAAGGTTCAAATGAAAGGCGAAGGAATCTTTTGAGCACTTCCAAGTAACTTTAAATTGGAGTTGGCTATTCTTTCCCAAAGAAATCTTTAGACAGAAGCATACTACTTCTGAAACATACCATTTGTTAATTAGCCTGCTGGTTGATTGACATAGGATAATATCGTATGCAAGTTTTACAGGTTAACAAAGATACATAATGTCTTTGCTCTTATTTTCTGTACAAAATTCTCAAATGGAATTTAAGAGACTGAATATCTCCAGTTTAACCAGGTCGAATTTTACAAATTTGCTCTGATGTGTACCACCTGAGCTGTTCCATCAGCCCTTCACGCTTCCCCAGGATGATCAACCTACACGAACAGTAAAAAAACTAAAACAAACATCACAATCACCGGTTAAAGAGGGTACACGCAGTGGTCTCTTTTTGGCATTTAATAATGACGCAATGCTTTGAGAGGCTTTCAGTTTAGATAAGAAACACAACAATCTCCTGAATTCGCTCAGTACAGACTGGGGCATGATTTAAAAACCTCCTCAATTTGAGAAACTGCCAATGATTTCTTTACGTAGCAAAGAATTAGATAAGCATCTGGAAAAAAAGAGCAATTTACAAATTTATGAAGGGGTTTTGAAAAAATAAACTATTTTATTCTTCCGATTGTTCATTTTCAGACTGAGGAATGCCATTTCAACCCTCTCGGCAATGGATCACTCTGGTTCTCAGCCGCGTGATAAGCACAAAGCAAACTATTCTTTCGCCTTCTACTAAGGTTCGTGAATCCATCAATTTCACACACAAAAAAAATGTTTTTTAAGTGTTGTGCACTTGTGAAGTAGGTCATTGTGAAACATTTTTGAGTAGCAGCAGAGGAGATAACTTTTTGAGCGTGAGTATACACTCATTGATTCCAACTTTAGGCAATCACCCAAGTTTGGTTAAATGGGAGCTCTGGTTCATGTGAACCTGAAATGCAATTCATGAAAACAAAAGCTTAGGGACACCTAAATGCATACAGGATAGGACAATCGTAACTGAATTGAAAAACTGAAATATGGAATTTTTCAGTAGCTATCTGATGCCCCAAGCATATGCTCCTACAAGCATTGAACTAATTGCCCATAAAATGACTTATATAGTTATCTGAAGTTATGTCCCATGCTCTCATGCATATGTCGAATGTATATGCTCACCGGTAGGGGCACCTTGGTACTGGCACCACCTTCTGGGTCATCAAACAGCAAGGGTTGTAGCTTCTTCTTCAGCTTCTCCAGCCCACAGCCATCAATGCGTGCAGCGTGCTGAGGTCAGGGGCAGGGATAGATACCCTGCTGATGGGTTGCAATACCGTGAATAAAATTCAGATCATATGCCTTATGGAAAATTTAACGATAGCCAAAAATTAGTGAAATTCTAACATGTCCTCAGGGGAAATGAGCACATGAAAGGTTTACCAAGAATGGAGAAGCACAGGCCTGGTTGGCCAAATGGAGATCTCGATCAGAGGGGTAGGGGTAGCAGGATTGAGGCAGCCCCCACTACCCACGACCTGCAGTTCGATGGAGTACAGGGTTGGTACTTGCATTGGGAATGTTGGCCGAGAAAGCAGCAGTACTATGCAAAATTCAATTTATACGCTTCAGATAGTAATGTTATATTCCATCCGCCGATTTAGCCTATCTGACAGATGGAGCAGAAAACTCTGAAGAATCAGTCTAGCTAAATTGAATTCCAAGGCTTTCCACCCAAAAATCTACTGCCAGGTTACGGAAGCCAAAAAATTTTGCAAACTCTGCAGCTCACACTGGAAACTAAAAATCAAATGATGATCTCAATCTCAGACCTGTTGAAGATGGGATGCCGGCTCGTCGTGCACCAACAGCTCGGCCGCAGCCGGACGTACTCATCGGCGTGGGCGCAGAGGAACATCAGCCATGTGAGGCCTTGCATGAGCATCATCCACGAGTGTGCCATGGCCCCGACCAGCAGGTCGCCAGAGAAGCTCCGCCAGAGCGCCGCCTGCTCATGTACCGGAGGTACGGGGCGTTCACCAGCAGTGAGAAAACGACCTTGGCGAAGGTGAGGAGGCTTTTTACCGAGACGGCCACCATGACGAGGACCATTCGCGGATCTGCGCGGCGGCCACGCGGGACTGCGCCGCTGCCACCCGAGCACCAGGCTGGCCATTCCCCACCCCGACCGGATGGCGGGCTCGCTGAGGGCACAGAGGTGGCAGCGTCGGAGACCTGCGAGGGAGAGAGATGGGGAATGAGAGCGGCGGCGGCAACGGGAAGAAGCTAGGGTTATGGGGGGAGGAGATGAGAATGGGGACAACAACAGAGTGGAAGGGATAAGGTGGAGGCCTCCACTATGCGCGCGGAGCGCCTGCGCGGGCTCTCGCCAGCGGCGGCGGCGGGAAGAAGCTAGGGTTAAGAAGAGGTGGCGGCGTCGAAGACCTGAGAATGGGGAGAGAGATGGGAGAGCCGGAGAGCAACGAAGCGATAAGGTGGAGCCACGCGAAGGCCTGGCCCTGCGTCTCGCGCGAGAGCGCGCGAGCTCTCGGAGGAGGGACGTGTCAAGCAGCGGAGGTTCCACGAGGCCCAAATTGCTCTGGTGCGAGGAAAGGGAAGTAGCTTTTAAAAACTCTGATTTGCTGTCTATGATGGGAAATTGCATCCATCTCGGTCGCGAGAAAATCGACCTCCCAGTTTTGATGCTCATGTTCTGATTGTTTGCTGGTTGCTCTATGTATAAATGTGTCAAATTTTCAACACCGCGGCAATGTTCAATCTTTGGAGAAAAAGAAGGGTGCTCTGCTGTGAGGCAAGTTCCCTATTTAGTTTTGTGTTAGGGATTATGTCAATTGGTTAGTATTTAGTTTTGTGTTAGGGATTATGTCAATTGGTTAGTTGTTTTGGCTCATGCCAATTGGTTAGTTGTTTTGGCTCATCTGTAGTGCTATGCATGGTTTTGCCTGCACAATACACCTCTCCTTGCCAGGGTTTTGCCACCACTGCACCTGGATGGCACAAGGTACATCTACCTTACTCTGCATTGGCAACAACCCGTCTCTGTACAACAATCAGGCAAGATGAATGGATATCATGTAGTACTTCCGATTCTGATACCCTTCGGAGAACTCGAAATTTTGCAGCACCACCACCATAGCAGAAGATTACAGACCATGTCGAAACAACAGTATATCTTCTGGATTTATAGGGACAAATCAAGAGTATCATACTGAACACAAGTTGTACCATCCAGACCTAATGAATCAAGTAAAAGCACACCAAAAAAAAGCTGCGCCTTTAATGGATAATTGTCTCTTCTGACTTGACAAACTAAGAACTGGGCAAATCTAGCTGCAGAACAGTAAAATAAGCTACAACAGGGGCCCTTGCAGGTACTTAGCTTTGCTCCTCAGCCTCGGCGGCCTCCCTCTCTTCTGCAGCCGCTGCCATCAGCTCATCGAATTTCTCCGTCTTGCCGAGCATTATTTCAATCTGACCATGGCCATACGTTAGGTTTAATAAGGAAACGGTCCTACTTGAAAAATGCATAAGCATCGCCATGGGGAACACATTTACCTTGGCCTTCTGGATAGGGCGGCTCCTAGTTTCATCTTTGACATCGACAGTAGATGTCATGATCTCTGCAAGTGATTCTTGGTAAGATTAGTCTGAAAAGAGACAGAATTCATTGAACATAATTACTTTAATAGGAACAAGACTCACTCTTCTCAACAGCAAGGCCATTATTTTTCAGAATTTCTGCAACAGTCACCACCGTTGCAATGGCTGAAAGGACAAAGTTACCAGGTTTAGTTCAGAAAAAAAAGGCAGTAGATACACAATAGCAAATGTGATAGAGGCTAGAGGGGAAAAGGCAAACAAACCACACAATACAACATTGTGTGAAGTGTAAATTAACATTACATACCAATGCAAAATTGATCTTAGACATTGTTTGAAACAAAATTTACAGCAACTTCATGAACAAGGGACTAGCTAAGTAGCCTGGATTGCAACATACTGTGGACTCAATTTTTGCGAACATGTACATTGGTAGTTTCAGAACTCGCTTGAGTGATCTGCCTAATTTTTAGAAACAACCACTTCTCAACATTGATCTGCTAGGAACACTATTCCATAAGAGAAGCCATCCACAACTAATTTTAAGTTCGAACTCTTGAAGTGCCTTCTGTTATGGCCTTGGTAGGCAATATTGATTTGGTCGGGGGGGGGGGCAGGCCAAAGAATGCGAGAGCTGCGGCCTCGGGTCAAGCTTTTTAAGCCCATATAAGCCACCTTCAAACTAAAAAAAAAGCTGGTAATGTAATGCAGTTAGGCCTGGGTTACCTTGGTGTAATGCTACCTCACTCTATCGTGTGCCCCCAGATTCACCACCCATGTTTGCCTACCTCCATATCATCTATTGTGTGGCCTACCCAACAGTTTTATCACTTCCTTATGTCCTTGGCACCACCATCTTGCACGAGACCTTGATAACTCCTAAACCACAAGTCAGACAAAATGCTTGCCACAGACTGTGCATTATGGAGTGCTAGTTGCTCCCCAAGTACTCTAGGTATGCCACTTGGTTCTTAGTTATCGGATTAAGACGAGCATTCCTCCCGCAGATGTAGAATTAAAGAAAGTTGTGCAGCGTACAGATAAGAAAAGCTCGCCATCCCCCAATGGCCCAACAGGACATCTAGATAATTATGCTAACACAAAAGAGAGATGACCAATAAACTAAAAGCAAGTACCAAAGTAACCATCCAGGACATTTGGCAAAGTACAAAAAGGTACCACACAATAACAATCATTAGCATAGGATGGAATCAATCACCACTACCGCTACACATTCTTTCCACAAATAGTATCAATCAATCACAGCATACTAGCACAGCTTTGCGGAGATTCAATTAACGGAAAGATTTACCCATGCCGAGGGCCGAGAGCTCCACTTCGTCGTGCAGCTGCATGTACCTCTGCACACGAACAACATTACACGACAGATTAGCGACGAGCCCAAATCCAGTCAAATCGTTCGCGAGTACACCTCGTCAGGCAAAACCGCAACCAAACGGAAGCTCTTCTATTGGGAGCAGCTTAAAATCCCCCCAAATACATTCTCCTCCACCACAAAGACAAAAGATCGGGCTTTATTTCCCCCGAAGCTCACCTTGGCGAGGTTGACATAGAAGAAGAGGGGCTTCTTGGTGTTGGAGACCTGGATGCGGTTCTTCTTGTGCCCCTCCGCGCCGGCACCGGCCGCCGCCGCCCCTCCGTCCGAGATGCTAAGGTTGTTCACGGCCTCGGTGACCTCCTCCATCGCCGCCGCCCGCGAGGAAACGTGAGAGCTTGGTGAAGCGCGAGAGGGGGCAATGGGGATTTCGGCGGCGACGGATTGGAATCGGAAGCGGGGGAAGAGCCCCCTGTCGCTGGGCCGGGTTTTATACGGGGTAGGGTTACGGCCGGGCGGGGCGCAGGGTTTTCCGGGGTTTTGCCTAAAATAGTGTCTCGTGTCTGGCTCCAACGTCATTCAACGCATTTCGACTGCAATCATTGGACGTGCAAGGGTGATTGTTTTGGATTTCAATTTTCAATATATTGTTATTGTTACATTTTTAAACTATTTTTCTGAAACGAAATTGTTACATTAGACTAGTCAGGTTAGGGACTGAAAATATCAAAATGATGATACTACTATACCTTTTGCGGTTAAAGGTGGTGATAACAATGTATGTCTGTATTATACTAGTACAATGCTGGGATCAAAACCGTGATTTTTTTTCCAAGTATCATCCTAACTTGTTAGCTGCTCTACAGTTGATTAACAGTTTACCGCATAGTAGTAGTGTCACATTGCGTTGGCACATGACAATATAGAAACCTCCACCACTTCGGGTATTTGAAGGGTGGGTTATCTAGCAAATTGCCAACTAATTTGATTGAATACTCCATCTACCTCAAAATCGAAGTTTATAGCGGCTTTACAGAGCTGAAGCAGTGTCACTACGATCATTGAACCATAAAAAATGGCTATAGCGGCATTATTTGCGTTGGAGAAACATTACTCAAAATATGTTTTTCATTAAGAAGAGGAGAAGAGTCTGGTTACAAAATTGGTACAAACACAACACTGGAGCAACGACAAAGCCCGAAGCAAAGAACAGGGAAAACATTACTAAAAGGCTACAGCTTGCGACGACCAAGCAAGCCAATTCCGGCGAAAGCCAGCTCGGGTCCACCTCCGCGCTTCCTCTAAGATGAGCGGCACAAGCAACACCGGTTGGAGCGCTACCCTCTTATGCACACGCCTATTCCTCTCTTTCCATAAGGACCAGACGACCAAGAGAGTCAGGTAGTCGAATCCTTTACGCTGAGACTTGAGGACCTGCTTTCTAACATCTAGCCACCACACGAAGTACGACAACTCCTCATGCGGTGTCAGCCGATCTAAGCCGAAGTAACGCAGCACCCTAAACCAAGTTTCCCGACTATGGACACATCCAAGAAAAAGGTGATCCAAAGTTTCGACCTCTTGTGCACAAAGAGCACACACATCCGAGTCACGCAACCCATGCCTACGTAATCGGTTCGAGGTCCAGCAACGACCATGAAGCACAAGCCAGCCAAAAAAGCGACATCTCCCGGGAGTCTGCACCTTCCAAATGCGATCGGCGCAAGGCAGCGGGATCCGACCAAAAAACAGCGCCTGGTACGCTGAGCTAGAGGAGAACTCCCCGGAAGACGACTATTTCTAGATGAACATGTCCGGCTGGTCAGACAACTGGAATATTGCTCAAAATACATGTCGATTAACACGAAGATACAATCTACAAGGTGAAACGTTGACCAACATTATATTAAAAGTACTTTCATGGTAATCTTTGCAAGTCTATATATTGGTGATTGGAGTTTAAAAAAATTGGCTGGCATGAATTTCGAAAGTACATATATTTTGAATGTAACCATCACAGGCCATTGAAAGCATCAGGACAAATACCACTCGGTCACTGCTGAATCTAAGTTCCTAACCCATGGTTCACACTGTCAGGGACTCGGTCACTCCTACTTTCATCCCTACTAATCCTAAGTTCCTAACCCACTGTTCACACTGTCAGGGACTCGGTCACTCATATGACGTCACATGCCTCTGAGAGCGAGCAGATTCAACTCAAAGATAGCCATAAACATATTCGTTTTCCAAATGTGTAAAAAAAAATAATCATCAAAGGCCACCTCAGGAACAAATAACATAATACAGGTTAGGATTGGAAATTATTAAAGGGGCACACTTATTACAATTGTCAAATCCTTGCAATCATAGTTACCAGTAATGACTACGCTAACACATGGCGAATAGGGAATCCATTCAAGCCGCTACACTTCAACCAGTCAGCCTAGAGATCAAAATTTCGGGAATATCAGTTGACCTGAACATCCTAGAACTGAATAGCTTTCTAAATTTTGAAAGGCAGAATGCAACTTCAAGGTATATCTGTGAGCATCAACAACCATGCTACAATATACTTTGAGGAGAACGATGCAATGAGATTCTTTGAGAGGATGTCATTATTGGATTTGCTTTAGCTTTTCTTCTTGGTTTTCATAGTCTTCAAGCCTCTTCAACCACCGCAAACCTAGATCACATCCCGCCTCAGCTGCAATTTGAAACTGCTCCTTTGCTAGCTTTATGGGATCCTGCTGTATGGTCTTTTTCCGCATCTTCCCAGTTGATGGACTCTTCCCTGAGTTGAACCTGGTAATCACTTCAGGCACTTCGGCACCTGGAAATTGCAATGTTAGTCCGCATGAAATTGATTCCCAATTTGATGTTGCCTACTTTACAGTGTTATAAATAACCAATATTCCAAGACAAACAACACAATAGTGTGTAATTAGCTACGCCTACTCGACACTACAGTTATTTCACAAACCTTTAAGAAGCAAGGATCCATATGCAATAGCAGCTCCAGCATGTCCCTGAAAAGATGGTCAGAGCTTAAAAGTCAGAACACAAACCAGAAATAAGTTATATATGAGTAAAAGAAACAGAACCATGAGTGTGTAATTCATATTTTCATAATACTAATTCTGCAAGAAGAACTTGAAACCTTTTCTGAAGCTCTATGGAAACACCACATCGCAGAAGCTATATCCCTCTTGACACAGTCCCCAGTTAGATATACAGAGCCTAGAAGATATAAAGCGCCAGGGTGCAGCTGCAATCAAGGATTCAGGTGAAAATAAAATAAGCGCGCCAAATGTTGCATCAGAAAGTATATGATCAGCATTCAAGTAAGCAGCATGCTGCATACCTGGTCAACAGCTTGCTCGATGTAATGAAAAGCCTGTTGATCGGACTGAACATAGTCATTCTGCAAGTGTAGCAAGGAAAAATGATTAATTAAAGTGAACATAAATCATGAATATCAAACACACTGCCTAACAGAAAACTGAGTGATTTACTCATTTAGTGGAAGGGACAGAGGGCACGATGTGAAAACCTCAATTCTTAGTCGACATCCAAGTTCATACTGTGCGTCTGGATCACCCATATTAGCAGCTTCAACCAGCAAAGCAGCACCACTGCAAGCATGAAAAGGAATCATAGTTTAATTCAGTGGACAAATATATTGATGTCAAGTCATGTATAATAAGATGCCAGCAAAGAACAATTTTTCTAAACTTTACTTCCTCTAGTATTTTAGGGCCTAATAGTGTGGACAGAGTTTAAGAAACTTCCGCCAATTTCAATACATGTTCTAAACCTTCTCTTCCAGTGTCGCACGGCCAATTTCAACGCATGTGTATCCGAATTGTCTATCAGTTTAATGTTGCGGTAGCAATTTTTGATGCAACTAAATGATGCAAATACTATTCTTGTGAACTCCGCAATCCAATATACTGTTTGCAGCAGTGAGCTCTAGTAGTCAAATTCCAACAAACTAAATTTACTCACATTTCAGTGGTTGTGGGTGCTTAGACAAGGAACAAACTAAATTGGTGGTTAGTGGATAGCGTCAAAACTTTTCAGTGGTTAGTGGATACCGTTGACAAGGAACAAACTAAATTTACTCACATTTCTTTGATGATGATACCCAGTAGCATAACACTTAATCAGGATTTTTAGACAAAGTTGCACTACAATACACAGTTCCACACACTAAAGTTTCAGGCGACTCTTTCTAGGTGGGGAGTTGGGGACTCCAACACAGACATTCTGCTCAGCATACTAGTTACAGTAATAACAAGATCGATATGCGAATGCATGTATCTATCACTTAAACAAGTAATGAGGCAAAAAGGAACTGATTGTAGCTCATTTTATATTTTGAAATAGACTTGCCGCAAATAAATTCCTGTTAAAACAGATTTGATAGAACTATCTGGCAAGTATTGGTCACAATTATAAGTTACCAGCAATGCTTTGCTAATTTACAATCTCAGAAGCCTAATATGGTAATGTAAAGTATCTTTAATCTGGTATATCATAATATCATCAGGCAGCAAAGGTCCTATGAGCAATATGCCAGGTAGAGTGCATAATCAATATCAAGTTCCCCAAACCAGCAATGGCATACTTCTACCATGCCGCTTATCAAGGATTTATGATTCCATCAACTTAAAAGGTGTACATCACATATGTAACAGATGTGTCAAAAAGTTAAGACAGCGACAAGAGCACTGACAAAACTATTTTCATAGGTTCCCCATTTTCCTGGAACAACAACAGTACAGGTAAATAAAACATGGAAGCAAACCAAGTCACTCACATTGCCTTACAAGCTCCAGGAACATGATACTTGAAATGCATCTTGCCCAGCCAATATCTCGCATGGGTATTATCATTGTCGATCTCCAGAGCGAGCTCAAAGTTCTCCTTAGCACCCTTTTCACATGAAGAAAGATTTGCACAAGCGGTGTCAGTGTCACCACATATCAATGAAACAGGTGACCACAGTAGGTACAACTCAATGAATAAGTGAGTAAAAGAATAAGCTCAATTTGAACTAAGGAATTTCTTCAGTCCAGAACTCCAACTGATGGTTTCACGAAATATCTAGAGAACCTGTCGATCGAAGAGTTGTGTAAACACCAACATGCCACTACCCCCAAGTTCTCTGCCAATGGTGCTGAAGACATCGCAAATTTCACCTACTAGGCTACTACTTATTAGTGACCACCTTTTTTGCGGATCAGGTGCTCCCTCACTGTGAAGAAATGGGGGCAGAAAGAAAGATGAACCCTAAGCCGCCGTACCCTTAGAAGCGGGATGAGGCGCTTGTCGTTGTGGTCGGCGTAGTCGATGACGCGGTCGACCTCCTGGAGCGCGCTCCACCCCTTGGCTATCAGCTCCATCGCCTTCTTGTTCCTGTCGTGCATCCACCTCTGCAACCACGCACACAGAAATAAGAAGAAAAAAATCGCATCAGCATTTCCTTCCGCTCGTCACCAGCACCACCACAACGAGACACTGGTGTCATCATAAGAAGAGATCCATACACAGGGTCTCGACGCCGCCCTCACCTGCGGGGTCAGTGCGGCGGCGAGCTGGCTGGCGCGCGTGGAAGAAGACGAGGACGAGGCGGCCGCAGACAGCCGCCGCGCCGACGCGGCGAGCATGGCGGCGCGTTGCCCGTCCCGGGGAGGAAGGAGAGCGGCGCTGGGGCGTAGCCGCCGGCTACGGTTGGCGCCGTCGCCGTCTTCGTCTCTACCTGCGGCTGCGGCCCTGCGGGGAAGGGGAGCGTGGAAGCTGTCTGTGGCGGCCGCTCAGGCCGTCGAGAGCCGGAGTCGCTGACCGGTGGACCCCGCTGACGGAAGCTGGGCTTCGTCGCTTCGAAGAAGGGAGGAGAGAGGCCGCCGGATTTATGGGCCGAGCTGAGAATACTCAAGGCCCAAAATTTAACCTCGCCCACACAGATTTTTTTTTTTGGATTTATAGGATTAAAAAAGGGGGCAGAGAGAGTTTCATGCGAAACATTGCAAAAACCCAATCTGGTCTAAAAAAATCATTTAGAAAATAAATAATTAATAAAAGTAACTGATGGTTAGTTAACGTGAGTTGACCGCATAGCGCAGTGGACAGCGCGTCTGACTACGAATCAGAAGGTCGTGGGTTCAACTCCCACTGTGGTCATCTTTATTTTTTATTAATAAAGAAATAACGTTGCAATAGAACTAAATCTTAAAAAAATCTTATCTACGAGACGTTGCTGGGCTCTCCTTCTTCACTGCACGAAGCAACTCCTCGGCCCACTTATTACATAGAAATAAATGGGCTGGCGATATTAAACAATAGATTATGTTCGAAATTTCAAAAACGCGTGTTAAGATGTTTGATCAAATCGTTTTAACATTTCAAGGAATTTCCCTTTTTATCAATC
Source organism: Cenchrus fungigraminus (assembly GCA_036936925.1). Classification (NCBI taxonomy): domain Eukaryota; kingdom Viridiplantae; phylum Streptophyta; class Magnoliopsida; order Poales; family Poaceae; genus Cenchrus; species Cenchrus fungigraminus. Next base: position 114,097,927 of record CM072773.1, on the reverse strand, counting down.
ATCATATGAATCGATTAGATATCCTTATCAGTCTCTTTTTCAAAACAACTTAAGGTGCTGCTGCTGTACGTCGAGAGTACCCTAACTGCAATAGTATAAGCTGAAACATAAAAAACTTATTTGTACGTTTCATTCAACAATCCATCTCTCTCCAGTTCGCTGCCAAATCAAGTATCCATCTCTCTTCCTTTTGCTAACTCCTTTTGATAAAGCATTGCTTGGCAAGTTGGCATTCTACAATACTCCATACGACATATCTTCAGCTCTACCAAAACATGAACATTCCAGAGAGTGAAATTCTTCTTCTTTTTAATATAATCGATAACTCTTCTACCTGGTATGTTTTTAAAAAAAAAACATGATCACTCCACCATTCATTCTATGTTTCTGAAAAAAAAAGATTGCTGTTATATAGCACGCGTTACTATAAATTTCTACGTTTACAAATTGTGAAATGGGAACATCATCAAACCATGAATTCATTCGTTGCAAGGTTGTAATGTTTTTTATTTTACGAAACACGTGGACAATTTTTACACAAAATATGGTTACATACACAGCAGATTGCTCATGGATGGATTATATATGGATTTCCTATCGTCACTATCCTCTTTAATACCGGAGTGGTTAGTTTTGTGTATTTTCTATTGTGATCTTGTTAGATTTGAACTCTTGGTTTGTGGCTGTGCATGGTCCTTACGATAACAATCCCCCAACTGCTCCACTCCCTAGAATGACGCGGACTGCATTGCCAACGCCGGGAGAAAAAAAGATTTTTCTCTCATCAATTGCTGTTCATCAGAAGAAAACGCAAGAGAAGATCGCATTCAGATGTGAGTGCGTCAGAATGAGGCCACCAATCCATGGCAGCTTCACCTAATTCCGGACGCTGACCTGGAGCAACTCCTTGCCAGGTCAGCAACATTGGTTTACTTGGCGAATACCAGGTCAAGTCTTCTCTTGAAGATACATCATCATTAGCAAGCAAAAACGACTGAAAGGGAAATAAAATTGAATTGAAATTTAACTTTGGGATAGTTTATAGGAATATGAAGTATTTGTGTGTACTACGACCGTATATCAATTTATTCGATGAACTGTATCTGTATGTACAATGACCACTTCCTTCATATGCGTGTAATTCTCACTTTTTTTTTCAAAACTTTACAGGAGATTTTCTCACTGATCAAAACTCTCGATCATGGAAAATTTCTCATTTTTTTAGTATGCGACTCTGCACAGAACACATGGAGCAGCGAGCGAGAGCGAGTGATCAGCTAGGCCTCGAGAACTTGGCAATGGAGGATGTGGCTCTTGGCGCGGCCGCGGCCAGCGAGGTTGGACAGGAGCCCCGTGACGAAGCTCTTCCCATGCGCTCTGCCGGCGAGGGTCTCCCAGCCCTGCTGATTCCCCGCCCCGGCCGCGATGACGACGGCCGAGACGCTCATGTCGTTGCGGACGACGCAGAGGCGCCTGTCGTGGAGCGCGACGATGGCGGCCGCCTCCGCCGCCTGGGAGCTCCCCCGGTGCTGCTTGCTGTCGACGCAGGCGGTCCACGCGTCCGCGGCTTCGTCGTAGGACCTCAGCCGGCAGCCGTCCTTGCAGTCGGCCGCGTAGATCCTGCCGCCGAGGCACGCGCTGGGGCTCCGCCATCCGGTGACCATGCCGTCGAGCACGACGGACCACGAGTCGGTCTCCGGCGAGTACGCCTGGCTCAGCACCTCCTGCTGCGCGTCGAGGCCCTTCACGTACCACCGCCCGCCGTGCACCGCGCTGACGAACGGCACCATCGCCGCGGCCATCTCGGCCACAAACGACCACCGGTTCTTGGCGGGGTCGAACACCTCGGCGGATCGTAGCCCGCCGCCGCCGCCGCTCTCTCCACCCGCGACGTACAGGCGGTTTCCGATCACGCACGCGCCGAAGCACTGCCGCCGGCGCAGCATGTCCGGCGCGCGGTGCCACCGGTTGCTGCGGGCGCTGTAAAACACGACCCGCCGCATGGCGCCGCCGCCCCGGCGCGGGTCCGCGCCGCCGAGCAGGTACAGGTGGCAGCCGCCGAGCACGGCGCAGCCGAACCCGTCGGCGGCCGCGTACTCCCGCGGCAACGGCGGCAGCGCGCGCCACGCGCCGCGGCACGGGTCGAGCACGTCCCACGACACGTGCCCGTCCTTGCCGTCGCGCCTCACGGCGTACACCCACTGCTCGGCGAGCCCGAGCCGGCGGCGGAGGCCGTAGAAGTAGTTGCCGGGGAGCAGACGGCACCACCTCCGGCACACCAGCCTCAGCTTCCAGTGATCGGCTCTGGGCACCCGGATGAGGCAAGCAATGGCGAGATCATCGGGGAGGCCCGGGAGCAGCGGGCATTGCCCGCCGCGCCTCCGGTCACCCGGCCGCGGCGGCACCTTCGGTTTCAGCGGGTGGATGGACGCCCTGAGGCTCGGCTGCACGCACGCCTTCGACGCCGGGAGGCCCCTCGCCGCCGCGGCGGCGGATGATCTGTCCAGTCGGCACAAGCACGACGAGCTATCAACCTACGCAGAACGTCATCACAAGAAACGAAAAATTTTCAGGTTGTTGAACAAATAAATCATCGAGAAGTAGGCCGGATCATAAAGAGAAGACAGTGAACTAGATGCATTACAATTCGGTGCCGTTGGGGGATTAAATTGGGGAGTGTTATTTTCCGTAAAATCGATTGGTTGATGGTACTTCAGAGCGATCAGACAAGAACACAAGACACTGAATGGTACCATGAAACAGCAGCTGCTTACAGAAGTAGTTGAACAACTACCTTGTGGGGGGACCGAGTTTATTTGATGGCATCGCCATGCAAAAGTTTCGCCATGGAAAGCATTAGCAATGGTGCTATTTTTATTAAACTATAAATTTATAATATTTTTTCTCTGAAAAGTGTCAGAGTATTATGCAACTAAGCAACTGATCAACAACTTGCATTTTTTTGCTCCTTGGAAAGGAACCTCTGAACTCAGTTGAAATCGAAGCAAATAAAGACACCTCACCTGCCCATATTTTCTACAGGTAATTATATGATAAAAACATCATTTTTTCTAGAACAAACATCAATAATTCTCAAATGGAAAAGTCTCTGGAAGAAAACATGTAGACGCCCAAACATGCTAGCAGACTTCCATCAGACTTCAAAACAAGTGGTGCATGCTCAACTCTGAATTATCTGCCATTTATTCCTCCTGTGTTTTTTTTATTTTCTAAAATCATATGAACAACTCAATCAACCAAAGCACCTTCAAACCGATCAATTATTGAAAATAAAATCAACGTTTGCTAAACCAATGGTCTATCACTCTATATGTCTCTATGACTCTATCTGACGACGATCAACGAAATATGGCTTGGTAAACATAAACATCATCAGAGATTTAAAACTGGAGCAGAGAGAGGGAGAGAGACTCACCACCGGAGCTGCTCGGTTCCTTGTATCCATGGCTACTATCGAAGCAACGAATCGATCGAAGAAGCTGCTGCCTTCGACTGCAAGAACAACTGGTCACCAACCCGACATCACACCATGGCTATCCTAATCCTCCTCCCACATCGCGCTCTGAACCATGGGAACAAGCTGGGGGAATGGCTGGCCCAGCCGCCTAACCACCCTCCCAACCAGAAACTGCTTCCAGCACCCTGCAGCCTGGCTGTCTGCAACTGCTGCAAAGACGAAGACGAAGACGGTGAGGAACAGACTACACAGGCGAGAGGAGAGGGAAGGTGGCGAGGCGAGGCGACTGCCCGGTGCCCCTCTCCCTCGCATTAAAGCCTGCGCGTGTGCGCCTGCCGGTGGACCCGGTTCGCAGCTTAGCCGGACGGGGCCCACAGGGGACGACCTCAGCTTCGAGAACCTTTTCTGTTGCCGTCGTCTCCGTCTCCTCATACCAGTCAACCACCTCCACCCCTGCTCGTTTGCATCGCCCATGGCATGGCGGATTGCTGACGAGCGACGATCATTATCCTCCAGATTATTCGGACGCTTTAAATTAATTGGCAGCCGTGTTCTCATTTTGCTGCTGATCTTGTTCGTCTGGCTTATCAGACAACAGTGAGCGGTATTTTTCTCTCAGAACAAATAAACCACCAGCTACCAGTCACCGGTATGTTTCTCTCATAACAAATCAGCATTAGCCGTCAGCGCCAGCCAGACAAACAGGATGGAAGAGTCGAAGGCGGAGATTCTGTAAAATTTTAGCAACGCAACAACCGTCGGTCCCTGCTGCTGCTGTTCTCGTTCTGTTTCTTTCTGTTTCCCATGCTGCTCTGAAGATTCAGCAGATAACATTGTTTAGCTAGCGGAGAGCCGGAGACCATAAGAGATCCATCAACAAAGCCTTGCAAGCTGCGACACGACGTATGCATGGACAGGATAGCACAGCAACTCTCAATCTTTCTGGACAGAGCTGGTTTGCATTGCAATCGCGTTGAAATCGCGTGACAGCAAAATGAGAAATTAGAACGGAACGGAAGGTCCCCCAGGAATCCAGGATAAGAGGGAACGGCGAGCGGTGGCGCGGCGCGCGAACTGTTAAGATTAAACAAATGCAAGCGAGATTGATAGCCTGGAGTCCCTTGGAATCAAAACAAGGGGAAAAGAGGTTGAACTGCTGGTGATCGGCCGCTGCCGTTGCTGAGATGTTGGGCAGTCAATTTGCAGGCGCAATCATGCATACTGAGAGGGCTGCGCGGCCAGCATAATAGTAGTATAATGTGATGATAATACGAACCATCCCGTTATCATTGAAAGGAAGTACAGAGATGCATTCCATGGACGGCAGCAAATAAACAATCACAATGCTTGGTCCAGTCGAAGCTCGAAGGTGACCATAATTTAGCTACGTTATCCGGATATTTCGACACGGATGAAGATACGTGAGCGAGGGCGAAACTCCATTACGCCATTGTTTTAAAAACACCAATATATAAATACATGAATATACATATCATGAGCTTTTTTCGGTGCTTGTGAAGACCTGAAAGTACTAGGAAGTACCAAGTATTTTGATTTTCCCAGCACCTTATTAATTAATAATTAAATTAATTAACAAAAAGGCATTATGGTAATCTATTTGTCTTCTCTCTGTCAACGTTTGTCTCTCACGCTCACACGCCGCCGATCCCGCCAAACATGATCAGGAACCGATCAGATTAACCATACGAAATTACTGAAAGTGCATCTAGGTCCCTAAGTGGATCTAAGTGGATTTTGGTGAATTGAATGACAAAATAATTAAAGATCCAACTTGTTTATTTAAGAATGTGAGCAGATTTTTATTTAATTATTCATGAGTTAATATCGCTATATATTTGAGAATGAATATTGTATGGCACACATGATGAAGACAAGCAAGTGTGTGATCATTTGCTAAGAAATGATAAATGTCGAGCAATCAAATGAAGATAAATATTGAGGATATTTTACAAAGATCAATTCCGAGTCTCCAATGATTGTAGTAGCTTGATTAAAAATCAATAGATCATAAAAAGAGAAATTGTGTTCTCTGCTAAATAATAAATGTAAGGCTTCATGTGATGATTATGAAAGGATACAAGGATGAGTGTATACTTGATGATCATAAATTGGAAGTTTGCATATTCGTTGTCAATCAAGAACAAGCATTTGAAGCGGTATTTCAAATGAAGATCAAATATGGATGAAGCAAAGTCGAACTCAATGTGGTTTGGATAAGTGATGAAGAGATCAACCGAGATGACAAGGGTGAGGGACTAAGCAATCTTTGGGGTCCTAGCTAGGCCGCCATTTCGTGTTTTGCTAAGGTGAAGTTCTAGTATCCGTGGGGTCTTCAAGTATCATATCCAAGCCTTAACCGAGGGAAGCAATGCAACTCATCAACATGTTATGCTTGGCAATATGGAGTGACTTAAGGATCTGAGCGTGCATACCTATGCTATATGGAAAAATCTTAAGTTGCTAGCTCAAGTATGGATGTGCTCATGAAGATAGCAATTGTTGGAAGTCCTCAAGTTGAAGTTGTTCAAGTATGACAAGATGAAAGATATATACAAGCTCAAGAGGTTGACTAGGTATTTACTTTTGTTCTTGAGTATAGGAATGTCGTACTATCAAGAGGGATGCAACAATAGCTTTATGACAAGTATCAGAAGTCCTCATTAGTTGACTGTAACGCCCGCGTTTCTAGCCCTAATACATCACCTGCTAAATCACACGTGTTTTTCAAAAACCCTTCCTTTGAGCTTGATCGTTTCCCAAGAATCCCGATCATCAGTTCTTTTCCCTCCCCTCCTCGGCGCGCATGCCGTGAATTCCGCCGGCACCGCCATTCCCGCACGCCACCACCCAGGCCACCGCCGCTCATCGCGTCGTGCCGCACAGCACCGTTGCAGCGCCGCTGTCGGCCACCTCGCCGGGAATCCCGAGCCCGCCATGGTCCCGCCAGCCGGCCCGCTTCACTGCCGACACCGCGTCAGCCCCGCAAGTGCTCGAACCCGAGAAAATCCCTTTCCCCCTCTCCCCTAATTTTCTTAGAATTTTTCCTAAGTTTTTCTAATCCTTTTTCCTTATTTTTCCTCCTTTTTCCCTTTCCCTTTTCCCTTTTTCTCATTTTCCTTTTCTTTTTCCTATTTTCCCTTCTCCCCTTTTCTTTTTCCCTTCTTTCTTTTCCTCCTCCCTTCTTCTTTCTCTGGCCCGCGCGCCCGGCCTCCTCTGCCGTTCCCAGGCACACCGCTGCCGGCCCTCGCCACAGACCGCGTAGCCGCCGCGTAGCCCGCCTACACCTACGCCTCTGCTGCCGCTGCCGTCGCGTCGCCGACCCCGCGGCCGCGGACCGCTGGACACCGCCGCAGCGCCTGCCCGACGTGTCGCGTCGCCGGCCCCGCACGGCTGCCCGAGCCATCCCATCGCCGCTGCCGCGCCAACCCCACGAGGTGACCACGCACTGCTGCTAGACGCCGCAGCCGCCTTAACTCCACCTGCGCACCTCGTCGCCTCCACACACCAGCGCCGCCGCCTGCCCCGCACCAGCCAGCCACAGGCCACTGAGTCGCTGCACAACGCATCATCTCCACAGTGCTGCATTCACTCACCTGACGCGAATCTCGGCTGAGGCCTCGACGGACGAGCCGCCGTCGTAACGCCGAGATTTTTCCCGAACCGCCTTCGCCGCCGGCCGCACGTGGTGCGCGTGCTCGGCTCCCGGCCGAGCCACCGCCTTCCCGCGCCTATAAAGGGTCCTGCGCAGCTCCCTACCCCGCCTCGCACCGCCACAGCCCCCTCCCTCTCCTGCCCGAGCCTGCTAGCACCGCCGCTGGCAACCACCACCGCCTGCAGCCGCCCGCCGCCGAGGAGCCGCCTCCACAGTCCGTCCCCGACCAAGGTGAGAGGCGGAATCGGTTGCCCACGATTCCCCCTTCGATTTGCCCCACCTCCCAGCCGTTGCCGTGGCTCGGCTCGCCGGCAATCGCCGCCGGCCGGCCGCCCCAGAAGCTGCCCCTTTCCTCCCCTGTTCTGAACCGAGGGGTAGGAAGGAGATGGCCTTTTAGCCGAAAACCCCCTGCCTTTTCCTTTGTACCGATCCCCCCCTTTTTCTCTATTCCCTCTCTCTCTTCTTTCTTTCAAATAAACCCTATCCACTAAACCACACTACAGACCAGCCCCTACTATTCCAAAGGCAATTACAAACAGACCCTTAGGACATTTTTTAGACCTCACCTTATTTATATATTACAACTAAGCCCCTTCTCTATTAAACTTAATTACCACTCAGTCCTTAATCCCTCTAAATCAATCCTAATGACGCCTTTAACGCGTCATTTCATGTTCATATTCTCGCCCGGTCAATCCCAGCTCTTGCCCCGGCTTTCATCTATTTTCCGCCGAGCCATATATCCCTAAATAATATTTATTTCCCCATTATCTATTTATTTCCCCTCGCGCTCAGCTGGTAAATTTTGTGTGCTTGTATTGATTGCATGCTTGCTTGTGTGTGTGCGCAATAGCCGACGGAGTGAACGAGGAGGAGTACCGCGAGCCGGAGCTTGGAGCCGAGTACTACGAGCAGGAGACCGAGGTCCCGAACTGCGAGCAGGAACTCCCCGAGGACTTCGAAGACGGCAAGTCCAATCTCATCCTTTGATGCATGCTTTGATCCCAGTTTTATAAATACAACCCTATGACCCGTTTTATAAATTGCATATTGTTTTACTGTTAAAACCTGGTAGGATAGCCACCCTTGATTGCTATGATTGATCTTTGATTGCCCTAAATGATTTCTTTAAAATGTGTGAGTGCTTTAAAAATGGGAATGGGATATTTTGGAAAATGAGTAAAGAACCGGGTAGACGGGATGGACGTGTGTGTCAGGAGTTGGAGGAGCTCGTACCTTTGTGGTTGAGCGTGTTGGAGAAGTCCATCTTGTCGTTAAGGACCGGGTTGCGTGACATCTCACCTGACCCAATTATCGTACTACCACTCGACCGTTGTATGTGGCAACGGCTTAGCATAAATCCCACTAGTTAATCTACTTGCCATCAGGAGTGCGGGTGAGCAGCGGGAGATCAAGGAGTAGGGGTACGATCTGTGTGAGGTACGCCCTGGTTATATAACCCCTTGGTTGCTTCCGTGGTGGCTAGTAGGGTTAGCTAAGGCGGGTAATGGCTTTGATAGGATCCGCGCCGGCACTAAGGTGTTCATGTGGCGGTACCCTACTTGTGGGTAAAGATGTACAACCTCTGCAGAGTGTAAAACCTATTCGAATAGCCGTGTCCACGGTATTGGACGAGTCACGGTGTGGTCACAAAACTAGTGTTTGGGTTTGGGATGCTTTTCATGGCGTGAGTTGATTTCTGTTAAAGTGAGGCTGTGTGCCTGGGCTACTGCGGACGGGGAGTCCGGTAGTCCTCAACTGGTTTTCTCAAAACAACTGAGTTACTTGGGTTATAAAAACTATTTGCGAAAACCTTTTTGAAAACAAACCCCTGCATGAGTAAATGTGTTTAAACCTTATCCTGATCCTTGATATATCCTGTGCATGATCTACTTTTTAGCCCCTCCGTGGGTGGGGTTGAACTTGTTGAGTACGTATGTACTCACCCTTGCTTAATTAACTGTTTTTCAGAGCAGGATCCCGACTTTGTCCCCGAGTACGTCGAGTAGGTTGCTGTCCTGCACCCAACCCGCGCCTGTGGATTCAGGGTCTCCACAGGAAGCTTCCATGGCGCAAGACTCTGAGGATATCTTAGATGCCTTTGCTATCGTAGTTTGGTCAGTAGTTCTTATGTTGCTCCTTGTGGCAGTGGCGCTCTCTTGCCCACAGCCTCGACGTGTTGTACGGTGATGAACCATCTGATGTAATAAATGTGTTACCAGCCTCCTGGGACTGGTATTTGTATCACATTTAGTAACCTCTGATGAGGGGACGCTTCAGGTGGTATCAGAGCCGTAGGTTGGCCGTAGGACGCGACCCCTAGGACCCGAGACCTTTTCTAAGCCTTTTCCTAAATCTTTTCTCTGCTTAACTTCTCTTTCCACAAAACCTCTTACCTTGGCCCTTATCTGGTTCCAGATGGCTGACTTGGAATGGAGTGGAGGCATCTGCCCCGCAGAGCCTGGCCTCCCTAAGTTACTGCTACTCAGCCTAGAACGCGTCGGAGTGAGGGACCCACCGGAGTACACCTATCGGGAGTACGAACGCAGAGGCACCCTTCGGTGTGATGTGATGATCTTCGTGGGAAGGAGCACACTCTACCCCGACACAGATCCTTGGTTCATCTCCACCACTGGGTTTCGCTTCACCGACACATACCCAAAAGCCCCCCGAAAAGCCCTGCGACGCCTACGAGTGGTCTATAGGCAACACCTTCGACGGACTCCAATGGGATTTTTCCCACCCTCTGGAGGAAGAGGACGCTCATGGATCGCCTGGATGAGAGGACTTGGAAGAGAAGAAGACCTAGAAGATACGGTTTCTCACCTGTCCATTTACCTCAATGGCTTAGACCACCTTTTCCATGAACAAGCCGAGCAGCTGAAGCACCAAATCAGCAGGGCAGAAAGAGCAGAACAAAGGATAGAATTAGAAAGGATAAAGACAAGAATGGCGGAGGTTTCCCTAGCTAACCTGCAGCGAGATTATGCCAGGGAAAGAGAGCGCTCGGAAATAGCCAACAAAACCCTATGGGATGAGCTTCACAAGGAACGGAGGAGAAGAGAAGAAGCTGGGTTACTGGATGAAGAACCCGAAGAAACCCATTGGGATAAAGGCACTCAGACCGAAGAAGAGATACTGGAGCAGTGCCTTCCACCAAAGAAGCGTCGTATCCAGTGTGAGAGAGAGACCCCATGAGGGGAGTAGAGTACCTAAGCGAGAGCTATGGTATAATAAGAATAAAGTGTACCCCTGAGGAGTGTACCCAACCTTGTTGTATAATAAAACTATATATCTTTGGTACCCTACCCTTTGCACAACTTGTTCAACTCTACCCTTGTTTTCAGATGGTCGAAGATGGATGGACCCAAGGCGTGTGCCAGGAGGAGCCTGGTTTTGCTCGCCTTCTCATCAACTCCCTGGAGCGCCTCGGTATCACTGAGCGCCCAAGGTACTACAGTAGAGAGTACGAGCAACTCGGCACTCTTCGCTGTAGGGTGGTCCTCTCCATCGCCAGAAGCACCCGCTACCCCAACATCGAGCCATGGCGCGTAACCGCCACAGGTTTTCAACATCGGGATACCTATCCCTTGGCCCTCCGGAAAACTCTCCACTACCTGTGCCAGATCTACGAGGAGCACCTCGTCTCCACACCGATGAGGCTTTTTCCTCCCGCTATCCGGACTCCAGTCTGGCAGGCCCGCATGAGAAACCTGGAACGGCGCCGTCACCAAGAAGATCTTTTGTACCATGTAGTGGCCTACCTCGTCTCCCTGGATAAACTCTTTGATGATCAGGCCAAGTTCCTGAGAGAACAAATTGTTCGGGCTGAGCAAGCGGAAGTCACAGTAAGGATGCACCAGGTTCGCGTAGCCCAAGCTGAAGCAAGGACCGCGGCCGCCATAAGTAGTGAAGCTGTTGCCCATGAGAGCCTCAGGCGGATCCAGGATCAGCGCATACAGGAATGGACCAACAGTGGAACACCCATTCCGGCTGTTGGAGAAGCACAAGTCCTAGTTGGGACACCCCTCATAGGATGGGGAGGAGTTCCTGAGACCCCAACACCGTCTGTAGCCGCCGAGCAACCAACATCAACCACCGAAGAAGGAACTTCCATCCAGCCCCAAGAGAACGGGAACCCCCAGGATGATGACGGTGATGAGCTGCTCATTCCACTGGAAGCACACTCCGCCCCGGAAGATGGCTCACCTCGCGAGTAGCATGCCCCAGAAGCCCTTGCCAAGGAATGAAGCCGCGTTGGTCCGAGCTTAGAGTAACGCTCCCTAGCTTTTGTCGTAGTGCCAAGTCGTGTAGTGTACCAGCGTTGTACCAGTCGAGTAGTTCGGGATGTATCCCCCTCTCATGGTTGAAATAAAGTTGTTTGTGCTTGTTTGTCATGTGTGCTTGTTGTGTGCTTGACGGCAGGAATCAGATCCTGTCTTTTCAAAAATCTGTCTTAATCAACTGAAACATCACATAAAATCTAAATCTCATAGAAACCCGCTCCCCTACAGTTGGTTTCAAGGCGTCCCGCCAGGAGCTTCCAAGGCTCCGGTCGTATGGACCAAAACGCGGAAGGATCGCATGCTGAACGAAGGGAGCGCCATAACAACCAGGAAGTGAATCAGGGCGAAGATGGAGGAGAAAAGATGGTTCCGCCACCGCCACCACCTGCCGTAGACCTGGCGCAAGTGTTGGCCAACCAGACACTGTTGCTGGAAGCCATAGTCAATGCCATCAACCGCCCAAAGCCCCCGTGTTCTGGGTATGAATGAGAAACTGATAGAATTTTTCCGGACAAAGCCACCCACTTTTGGCGGATCCGTGAATCCCTTGGATGCAGATGACTGGCTGAGGGCCATCCTAAGGGAACTAGAGCCATTCAACTGTGAGGATCGAGACAAGGTTCTTTTGGCCACTCACCAGCTCACTGGAACAGGCTTAGCCTGGTGGGAAAACTACTGTGCAGCGGCCAAAGATCCCTCCACCATCACCTGGGATGAGTTTGTGGAGGAATTTCGTCGCTACCACATCCCAGAAGCCACACTGAAGCGCAAGGCAGACGAGTTCCGTGAACTTCGCCAAGGCAACAAGTCCGTGGAGGAATACACCTACCAGTTCATAGAGTTAGCCCGCTATGCCCCCGAAGAAGTGGACAAGGACTCGAAGAAGCAGGACATGTTCAAGAAGGGCTTGACTCCGGAACTGAGGACTCTGCTTACCCCTCAGATCTACCCAGACTTCAACACCCTTATGAACATGACCATCCTCACCGAGATGGCCAAAGCAGAGGAGAAGAGGGAGAACAAGCGCAAGTTCATGGAGCACAAGGCCCAGCAGCAAGAACATTCCCAGAGACAGAGAAGCTTCGGTCACCCCATGTCCAGGTTCCAAGCCCCCATGCAATACAGGACCCAGTCACAAGCCACGAGCTCTCAGGGCCCCAGAAACCAGTTCAAGCAATACAACAACCAGAGCACCATGAAGCCCCCACAGAACAACACTAGCCAGGTCACTGCCAACAACAATAACACCCGAGTATGTTTCAACTACCGTGAGACCGGACACTTCATTGCCAACTGCCCATACGCCAAAAAGCCAGCAGCTTCAGCCTTCTCCAACTCAGTGAATGGGCCGAGACCGGTTGTATCTGGAGCCAACCGCGTGCCGGTTCGCAGCAACAACAACTTCGGCAACAACAACAACCAGCAGATGAGGCAGCCCCAGCAGTCCTATGGACGAGCCCGCGTCAACCACATCAACGCACAAGAGGCTCAAGAAGCTCAAGGCGTAGTGCTCGGTGAGTTCCTGGTCAGCTCAGTCTTGGCAACCATATTATTTGATTCAGGAGCATCACATTCGTTCATATCCTCAAGTTTCGTGGAAAAACACAAGATACCTACAATACTACTAAAAGCACCCCTGTTAACCCGAACACCCGGAGGTGACATCAAGTGTCAACTGGGTTGCTCCCGGGTGAGAATCATTTTAAGTGGGGTAGAGTTCCTAGCGGACCTAGTAGTACTGAAGTGCAAAGGGATAGATGTGATTCTTGGGATGGACTGGTTAAGCCTTCACCACGGCCTTATAAGTTGTGCCGATAAGGTAATACGCCTAACCAACCCAGACGGAGTGCAAGTAACCTGCCGTACCCGAGGAAGCAGACCAGACATAATGGTTTTTAGTATGGAGGGCAAGTCCCTAGAAGAAATCCCAGTAGTACGGGAATATCCAGATGTATTTCCCGAAGAACTCCCCGGAATGCCACGAGATAGGGATATAGAGTTTGTCATCGACCTCATCCCCGGAACCTCTCCCATAGCCAAGAGACCCTATAGGATGGCAGCCCCTGAGTTGGCAGAGTTAAAGAAGCAGCTGAGAGAACTTCAGCGAAATGGGTCCATCAGACCAAGCTCATCACCATGGGGAGCCCCAGTGCTCTTCGTCGAAAAGAAGGATAAAAGCCTGAGGATGTGCGTGGACTATCGCTCACTAAACGAAGTCACTATCAAGAACAAGTATCCTCTCCCCAGAATAGATGATTTATTTGACCAACTGAAGGGAGCTAAATATTTCTCGAAGGTCGACTTAAGGTCAGGATACCATCAACTCAAGATTAGGGAGAGTGACATCCCAAAGACCGCCTTCGTCACCCGTTATGGACAATACACCGTGATGTCCTTTGGACTCACTAACGCACCGGCATACTTTATGAACCTCATGAATAAGGTGTTAATGGAAGAGCTAGACAAGTTTATTGTAGTTTTCATTGACGACATACTTGTTTACTCCAAAAGTGTGGAGGAACATGAGCAACACCTTCGAGTGGTACTGGAGAAACTGAGGGCGCACAAGCTGTACGCTAAGTTCAGCAAGTGTGAATTCTGGTTGGAGAAAATATCCTTCCTTGGACATATTCTGACAGCAGAAGGAGTAGGAGTAGACCCTGGGAAAGTCGAAACAGTTTCCAACTGGCGACAACCAACCAATGTGAGCGAAATCAGAAGCTTTCTTGGTTTAGCAGGATACTACCGGAGGTTTATTGAAGGATTCTCCAAGATTGCCCGACCCATGACGGAGTTGCTCAAGAATGAGAAGAAGTTCGTCTGGACCGAGTCGTGTGAGAAGAGTTTTCAGGAATTGAAAAGAAGACTGACAACCGCCCCAGTGCTAACCTTGCCAGACATTCAACGGGATTTTGTCGTCTATTGCGATGCATCCCGACAAGGACTAGGATGTGTCCTTATGCAAGATGGGAAAGTAGTGGCGTATGCTTCCCGCCAGCTCAAGCCCCACGAGCAGAACGACCCCACCCATGATTTGGAGTTTGCAGCCGTAGTGCATGCCCTTAAGATTTGGAGACATTACCTGATTGAAAATAAGTGCGAGATCTACACGGACCACAAGAGCTTGAAATACATTTTCACCCAGCCTGACCTAAACCTAAGGCAAAGAAGGTGGTTGGAATTAGTCAAGGACTATAACCTAGAAATCCATTACCACCCAGGAAAAGCCAATGTAGTGGCAGATGCCTTAAGCAGAAAGTCCTATGAAAAAGCAGTGCCTAAGAGTGCCCAGTTGCAAGAAGAAATGTCACGACTCAACATGCACATTGTTCCCCAGGGCTACGTCCGCCAACTAAGTGTCCAGCCCACCCTGGAAGACAAAATCAGAAAAGCTCAAGGGTCCGATAAGGAGTTGATGAAGATCCGCAAGCACACAGGGGAGAATAAGGCCCCAAACTTTAGGGTGGACAATCACGGTACACTATGGTATAAGAACAGGATATGCGTACCTGAAGACGGAGATTTCCGGCAGACCATCATGGATGAGGCACACAACTCAGTGTATTCCATCCACCCGGGATCCACTAAGATGTATATGGATTTAAAGCAGAAGTATTGGTGGAATGGAATGAAAGCAGACATTGCACAGTTCGTCGCCCACTGTGATACTTGTCAGAGGATTAAGGCAGAACACCAGAAGCCCGCAGGACTGTTGCAGCCCTTACCCATCCCGGTGTGGAAATGGGATGAGATAGGCATGGATTTTGTAGTAGGCTTGCCCAAGACACAGAAGGGATATAATTCCATATGGGTAATAGTGGACCGACTCACTAAAGACGCTCACTTCATACCCGTACGAAATAATTATGGCGGGGAGAAGTTGGCCAAGCTGTACATAGCAAACATAGTGAAGCTGCACGGAGTACCCAGCAGGATTGTTTCGGATAGAGGAACCCAATTCACCTCCAGATTTTGGAAGAGCTTGCATAAATCCATGGGAACCAAGTTGGATTTTAGCTCAGCTTATCACCCCCAGACGGATGGACAGACTGAGAGGGTGAATCAGATCATGGAAGACATGCTAAGGGCATGTGTCCTCACCTATGGCAAAGATTGGGAACAGAGCCTACCATATGCAGAGTTTTCGTACAACAACAGTTATCAAGCCAGCCTAGGCATGTCACCATTTGAAGCCCTATACGGGAGAAAATGCAGAACCCCATTGATGTGGTCAGAAGTGGGAGAACGTGCCTTGGTTGGGCCCGCACTCATAAAAGAAGCTGAGGAACGAGTAGCCGAGATCCGAGAAAAATTGAAGGCTGCCCAGTCTCGACAAAAGAGCTATGCAGACAGGAAGAGGTGAGAAGTAAGCTTCAATCCTAGACAGTTCGCTTACCTCAAGGTTTCACCTATCCGAGGAACTCAAGATTTCAAGTTCACGGGAAATTGGCCCCTCGGTACATTGGACCGTACAAAGTGCTGAAGAGAGTTGGGGCAGTAGCATACCGGTTGAAGCTACCAGAGGAAATGGCAGATATACATCCAGTGTTCCACGTTTCTCAGCTGCGGAGGTGTTTGAAAGTGATCGAAGAGAAACGAGTGCCAATAGAAACGGTAGATTTGCAGCCAGATCTTAGGTACCAGGAGGTACCCATTAAAATCTTGGACACCGTGGTAAAAAGGACAAGGACGTCAGAAGTACAGATGTGTAGAGTCCAATGGAGCAGGCACGGAGTAGAAGAAGCCACTTGGGAACGAGAAGACGCGCTGAAGAAAGAGTTTCCCCACCTTTTCAGGAACTAGCCGAATCTCGAGGACGAGATTCATTTTAAGTGGGGTAGGTTTGTAACACCCGCGTTTCTAGCCCTAATAAATCACCTGCTAAATCACACGTGTTTTTCAAAAACCCTTCCTCTGAGCTTGATCGTTTCCCAAGAACCCTGATCATCTGTTCTTTTCCCTCCCCTCCTCGGCGCGCACGCCGTGAATTCCGCCGGCACCGCCATTCCCGCACGCCACCACCCAGGCCACCGCCGCTCATCATGTCGTGCCGCACAGCACCGCTGCAGCGCCGCTGTCGGCCACCTCGCCAGGAATCCCGAGCCCGCCATGGTCCCGCCAGCCGGCCCGCTTCACTGCCGACACCGCGTCAGCCCCGCAAGTGCTCGAACCCGAGAAAATCCCTTTCCCCTAATTTTCTTAGGATTTTTCCTAAGTTTTTCTAATCCTTTTTCCTTATTTTTCCTCCTTTTTCCCTTTCCTTTTTCCCTTTTTCTCATTTTCCTTTTCTTTTTCCTATTTTCCCTTCTCCCCTTTTCTTTTTCCCTTCTTTCTTTTCCTCCTCCGTTCTTCTTTCTCTGGCCCGCGCGCCCAGCCTCCTCTGCCGTTCCCAGGCACACCGCTACCGGCCCTCGCCGCAGACCGCTTAGCCGCCGCGTAGCCCGCCCGCGCCTACGCCTCGGCTACCGCTGCCGTCGCGTCGCCGACCCCGCGGCCGCGGACCGCTGGACACCGACGCAGCGCCTACCCGACATGTCGCGTCACCGGCCCCGCACGGCTGCCCGAGCCATCCCATCGCTGCTGCCGCGCCGACCCCACGAGGTGACCACGCACTGCTGCTAGATGCCGCAGCCGCCTTAACTCCACCTGCCCGCCTCGTCGCCTCCACACACCAGCGCCGCTGCCTGCCCCGCACCAGCACCGCCACCTGCCCCGCACCAGCCAGCCACAGGCCACTGCGTCGCTGCACGACGCATCATCTCCACAGCGCTGCATTCACTCACCTGACGTGAATCTTGGCTGAGGCCTCGCCGGACGAGCCGCCGTCGTAACGCCGAGATTTTTCCCGAACCGCCTTCGCCGCCGGCCGCACGTGGTGCGCGTGCTCGGCTCCTGGCCGAGCCACCGCCTTCCCGCGCCTATAAAGGGCCCTGCGCAGCTCCCTACCCCGCCTCGCACCGCCACAGCCCCCTCCCTCTCCTGCCCGAGCCTGCTAGCACCGCCGCTGGCAACCACCACCGCCTGCAGCCGCCCGCCGCCGAGGAGCCGCCTCCACAGTCCGTCCCCGACCAAGGTGAGAGGCGGAATCGGTTGCCCACGATTCCCCCTTCGATTTGCCCCACCTCCCAGCCGTTGCCGTGGCTCGGCTCGCCGGCAATCGCCGCCGGCCGGCCGCCCCAGAAGCTGCCCCTTTCCTCCCCTGTTCTGAACCGAGGGGTAGGAAGGAGATGGCCTTTTAGCCGAAAACCCCCTGCCTTTTCCTTTGTACCGAGCCCCCCCCTTTCCTCTATTCCCTCTCTCTCTTCTTTCTTTCAAATAAACCCTATCCACTAAACCACACTACAGACCAGCCCCTACTATTCCAAAGGCAATTACAAACAGACCCTTAGGACATTTTTTAGACCTCACCTTATTTATATATTACAACTAAGCCCCTTCTCTATTAAACTTAATTACCACTCAGTCCTTAATCCCTCTAAATCAATCCTAATGACGCCTTTAACGCGTCATTTCATGTTCATATTCTCGCCCGGTCAATCCCAGCTCTTGCCCCGGCTTTCATCTATTTTCCGCCGAGCCATATATCCCTAAATAATATTTATTTCCCCATTATCTATTTATTTCCCCTCGCGCTCAGCTGGTAAATTTTGTGTGCTTGTATTGATTGCATGCTTGCTTGTGTGTGTGCGCAATAGCCGACGGAGTGAACGAGGAGGAGTACCGCGAGCCGGAGCTTGGAGCCGAGTACTACGAGCAGGAGACCGAGGTCCCGAACTGCGAGCAGGAACTCCCCGAGGACTTCGAAGACGGCAAGTCCAATCTCATCCTTTGATGCATGCTTTGATCCCAGTTTTATAAATACAACCCTATGACCCGTTTTATAAATTGCATATTGTTTTACTGTTAAAACCTGGTAGGATAGCCACCCTTGATTGCTATGATTGATCTTTGATTGCCCTAAATGATTTCTTTAAAATGTGTGAGTGCTTTAAAAATGGGAATGGGATATTTTGGAAAATGAGTAAAGAACCGGGTAGACGGGATGGACGTGTGTGTCAGGAGTTGGAGGAGCTCGTACCTTTGTGGTTGAGCGTGTTGGAGAAGTCCATCTTGTCGTTAAGGACCGGGTTGCGTGACATCTCACCTGACCCAATTATCGTACTACCACTCGACCGTTGTATGTGGCAACGGCTTAGCATAAATCCCACTAGTTAATCTACTTGCCATCAGGAGTGCGGGTGAGCAGCGGGAGATCAAGGAGTAGGGGTACAATCTGTGTGAGGTACGCCCTGGTTATATAACCCCTTGGTTGCTTCCGTGGTGGCTAGTAGGGTTAGCTAAGGCGGGTAATGGCTTTGATAGGATCCGCGCCGGCACTAAGGTGTTCGTGTGGCGGTACCCTACTTGTGGGTAAAGATGTACAACCTCTGCAGAGTATAAAACCTATTCGAATAGCCGTGTCCACAGTATTGGACGAGTCACAGTGTGGTCACAAAACTAGTGTTTGGGTTTGGGATGCTTTTCATGGCGTGAGTTGATTTCTGTTAAAGTGAGGCTGTGTGCCTGGGCTACTGCGGACGGGGAGTCCGGTAGTCCTCAACTGGTTTTCTCAAAACAACTGAGTTACTTGGGTTATAAAAACTGTTTGCGAAAACCTTTTTGAAAACAAACCCCTGCATGAGTAAATGTGTTTAAACCTTATCCTGATCCTTGATATATCCTGTGCATGATCTACTTTTTAGCCCCTCCGTGGGTGGGGTTGAACTTGTTGAGTACGTATGTACTCACCCTTGCTTAATTAACTGTTTTTCAGAGGAGGATCCCGACTTTGTCCCCGAGGACGTCGAGTAGGTTGCTGGCCTGCACCCAACCCGCGCCTGTGGATTCAGGGTCTCCACAGGAAGCTTCCATGGTGCAAGACTCTGAGGATATCTTAGATGCCTTTGCTATCGTAGTTTGGTCAGTAGTTCTTATGTTGCTCCTCGTGGCAGTGGCGCTCCCTTGCCCACAGCCTCGACGTGTTGTACGGTGATGAACCATATGATGTAATAAATGTGTTACCAGCCTCCTGGGACTGGTATTTGTATCACATTTAGTCACCTCTGATGAGGGGACGCTTCATTGACCTATGTGAGAATTAGCCTTGAGAGAGTCCCTGAGTGATCTAACAAACCTCTAACCCAACCTTAGCCACTTCATCGTGTCGGTGAAGTGTTGGTGAGAAGAGAAAAGGGTTTTGGGAGTCTCTCTGCCTAGGGCGGTCTAATCGCCTCTGGGGGGCGGTCTGACCGCCCCCAGGCAGCCAACGGCTAATTTTTCAAACTGGTTGGAGGCAGGCGGTCTAACCGCCCTGGCCACTTTTCTAACAGCTAGTTTTCTTGAGTGGGGTATAAGTATCCCACGAGCTCCACTTATTGGAGCTGCTGATTCTAGGGTTGCTGGTGTGCTTCCCCTACTGTTTTTGCTCAGCTAAAGCCATAGAACCTCTCCCCAACCATCTCTTTGTGAGATTTGTGTGATTCAAGCTCTATTCTTGAGTTGGGCTGAGAGAATGAGTTTGTGTGAGCTTTGTGAGCTGACAAGAGCCTTCCATAGTTTGAGCAATTGTGATTTGCGTCTACAAGCCTTAAAGCATTTGTTACTCTTGGAGGTTTGCCTCCTAGACGGGTGGCGTCGCCGGCTAGCTCCCAAGTTGTGGTGAGCAGCAGCAAGTTTGTGAGGGTTGTGATCTTGCCTCTTCGTGGAAAATATTGCCTTAGTGGAATCGAGGAAAGTGGTTGAAAGAGACCCGGCTTGTTGTGGGAAGAGTTAGTTGAGAACTCAAATCCCTTACAAGCTCCTCAACGGAGACGTAGCTTCCTTGGTGGAAGTGAACTTCAGGAAACAAATCTTTGTGTCTCCATTGTGGTTTGCTTCACTTGTGGTTTTCTAGCATATCACTATTTTCTTCTGCTTCGATCTACTTGGGTGTGCTTGTCTTTGTGTGTAGGGATCATTACCCTGCTTGTGA
Organism: Cenchrus fungigraminus; assembly: GCA_036936925.1. Classification (NCBI taxonomy): domain Eukaryota; kingdom Viridiplantae; phylum Streptophyta; class Magnoliopsida; order Poales; family Poaceae; genus Cenchrus; species Cenchrus fungigraminus. The sequence goes on along the minus strand of CM072773.1, from coordinate 114,077,480 downwards.
CCATCTACCAAGGCCACTCACCAAGTTTGGTTCGTGCTAGAAGTCAAGAGGAGCTTGAGCTATCCTTTGCTGACTTTCTGCGTGGAGGCGGTCTAACCGCATCCAGGGGGCGGTCAAACCGCCCTCCCTCAGCAGAAGCAGCAGGGCGGTCTAACCGCCTCTGCCAGGGAGCTCAAGTTTTTGGGGGAAAAGTTTTATTTGGTCGACTCGCCTATTCACCCCCCCTCTAGGCGACATCAAGGTCCTTTCAATTGGTATCAGAGCTGAGTGCTCCATTTCGAGCTTTACCGCTCGGAGTTTGATGATGTCAACTACATGTGAGGTACCGTTTGAGCCTCTGGCTCTAGATGGCTCAAACTACATTTCTTGGTCAGCAAATGTTCTACATTCTCTTAAGTTTATGGGTCCTACTGCGGAGAGCATTGTAGTTGCGAGTATCCTTCCAAAAGATTGGACATATGCCTCTCTTGAGGATTTGGAAAACACGCAACTCAATGCCTCTATTGTTAGCTTTTTGTGTAGTTCTCTATGTGAAGATTTTCAGGAATTTATGCTAGAAAACAAGAACATTTGTCGAGATGCTCATCACATTTGGAATTTACTAAAATCCTTTGTGGATTCCAAATTGGATGAAGATGAAAGTGATGATGAAGACGAAGATGAGATAGAGGAGTGTTGCACTGCCTCTACAACCCTCACTGAACATCAAGCATCCACTCTCGAGAAGGAAGTAGGCGAAAGAAGAGAAGACCCAGCTCCTCTGGAGGGGGCGGTCAAATCGCCCACCCAGGGCGGTCTAACTGCCCCTGGTAGAGGAAGTGAGTCCTCGTGTGTCGAGGAGTCTTCTCAAGCCCCAAGCTCATCCTCACTAGTTCTAGAAGCTTCAGAAACATATTATGGTGAAGGTGCTTGCCTGATGGCCAAGAAGAAGAACAAGAAAAAGAGAAGAACCAAAGGAGGAAAATTGAAAAAGATAAAGCCTCAAGCTCGATGGAAAAGCAACTTGAGACTCTTCAATCTGAGCGTGCCTCCTTGGTTTGTGAGTATGAGTCATTGGCTAAACAACTTGATTATGCTAAAGCTAATGACATACTAGAAGCTACACTAGAGAAGCTCACTAGGGAGCATATGGCTCTACAAGCAAAACACAAGGAACTTGAGTGTTCTCATGAGAAGCTTGTAGATTCTTATGCTTCAATAGAAATTGCTCATGAGATTGTTTTATCTTCGGTAAAATACATGCAACCTCTCTCACACACATGCACATGCTCACTTGCCAATATTGATTTTGCTTGTACTAAACTTTGTTGTTCTCAAGCAAGCCAATCTAGTATTGAGCATGTATTTGTAGAATCTTGTGATGACCTCATTGCTTAAGAAAATGATGAACTCAAGCAAGAGGTTGAAAAGCTTAAGAAAAACTTGAGTGAGTTGAAAGAGAAGAGCAAAGTGCAACCTTCTCAAGATAACCGTGCTAACATGGTGAAGAAGCTTGAGAAGGGGTCAACCGTAACTAGCTCAGCTCCTCAACACCAACTCAAAGACAACAAGATCAAGATTCTAGAGAAGAAGAAATTTGAGCTTAACAAGTGCAATCAATACTCAAAAATAGGGCACTTCGCTTCACATTGCCCTACCAAGCTCAAGGCTCAAGAAACAATCTCCAAGAAGAAAAGAAGCTCCATAAGAAGGAGATTGTGCTATCAATGCAAAGAGAAGGGCCACTTTGCAGCAGATTGCTCACAAGTCAGCAGTGTTGACCAGGGGCGGTCTGACCGCCCCCTCAGGGCGGTTAGATCACGTCTAGCCACCACAGCCAAGATGTACTGAGCAAAGAGGAGAAAGCTTACTCTTCAAGCAATAAGCCTACATGCAAGCCAAGACAAGACAAGCAAATGACTCCCAAGCCTAGAAGGGACAAAAGCCGCATTTGCTACACTTGTCGTGAGAAGGGTCACATGAGCAAGGATTGTCCAAATGGTAACATTCCTAAATCGAACCTTGTCCATTATGATTTCAGTAAGCTTAGGAATGATAAGAATGATACTTATGCTATGAGGATGATTAGTTCACCTCAAACAAGCACTAGGGCCATTTGGGTTCCTAAGCACCTTGTGACTAACCTAGTAGGACCCAACAAGTGTTGGGTACCAAGAAGTGCTTGCTGAGCTTGCAGGTCGATCGAGTTGCATTGAGGTCATGGCGAAAAGAAAAGAATTCAATAATCAATGTCTTGCCATGAGAAAAGCTTGAAAACCTTTCAATCAATGCAATCTCGGTAATAAGTGCTTAATGTTGTGTCTTGATCACTCTTAGTTCTTTGTGAACACTCATGGATCATTAGTCCTAGGCTCGTGAAGCATGAGGAAGTGATCTCGAAATTTTCATAATATTTATTCTCTCATACCATTCGATGCTACTAATGACTCTCTAGTAGAGCAATTGTTGTGATAAGCTTTGCAGGAATTTATTTAGTAAATTTAGAAGCTTATCAATGGATAAGAACTAAGAAATCACCAAATGGATTTCTCTGGGGGAAGGCGGTCTAACCGCCTCCCATAGGCGGTCTAACCGCATGCCATCCCAGAAGCGTTTTTCGGGTGACCCGGCCTCTGTGGGCGGGTGACCTGTTTTGTCTCTAGATGATGGCGGGTGACCCGGGGTAAAAGCAGAAATTCAAAAATTTGGTGAAAATGCATCTAAGGTAATGAGATACCTAACTTATTTCAATTGTTAAATCTTTTATATGTCATGACTAAGCTTTGAAGATATCTCCCTTGTTCGTAAATGAATCATGTGCTAAGTTCGAGAAATTCAAGATTCTCTAAGCATTAACTAAGGGGGAGATTACTTCAAAGTTTATGTCATTTGTGGGACTAACAATTTATTCTAGTGAACTTGTAGCCTCACATATTTGTGCAACATATGCAAGCTCTTATTTGACACAATAATCCTTAAGTAATAAAGTTAAGAGCAAGCCGCTTTTAAAATTAAATTATGCACAAATAAAATATGGCCTAAGGCAAATGTATGTTCTCTTGAATTCTTTTTAAATATTGTAATGCATCTAGGCCTATATATATACCATGCTAGTGTGCCATCCTTAGCATGTAATTGCTTCAAGTGAATCTTGCGTGTCCTTCTAGATATTTGGTTGATACCCACACATAAACTCGACTTTGTGTCGTGTGAGTCTCTTCTAGTTGGGTATGAGCTAAATATACTAGAGTGGTGATTTACTTGGGGTGGATGTATGCACTTTGTGACATAGGATAAAAGTTTTGAAAAATAAACTAGCATGCGTAGGAATTGTGGTTTTTCGAAAAATATTTGAATCTTGGTCCTTGTGACCTAATCAACTTAGTTATGACTATTGCTCCTCTTGATTGATTGATGGCTAGTCATAATTAAGAAGATTTCTCAAGTCCTACTTATATCTATATATCCACATCTTTATCTCCCTCACTCTTGGAAGAATTGAGAATTATGAAATTATTTGGAATATCAATCTTTCTTCTAAGAATTGGCAAAAATGGATCTTTATCTTCCATAAATCCTATATCCAAGCATGGAAAAGCAAAAGGATCAAAATCTTTTCTAAATCAGCTTTTTCAAATTCAACCGGGGGGGTCTAACCGCGTGCCCTACGCGGTCAGACCGGGTGTCACGGGGTTTCAACTTTTTACCCCTCCCCCATGACTCCACGGTATCTTTGACCTTATCCTTTCACCCATACTCTCTCACCACGGGCAGAACATTCCCCATTCGTCTCCAACCCGTGCCTCTCCCTCTCAAGCTCTCACCCCCCTCCCATGGTGATTTGAGGATTCAACCATGGAAAAGTAAATCCCCACCGTGGAAGGGACTCTCCTAGGGGTGTTGAAGTAAGTCCCAAGTTTGCTTCTTGGATTCAACTCGAGTTCCTCTCTCCAAAGGTATCTAAATCTTGTTTTTGCCCGATCTCCCTACTCGATGCAAAGCTTTTGATTTCCTTTGAGATATCATCTATTAGCAACCCCTAGAAGACATTCCTAGAGTTTCAATCAATTTCGTTGGCTACATTGTCGGGAACAAAGTTTTAGGGTTTGACTGTTCCGGGCGGTCTGACCGCGTGGGCAGGACGGTCTGACCGCCCTGAGCAGTTTGGCTCTAAAAACTTCGTTCTTGTCCATGGATTCAATACCTGCCAATCTAGGAATATATCATGAACTTTATCTTTCATATCTCGGTACTGTGTTGCTGTAGCTGGCCTGGAGAGCCATTAGCTCAAAACTGGTAGGGGCGGTCTAACCGCCTGCCCAGGGCAGTCTGACCGCCCTGCCTAGTTTTGTGCCAATCGCTCCGTGCGTTATGCATCGACACGATTAATCTAGCCAATCTTGTTCCTAGTGACTTATATATCCTTGTTTCACTTCTTGTGATCCAGGAACAGCAGCGATGCCTAAAGGTTCAGGTGCCGAGAAAAGGAAAAAGGGAAGAGAGGAAGTTGCCCTCACTGAGGCCGGACAGAGCTCACATGCTTATGATATCAGGGAGAAGTTGAGGCCAAGGGGGCAGCAAAGGCCAGTTTATCAAGATTATGGGGAAGATATTGAGATGGAGGAAAGAAACGAGTCTAGTGATGATGAGGTAGAGGATGACACATTTGTATGTGCAGACCATCAGGGCAGAGCTGGAACCATGTACAGTGGTGTTGGTGCTGGTGGTAGAGGTGTTGGTGCTGGTAGTAGAGGACTTGGTGCCGGAGGCAGTGGAGTTAGAGCTGATGCTGAGATTGAAGAAGTCGGTGATGATGCAGGTGATAATGAGGAGGATGATCCTGTGGGAGCAGCTGGAGTGCCTCCCGATGATGATGATGATGCTGGAGGGAATGCCGCCCCTCCTCTTGTTGTTAACTTCTTACCAGAGATCAGGCCTCCCATTTATCCTATTGTTCGAGGTCCTGTGGATTGTTACAGTGAACGAATGGCAGAGACTCTGAAAAATATGAGAAGGGAGAATCCATATGTTCATCCAAAGACAGCTTCAGATTATCGTTTTTGGTCTCCTTTTCAGCAGGACTACTACTCTACTGTCATTATTTGCCGGAGAAATGCTAAGATCACCAGTGAAGCTCAGTGCACTGAATTAAAATAATAATAATTAAAATTTATTGTGGGTCCTACCAATTTGGTACTCCCTGATACTTTCACTATTTGATTTCGTCGGATGGACGGCTCATAAAAAAACAAACACTTTAAAATTTCTCACATATCATATTTATATTTTTAGAAAAAATTTATAGTAGAAATAGAAATTAATAGCAGTAAAATGTATATGATATAAAAAAGAAAACAAACAATATAAATAACTAATGGATATTTTTAGAGTTGCCTGTTCTAGAATGGACCGCGAAGTAGCTCGGGGATCCATTTCCCCCTACCTCCCTTCATGGGGGATCCGGCGGCGAGCGGCTATATATATTCGTGACACTTTGCGATGTTATCTATCAAGCACCATCCACAGAGGTACCACTGACTACTCTTAGCACTATCCACAGAGGTACCACCGACTACTTTTAAGACATAAGTTGCACAAACACAAGCCCCATATAAAAGGGATTGTGGGGGGCGTATGCCCTTAAGGTCATGTTTTATTCTTCCATTTTAGCTACTTTGAAGATGTTGATTGTCAATATCCTCTTTGCCCGCGATCACAATGACCAATAGGAAAACTAAACAGACGCACCGCGGAGACGTGATGATGGACATGCAATTGTTAAGATACAGATTGTCATTCATACATTGAGAAAAAGCACGGCGACGTGCCGACATCCTCCTCGAGAGGCGCGGCAAGAATGGCACGCGGCTTTGCGATGGTGATAGGGCAATGACATGACGGAAACTTGAACAAGCTATCAGGATCACATGCTAATTGCGGTGCAGGAAAGAAGGAATAAGAAAGAAATGAATATGTAGAAAGGAAGACTAATTATATATTGTAATTTGTTACTTGCATTCTCAATTAAGCAGCAGCACCATAGCATGCAAAAAAAATCATAGATATTTGGTTCCGTTTAGCCTAGAATAATTGTGTCACATGACAAGTAATTTGATCTATTACATAAGGGGAACATATCTAGTGGAAATCATAATCTTCATGAATACTCATGTAAACCACAGCAAAAAAAAGTAGTATAAATTCACAAAAAAAATCACATGTAGTTGATATGATGATACACAATTTTGTAAAATATCTTATCCAAACTCGATTTCGTTTGTGAGATATAAAAATAACAAATTTCTGGAGTGGGGTTGTGAGATATAAAAATAACAAATTTCTGGAGTGGGGGGCTGTTTAATTATAAGGCCTACTTGAGTGTTTTTTTCTTGGTCCTCTAAATTTAGAGTAGGGGCTGTTTAGAGGGTTTTCTAGCTAGAGTGTCTTTTCTTGATCCTCCAAAAGGCAGGTCTGGCCACATGCGATTCAACATTTTTTCCGTTTTTATTATCATTTTCAACGTTATTGCTTCGCGCATTCATCGATAGAACTCTTTCATGCATCCGGCAACCGGATCAGACCAACGATTGTCACAACTCACCCGGGTTCAGTGATACAAACCCCAGGGTTCTTGTCCAATGACGTTTACTGCGTGGACGGACAGGAGATCGAGCTCGCCAAACCGTCTTGAAAAGTAGCAGTGGAACGTCATCATGAATCGATAGTTACGGAGGAACGTTTACTGGGTTAACTGTTAACGTATGTTTTAAATGAAATGTGATGGACTCCATGCTGTTGTGTCATCTGCATTAGGCCTTATTTGACTCAAGCTCTCCGAGATCCAGTTTGAATACGTTGCTAACAGACAAATTAAAACAGTTTAAACTATAAAAGTGATACATTTAAATGCTCATGACATATGCCTCCAATTTTAAATCCAAGATATCCACATTTTCTAGATCCGAAGCTATGCTAAAATAAGGTCCGAGTGCGTACTGATCCGGTGAGATAATTTTACCTTGAGATCAGATTTATGTCAGTGACTCGGCGACTCAGCATCGAAAGAGAAACGCGGACGTGGACTAATATAGGCGACTTGGTTTGAGGGCGGGAATTTCTCACTGAAAAGCCATGGAAGAATTTATCTGGTTTGAAATTTTTACTCACTGATGTGAAGAACCGGGAAAAAAATGTTAGTGATTCTGTTATCTCAATTCAAGGAAAATCCCACGAGGAGCGTTTGACCATTTCCTTTTTGCTGCTAACACGATGTACTAATGTCCTGCAAGCTGATCTCTGATCAGGAATGGTACAGCCATGAACGCACACTCCCTGCAGTTTCGTTTTGCAGGTTTTGCATACCTGTTCCCGAACTGATATTTGATTACTCCAGTGCACAATCTCATTCACAAGCTAGTTGGAGACGATGAGGGTATGTAAAGCATGCTAAATGTCTCAAAATGATACGATATTTGTTAAAGCACTCAACATGTTTTTTTTTCTGAACCATCTGCACACTGGATGGATAGTAATACAGTAAGATACTATATGACATTCTGCACAATTTTTTCACCCCACTTTTTGGGGTTCTCTTCTTTGGCTAGAAAACGCCCTGACCAAATCCATTCCACATAAATATATAGTGCTTTTTTTGCATGAAAACATCACTCTTTTATCCTGTTATTATCTTCTCTGCTATTGGCCTTCTCCACTAGCAGTGCTGCCTGGCCCTCTTCTGCTTACAGTGGTATTCTTCAGTATCTGCACAGGGAGAAAAACTCCAATCAGAACATGCATGAGCCAAGGCACACAGTCACTCTGTGTTCTATGCCAAACAAAAACCTCGCGCCTCGTATAATTCCAAATTGCAAGGTCATACAGACTACAATTCATTAGCCAGCAAATCTTGCTGGTGCACAAGCAGGCGCCAAGGGAGTAACAGAATAAAAAAACATGGATAAAAGACAACAGTTTCAGTTCTGATAGTACAAACAGGATGTTAGTTCATGACTGCCGAAGCTTAGCAAGTCGTAAACAAAATCAACAGAATAATAAATAACCAAACAGCACACAGACTTGTACGTAGCAAATACATAGCAAACAAATGCAAATCGCAAAATGTACCTGTCTGAGCATTTGGTTCTCATTCTGGAGGGTGGAGAGCCTCTCTTCCATCTCCGAGTTCTTTTTCTCTAGGTCCTTCACCTTCACCTCTAGATCAGTCAGATAAGCCTTCTTCCTCTCTCTTGCCTGTTGTGCTGACACCCGATTCCTCAGTAATCTTCACAAGTCACAAACGTATGTTGCAAATCAAGACAACTTCCAAACCCAAGATGGGATTAACTATTGCAAATTGCATAAAGTAAATGGAAAAGAAGAGAGGATTGATGACTTTTTAAATGGTTGGATCAGGATAAATTAATATTCTTTCCCGTAATTCATATTAATCCAACTAAGAGTTCAAATTGAACCAAAAAAATGTTTTTCCATTATATGATATGATATAAAGTAAATTCCATCATATTGAAATAAAATGCTATACTTGCATACCAGCTAAACTCTCTGTTGGAATATTATGCTTGTCCGCTCCAAATGGCATGGATATTGCTTCTTTAGGGACATCACTAGCATTAATGTGCTATTCATGTTTGGTGTCATAGCTATGTTTTATGTATCAGTGCTTATTAATATAATGATACCCCATTGTGCTACTGGAAGTAACTATCATACCAACGCCGCTGAGGTTGGATCTGTCAGGTGCACTCAAATGTTGAATCACAAGAGTTGTGGCCTTGTGGGATCAACATTATTGATCCTATTAGCACATCCGAATCATATGATATGTCCAAAACTGTCATCTCCCCCTACTCCACTTGTATGACATATTGATATCCCACCAAATAATTTAGATGAGCAGACATCATGCACTGTTCACAGAGATGTATAGCCCAACACACTGATTTATTTCAGCAGGCACCTTTCGATAATATTTGTTTCAACCACCTTTCCTACTGTTGAGTGTTGCCCCTAGCCAGCAAGGCAGAAGCACAATTCCGACAAATTACAAATTAAGCATCCCTGTCTAAAGATCTTCCCATAGCAACTAACAAATAACAATCCTGGCAACCAGATTCATGTCTTTGAAAACATAGTCTTCCAACCACCTAGCTCTACAAGCACCCGTTTCTTATCTAAACCCTGCATAGGGGACCTAATTCTGATGTGGATGCAGTATGGTCCAGCACTAAATCCAAAAATGCATGGCTAGCATACATGAAACATCACCAAAGATATTTTATTTTGTCAGCAGATGGGCCTATTTGGTTCGGTACCCAGGGGCTAAAGCTTAGCCCCGTCACAGATATTTGGGTGCTGATTAATATTAAACGTACACTATGACAAAACCCACGAGATGAATCTATTAAGTCTAATTAATCTATGATTAGCTAATGTGATGCTACAATAGACATGTGTTAATTACGGATTAATTAGGCTTAATAGATGCCTCTCGTGAATTAGCTAGGGTTATGCAATTAATTTTGTCATTAGTTTACATTTAACACTCCTAATTAGCATTCAAACATCCGATGTGACGAGGCTAAACTTTAGCTCAGGCTCAACTTTAGCCCGGGAAAGCAGCCTAACTCATTCCTTTTTTCCAAACAAACTGAATTTCACGCTATCAACTCTTTATCCTGCTCCAAATTTGATCTTTTTTTTTTTGCTACCGCAGAATACAAACTACCAGCAACTTTGTAATCTGCACTAGCAAAAACACATCGAATTTGGAGCAGTATATTATGGTATTCATGATTAATTATACTTCCACACATGTTGCAGGTGACTCTTTATCTTTTCCTGCAACTGGAAGTTGCAGTTACAGAGTGATTTTTTCGTTTCTTTTTTTATATAAAAAAAAACTGGAAGCAGCAGGTGATGCTATAGCATTACTAGGAACTAGGATTGCAGCAAGTCTCAGTGTCTCACACACCTTTTGAGGCGCTTGTGCTCCTTGTCAGCCGGGCTGCGGATGCGGCGGCGCGAGCTGGCCTGCGGCGTGGACGACTGGGCGCGGTCCGGGCCGCCGGCGCCCTGGCCGGCCTCCCTGCCCGACGTGGAGGCGCCGCCCGGCAGCTCCAGCCCCAGCTCCGGCACTCTCCTTACCTCCTCGTCGCTCTCCATCCCTGCAATCCAATCACGCAGACACATAGCTCGAGCACTCAGCAAGCCATCCCAAGATCTTGGGGCTCGTCTCGACTGTCGTCGACTTGCCATGGTTTGCATGAAAATTTTCGAAACCAAAAGATAACAAAAGATTTATACTAAGAAAAGAACTCTGCTGCTGCACGAACAGAGGCCCGAAAATCCCAAGAGATGGACCAAGACGGCCGTGCACGAACAGAGAGGTGCTAGAGCAGCAGAGGTGTGGTAGCTTGCCTTCCTTGACCTCCATGTCCATGTGGTGCCCGGAGCTGGAAGACCTCTCGCTGCTGGAAGGCCGCGAGCTCGCCGCCTGCTCCTGCATTCTCGCTCACCCCTTGCAGTGCAGATTTCGCCTGCTCGCACTCTGCCTCTGCTTCTCCTTCCCTATCTCCTCTCTCTCCCTCTCTAGAGATCCTCCTGTCCTTCGTCGCTGCTTGGCCGCTTGCTTGTATGGACCAAAGAGTACTTTTTGACACCACACAAACTCTACTGAGAAGCACCTCAAGAATCACGGATATTCCGGACAAGCACTTTTTCTTCTTACATTCAGGTCCCTCAGGCAGCACGAGCACGACGAACCGTGGGCGTCCGCGCTTCCATTCCGCGATTATCAGACGCGATACGGGCCTTTCTGCGAATCAGGCTCCTAGTGACGGCATTAATTGGCCGCCACGTCACGGGGGGTTTTGAGGTTTTAGCCGGCGCGGCCCCCGCCGTCCACGGCCGCGAGCCCCCCGCCCTCGTGGCCGCCGCCGAGACCACGCGTTCGCCGGCGCCATCTCGAGGCGTTCGTGCCCGCTACGTGGCCGGGCTCGCTTCCCCGCCCGGCACGCCGACGCGCGGGCCACCGGGTCCCCTTCGGGCCCCGCTCGTCGGCGACCCCGCGCCGCCCCGACAGGTTGCTGTGCGCCGCCGGCCGGCCGCGCGGCAGCTTTCGCGTGCGCGGAGCGTGGTGGCACGTCGTCGACCACGAAAGAAAAAAATCACACGGCGCGCGCGAGGTGGACGGCTCCCGACGGTGATGTGCTGTGATGCTTGTTGCCCGATCGAGTCCGGCCGGGCAGAGCGCGCGCGGCGTCCTAGGGAACAGAGATTCTTCACCGTTGGTTTTTAGGCTGATGAAGCCAAAGCATGCTCAATCGGTCATTGATAATCTGCAATATATAGGTCTCTCGTGCAGTTGTTGAAAAATTTTGCTATGTCACATGGGATATTTTATAAGATGTCGAAAGAGTGTTCAGATATAATAAAAATTAATTTCATAACTCATTCGAAAACATGAGACAAATTTTTAAATCCAATTAATCTGTCATTAGCACATATTTATCGTAGTATGATATTATCAAATCATAAACTAAATAGATTTATCTCGCAAAATTATTGTAATATGTGCAATTAATTATTTTTTCTTTTGCATTTAAAACTTCATGTATGTGTCCAAACATCCAATATAATAGGTTAATAGTACTTCTCGATGCAACTAAACAATGCCATAGACACGTTGAAGGCACAAACACACGGATGAAGGTCTCTTTGGTAGAGCTCCATTTGATTCTGATTCTCTATAGGAGCTGATTCTATGGGAAAAGTGATTCTGTGATTGAAAGTGAGTCTTTGATTTCAGCTCACAACATCTTAGTAGTTCATTTCAGAGAATCACTTCACAGAATCACTAGAAAATCACTTCTCTATGAAAAGCTGTTAGCTCCTGCTGGAATAATCGGAGAATCAACTCTGAGAACTCTACCAAACGCACCTGAAGCATTGTGTCTTTCGTTTGTTCTCACTGTTCATCAAAGTTCTCATCGGACGTTTGTTGGCCATGTGTTTACCGGCCAATCGGCCATGAAAGACATCGTGCACACGTTGGGTTGCACCACGAATACACCGATAATATTCCTAGGAGAATAAACCGATGCATTTGTTCGGCGCCACCTGTCGGTTTTTTGCTGGTGGCAAAAAAAAGTCGTGAGCAGCAGTGTGACAGTTTTACTCACTAGATAGATTACCAAAAAGCAAGCCTTTATTTTGCGTCCGTAAAACGAGAAGATTATTATTGTTGCCCCGGATGATGATCCGTGCGGCCCATTAGAAAACTGGTGAGGTGGGCTATGGGCCCATTAGAACAAAATTATTAGACGGGCTGCCCACCACGAAACGAGAATTTTTTTATTTTTTTCTCTATTTTGCAAAAATAAATGGCTTCTCAAAAATTTTGCAGATCTATACTACTACCGTCGTACCCCACGGCGGTAGGGTTCCCACCGTCGTGTGGCACGGCGGCAGCTGCCGTGGCCCACTGGCAAGGGCACCAACTGTCGTACCACATGGCGGTACCACGGTAGGACTAATCGCCGCGTGGGACGGCGGTTGGTGCCTACCGCCCGGCGGCAGCAGTGCCTCCAGCAATCGCCGTAGGGCACGGCGGTAGGTAGGGAACTACCGCCGTGCCCTCCGGCAGTAGTTTTTTTTGCCTGGTACGTTTCATTTGTTTGAACCATTGATACTTAACGACGAATCATTGATACTTAACGACGAACCATTGATACTTAACGACGAATCACATAAACAAACAATGGCACGTACGACGCAAATACCCTAACTTTGTGTCGCTGCTAGTCCTAACGTGCCTTAGGGAATTTAGATAAACGGTTACAACATTTGTAGTCTAGTTGTACGAGTAGTACCCGGAGAACCCGAACATCATAGACCCGCCGGAGTGCTGGGAGGGCATGTAGTACCCGTACCCCGGCGGGGGTGGAGTTGGATCAGACGGTGGCGGGGGTGGAGTTGCTGGCGGAGTGTTGTCCTTCTTCTCGTGGCATGGACAGCAGCAGAACTCGTCCTCACAGCCGGTGTTCGTCTTCACCACCATTGGTCCGCTCACCGGTCCGTCGTCGTCGTTGGTAGATGTCGGATCTGGAGAAGCCAATGCTGACGCGAGCTCTTGCCTCAGGTTGAAGATGACAACATCCTCGAGATAGCCGATGTACTGTTGATACGGGTGAATAGCTGGGGGATCCACCCATTACACGAAACCGCAGTTATCTGGTTGGTCGGAGTACTGCAGAAACCGAGATTACATTAGTAAACCATAAAATGATGAAGGACAAAGGTCACGTAGTTTTGCTTACTCATGCTCGTGAGCAATGCCAGAAGCGTCGACCAGAGTTGTTCCATCCCTGGTAAACTTGCATCACACAGAACTCACCGTGTGCACATCTTGGCCAGTTCACCGTTTGATTTGGTGCGTACTTTCTAACATCACGCATGGATTTGAAATCTCTCTTATCTAAGACTGAAAAATTGTTGTTGAACTCTGGATCTTGCTGGGTCCATAGTGCTGGACCGAGGGAGCCATCATCATCTCCAGTCCAGGAACTCATTGGTGCTTGTTGTGTTGTGAAGTGACACTGGAGAAGAGTACTCACATATATGTAGGCAATGAAGCAGACTGGACGGTGGATCATTCGATCCGGGGCAAGAAAAACGGGCAGTGACTCGGAGGAAACACACCCTAGTACTAGGTTCACTGTTTGGTGCAGTGACTCACGGAAAACACACCCTATGTGTCCACTATTTGACGCAGTTACTCACAGGAAACACACCATAGTACGAGTTTTACTGTTTGCGGAAACAAGCTCTAATGCATCTGAAATCAAGTTCTTAAAGATACAAGCCGACTCTAGAGGATGATGAAATGAAATCATAATTTTTTAGGGATACAGTAGCACTCGGCGTCTAGTACTCTACGTCTACTGGGTACAACGGGGGTATTTCCCCTTCCTCATGGCATCCGGCCCAGCTTCCTTAGCCCGGCGAGCTCTCTCCCTCTTCCTCTCTCTATCTGCTTCACGGGCCGCGGCCGCTTCACGTTCTTTCATCTCCCGACGAATGCGAATTTCCTCCTGCTGCTCCTTATGTTTTTCTTCTTGTTTTTCTGCTTCAACCATCCTTTGCCACCTCTCACGTATTGAACGACCCATGGCCTCGACGTAACGCTTGTCTTGTTCGGACTGCTCACAATCTAGCCACTGCATAAAATCACAGAGAGGAGGTGGAGTCTTTTTTCAAAGACAAGTTAGCACATAATAAAATAGCAATGACATATTATTTATTTAGTAATGCAGTTTGTTCTTACTTTTGGTCTAACATTGCGACATGGTGGGAGGGGGTCATGCTCGTAGTTCACGCACATGAAGAACCTCATCCCGTAGACGTAGCTGAGAACGTTGCACTTGACAAGCTTACAGTTGTCACCACAGTAGCACATAGGAGTGTGGATCCCCTTTGGCATCGCAACATTGTCCTTCCTACTGGTGAGCAACTCCAAGTCCAACTCAGGACCCGAGGAAGCCATTGCAAACCTACAAAAAAGATGACAAATATCATAACTCATTACATATTTCATTTCAAATTAGAGAACAATACATAACAGGATATGGTAATAATTTTGTAGGCAATAAGAAAACAACAAGCAACTGAAAAGATAGTTCAATTATTACAACACGATAACATGCATAAGTTCTGACGGTGTTGCAAACTAAATTTCTCCTCAATTGCCAAGATAATGGACTTGGGCTCATGTCGGGGTTCTCTACCGCCGGCAGTGAATTTGTATCGTATCGTGTGTCGGATCCGGATGGTTGACATGGGAGATACAAGGGTTTTATACTGGTTCGGGCCTCCGAGGAGTAATACCCTACGTCCAGTTCCGAGTACTCGTGTTCCTATGCCAGGGATGTCTGTAGTAGGGGTTACAAACTTGGTGATCGGTCAGTCTCTATGTACGTTGCACTCCTCCCCCTTTTATAGATGTAAGGGCGAGGGGCAAAGAGGGAAAAAAGAAAATAAGCTACAGTGCTACGGCGTTGTGAAGTCCTTTCCGTCATTGATGCCCGTCAGGTGGCGTGGGAGGGCGCTGAGCTGTAGTGTCGTTGGAGGATGCCGCGTGTGCTGCTGCCACTGTTTGTTCCGGGCACTTGGCATCTCCTCCGATTAGTTCATGTGGTGACTCAGCCTTCTTGTGGGTGACTTAGGCCCGCCACGTAATGGCCTAAGTGCCTGTAGGTGGTAATCGAGTGCATGCTCTGACGGGGTGGCGTGCAGCTGTCGTTGGATGTGACGGCGTGTCGGAGGTCGTGGGGGTGCACTGTGCGCCATTACGACCCTTGTCAGACCCGGTCGTCCTTCCCGTCGTGCCAGCTGCGGTCTTTGCATGGCGTGAAAACCGGCGCCACGCGTGTCGTTGTGAAGAAACTTGGGAGGCTGGGGCAGCGCCACGTTCGTGTGGGGCCCCAGCCCCCACGCTCCAACTCCCTCGTGTGGACCCCGCCTTAGTCGGAGACGGAGGTTACTCGTGCGAGCGGGTAGTCGGAGGCGAGGCGGAGTGTACTCGGGGACGAGGCGTACTTGTGCGAGGCGGAGAGTACTCGTGCGAGGCGGAGGATACTCGGAAGTGGGGAAGTCTTGTCAGTGAGGGTCTTGACAAAGATCTGCATCCCTCCCTGTCCTGGATCTTAGCCTTCACATTGTCAATGGTGTCAGAGGACTCCATTTCCAGGTTGATTATCTTGTTGCTTAGGGGGCCCTAATCCAGGCCCTCGTCAGCTCATAAGCAGGATTTTCCACAATCTTAGCAAACATCTGGCTGGCCACAAAACCGGCCGACAAATTACGATAGCTTGCATTTAGCTGGTCAAGTACACAAGTGTGATCCACAACAGACCTGACCTCCCAGTAATTTTTCCACTTGCCCTTAGAAGCATACACTCGAAAAGGACAATTGAGCTTCACACATTGTAATCATATATGTATGGAGAACTCTTCACTACCCTAAACTCTCTCTGTTGAGTAAGGGTGGCCCACCTCTTCACTGAATCCTTCACCTCAACTGCACTCTTATACATGGCGCCAACACAAACCTGATTCTCCCTATACTCCCAGGACACATTCTCACCAGGATTGACAGTGAGCTGTGAGAAATTGTAGCTGTCCCAGTCCCTTGGCACTAGCGGGTCATCCTCATCATCTGAGGAGTCCTCTTGCAACCCACGTTCATCATCACCGGCCTCCATTTCGTACCGCCTCAGTACTTCTTCATTAACTTCCCCCTCGTCAATTTCACCACAGGCCTCAAAGGGTGTGTGACTGTGTTCCTCCTGAACTCCTACTTCTGCCTCAGTGGCAGCACCATCTCTTTCTTCTGCCTCAGTTGCAGGACCATCTCCTGCTTCTAGTTCAGACTCAACCTGGTGAGCACCACTACCCTCCTCATGCACTTGACTACTAGACCCAGCCTTGTGAACAATTTGGATAAACAAAATCACAGGCAAACCAATTTGACATGCAGTTCTGATATAACTCTTCTAATGTTCAGTGTCTTGAAATGGCATAAGCTCCCAATATACTGCCTCACTCCTGTTGATTAGAGTCATAATGGACAAGTCATGTTGCTCTACATCTACATGGAATGCGTTATAAAAAAAGTTGGTTATGGCCCCCCAAGTTCTTTCTGCCGCTCTTCTAATCACATGGTCAACCGAATCAAATTCTGACAAGTCAACTCCATTTTCACCATATCTAATCTGGCCATTACCGAAATACAACTTGACAGTAACTGCATCCGACATGTCTGACAGCATAAAAAAAATAATCGCTATTAACAAGTGCATCTGTAACTACAAAATATATCTACTCAGATCTACACTACAACTATAATTTTACTAATCGATCTACACTAGAACTATAATTTTACTAAGCAGATGTACACTAAAATTATAATTTTACTAATTGATCTACACTAAAACTATAATTTTACTAAGTAGATCTACACAAAAACTATAATTTTACTAATCGATCTACACTAAAACTATAATTTTACTAAGCAGATCTACACTAAAACTATAATTTTACTAAGTAGATCTACACAAAAACTATAATTTTACTAATCGATCTACACTAAAACTATAATTTTACTAAGCAGATCTACACTAAAACTATAATTTTACTAAGCAGATCTACACTAAAACAGTACTTCAAAATATGAATTATCAGAGTTCAAAATATTAATTACCGCCCGGTATTTACCTCTAACGAGACGAAAAACTGGCAGAGCTTCGCACCTTCGCCACCTCTTCCTTCCCCTTCTCTTCTCCCCACCCCTCTCTTTTTTTCCGAATTATTATGACATTTTCGGCTGAATTTCGGCCTTATATAGGCAGCAGATCCTACCGTCGTGTGGTACGGCGGTTGCAGGCCTGCAGCCGCCATACCACACGGCGGTAGGGCCGTACCACACGGCGGTAGGGACCTACCGCCGTGTGGTACGGCGGTATGTCCTTCGGACAGTTGGGGCCCGCGTCCGGCTGTTCTACCGTGTGGGGCAGGGCAACTACCGCCGTGCCACACTACCGCCGTGGGGTACGGCGGCAGTAGTATAGATCTGCTAATTTTTTGGGGAGACATTTATTTTTGCAAAATAGAGAATATATATATATATATATATATATAATTTCACGAAACGAAGTGGCCCGGTATAATAAAATAACAAACGGGGAAAAAAACTCGCACTGTGGTGGCGTCCGTCAGCCCAAACAGCAGCGCGTGCCTTCTGGCTGTTGCTTAAAGCGTGCGTGATGTGAGTGAGATCGTGATCGTCGACCATATCATATGAACTTGGAAGCGAACTCTGCAGCCTGCAGGTATCTTAAGCACGTCCCAAAAACACCGTAAGCATATTCAGAACAGTGTCGCGCACGTCCGTCCCTCGATCCGGCCGTGGCCTTGTTTATTTGAACAGATTCGAATACAAAATCGAATGATTTCCTTGGAAACTTATTCAGAACCCCAAGACTCCCAAACGCGCAGCGTACGATACGCACACACGGCTGCTGCTGCTTGTGGCTCGATCGGTCACCACTCGATCGCAACTCCCACCTTGTCTTCTTTACAAATTTGACGCTCATGCGTACATGTGGAATGGCGCCGTACACAATCGATGCACGGTGAATCGGTGATCTCAGCTCCCTACCTCGAATTCCTGGGCTTGGCTCGCCGCGCCAGCAGCGAGGCGCCGCCGGAGCCCCGGAAGATGGCGCAGGGCGCGCAGCAGCCGGTGGGCAGCCTCGGCGACGGCGGCTCGGCGGCCGGGGCCACGTCCCTCGACCGGAACGCTTTCCTGCCCGTGCCAGGCACCACCTTCTCCTCCTCCTCCTGCTTCCTCTGCTTCGGCCTCGCCACCACCACCAGCTTCGTCCGCTTCTTGTCGCCGTGCCCGTCCTCCGACGCTGCCGCCGCTCCGCGAGTGCCGCCGCCGCCGACGCTGCCGACGCTCCGCGAGTGCCGCAGCTCCGGCTGCCGACGATGCCCCGACGACCCCAGCGGCGCGCCGCCGTCGGAGCCGCCCTCGGTGAGGAAGCGCTCGTCCCAGACCAGCCCCGACGATCCGGACCTCCGGAAGGTCTGCGCCGACCTCTGCAGTCCGGCCATCTCCTCCCTTCCTCCCTAAACGAAGCAAATCGATGACCTGCTGCTGAAGCGTGTAGTACGTGCACAATATATAACGCGGAAAGGGGCGCGCGCGGGCGATTTGGGAAAAGCTGGCCGGCCGGAGCCCGGAGTGGCGGACATCAGGGCCGTCGAATGATGGTGTCCGTGGAAAGCAAGCTCCCGGCCGGATGCGAGCGCTTGCCTGGAAACCACTAGGCGGCCGGCCGCGCGGGTCGGTTAGCTTAGAGGCAACGGCTAGATCGTCGTCCGGCCGTGCCGTCCCCTGCCTCGCTCCGGCGCGAGCCGCTGCCCGCTGGTGAACACCAACCAACGGGAACTACTGACCGCGTCATCCCGCCCTGTGGATCGCGTCATAGTCCGCTCGCCCAACACTTTTCTCTGAATAAAGTGACGGTCTGTGCGCACACTTGACACTTTTCTGACGTGGTCAAGAAAAAGGATGACGAGCTCACTTCGTTTCGAATTGTACGCTTTGATTTTTCTATGTTCGTATAAATCTACACATTCATTATATTTAGCTACGTACAAACTTCTGCAGGAATATGAAAGATCAAATTGACAAGTTTGCGCAGTATTTTTTTTCTTTACGTAATATTTTACTCTCACGACAAATCAACTGTATAAATCAGGAGAAGCCGCTTTAAAATCTGCCAAACAGACTCGTATACAATTTGGAACAGAAGGAATAAGGTGGGGATACTCATCCCCTCCGTTGTTGCTCTAAAAAAACAGGAGTATTTCCCATGTCCAAGACTCTGTTCACTTTGTAGCTTCAACCCGCGTCAGCGTGCTGATGCCAATACGGTAAAACCTGACTCTGATAACTACCAAGAAAAAAAAACATAAAAAATAAAAAATAACTACCAAGCAGAAGGTAGCAGCAGCAGCCAGCAGCTAAACCAAAACACACCCAAGAATAATCAAGCACCTGAGCAGTTTCAGCAACCTGTAGCTGAAGTCCCGGCTGAACTCAACTCAAAGTTAGCAGAAGAGAATGAGCCCAATTCCTCACAGAAATCGGCAACTGGGGTAATGAAGAATTACCAGTTTAATTGTATAGAGCATCAGCAATGCCGAAACAAGTATTTACATTAATTAGCGATGATCTGAATATGCTCACAGAAATCGGCAACTGGGGTAATGAAGAATTACCAGTTCAATTGTATAGAGCATCAGCAATGCCGAGACAAGTATTTACATGGATGAGCGATGATCTGAATATGCTATTCGCATTAAGCGAAAATCCCTATGTTCTGGTTGCAGAAATGAGCCAGAGTGCTTCTACTTCTTCTTCCTGCTACTGCTGGCTCCTTTCAGACTTTCAGCAATCAAGGCCTCCACAGAGGCCACAAGGCTTGCCTCCAGCTTATGCCCTCTCACCGCCGATCTCACCTTCCTCAGAATATGTTGCTTCATCACCGCTCTCTCAGCAGACTGGACGTTCTTGCACATGTTCAACCCCTGTATGTACCTCGACACTGCGCCACCGAAGGGCTCACCGGCTTTCTCAAGAGCCACGAGTTTCTCGACGACCTGGGAAGTGAGCATTCTCTCGATGCAGGGTTTGGTTCCAACCACCGCGATGTCGACCAGCAGCTGCATCGCCAATTCCTTCGTCTTCAAGGACTTGCGGTCGAGCAGGCTCACAAGTTTTTCTATGGTACCTAGTTGCAGAAACCTTTGCAGGACGAGGGATCCACCCTTTGCAAAGATGATCTGTTGGAGAGCGTAGAATGCGGAATCCTGGAGCTCATTGATGTTGCAGTGCATCATGTCGATGAGACTGTGAACGATATTAAGCTCCAGGAACCTGTGGACGTATGGCTCTCCTCCAGTGCAGGCCAATTCCGTCACCAGAAAGGCAGTCTGAGTCCTCACTTGGTTGCTTTCGACCTCCCTGCGTTGTAGCAACAACGCCAGCCTATCAAATAGATTGCTCCCCAAGAGGAGATCTTGCACCCTTGAATCGTTTGCCCTCTCAGCAAGAGGTAATAAACCTTGGATGGCTTCAATTATATCTTTGTTGTCTTCTTGCAGGATCTTATGAAGAATCACCTCAAATGATCGCTGAGGCTTTGGTGATGGAGTTACACTTTGGTCAAATAAAACAAATCTTTCCAAACTCATCCGAGCGTGCCATGGCAAATGAATCAGCACTATGGGCCCCATGCACCCCTGAAGTGGAGCACCAAGTTCACAAAATGTTTTTAGCATGACAATCGAGTGATGCTGTGAGATCTCAGAGCCATTTCCTAGAAGGACAAGAAGTTTCTTGTCAACTCCCGATTCAATCATGGTCTCCACAGCCTTCAACTTTCCAACTTTTGTCAAAGATGCAAGAGTTGTAAACACAATTTCATGCCAGTGTTCATTTTCTGGAGACAAGAGATCTGTCATTCGGTCTATGGGAATTCTCGACAGAATTTCATCAGCAATTGTGGCATCAACATGCTCAGATATCTTGGCAAGGACAGAAGACAAGTTGGCTAGAGTTGAAGTATCTTCACAGATGCCAAGAAGAGCGATTAATCTATCTATGGAACCTGCTGTTTCAAGAGACTGGGCAAGATTTGCGTAGTCTGCTTGGAAAAATATAACTGTAATTGCCTTAGTGATTGCAAAAATGAGATCTGGAGACCCTACTGAAATTATCTCTGGTATTCGAGGGGCAAGTATTTTGCTGAACCCGAGTCTGCTTGCCTCAAAGTCAGATATGGATCTGCATGCCATGAGGGCTTGAGTGGTGCTTCCCAATAAAATCTCAATCTCCATGAATTCTAGCAGAGAAAAGAATGATCTCATCTTCTGTTCAGCTGGCCCTTTCACGCATTCTTTGCCAAAAACAAAAAGCCAAGGAGCGACTAGTGCGGCACAATCAGAAATTGATTCAGATAAAAGAGTACGGACAGCATCGTTAGTTCTGTTCTCAAGGTACAGTGAAACCATGTCATGCATATGGTACAACAGTTGGTCCTCTAGTTTGATGATGAGTGAGCCTTCTACTAATTTTGAAACGACAAGGGAGAACAAACTGTCCTGCAGAAGTGCTGACCAAATGGATTCCAGACAAGCCTCTGGAACAGGTTCTTCCCAAGAGATAGCTGCAAGAACCATGAAAAAACTTCTTGAATTCTCTGGCATTGCTTCTAAGCTGTACTCAAAAGATCCAAATATAGTCAATGTGCTCTCCACGTCTTTCTCATTGACGTATGAAACTGGCCCAGGTGCACAAGTGGCATATGTTGAGAGGTTGGATATTGCTTTCTCCCATTTTTCCACTCTGGTCTCCTTCCTGAGAGCCTTGCCCATGACAGCAACTGTAAGGGGATGGTGACCACAACGATCCAGCAAGACCTCTGCAACAGGCTGTCAAGTATACAGAAATTTAGCATAAAAAAGCCATTAGGTTGGATTGAAATTTGTAACTCTAATTTCTGTAATATATCTTTTGTTGAAATAAATCATAACAAATTCCTATAACATTTCTTACTTCGCAAGTATTCGTCACTTACACAAGACTGAATGAATACATATATTTATGTGACAAATATTATACATATTTGTCAAGCTAAACATGATGATACTTAAGAAAACATTTTGTTGACAATATAAGATTATTCTTTAATTGCAAACATATGCACAAGAAGAGAATTTTTACAGCAGAGATGCCTTTGTTAAAGCAGCATGCGAATGTATGCAAACTAGTATCAGCAACATAAGAGATGTGATGGTGCATTTGAAACTATTAAAGTGCTATTAAGGCAAATAGTAAAGCATACCGGAAGCTCTCGAACGCTGAGCAGGCTGTGATAGAGAAGAATTTCCTTGCTGATCTCCATGATGTCATCTTTGGATATTTCTACCCTTTCAGCTTCTGCGATCTCGTATATTGCTTCATCCCTTGTTGTCACAAGATACCGACAATCATTATCGTATAGTTTTGTGAAGCGATCGACAATGTCTTGCTCCCAAACATCATCAAGCAGGATCAACATGCTCCTTCCGACCAACGCTGTCTGGAGCAAGCAACACACATCATCAAGATCCTTCCCCACCTCCTCGTTGACAGTCATGGAACCGATCTGCACAAGGAACTTGCAAATCTTCCTAACCAGACGCTTATGGTACTCGCTTCTGCTCCCATTACATGCTGCTCTGCTGCACCACCGCCCGAAACTGACCTCAATTGCCCCATCTACAAAGCTACCGGGTGGATCGGAAGCTATCTGCCGAGCAAGACAAGACTTCCCAATGCCGGATAACCCGACGATGAGCACAACCCGATGACCACCATCCCTTTCCAATAACTCCCTAACATAGCTGCACTTCTTGGACACCGGGTAGCCACGCTCCGACTTGACCCGCACCAACGACGGCGTGCTCTTGGCGGTCGACGCTATGACGTCGCCGACGCTCTGCGTGAGCTCCTGCAGCTCCAGCCACCAGTTGAGGTCGTCCCTGATGAGCTTGACGTACCTGACGAGCGGGTCACCGACGACGGAGCTCCGCACCACCCTGGCGAACCCTTTCCCCCTGCCCTTCTTGCTCAGGACCTGCCTGGCCTTGTCGACGTTGGCGCGGAGCTGGTCCATGAGCCTGCCGAGGCTCTGGAGCTGGCGCTCCAGCTGCGGGCTGGGCACCTTGTGCGCGTGCCGCTGCCGCGCCTGTCGCGCCAGCGCGTCGAGGTCGGACACGAAGTCCTCCAGCACCTGGAGCCGCCTCGGTGCCTCGGCGTGGTCCGCGGCCGCCTGCTCCAGCGCCCCGACCGCCGTCACCATCGCCGACACCAGCTGCGTCGCCGAGGCCAGGACCTGCACGGCGTCCATGCCGTCTCCTCGGCCTCAATCAACTCCGCAAAGCGCGGCTTCCCTCAGCGCCGCCGGCCGCCGCAATCCCGCATGCACATGGCGTGCGTCGCCGCTTTCACAAGCGGCGAAATAAAACCCTCCACCCGCCCTCGCCGACGAATTCAGAGGCGCGCAGTCAACCGATCAGCCCACCTCGGGACAGAGGAGCTCATCCGATCCGCAGGCAAGGCGTCCATCGGGAGGCCGGAATTCCCCGGAGGTCAAACCGCGGCTCCCTGCCGGCTTCTAGGAACACACGCGCTCAGCTCCACTCCACCAGCACGGCAGCAACAGACGAGAGCTCCAGTCCAGGGGTGAAAGTGAAACGCATCTATGACTTATGAGGTGTGAATTGGGTGCTCCGGGGAGGGGAACGAAAGGTCAAAAGGGTGGAGGCCTAGCAGCTCAGCTAGCAGCTATGGTGGACAGGCGGAGCGGGGCGGGCGGGCGGCATCACCGATGAAAGGGGAAGTTTCAGCGAAGGACGCGGCCGGCGCTCCGCCACCGTGTGATGCGACGACAGAAGAGTCAACAGAGAAGTGAGAATAAACTTTTGACATCTGACCAACCGGCGGGCGGGCGGCGTGCCGGCGGAGAAACAACGAATTTTTTTTATAATTTTTTTTCTCTATTTTGCAAAAATAAATGGTCCGCCAGAAATTTATCAGAAATATACGTCTGCCGCCGTACCCCACGGCGGTAGGGGTCGCACGGCGGCAGGGGCCGTGGCCCACGGCCAGGCGTGGGTCCGTAGCGTCCGACAGACATACCGCCGTGGGGTACGGCGGCAGGTCCTAGCGCCGTACAGCACGGCGGCAGCAGGCCTGGTACCGCCGTGCCCCACGACGCTAGGATCTGCTGCCTATATAAGAACAAAATTCAACCGAAAATGTCACAATAATTCGAAAAAAAGAGAGGGAGAGAAGAGAAGGGAGTGAGGAGGAGGTGGCGAAGGTGCGAAGCTCTGCCGGTTTTTCGTCTCGTTAGAGGTAAGTACTCTAGTACTTAATATTTTGAACTGTGATAATTCATATTTTGAAGCACTGTTTTAGTGTAGATCTGCTTAGTAAAAATATAGTTTTAGTGTATATCGATTAGTAAAATTATAGTTTTAGTGTAGCCCTGCATAGTAAAATTATAGTTTTAGTGTATATCGATTAGTAAAATTATAGTTTTAGTGTAGCCCTGCATAGTAAAATTATAGTTTTAGTGTAGCTTTGAGTAAATATATTTTGTATTTACAGATCCATTTGTTAATAGCGATTTTTTTTCATACTGTCAGACATGTCGGATGCAGTTAGTGTCAAGTTGTATTTCGGTAATGGGCAGATTAGATATGGTGAATATGAAGTTGACTTGTCAGAATTTAATTCGGTTGACCATGTGATTAGAAGAGTAGTCGAAAGAACTTGGGGGTCCATAACTAACTTTTTTTATAAGGCATTCCATGTAGATGCAGAGCAACATGACTTGTCCATTATGGCTCTAATCAACAGGAGTGAGGCAGTATATTGGGAGCTTATGCCACTTCAAGGCACTAAACATTGGAGAAGTTATATCAAAACAGCATGTCAAATTGGTTTGCCTGTGATGTTGTTTATCCAAGTTGTTCATAAGATTGGGTCTAGTAGTCAAGTGCATGAGGAGGGTAGTGCTGCTCACCAGGGTGAGGCTGAACTACAAACAGGAGATGGTCCTGCAACTGAGCCAGAAGAAGGAGATGGTGCTGCCACTGAGGCAGAAGAAGGAGATGGTGACACACCCTTTGAGGCCCGTGGTGAAATTGACGAGGGGGAAGTTAATGAAGAAGTACTCAGGCAATATGAAATGGAGGCCGGTAACGATGAACGTGGGTTGCAAGAGGACTCCTCAGATGATGAGGATGACCCGCTAGTGCCAAAGGACTGGGACAGTTACAATTTCTCACAACTATCTGTCAATCCAGGTGAGAATGTGTCCTGGGAGTATAGATAGAATCAGGTTTCTGTTGGTGTGACGCCCCAGGTTTTTAATTAGCATCATTAGTGCTAATGACCGAATCAACCGAGTCAGACATTGTTGACGTTGGTCAAACCTTGGTCAACCTGGGTCATCACCTCGAAAACTGAGTCAACAATCCCTAATGACCCTCTTGATCAAATCAACACCCACTTGTGGTCAAACCTTGGTCAACCCTTGGTCAAACCCCTTTGTATTTGAACTCCCTCCGGCACTTTTGCCGCGTTCTCCAAATTGCACCTAAACACTTCAAAACCGGCTAATATAAAAGTTGTTCGTCTCTTCGAGGGACACACTTTTCATGATTGGCGGCATTTGAGATTTGGAGTGGAAATTGGTGTAATTCTCAATCAAACTCAGCTTTTACTATTCACCAGAGTCATAAAAACCTGCAACTTTGCGTGCAGTTTATGCAAAATTCGTTGCCCAAAACCCCTATGAGCCTTTGTAAAAGTTGTAGGGCATTCATTGATCTGCAACTTTGCTTATTGGACCTTGGTGCACTTCAGTTCAAAAATCTGGAGATATGAGCAGTCAAACAGGGGCAAACAGGTTTGGACCAGACCCTTGTCGCGCCGCGGCGTCGTGGACGCGCTCCAGAGCGCCCACGCGCGCGCGCGTCCGCCGCGTGGCACCCCGCCGCCCTTCGACGTCCGGGCCCCGGCCACGCCGCGCGCCCCGAGGCCGCGCATGCCGAGGCCGCGCGCGCACCTAGGCGCCTTGGAGCCTGCGCTCCTCGCGTGTCGCCCTCTCAACCTGCGCCGCGCCGGGCCCTGCCCGCGCCGCCCGCCGACCGTCGTCCTGCACGTCGCCCGCGCCCCAATGCGCCAGCCCGGCCCCCGTTCCCCTTGAACGCTTCGACGCGCCGTGGACGCCGCCTATAAATAGGCCACCCGCCTGTCCTCGCGCGCGCGCCTGCACCGCTGCTGCGCACCGAGCTCCACCACGCCGCCATTAGAGCGCCGCCGCTGAGCTGCCCCTCCGCGCGCGTCCGTCGCCGGACAACCACCCTGAGCCTTTCCCTGGACCACCTAGAAGCTCACACCGCCGCGTGTTGCCCAGCTCCGCCCCTGCGTTCGCCGAACACCAAGCCGCCGCGCACCCTCGCCGGCGCACCCCGACCCCCAACTCCGGCTGTGGATCGACCCTAGGTGAGCTTGCACGCCTCCCCGCTCACTTCCCCGACCGGGAGCGCCGCCGGAACCGCCGAATTCCGGCGAGCCGCGCCGGCCACCTCCCCGAGGACCCAAATGCAAAGGTTTGATTCTTTCCAGGGGCTATGTTGCAAACCAAGGGCATATGTGTGAGAACAGGGAAACTTCCAGGGACCTAAGTGAAAGTAGAAACTTCAATAGTGTTGCTGATTTGCTGATTCTTGTAAAATCCATAGAAAATCATAGAAAAATGATAAAAATGCAAACTCAATTTTGTTGGATTCCTTGTGAAAAACACTACAACTTTTGTAAAGCATGACCATAGTTTTTCCTGATAGTTGTTGCATGAAAAATAGAAGATTGATAAACCTAGATCTGTTGTATCTCAAAATCTACAAGTTCTCTATAGCTAAATTTTAGATATATTGTGTGCTATGGCATGCCTAGTTTTTGTACCAAAAATTGCACATAGTTATTTTGTAAATCTTTTTATATGAATTGTTTTGTATTTGTGCAGAAACTGACTAAATGATTTTTGTAGCTAAAAATAGTTAGATGTTTGTGCCCAACTTCTGCATGTTATCTTTTTATGCCAAAATGCACCTTTGGTGAATTAATAATAATTTTATTTTTGACATAAATATTTATTCTTGAATTATGCCTAATTTTCTTTGTAAATGCATAACCTAAGATATATGGCAGTTCTAGGTGTATATGTTGCATGCCTAGCTTAGTTTTGAACCATAAATCATGTGTGATAAAGTTGGAATCATTTTGGTGTATAATTATTTTTATATACATTTATCTTGCTTTAGTAGCTAGCCTTTGTTATTTTCGGTATATTTAATTTCATAGCTCTCCTAAGTGTGCATGTGTGTGCAGTGGCTTTGTTTAGGTTTGTAGTGCTTCATAAGACACCCCACTGAATTTTATTAATTTTTTTTGTGAATAAAAGCAATGGTAGCCTTTTAAGCTTAATATTAAAGTTAATTGGAAAATCACCAACTCCATATCTAATGACCATAGGTGTGTGATGTTAAACTTGCTAAGAAGCTAAGTATCACCCCCTTGCTGTTTGTGAAGTTTAAATTAATTTATTTACATAAATATGTACACAGTCACTTTTGAAAAGATTAATTAATAAAGAACCGCATATTGTTCCTTTTGGAAGAGTATGCTAAATGTGTGCTTATCTAGGTGAATGTGGTCAACCATGCACCCCATGGTTGTCGTTTGTTGTGTGTAATCAATTAAATTAAAAACCGCCAATTAAATCTTGTATTGCATCCTCGTGTAGATCTTCCCGACGGTAGATATACGCTCGTGCCGGAAGGAGGAGACGAAGGTGCTAGCGAAGAGCTGCAGTACGTGGACGTAGCTCAAGACCTGGACCAAGGTATAGAAGGGCCCAAGGCCAACCTTGCCAGCAAAGGCAAGCCCCGGATCATTAACCCCGTCTTTTAAAATTATGCAATTACCTTTGTTATGATTGTGCATTTACGTTTCAGGAGTTGAATTGAAACCCTAGATGCATGATCCCTAGGTACCTATGCTCTATCACTAGTATGCTAGGTCGATAGCTGCTATGCTATAGGACTGGTACAAGTCGAGTGATGTTCGTCACTCGCGAGAATAGGCTCTTATGTTGGATTCATAAGATTTTTATAAATGGATTGCTCATGTGGTAAGAGCATGGGATTTGGGCTCTGGTCCAGTGGCTTTCATGGGCTAAGCTTTTGAACGTACTAAGCACTTGTCGGGAATGGGACCGGTAAGCCTAGTACCTTAATGAGACGGTGCGGGAACTTACCCTTACTACTCTTGAGAAATCACCTACCCGGCTAGCTACCGGGGAAGGGGGTACTTGTGTGATGTTGGGTGCCTCGCGGGGTATGCCAACTAGCCTTGTACCCAGGACTGTGAGCTTTGATCCCAACCCGAGGATTTTTGGGAACCGCCTGGATGGTTGTCCTCGCGGGGGCACCCTACCGTGTGTTTAGGTTTACCTTGCAAGGTTTAAATCAATCGGTTGTCGGCCTCTCACCGTTATCTGAGACTGCTTAATCAACTGGCCATGATATCCCTTAATGATGGAATTTGATGAAGTTTACTGCTTGAATTAATTGTTTGTACAATTCTTGATTGAATTAGTTGGCACACTTAGAAATGGTAATTAACTAGAATTTGTGCTAAAATATTGAAAGTAAGGACATACTCTTTGTTGCTTTTCAGCAAAAGAACTCCACCGGCCAAAAAGCCTCTCATGTCTAGAGTTTGGTGATGTAGTTATCACCTGACGGTTAAGTCTTGCTGAGTATTAGTATACTCAGCCTTGCTTTGAAAATGTTGTTGCAGGTGTTGTTTGACCTGGTGAGATTCCACCCGGCTGGGAGCTGGAATGGGTGGATGACGACGAGTCATGACATCACGGACGGCCTCCTGTGATGTTTACCATTGCGCTAGTTTATTGTATTTCCGCTGATTTCAAACTCTGAACTTTTACTTCATGTTGTGAACAATGGTTTGTAATAATTAAACCCTTCGGGCAGACTTGAATTTCATTAGTGTTTGTTCTCTGGACTCGCCTTCGCGTGAGTTTTAATGCATATATGTCGATCCTTGTTGCTATGTAAAGTGATTTCACCGGGCGTTAACCCGACAACTAACGACAGGATGATACTTTATTATTGCTTAATGACCAAAGTGGTTTGGTTTAGGTGATAGTACAGTATTTTCCTGGGCGGGTTGTCACAGCTGGCATCAGAGCAATTATATGCACCAGAGATTAATTAACAACTTTAATCACTGGTTTTTAAATAAAATTTGCCAAGATTGCTTGGATTTGCAAAATACGTTGGTCCGTTAAGGACAATTTAGACCGAGAGGCCCTAGAGGGAATTTTTGGGTTCTTTCAGGTGGCTTATTAATCTATGGTTTATTTTGCAAACTCCCAGCACATTCAATTCCTGTCAGAACTTACTTTCTGTACAACCATACTAGTTCATCACGTTTTGCCATACGTGGTGGTACCACAGGGAAGTCCTATGAGGGATGGATGGGACCTATTCTAATGGGAACCCACGTCGCGTCTGTGTCTCGCCACGTTTTGCCATACGTGGACGTTTCGCATTGTGAATATGCGAGGCAAGGATCCGCTTCATTCAAAAAGGAGCGTATCCGAGGTTGGACGCTGTCCATGCAGCGGCTTGACGCATGGATACCGTTCCTATAGTGAACGGTAATGTATGTGGACGCTTTCGTGAGTGCTGGCACGAAAGGTTCGTGTGTTCTGTGATCTTCTGCAGGTACACTAACCACGTTTCGTAAGTCGCTAAGTGAGCATCGACTAGTTCTCGACTAGTTATTATAGGGAGAAACGTGTAAATGCCTTGCCACTTGCACTAACTTCGATTTTTGGCTTGATTGCCCTGTGAGGACGATTAGGACGTCTTGCATCATGTTAAAAATCATGACAATTTAAAACTAAATCCCTGTATGTTTTATGTGCTCTCTAAGGTGAATTTTTGCTAGTGTGCTTTTTCTTGCATAGCCTCTCAGGTGTGAAGGTGTTGCTGTCCAAAAATCTGATAGGGTTGTTTGCTTGATTTGTGCACCTTGTTCAACAATCTTTTTGCCTAGGTGATCTGTACCAAAGTTGCTCCATATCTAATCTAGTTCCTGCTTGCGAAAGTTCATGGTCATAGCTTCTGTAAATCTTGAGTTGTACCCTTTTTAGTGAACCTAGGTCATGCTGTTTTTCAGAGGACAAAACCTCAAACATTGCATTTTTTTCGACCTTGTTCCTAATTGATCTAGCTCAACCTTTGAATATCAAAAGTGTGCATAAAAACCTTACTGATGTGCTGGTAAAATTTGGGAATTTTTGGGGCTCTGGTTTTTAAGTTATGAATTTTTGTTCACAACTGCCAGAACTTTATGTCATTATGTATGTATGCTCGCTTCGAGTTCTAACATACAATTTCTGCCCTACCCCAGTTTTGCCCAGCATGAGAAAAGAACTTTTTCTATCCTACCATGTCAGTTGAGTGATGTCTTGATCTTAGAGTCAATCTTCAGGTATCATCTCTGCCTGTTAACCGGTTATCTCCATCGACATGTATCCCTTCCAAACCCCCTTGAATTTATACATGTTGGAGCACTGAGCTATTCTTGAATTGATATCGTTGTCATGATTATTTCGATCTTTTAATCATGAGCTTATTCCTCATGGTCTTTCTCACAACATTTTGAAAAAAAAATGTGTCACTTGTTGGGTATGCATTTGCATAGCATGTGCATTTGGGAATCTTGGGTGAACTAACGTGCGTACGCCGGGAAGTTTTCAATACTCCTACTCTATCCTTCTTGATTGGTGATGTTGTTGCCCCGTAACCAAAGATGCCGCGACAGAGCCTAGGGCATCATGTGCGCTGCAGCCACATGATTTCCACTAGGAGCACGCTAGGTATCTTGGTTGTGAGAATGCGACTCGCCACACACACTCCTTCTCAACCTATGATTGTCATCTCAATCACTAACTCATTTTGTGGGTAACCGAGTCGTGCTAACCGGCATCATGAGCACCATACCGCATGAGCATGTGCATCGTGTCTTCATAAGCATGTGCATCACACCAACTTTTTAAAATCACTGCACTGTAATGTAACGAGTCAATACCACCCAAATTCACAAGTTAATTAACATGTGAGCAAGATTGTTCTGAAATTCCCATACTACTTTGTCTTCCATACATTTCCTACCTCTTATTCGTAAGCCATTCCTTGCGAATGCCCTCTACGAATTCACATTCCTAGACTGTTCTGATGAACCACTCAACCGAGTATGGAGAACTTTTGAACCATAAATCACATCCGTGTTGCTTCCAAAGGAACGTACGGGAATCTTTTACTAGCCTTCCTTTTCTTCATAGAAATCAGTTTTGATGATCACTTTTCAACTTGGTCTCTTTCCGCCAATCTCGATGTTCTCTTAGCATCCGATCGAATCGACCAACTTAATATCATGGGTAATATCTCTGTCCGAGGACCCTTCCCTGCCTTCGTCTTTTAATTTCGAATCTCGGGACGAGATTCTTTTTAAGGGGGTAGGCTGTGACGCCCCAGGTTTTTAATTAGCATCATTAGTGCTAATGACCGAATCAACCGAGTCAGACACTGTTGACGTTGGTCAAACCTTGGTCAACCTGGGTCATCACCTCGAAAACTGAGTCAACAATCCCTAATGACCCTCTTGATCAAGTCAACACCCACTTGTGGTCAAACCTTGGTCAACCCTTGGTCAAACCCTGGTCAAACCCCTTTGTATTTGAACTCCCTCCGGCACTTTTGCCGCGTTCTCCAAATTACACCTAAACACTTCAAAACCGGCCAATATAAAAGTTGTTCGTCTCTTCGAGGGACACACTTTTCATGATTGGCGGCATTTGAGATTTGGAGTGGAAATTGGTGCAATTCTCAGTCAAACTCAGCTTTTACTATTCACCAGAGTCATAAAAACCTGCAACTTTGCGTGCAGTTTATGCAAAATCCGTTGCCCAAAACCCCTATGAGCCTTTGTAAAAGTTGTAGGGCATTCATTGATCTGCAACTTTGCTTATTGGACCTTGGTGCACTTCAGTTCAAAAATCTGGAGATATGAGCAGTCAAACAGGGGCAAACAGGTTTGGACCAGACCCTTGTCGCGCCGCGGCGTCGTGGACGCGCTCCAGAGCGCCCACGCGCGCCCGCCGCGTGGCACCCCGCCGCCCTTCGACGTCCGGGCCTCGGCCACGCCGCGCGCCCCGAGGCCGCGCATGCCGATGCCGCACGCGCACCTAGGCGCCTTGGAGCCTGCGCTCCTCGCGTGTCGCCCTCTCGCCCTGCGCCGCGCCGGGCCCTGCCCGCGCCGCCCGCCGGCCGTCGTCCTGCACGTCGCCCGCGCCCCAATGCGCCGGCCCGGCCCCCGTTCCCGTTGAACGCTTCGACGCGCCGTGGACGCCGCCTATAAATAGGCCACCCGCCTGTCCTCGCGCGCGCGCCTGCACCGCTGCCGCGCACCGAGCTCCACCGCGCCGCCATTAGAGCGCTGCCGCTGAGCTGCCCCTCCGCGCGCGTCCGACACCGGACAACCACCCTGAGCCTTTCCCTGGACCACCTAGAAGCTCACACCGCCGCGTGTTGCCCAGCTCCGCCCCTGCGTTCGCCGAACACCAAGCCGCCGCGGCCGACGCCGCCTGGCTCCGCCGCGCACCCTCGCCGGCGCACCCCGACCCCCAACTCCGGCCGTGGATCGACCCTAGGTGAGCTTGCACGCCTCCCCGCTCACTTCCCCGACCGGGAGCGCCGCCGGAACCGCCGAATTCCGGCGAGCCGCGCCGGCCACCTCCCCGAGGACCCAATTGCAAAGGTTTGATTCTTTCCAGGGGCTATGTTGCAAACCAAGGGCATATGTGTGAGAACAGGGAAACTTCCAGGGACCTAAGTGAAAGTAGAAACTTCAATAGTGTTGCTGATTTGCTGATTCTTGTAAAATCCATAGAAAATCATAGAAAAATCATCAAAATGCAAACTCAATTTTGTTGGATTCCTTGTGAAAGACACTACAACTTTTGTAAAGCATGACTATAGTTTTTCCTGATAGTTGTTGCATGAAAAATAGAAGATTGATAAACCTAGATCTATTGTATCTCAAAATCTACAAGTTCTCTGTAGCTAAATTTTGGATATGTTGTGTATTATGCCATGCCTAGATTCTGTACCAAAAATTGCACATAGTTATGTTGTAAATCTTTTTATATGAATTGTTTTGTATTTGTGCAGAATCTGTCTAAATGATTTTTGTAGCAAAAAATAATTAGATTTTTGTGCCCAACTTCTGCATGTTATCTTTGTATGCCAAAATGCACCTCTGGTGAATTAATCATAATTTTAGTTTTGCATAAATATTTATTCTTGAATTATGCCTAATTTTCTTTGTAAATGCATAACCCAAGATATATGGCAGTTCTAGGTGTATATGTTGCATGCCTAGCTTAGTTTTGGACCAGAAATCATGTTTGATAAAGTTGGAATCATTTTGGTGTATAATTATTTTTATATGCATTTATCTTGCTTTAGTAGCTAGCCTTTGTTATTTTCGGTATATTTAATTTCATAGCTCTCCTAAGTGTGCATGTGTGTGCAGTGGCTTTGTTTAGGTTTGTAGTACTTCATAAGACACCCCACTGAATTTTATTAATTTATTTTGTGAATAAAAGCAATGGTAGCCTTTTTAAGCTTAATATTAAAGTTAATTGGAAAATCACCAACTCCATATCTAATGACCATAGGTGTGTGATGTTAAACTTGCTAAGAAGCTAAGTATCACCCCCTTGCTGTTTGTGAAGTTTAAATTAATTTATTTACATAAATATGTACACAGTCACTTTTGAAAAGATTAATTAATAAAGAACCGCATATTGTTTCTTTTGGAAGAGTATGCTAAATGTGTGCTTATCTAGGTGAATGTGGTCAACCATGCACCCCATGGTTGTTGTTTGTTGTGTGGTATCAATTAAATTAAAAACCGCCAATTAAATCTTGCATTGCATCCTCGTGTAGATCTTCCCGACGGTAGATATACGCTCGTGCCGGAAGGAGGAGACGAAGGTGCTAGCGAAGAGCTGCAGTACGTGGACGTAGCTCAAGACCTGGACCAAGGTCTAGAAGGGCCCAAGGCCAACCTTGCCAGCAAAGGCAAGCCCCGGATCATTAACCCCGTCTTTTAAAATTATGCAATTACCTTTGTTATGATTGTGCATTTACGTTTCAGGAGTTGAATTGAAACCCTAGATGCATGATCCCTAGGTACCTATGCTCTATCACTAGTATGCTAGGTCGATAGCTGCTATGCTATAGGACTGGTACAAGTCGAGTGATGTTCGTCACTCGCGAGAATATGCTCTTATGTTGGATTCATAAGATCTTTATAAATGGATTGCTCATGTGGTAAGATCATGGGATTTGGGCTCTGGTCCAGTGGCTTTCGTGGGCTAAGCTTTTGAACGTACTAAGCACTTGTCGGGAATGGGACCGGTAAGCCTAGTACCTTAATGAGACGGTGCGGGAACTTACCCTTACTACTCTTGAGAAATCACCTACCCGGCTAGCTACCGGGGAAGGGGGTACTTGTGTGATGTTGGGTGCCTCGCGGGGTATGCCAACTAGCCTTGTACCCAGGACTGTGAGCTTTGATCCCAACCCGAGGATTTTTGGGAACCGCCTGGATGGTTGTCCTCGCGGGGGCACCCTACCGTGTGTTTAGGTTTACCTTGCAAGGTTTAAATCAATCGGTTGTCGGCCTCTCACCGTTATCTGAGACTGCTTAATCAACTGGCCATGATATCCCTTAATGATGGAATTTGATGAAGTTTACTGCTTGAATTAATTGTTTGTACAATTCTTGATTGAATTAGTTGGCACACTTAGAAATGGTAATTAACTAGAATTTGTGCTAAAATATTGAAAGTAAGGACATACTCTTTGTTGCTTTTCAGCAAAAGAACTCCACCGGCCAAAAAGCCTCTCATGTCTAGAGTTTGGTGATGTAGTTATCACCCGACGGTTAAGTCTTGCTGAGTATTAGTATACTCAGCCTTGCTTTAAAAATGTTGTTGCAGGTGTTGTTTGACCTGGTGAGATTCCACCCGGCTGGGAGCTGGAATGGGTGGATGACGACGAGTCATGACATCACGGACGGCCTCCTGTGATGTTTACCGTTGCGCTAGTTTATTGTATTTCCGCTGTTTTCAAACTCTGAACTTTTACTTCATGTCGTGAACAATGGTTTGTAATAATTAAACCCTTCGGGCAGAGTTGAATTTCATTAGTGTTTGTTCTCTGGACTCGCCTTCGCGTGAGTTTTAATGCATATATGTCGATCCTTGTTGCTATATAAAGTGATTTCACCGGGCGTTAACCCGGCAACTAACGACAGGATGATACTTTATTATTGCTTAATGACCAAAGTGGTTTGGTTTAGGTGATAGTACAGTATTTTCCTGGGCGGGTTGTCACAGTTGGCGCCATGTATAAGACTGCAGTAGAGGTGAAGGATGCAGTGAAGAGGTGGGCCACCCTTACTCTGCAGAGAGAGAGTTCAGGGTAGTGAAGAGTTCTCCACACATATATGATGTACAATGTGTGAAGCCCAACTGTCCTTTCGAGTGTATGCTTCCAAGGGCAAGTGGAAAAAATACTGGGAGGTCAGGTCTGTTGTGGATCACACTTGTGTACTTGACCACCTAGATGCAAGCCATCGTAATTTGTCTGCCGATTTTGTAGCCAGCCAGATGTTTGCTAAGATTGTGGAAAATCCTGCTTATGAGCCCAAGTCTATTATCTTGGCAATTGAGGAGAAATTTAGGTACCTGATAAGTTATGGTATGGCATACATGGCGAAGAAGAAGGTATTGGAGTTGAGGTGGGGTACTTACGAAGCATCCTACGACAATCTGCCTCGATTGCTGAACACAATTGCAACGCTCAATCCTGGTAGTTATTATGATATCAAGACTTATAATCTTGTATCAAGGCCAGAGAAGCAAGTTTTGCAGCGGGTATTCTTAGCATTGGGTCCAACTATTGTTGCATTCAAACAGTGTCGACTAGTGATTTGCATAGATGGCACATTCCTAACAGGAAATTACAAGGGCACAATCCTTACAGCTATGGCAGCAGATGGCAACAATCAGTTGTTGCCACTGGCAATTGCTTTTGCAGAGGGAGAGAATGGTGACAGTTGGTATTGGTTTCTGGAGAGATTGAAGCAGATGGTGGTGGGAAATGTGTCAGACGTGTGTGTGATACACGATAGACACAAAGGTATTTTGCAGGCCATTAATGACATCAAAGAAGGAAATGAAGAACGTAACAGAGCAGCACAATGGCCAGATGTGCATAGCAGGTGGTGCATGAGGCATATGGGAGCAAACTTTCATAGCCAGTTCAAGAACAAAGAACTTACACAATTGTTCAAGCGCTTATGTTCGACCAATCAGGAGAAAAAGTTCTACGAGCTATGGCAAAAATTAGATGATATGACGAAGAAAGCATCAGAAGAGATAGCTAAGAAGCCAATAAGTACTGAACCCGGGGAAGAGCCAGTTTCTCTGGAGGACGTGGGGCTAGATGCTCCAAATGTCAGAAGGAGAAGGGGACGTGCTGTGAAGACCTTTAGCCAGTGGATTCAGAATGAGCCTAAGGAGAAATGGTGTCTCCTGTTTGATAAGGGAGGTGTGAGGCATGGGATAATGACAACAAATTTTGCTGAGGTCTACAACGCGGTTTTACGTGGTGCCAGAGCTCTCCCTCTTGTTGGTATCATTGAGTTCTTCTTGTACCGCACAATGAAGTACTTTCTTGAGCGTGCTACTGCAGCACATGCATCTATGCAGGACTGTCAAAAGGTGTATTCAACATGGATGACTGAGTACTTGACCACAAAACAGAAGGCTGCTCTTGCTCACAGAGCTTACCCACAACCTCTACGTCGTGATCCTGGCGAGGAAGTTCAGTGGAAATATCAGATAAATTGCCAGTCCAAATCACAAAAAGCGAATGGTGAAATAACAATACAACAAACAGTTATTGGGAATCAGACATGCTCATGCTCTTGCCAGAAGCCACTGCTGCTACACTACCCCTACTCACATGTGATCGCTGCATGCCTTGCAACAAAGAATAACCATTGGGGTCGCTACGTGCCTAAATACTTTTTCAAGCAAACCATTCTAGACACTTGGAACCACACTATTGAGGGCTACATGCATCTTGGAACTTTCACTCAAGACCCCAAAGACAATGCGTTGTACATACCAAATCTAGATCTAACCATGTGCCAAGGTGTCGGTCGACGCAAGAAGAAGAGGATTAGGAACAACATGGACGAGGCTGAAGCTGGACCTCCGGTGCAGATATGCTCTAAGTGCAATAATCCAAGACACTCCTACAAGAAATGCACCGAAGCATCTTACTTTTCCACTGCTACTTCTCCAGCACCTTCAGCTAGTGCACGTGGACGTCGTTCCCGTCGCTACACCGAAGGAATGCAGTGATCGTACTTGTTTGTGCTACCATGTTGTAATATTTGAAATACTTATGCATGTTATCGTCTTGTAATATTTGAACCATTTAATTTGGCAAGGTCTTGTAATATTTGAACTTATGCATGTTATCGTGTTGTAATAATTGAACTACCTTTTCATTTGCTTGTTATTTGGACTAGATTAGAAATGTTGTAATCGTTTATCTAAATTCCCTAAGGCACGTTAGGACTAGCAGCGGCACAAAGTTAGGGTATTTGTGTCGTACGTGCCATTGTAATCGTTTCTGTGATTTGTCGTTAAGTATCAATGGTTCGTCGTTAAGTATCAATGCTTCAAAAAAATGGAATGAAACTTACCAGAAAAAAAACCTGCCGCCGTAGGGCACATCGGTAAGTCCATACATACCGCCGTGGCCTACAGCGATTGCTGGAGGCCACGCTGCCGCCTGGCGGTAGGCTCCTACCGCCGTGCCGCACGGCGGTTAGTCCTACCGCCGTGGGGCACGGCGGTATGTGCCCTTGCCAGTGGGCCACGGCCCCTGCCGCCGTGCCACACGGCGGTAGGACCCCTACCGCCGTGAGGTACGGCGGCAGATGTATATTTCTGCTAAATTTCTGGCGGATCATTTATTTTTGGAAAATAGAGAAAAAATATATATAAAAAAATTCAGAAACAACCTACTCCGCCGCGGTGCTTTTGCGGGGTCGGTCTAATTGATTCTGCTGATGGGCCTGCCGAAGTTCAGCCCACAATTTTACAGGGCCTCGGGCCGGACGCGCTCGATCTCCGCGAGATAGGCCTCCGGACTGCGCGCTAAGACCATTCGTGGTACTTTATTTTCTCCTTCAAAACATAATATTCCGTCCTAGTCAGCAAAATTCTTTCCTTTATATTTACTTCTCTCGCATCTATCATTCTTCATATCTTTCCTTCATCCCAACAACCCACACATGGGACCCACTTGTCATTCTCTCTCTCTCTCTCTCCTTTTTTCCTTCCACCGGTCCCCTCTCTCTCCCCACCGAGCCTCTCCTTCCCGTCGCTGTGCTCGCCGGCGCCGGACCGGCCGCTTCCCCACTCCTCCGCGACGGCCTCGAGGTGGTGGCCACGGAGGTGCTGCCGCGGTGCTCCTCCCGGCGCCCGGCACCCCTGCTCCACGCGCCTGGCCGGATCCGAGACGCGGACGCGGACGGGTTTGGAGTGACGGCATCCTCGACCTCGGGCTCTGTCCCTGGATCCGGTGAGGTGGCCGACCAGGTGGTCCTGCAGCTCTGGCGAGGCGCGGCCCTCCATGGCTGGCGCGGCGGACGTGGAGGCTGGGCGGCGAATCGACGACTCCGCCCTCCCCTACTTTCCTCTGTCGTCTCCTGCTTTCCCCGTCGGATTCGGCCTCCTGCGCCTCTTCTCGCCGGCAGCCAAGGATGTGGCGGCGCAAGGGGATCCGCAGGGTCACAGCGGGCCTCGTGCTCGTGGAGTCCCCGTCGTGCTCCGTTGATGGCCCACCCTCCTCCGCGGAATCGAGCCCGTGCCGGAAGCAGAGCAGGAGGAGGGCGTAGAAGTGGAGGCCGCAGAGCTTAGCGGCGCCGGCGAGAGCCCCTCCTCCTGGTTGTCGTCGGCCTCGCGTGGAAGCGGAGCAGGGCGGGAGCCGAGGCGGAGCAGCGACGCGGGGAGCAGTGGAGGGCGGGAGCCGAGGCGGACACCCTCCCTCCGCTCACCAGCCAAATCCAGAGGCAGGAGTTCCCCGTCCTCCTCGAGCGGCCGCCATAGAGCAGGGGCAACTCGCTCCGGTGGAGCAGGGGTGGTCGGCAGAGCCCATGCTGGATCCAGGGCGGGAGCGGAGCTCCACCATGGTCGGGGATCTCCTCCGCGACGGTGCGGGCTCTCGATGAGCGTCGGCGCCGGCACCCGCGGCCACTCTCCTCCCCCTTCCTCCTCTTCGTCGTCTCCGGTCCGCCCCTCCTGCTGCTCCGCCTCTCCCTCCGAGGGTTGGCGGGAGCCGGTAGGAAGCGCGGGCCCGTGCCACGGTGGCGGCTAGCGGGAGCCCGGGATTTCCCAGGATTCCTCTGGGAATCGAGGAACTGGGGGGGTGACGGGAAAATGGCGTCGCTTTTCCCGTCACAGCTGCGGCGCAAAAAAGGGGATCCATCTCCTCCAGGAGAGGATCCCGGACACCGGTGCGGGTGGTCTAAGGAGAGAGTTGAATTTTTTTATATATTTTTTTCTTGATTTGTAAAATTATATGATCGTTTTGGAATTTATCAAAACTATACGAGAAACACTGTGGCCCACAGCGGTTAGAACCAACCGCCGTGGCCTACGGCGGCTAGAGAGGCCAACCGTCTTGAGCCACGACGGTAGGTCTACCGCTAACGGTCGGGTGGCCGCGTGACCTGGCTGTGGGCCCGCGAGAACCTACCATCGTGGGCCACGACGGTTGGATTTGTGACCGCCCTGGCCCACGACGGTAGGTCTCAACCGCCGTGGAGGACGGCGGCTGCCCTGCCTATATAAAAGGCGATGGCGGCCGCCGTCCACCCAACCCTACCGCCCGCCTCCGCCCCTCCTCCTTCGGTTTAGTTTTTTTCCATTTTATTAATTAGTTTAATTAGTTTATTTAGTTTAGAATTAGTTTAATTAGTTCAGATAATTTAGAAATTAGTTTTTTAGTTTTGAAAATTTAGAAATTAGTTTATTTAGGTTAGAAATTTGGAAATAAGTTTATTTAGTTTAGAAAATTAGTTTATGTAGTTTAAAAAATTTAGAAATTAGTATTTTACTTTAGGAAATTTAGAAAATTAGTTTCTGTAGTTTAGAAATTAGTATTTTAGTTTAGAAAATTTAGAAATTAGTTTATTTAGTTTAGAAAGTTTAGAATATTAGTTTATTTGGTTTAGAAAGTTTAGAAAATAGTTTAAATTAGTTTATTTGGTTTAGAAAATTTAGATATTAGTTTCAATTTGTTTATCTAGTTTACAAAATTAACAAAATTATTTTATCTAGTTTAGAAAGTTTAGAAAATTACTTTATCTAGTATAGAAAATTTAGAAAATTAGTTTATCTGGTTTAGAAAATTAGTTTACATTAGTTTATTTGGTTTAGAAATTTAGACACTAGTTTAAATTAGTTTATCTGTTTTGAAAAATTTAGAAAATTATTTTATCTGGTATAAAAATTGTAGAAAATTATTATATCTGGTTTAGAAATTTTATAAAAGTACTTTATCTGGTTTAGAAAATTACTTTATCTAGTTTAAAAAATTTTGAAAACTAGTTTATCTGGTTTAGTAAATTTAGGAAATTATTTTATCTGGTTCACAAAATATAAAAATTACTTTATCTAATTAGAAAATTTAGAATTAATTTATCTAGTTTAGAAAATTACTTTATCTTGTTTACAAAATTAGTTTACATTAGTTTATTTAGTTTAGAAGATTTAGACATTATTTTAAATTAGCATATCTGGTTTAGAAAATTATTTTATCTGGTTTAGAAAATTACTTTATCTGATTTAAAAATTGTAGAAAATTACTTTATCTAATTTAGAAATTTTAGAAAAGTACTTTATCTGGTTTAAAAAGTTTAGAAAATTGAGAAATATTTTTTTGTTATTTTACTTTAATTTTTTGTATGCAGCTGCAGCTATGGATCAGGATCAGGATCAAGATCAGGATCAGGATCGGGCTCAGGCGGCTGCAGCGTACGTGCGGCCAGAGCTGTTGGACGCTAGAGTCGACATCAAGCACTGCTCGTACCTGTCCGTCGTTCTCGCAGAGGATCTTGGACATGTACGTGCTTGCACTACGCGCACGTTGATGGCGACACATGACCTTTGGGTTCCCAAGAACGTGAAATGATGCTATGTTAATGTACTTATATTTTTTTATACTTATGTTTTGTACTAATAAAGTAACCTTATTTGTTTCAGGCTACACGCTCCAGGACTACTGCCTCTAGCGCGGTTAGTCGAGAGGGACAAGCTGTGGGACGCGATTCCTCAAAAGGATCGCATCACACGATTCCGGTTCGACTTCTCTCTGCTCTGCGCACTTCTGGACCACTAGAGGCCCGAGACACACACATTTCACTTCACCGTCGGCGAGCTGGCACCGACTCTTCAGGACACGTCCCTCTTGATGGGTCTTCCTTGTGAGAGCGAGGCGATGGGAGCTGTGGACATCTCGGCCACTTGGCGTGAGGACTTCCTCGCTCGGTTCGCGAACGTTCCTCGGAACAATGGCACCCCCGCGCCGTGCCAGCCGTTCGCGAACTCTCACGGACCCACCTTGGTCTGATTGCAGCAGTTCAGCATACATACCTTGACCTCATAATTTTCTTTGTTTTTATTGTTGTGGAGACAATGTAACGAACGTTCGATTTTGTTTGTGTAGGCTGATTACCTAGCAGATGACGCGCAGCCCGAGACAGTCAATAGGTTCCTAAAGGTGTACCTGTTGTGGCTGTTTGGGTTCGTGATATTCTGCAGTTCTCAGGGAGACGCGGTGTCGAAGTTCTTGATCCCCTACGCTCGGAGGATCGCCGACGCGCCGTTGGACGCGGTCCCCCAGATCAGTTGGGGCTCCGCTGTTCTAGCCGGCACGTACAGGGGCTCTGCACGAGGGTGTCGAAGGGTCGTTCAGAGAAGGCGATCCTTATCGATTGTCCTCTACTTCTACAGCTCTGGTGCCACGAGAGCTTTACGATTGGTCGCCCAGTCGTCTCCCTCGAGCCGTACGACGACCTGCCAAAGGGCCACAACCCCGCCAACCGTTTCACCATGGGCTCGCTGTGGTTCTTGCGGATGGTAATTACTTACCTTTCACTTTTAATTTGCCTCTGCGTTTTGTTTGCTTGATTCGCATTTAGAGTTCACATTTCCTTTGTGTGCAGACCTCGTACGCTCACGAACAGACGAAGAGGGCGTACAAGGACTTCGTCGCAGTTCGACTCTCTCACGGACGACGACGTTAGGTGGACGCCGTACACAGAGCAGGCTATCGTGGCCCATGTACCACAGGGCCTCTCGTCTTTGTGCTTCCGAGACCAGCACTACCGGAAGACGAACACGCCTTTGGTGTACGACATCTACGTGGAGGAGTACGCCGTCCACAGGGTGATGAGGCAGTTCCGCCTCTACCAGGAGTCGTCTCTGCCTGTTGCACACACTGTTACTCCCGACGTCCATTGGTAAGTTGTTGTCAATTTCTAAATTTAATTCCGTGTACGAAGATTGAGCTGCTGACAGATCTGTTTAATTTGTGATAGGTGGTCTCGGAGGGGTGTTGCAGCGACGACTTCTTAGGCAGACAGGTGTAATATCACGGATATTTGATTAACTTAAGTACTCCATTAGTTTGGATAATCAAGATTAATTAGTCTCTAAGCATGTTTAACATGATTGTGTTCACTTCTGCACCTAAACCCTTGGTCAAAATCACAAATCATGGTCAAACCCCTAGAGCTCCAAAAGGCTGATTTGGTTTTCTTGCGCGTTCTCCAAATTTCACTAAAGAAGTTCAAAATCGGTCAATATAAAAGTTTTTCATTATCTCCGGGAACACATTTTTCATAATTGGCGGACATTCAAAATTTGAGTGGAAGTTCGCTTAAATTTGAGTTGAAGTCGCTGTCAACAGTGAACCGGGGCCGAGAAAAACAGCAAGTTCATCGAGTTTTCCCGTCAATCCATACTTTAAAACATAGGTCGCCCTTTTTGAAAGCTGTAGAGTTATAGTCCATCTACAGCTTCGATTTTTGGAGAAATTCAACTTACATTCGAAAATCTTGAGTTCTCTATTTTTGAAGACGGGCAAATTGAATTGGGCAGGGGCGCAGCCGCTGGCGTCGACACGCTCAGCGCGCCGACTACGCGTGCGCGCGCGCACCCCCGCCGCGCCTGCACGCCTACGTGGCATCCCCGCAGCCGTCCGGTGTACGGACTCATTGAGTCCGTCGCTGTGGACCCAAGGGCGAGCCGTGGTGGCTCCGCCAGCGGCTGCGCCGTACGCCGGGTCCAAGCAGGCAGCCGCACCGGGTCGTGCCACGCGCCGGCCGTGCTGCCCGCCAGCCGCGCCGCTTCCCTAGCGTGTAGTCCCACCGCCGCTCGTCTGTGTATATGAGCAGAGAGAGAAGAGGTCGCCGCGTCATCCTCGCCTCGCTCGCCCGTCCGCTCCTTTCCCCTGCGCGCGTTGTGCTCCGGTCGAGCAGAAACAAGGCCGCCGCCGCACTCCATTACTGCCACCGCCGAACTGCCCCCTCCGCTTGCGTGTGCCGCCACCTGACCCTTCCTGCTCCTTCCTCAAAACCTCCTGCACCCGTCCCCGTCGCCGTTGCCCCGCTTTGGAGCCGCGGACGCCGGCGCTCCGAGCTCCGGCGGGCGCCTTACCTGTGCGCCACCGTAGAAGCTCATCGGCGGCTCCGCCGGCTGGGCCAGCCCCACCTGAAGCAGAAGGTGAGTGCCCTAAGGCCTCCCAGCTGCTCACCCGAGCCGCTCCGCCCCTCCTCCGGCCGCCGGAGATCTCCCCTGCGCCGGCGAGGGCATCTGTATAAAGATTGATTTAGTCTTAGGGTCTGTTCTGCGAAGTAAGGGCCTCTTCGTAATTTTAGAAACTTAAATCAAGGGTCTGGCTGTAAATGATGTTTAGGGT
Source organism: Cenchrus fungigraminus (assembly GCA_036936925.1). Classification (NCBI taxonomy): domain Eukaryota; kingdom Viridiplantae; phylum Streptophyta; class Magnoliopsida; order Poales; family Poaceae; genus Cenchrus; species Cenchrus fungigraminus. The sequence goes on along the minus strand of CM072773.1, from coordinate 114,033,062 downwards.
TTTGGCTGAAACTTTGTAAATGCGTTAAAAATCATACAAAATTCAAAAAAATGTAAATCCAACTGTTTTGGATTCTTTGTGAGGAGATCTACACTTTCTAGAAAGGGTGTATAGGGTTTTCTGGTTAGTTTTGAAATGTAAATTCAAACTCAATTTGAGGTACTTTTATTGTAGTTCAAAATGTACTCATGCAATGAAGATGAAATTTGGATATGCTGTTCTGTGAGCCATGTTTAGATCTGTGACCAAGTTTGACACATGTTTGATGTGTAGATTTATAGTTATGATTTTTGTAAGCTTTATGTTAGATTAAGTTTGATGCTTTTTATAGTGCCCTCAAGAAATAACTTCTTTAAGCACCAATGCACCCTAGGTCTTTATCATGATGTTTAGCATCTCTGGAAAAATAATTATGATTTTAGGAGCTTGTTTGAATGATGTTTTGGATTTACTCTTGTGAAGGATGTTAAATGAATAACTTGAAAAATATGATAGATCCACTTGTGTGTGTTGGTCACGAGCTTATTGTTGTCATGAATGACCTATAGGAAAAAGTTGAGGTCAAAAAGATTAGTAAATCTTTTTGTAGAATTTAATGAAGTTAAGCTAGGTTGAAATTTGTCTTTTTCATATAAATTAATTTATATATGATATGGATCTGAAATTTGGTATTTAAGCTTATCCTAGTCATATGCTTATGTGTGAAAATTTTCGTACCAGTTGGAGTTATATTTTAATTAATATGAATTATGGATGAATGGCTAGCTAAGAATTGAATAAATGGATTTATAAATATTCTTTAAGTTTAAATAGGCATTTCATGATTAAGTTCCTGTTTGAATTCATTTAAATACACCCCATGCTGTTTGGTGAAGTTTGTTAAATTAATTTGCTTAAATATGCACACAATCACCATCAAAGTAATAATTAGTCCATCATCACTCACCCCCTACTATTGATGAAGTTTAGTAAGTTAAGTTGTTTAAATGTGCACACAATCACTATCAAAATAGTAGTTAGTTCACCCTCATCACACCCCCAATACTTTTTGTGAGTTTTCCTAGTTGTTTAGATGAATGTGGCCAACAAGAGTTGGGTTTGGTGGTAATTCTCCCACTTTCACCATAATCTAATGCATGTGCATATGAACGTGAAGATTTACCCGATGGGACTTACACGCTCACTCAAGAGGAGGAGGGATCAGCTAGTGGGGAGTTTTTTTTTGAAAAATTAGCAGGAGCACTGCTATGTCATTTAAGAAGAAGGGGAATGCTAGTTTGTGCACCAAGACCTGGATCAAAGTCCAGAAGAGCCCAAGGCTAGCCCTGAGATAGAAGAAGGCAAGCACCGGGTTTACCTATAACCTTTTTGGATAAAATCTCACATCTTTTACCTTTTCAGTATTTATGTTTTACTTTGTGCATTTAAGTTTCAGGAGTTGAATTGAAATCTAGATGCATGATCCTTAGGTTTCTATGCTCTTATACTAGTATGTTAGGACGCTAGTGCCATGCTTTAAGGACACGATACAAGTCGAGCAATAACTCATTGCTCGCGAGATATAGAATGCTTATGTTGGAATCATAAGTTGGTTAAATTGACTCGCTCATGTGGTAAGAGCAATGGGTTCGGTCTCGACCGAGTAGCATGGTGCTGGTTTAAGCTATTGAACGTACCAAGTGCTTGTCGGGAATGGGACCAGTAAGCCTAGTACCTAATGAACCAGTGCGGGGACTTTATCGCTACTAATCTTGAGATACGTCTCCCGGTTTGATTCCGGTAGTGCAAGTGTGAGTCTGGACGTGCCGTGTGAGTGTGTTCCAGTAATCTTGTACTTAGGACTGTGGTGCCTGTCCCTAATCTGGGGAATGACGGGAACCGCCTGGTCAGGGTAGACCCCGCATTTGTTTTTCTTTGGATTCTCGGGGTCTATCTTCTTCCGTGTATCTTGGGTTTACCTTGCAAGGATGTAAATCGATCGATCGTCGGTCACTCACCGTTATCTGAGTCAGCTTGACCACTGGCTACCCCATGTTTATTTATGAAATATTTTGGATTAATATTGTTGACTGATTAATCTTGGTTGCACAACATGCTTGTTTAGTTAGGTGCTCACCTAGAATGGTCAACATACTAGAACTTGAGCCAAAATTCAAAATTAAGGATTGACTCTTAGTTGCTTTTGGCAAAACAAAACCACCAACCAAAAAGCTTTGCATGTCTAGTTGTATCTTTTCTTTTGTTGGGTCAGTCTTGCTGAGTATTAGCATACTCAGCCTTGCTTAATTTGTGGTTTTTAGGTAACCCCATCTGGCTTGGCTCTATTCCAGATGGATGAGAGGTTGAATAGGAGAATGACGATGAGGAGTGATATGCTTGGATGGCCTCCAATGTGTATCACGCGCTTAGTTCTATTTCTGCTGTTTAATTCTCTGAAACACTTTACTTTATGTATGAAAAACCTGGTTTGTAATATTATGCACTTGTGGACTTTTATGTAATGTTGAACTTGTACTCTGGTCCCGCCTTCGTGTGGGCTTTGCGCTTATCACGATCCTGTTGTAAAGTGATTTACCGGGCATGACCCGATAGAGACGACACAATACATCCTTGTTATCGCTTATTAGCCAAGTGGACCGGCTTAGGTGATAATACGGATTTATTTTTGGCGGTTCTGTCACAACAGGATCCAGCCATACGTAGACGCTTGGGCTGCCGCTGCCGCGCTGGAGAACGTCATCACCGAGGACCAGCCCCACGACGACAGGATGTGGGAAGCGTACATCCAGTGGTATACCCCGAGGACTCGGACGCACGTGATACGTTCCACCATAGCCATCAGCGTCGGTTCCGGACGTGGCGAGGATCCTTCCTTTTGTCACGTACCCGGTGCGACGAGATCAGAACTACAACTCGGTGGTGAGTTTGTGGATGCAATGAAAATTTTTTATGCTACTAAACGTTATAACATTTACTAATAATTTCGTTTGCAGTACGACGTGATTGTGGACATTTCGCGTATTTTAAGGGAGGCGAAGACGAGGCTGCACGTCATGGGATACCAGGAGATCGAGCAGACGTGGGAGAGGATGCACGGCATCACCACGAGGTTCCTTGCCGTGGTCAACTACGGTGGTAATGTGGCTCTACCACTTTTTCCACGTTACTCCCAGTCGTCCTCTAGCTCCGCCTCGACTGGTCGTTCGTACCAGACATTGTCGTCCTCGTCACGATCTCGACTCAGTCGTTTGTGCGCGCACCCTCCGGTGCATCCCTGGAGGAAGCATCCTCCAGTGGGACCAGGTCCTTCCGTATTCCCTAAACCTGCACATACTGCGCCAGCAGCAGCACCAGCACAAGGACCAGCACCAGTAGCAGCAGCACCAGCAGCAGGAGATGTTCCTTCCTCGTCCACTGGCGCTGCTCTTCAGTCAGGTAATGACCACAATTCTATCTCTAACCACATACAAATACAAGATTCTTTTAAATAAGATACGTGATTTAATAATACTATTTGTTCTAGCTTACGGCGGCGGCGACACTCCTGACTCGACCCTAGATGGAGAGGGGCAGCCGGTAGGTTTCGACGACTTCAGCTTCGACTACTTCGACTACTTGCGTGGCACCGGGACGCAGGAGGAGCTTGGAGGTCGCAGCTACCAGGCGCACCATCCACGGGGACATAGGAGGGCGGAGAGACGCAACCGTCTCCAGGAGGGTTGCCAGAGGTCGCGACTGGAGGTTCAGGGTCATCCCACCCGGTTGCAGGGTCGATGGCGGCGGCGGCGATGACGACACCGCCTGCCGCCGATGCTAAGCGTCGTCAGATCCACCCACGTGACCAGTTGACGTACCCTTGTGACCAGATGTGGGCCGGCAACCGCCATGAAGGCATCTAACCGCCGTGGCCCACGGCGGTTTCACTGCAACCGCCGTGGCCTACGGCGGTTAGTCTCAGCCGCCGTACGCCACGGCGGTTGCACTTAAACCGCCGTGAGCCACAGCGGTTGTCGTATAGTTTTGATAAATTCCAAAACAATCGTATAATTTTAGAAAATCAGAAAAAAAATAAAAAAATTGAGAGAGTGAGTGAGTGGGCTGACGACCCATGCGGCTGGGCCTCAGCTTAGAACTTCTAAATGGTTAGGCAGCACCGCAACATCGGTATGAAGGTCAATGAAGGAATCTCCAGATCTGTTTGTGCTCAGTTCTTCGGAGGTGCTCATAGGGTAGGGTTTGCATACATGTATTCATGTGGGTGAGTGTGCGTGCGTGTTTTGAGCATCTGCGTTGTACTGTGTAATTCTAAAAAAATATTTTTTTTGAAAATGTGACACTTTTGCCATATACACTACTTATTTTCAGATAAAATTAGAATATGTCATGCAGTTATCTTGACAGATAGTGGCTATAGTCAGCAAGAATATAGGTGCACCGATAACTCATGGAATGAGGGGCAATGAGCCATTGTTGTTCGTAGGATATCTATGCCGCTTCAAAACCAAATACTACCTCCGTTCGTTCTTAAATATACGACGTTTACGACAAGTAAAATAGTTCAAAAATGAACTAAATAGCTTGTCCTAAAGGTTATATATTTAAGAACGGAGGGAGTACATCGATGTTCACATACGAGTGAGAGGCAGAGAATCAAGATTTCAAAACGCAAATGCTGTGTAGTGTGTGGAAGTCATAGAGGCTCTAATTTTTCCACGGCTGCCAGGTGGGCCACCGCGCGGGCAGTGGCTTTGTATTCCAAATTGTTTAGTAGGGTGTATCTGACATGGCCGTACGGGTAGATGTATGATGCAGAAGCACAGTACCATTGGGCCGTGCGAAAAGCCGAGGGCGCTGTAGACTTTTTTGGCCTCGGTCCCCACACCACGTAACCTGGCCCGTTGCGTTTTGTGTTCCTGGACAACGCTGGTCTCGGTACAGGGACAAGCTGTTGCACATGGCCCGATGCCCCAAATTTTTTTTAAATGCTTTAGTTTGCTCGGAGTGTGCACACATATGTAAATCGTGAGAGCACAACGACTGATCATGCATTGAACATTACGTGTTCATGTAATGATCTCAAGTCATGTGCATTTGATTTACAGGTTCATGAAAAAGGAAAATTTGAGTTTACAAAAGAAAAAATGATTATATCAAATCAAGTGCGAAGCAGATTCTATGCTTGGCGAATATTGAGAGAGAACTAAAAATAGAAAATGAGAAAATGATCTAACTATTAATTAATTCACTGCTAATTACATTTAACATTTTTTCCACTGCACATGAACACGTGATGAACATATGATCAGTAAAAACTAGCAATGAACAACATATGATCTATAAAAAGTAGCAAAAAGAAGATAATCGTGTACAGAACCACAAACTCTAAGCTCACTCTGCTACAAAATCAAAAAATCCAAAAAAAAAATAAAACGAACACGCAGAAATGGAGAGGATAAACATGGCACAAAGGGGGAAAAAAGAAAAGGAACCACTAGAAATGTATTCTAAATGATGGCATTAACACATTTCATTATCTGATTTTCTTAGGCATACAAGGTGAGTACTACACATGCTAATATAACTTTTGAGCACAAAGATTGTTACCGTTGCACACAATTAGAACAGGTCATGCCCCATCCACAAATTCAGCCCAAATAAAAAACTAATGATAATTTAAAACAAAACAAAAATCGGTGAATCAATGCCCAGAAGAAAAAAACGAATCGGCGGAACAAACAACTCCAAATCAATTTCATCTTTTACCTACGAAGCAAAACAAATCGCGGATGACAAAACATTCGATTCAAACAAAGCAAGATCGGTGCTCAGAAAAATTTAAGTGGCAAAAAAATACAGAACTTCATCCAGATGTCGGTGACGAGCGCATCGCCGTCCACCCACAAGGCCACCACAGCTACTCCATCTCCGGTGTGCGACCACGAAGCGGTGCAGCAGGGGGAGCTTGGCCCAGCCGCCCGTGAGCTCGTCATCCAAGTGCGCCGTGAGCTGCGCGACCTCGATGCCGGGGATGCACTGGAGCTGGTGCGGCAGTGCGCGGTGCCCGGCGACTGCGGACTGCACGGCCCCATCACCGCTGCCCCCACCGACAGCATCGACGCCACGTCGCCACCCCCGCACTCGACGACCGAGGTCGCCTCGCCGCGCATCTTCGTCGTGTCCACACCCATGTCATGTCGCCGTCCGTCCACACGCCACACCGGCCGCGCCGGCCGTGTTTTTGAAGGTCGCCAGTGGATGCACGCCGCCGGACGAGGCAGGGGTGGCCATGCCTGCCGGGGGCTGTCCCCGCCGACTGCCCCGGACAGGAACACCCGTTGTACGTTGGCCCCGCGGCACCCAGAGCTAGTAGCTGCGAGTCGCCCAATGGCTGGCCAGAGCTCGTCGCCCCTTGCGTCCGATGCTACCCAAGATCCGGGCACCGCGGCGCCGCGAGCGCTCCCCTGATGCGCGCCCTCCTTGCGCCTACAGCCATCAAGAGACAACAACCGGACAGCACAAGCCGGAGCTCATGAACATCGTAGCTCACTGTTGCCGCGCCGCCGGTCCACCGCTCGGCAGCCGCCCCCGTGCCGGAGCTCGCCGGCCGCCGAGGCCATGGCTGGGATGATGAGGAGGCCGGGCCACCAGATCCGACGGGCCCGCACCGCTCCTGGGCAGATCCGACGGGCCCACTGTTGACGCAAAAATAGGACGTCACCCTTGCGCGCGACACACGTGACTCCCCGGTCTGTAGCGAGGCGTGCCAGCCAATCTGACCTGTTGATTGACAATGGAAAATATTAGGGATCGGCTAGAGAACCGAGGGCCTTGCAGCGACACGTGTACCAGCCAAATCGGCCAATACGGGAAAAGCGGGATCGGCCGGCTCGAAAGCGACCGAAGCGCGGGTGCGATCGGCTGGATCGGCCGATCGTGACGTCAGCACTCGAGTAGGTCGGAATCGGCTGTGATGTTGAAAAGCCGATAGGATCTAGATCGAGCGGATGATAATGATAATAGCTAAAATTACAAGAATTTGGTACGAAAACTTGTAGATCTAGCTAATATCGGTAAGGGGTGAATAAAGAACTAGACGAAACCTCAGCGATGCGCCCGGAGGTTAAAGCCTAGGGTTATTCGGTAAATTGGTACTCACAAGTTTGTCGGAGATCAGCTGATGCAGCCCGACGAACCCGAAGCACGGCGTTGTAGAAAAGAGAAAAAAACGCAATGGCGAAGTCGCCGAAAAGTAGATGCTGTAAAGCTAGATGCTGTAAAGTAGATGCAGTAAAAGTAAAGGGTTTGCCCGGAGGCGGTTTGTTTGATATTGGTGTGTACAGATTTTCCCGACCACGCAGGGTCGCTATTTATGTCCTGAGGACAAACCCGACTCCTAGCCGATTACGGCACTATTTACTTGCATCTAAAGACAAAAACTACTAAAAATAGAAAAGGACTCTCGTAGGAGTCAAAGACCTTCTAAAAACTGACTCTTGACCCGTTGTCAATCGTGGATTGACCCGCCTCCACTGTGCTTTCCATCTGGCATATTTCTTTGAATACCCCCTTCTTTATGCCCATCGGCCGATCCTCTGGTTTGCCATCGGCCGATCGCTCTGACCTGCTGGCCCACTGTCAGGGCTGAACTCTTCTGACCATCGGCGGATCTCGTTGATTGCTCTGTTCCTCCTTCGATCGGCCGATTGCACTCGGTTGTTTCTCCTTATGCTTTTTGACCCTGTTTTTCCAAAAAAATGGTGTCAACACATGCCCCCCAGTTTCGGAGTAAATAATCCTTTTGCTCCGAAATTTGCCTGATATCTTTTGAATAATAGTCAAATATCCCCGTGATCGACCTGATCAATCTCCATTGATATGTCTTGTCCTTTCCATCCGCCTTTTTAATGGGATTGTTCACCATGTGACTCTTTGGCATCTCTCGTTCCTCTTCCCTATAAGACTCATTCTTTTACCCGTAGGTTCTTTGTATTGACCTTGGGTTCTTCCTGATGTAGATGTTAACTCTTTTAGTCTTATGGGTATGAGAGGCATCTTCCCCTGGAAAATTTTGCGAGCGCCGATGTTCCTTACTGGCCATTGACAGACTCTAGCTCAAAATAGCATTCCTTCTGAGTACTGCTAGTGAGCTAGTAAACTATGTCTGTAATTTTGGGCAGAAGATTTCTGTGAACTATGCTCTGCAGTTTGTGGACGTGATTGAGGAGCTTCCCCTTGTTTAAGTGTGTACGAGTCATCCTTTATTTGGGGGTGATTTCTCTGAATTGGTCATCCTTTGGAAACTGAGTCATTCACGGGTTATCTGTTTCCCTTTTCACCAGATCTGGCATTTTCGGTTTCCGTCTTTTTCGGCTTCTTCATCCTTATCTCTTCTGGTGCTCCAGCTATAAATAGCCGTCCTCATACCTCTATGGAGACCACACCTTTCCTTTCATTCATGGCTCGAGATATAGGTCCAGGGAGCTTTAGGCTCTTGTTCTTCGGTTCCTTTCTTCTTCTCTGACTCAAGATGGCTAGAAGAATTTTTGTGAAATAGCCTAGAAAATGCTCCTCTCTCTAGTCTCCTTTTGTGAAGCCAGGAGGTCCAACAGCTAGAAGAATCCTTGTGATGCAACTTAGGTACATTAGCTGGTGGAGGAGGGTGGAGGTTGCCCCTGGGCGTTGCGGAAAGAAGAACAACCCTATGTCTTCTTTCCCAACAAATTTGACGAGGAGAGTTACCGCATCTGGTGATTCATCTTCGTCAAATCTATTCTTTTTTGTTTTTCTCTTTCTTCGTCCCCATCACTTGTCCAGTGATGACCAATGTAATCGATCTGTAATGAATTGTTTAAGTTTGTCCTCCCAATGTATTCTTTCAGATCTGCATTGTAATGTCACCATTGTAATTGAAGATGAGAGAAAAAAAAATATATTTTTTGTTCTAAGGGCGATTTGTACATCAGCCATAACTTGAAACCGAACATGCTTCGATGATTCGGCTTTTTGCTATTAAAGACGACTTTATTCACAATCGGCTGTAACTTGAGTCTCGAATCGCCCGCTTTTAGGCTCTGATTAGACTAAGCATCTACCCATATGCTTGGATAGTACTTCTTCAACTATTTCCCGTTCAATGCTCTGGCAAACTTTTCTCATTCCAATGTCTCTAGAATATATGTGTTTCCAGGTACGCATTGGCTGATCCGATATGGCCCTTCCCAATTAGGTGACCATTTCCCATATTTAGGATCCCTAGATCCGATTGGTAATATGAGTTTCCAAACCAGATCCCCTTCGGCAAATTCTTTAACTTTGACCTTCTTGTCATACCACCTGGCTATCCTTCTTTTGTTCTTTTCAATACTCTCCAAAGCTCTTTGCCGATTACCAGCAAGATCTTCTAATTCCTCCTTCATCATAGCTGAATAATCATCGGCCGATAATTGGTCTTGTAAAGAAGTTCTCCTGGAACCGCCTCTCAGTTCCCAAGGTAGTACAGCATCATGACCATACACCAGTTGATATGGTGATACCTTGGTCGCTCCGTGGCATGCCATCCTGTATGCCCATAGTGCTTCATTAAGGACCGTATGCCATCGCTTAGGACTTTCATCAATCTTGCGTTTGATCAATTTGATGATGCCCTTGTTTGCCGCCTCTGCCTGTACATTTGCTTGAGCATAATAGGGAGATGAGTTTAGCAGTTTGATCTCCAAAGAATTTGCATATTCTTCGAACTCCCATGAGGTAAATTGACTTCCTTGATCGGTTGTAATAGTTTGAGGTATACCAAACCGATAGACAATATGCTCATTGACAAAATCAATCATATTGCCTGTTGTTACAGTCTTGATTAGGATGGCTTCAACCCACTTTGTGAAATAATCCGTGGCCACCAGCACGAATTTATGACCTTTGCTTGATGGTGGATATATCTGTCCGATCAAATCAATTGTCCAACCTCTGAACGGCCATGGTTTGATTATCGGGTTCATTGCTGATGCCGGAACCCTTTGAATGCTTCCAAACTTCTGACACTCTTGGCATCCTTTGTAATACTTGAAGCAATCTTCCAATATCGTTGGCCAATAGTAATTATTGTTTCTGGTCATCCACTTCATCTTGAATGCTGATTGATGAGCTCCACAGACTCCCTCGTGAATCTCTCCCATTAAAATTTTAGCTTCTTCTTCTCCGAGACATTTGAGCAGAACTCCATCGATGGTACGATAATACAGCTCATCTTCCAGCAGAACATACTTAATGGCCTTGTACCTCAGTTGTTTGTCAACCTTCTTGGATGGATGTTTCAGATAATTTATTATTTCTTTCCTCCAATCTTTAGCTGATAATTCCATAGTCAGAATCGGCCGATATCCTGATGCCCCTTAGGCCAGCCGATTAGCTTCACTATTATGACACTTAGGGATATGTTCAAATTTTACTATCTTGAATTCTCGGAGTAGCTGAAGACATTCTTCATGATAAACCCTCAATATGTCATCTTTGCATTCATATTCCCCTGCCAACTGATTTATCACGAGTTGAGAATTTCCAAATATCTCAACAACTTCAGCATTGACTTCTCGTAGTAGCTTTATCCCTTTTAACACTGCCTGGTACTCAGCTTGATTATTTGTCGAAGTCTTCTCAATTGGGATGGAAAATTCATAATTTGCTCCTTGAGGTGAGATGAGGACGATTCCGATCCCAGCTCCTACTCCACATGATGATCCATCAAAGAACATAGTCCATGGAATAGGTTCTACAACTGCAACTTCAGGTCCACAATGCTGAGTTACCAGATCGGCCATTACTTACCCTTTGATTGCTTTGGCCGATTGATAGGTCAAATCAAATTCTGACAAAGCTAAGATCCATTTTCCGATCCTGCCTTTCAAGATTGGTAATGACAACATATATTTGACCACATCATCCTTGCACACCACAGTGCATTCGGCAGTTAATAGGTAGGGCCTCAACTTTGTGCATGAGAAGTATAAGCACAAGCATAGTCTCTCTACCGCCGAATATCTCGTTTCTGCGTCTAAGAGTCTTCTGCTCACAAAATATATCACTCGCTCTTTTCCGTCAAACTCTTGCACGAGGGCCGATCCAATAGCCTGCTCATTAGCTGATAAGTATAATTTGAACGGCTTTTTATCTTGAGGAGGCATTAAGACAGGAGGAGATATCAGATAATGCTTAACATTATCTAAAGTTTTTTGTTGTTCTTCTCCCCATACGAATTTCTGATCGGCCTTGAGCTTCAGTAGAGGTGTAAATGGCTGAATCCTTTCCGACAGGTTAGATATAAACCTTCTGATGAAATTGATCTTTCCAATTAATGACTGGAGCTCTTTCTTGTTTGATGGTGCTTTTATATTGTCAATTGCGCTGATTGACTTTTGACCCACTTCGATTCCTCTCTCGTGTATTAAGAAACCCAAGAATTGGCCAGCTGAAACACCAAAAGCACATTTATTGGGGTTCATTTTTAAACCATGCTTCCTTGTGCATTCCAGCGTCCTTCGTAGGTCTGCCAAGTGTTCCTCGTAGCTCTTTGACTTGACAACTACATCATCAATGTAGATTTCTACTATCTTGCCGATGAGTTCATGGAATATGTAATTCATGGCTCTTTGATAAGTGGCACCAGCATTCTTCAACCCAAAGGTCATGACAATCCACTCATACAATCCAACATGACCAGGGCACCTGAAAGCAGTTTTTCCAATGTCTTCTATGGCCATAAATATTTGATTGTATCCAGCATTACCATCCATGAAGCTGATGACTTTGTGCCCTGCAGCAGCGTTGACCAATGCATCGGCTACTGGCATCGGATATCCATCCATCGGCGTTGCTTTGTTTAAATCCCTGAAATCAATGCATACACGTAGTTTGCCATTTTTCTTGTAGACAGGAACTATATTAGAAATCCATTCGGCGTACCGACATTGCCGAATGAAACCAGCTTCGAGTAACTTTGTTATCTCGGCTTTTATATCAGGATAAATCTTCGGATTACACTGCCTTGGGTGTTGCTGAAAGGGTCGAAATCCTGGTTTAATAGGTAACCGATGTTCAACAATGGACCGGTCTAAGCCAGGCATCTCATAATATTCCCAAGCAAAGCAATCCTTGAATTCTTTCAATAATGTGATCAATTCTTTTTTGTAATCTTCTTCTAGCTTGGCACTGATGTATGTCGGCCTTGATTTGCTTCCATCTCCAAGATCTATCTTTTCTAATTCATCAGCTGATGTAAACCCATGCCCAAGCTTTCCTTCATCTTCAATGAATTGATCCATTAAATTTTGTCATCAGAGCCGACTGCTTGAACCGGCTTTAGTCCAAAATCGGACACTTTGAGATACTTGGTATCCCATGCTTTTCCAGATATGCAGCTCACTTGATCATAGGTCCATCCTTGTGCTTCTGTCGCTGCTACTGTCAAGGAGGTTTCTCCTTGCACCACTTCCATTGAATCTCCAATCCATTGGATGATGCATTGATGCATTGTAGATGGTATGCAACAATTGGCATGTATCCAATCCCGACCCAACATTAGATTATAAGATCCCCTCCCTTTAATGACAAAGAAAGCGGTTGGAAGGGTCTTACTGCCGATGGTGAGCTCCACGCAGATGGCTCCTTGATCCGGAGAGACATTGCCTTCGAAGTCCACCAACATCATGTCGGTTTGGGTCAAATCTTCATCAGATTTCCCAATCTTGCGCAGCATGGTGTACGGCATTAGGTTGACTGCTGCTCCTCCATCTACGAGCATCCTGGTGACTGGCTTGCCATTGACAAATCCTTTGAGAAACAAGGCCTTCAAGTGTTGTCTTTTCTCATCTTCTGGTTTCTCAAAGATGGCTTGCCTAGGTTCCAGTGTTAGTTGAGCCATGCCAAGTTCCTCATCGGACATATCCGAATCAATCGGAGCCATGAACTCTTTCGGTAGGAAGACAACCATATTTATATCAGCTCGGGGTTTGTCATCTTCCTCACCATCGGCCTTGGGCTTTGGGCGCCAAACTTTAGACCGAACCTTCTTCTTGTCCAGCACAAGTCTCTCTGCTTCTTCATGCTGTTCTAGCTGACGTAGGCGCTGGACTCTTCTCTTCTGGGACTTAGTCAAGCCATCTGGACACCACTGTGGATTAGGCTTCTTACGTGTTTGGTTTGACCCTTCGTCATCCAATTGCAATGTGCGTCGACGTTCGGGAGCTCGGCACATGATGTCCTCGTCAGGGACCAGAGAATTGGCCATCTCTTCTAGCCGATCGTTTGACCCTTCATTGACTCGGCCTCCCAGCCGATCATGAATGCTAGCCTTGCCCCCCAGTCGATCGTGGACGTTGGCTTTGCCCCCCAGCCGATCGTGGACGCTGGCTTTGCCCCCCAGCCGATCGTGAACCGAGATTCGTTGATTGTTGAATCCACGGTGATCTTTGGCTGCAGGTCTTCTGTCATCAAAGCAAACCCTTTTGGATGAGTTGCCATTATTGTAAGCCCCGTTGCACTCTGGACAGTTTCCTGCCGTCGGCAGCTTGATTCCTTCTTCCCAACAGTACTTGAAGAACGGACATCTCCAATGTCCTTTATTACGCCGTGCCCACTCCTCTCTTTCCTTTGCCTTCTCTTGTCGGCGCTGGAACTTCTTGATCAGCATCTGTGATGTGACGGGCCAGCGTGGCTTTGATTCTCCTTCTCCAAGTAGTAACCCTTTTCCTTTGACATCGGCAGCGGTTACTTGTACTTTGGGATCAACGGCTCCTTTATTTTGAGCCGAATCAGATGTCAGCAACTTAACTCATGACGTGTCTTCACTAGACACCTCAACTGTGTTAGCTGGGAAGGGGTGCTGATCAATCTTCATCGGCTTTTCAGTTTTGGTAGGAGTTTCAAATTTAAGCCTCCCTTGCTCAATAGCTGATTGGATCTGTTGTCTGAAGATCTTGCAATCATTGGTATCGTGCGATGTTGCATTGTGCCACTTGCAATACTTCTTCCTCTTCAGCTCTTCTGCAGATGGTATGGTATGGAACTGGGAGAGTTTAATCTGTCCTTGCTGAAGCAACAGATCAAATATCTTATCAGCCTTAGTGATATCAAAGCCGAATTTCTCTGGCTCTTTCTTGCCAAAGGGACAGGACACTGTTTTCTTGCCTTTGACCCACTCTGCGAGCCCTATCATATTATCTTCATCTTCTGAGTCGGAGTAGTCCACATACGACACATTCTTCTGAAAGTTTCTTCTAGGCTCATAGGACTTTGCAGTTTCTTGACTCATCCGGCTGACCAACTGGCTGAGGCTTTCAAAGTCATGTGATGCATATTTCTCCCTTAAGGTCGGCAAGAGACCTTGGAAAGCCAATTTAGCTAGTTGCTTGTCTCCCAAGTTCAGACTATAGCACTTATTTCTGACCTCTCTAAATCTTTGAACGAATCCAGCTACTGTTTCATCGTTCCTTTGCTTGAGCCTGGTCAGATCAGTGATCTTCATCTCGTTGATGCCAGAGAAGAAGTAGTTATGGAACTGCTGTTCCAAATCGGACCACTTGATGATGGAATTAGCTGGCAGTGAGGTGAACCATGAGAATGCTGGCCCTGACAGAGATGAAGAGAACAGACGTATCCTTAGTGCATCAACGTTCCCTGCTTCTCCACATTGGATGATAAATCGAGTGATATGCTCCATAGTGGATGTTTCATCTTGTCCAGAGAACTTGGTGAAGTCTGGCACTTTGAACCTTGGAGGGAACGGTATCTGATCATAGCCAGAGGGATACGGTGTCCTGTACATGCAGGACTGCTGCTTGGGTTTTATCCCATATTGCTTCGATAACATCTCCGAGAAGTGGTCGATCAACTCCTGCTTCACATGAGATTTCAACTCTGTAGCCACTTGCTCAATTGCTTGTATCTCAGCTGGAGTTTCTGGAGGTCGTTCTTCTAAGATTCTTGTCTTTGGATCTGGAACTGTCCTTGCCTCAGTAGAACCTTGAGTGTCTGAATGACCTGTAATAGGTGTAGCCTGTTTAATCGGCTGACTAGCCGATGGGGCTGGTTGCTGCGTATTCAACTGGTTTGAAATAGCCAATTGATTTAGAAGTGTTTGCAGCAATCGCGCTGAATCCACTTGTGGAAACACTGGCTGCCCTGCTGCTCCTTGGTTGATCGGTTGTTGAGGTGAAGATCTTGTATGAGCCACCGTATTAGCTGGGGTTAAGACAGCCTGCATTGTCGTTGACTGTTGAGGCGGGGATGTCTGTATGGGCATCCCGAGCGTTGGTTGCTGTAGCGGAGCAGTTGGTATGGGCATCCCGAGTATCGACTGCTGAGCCGATCTCTGAGGTGGAGTAGGATTTGGCCTCTGAGGTGGAATAGGAGGTCTTTTCTCTGTCGGTATGACCATGTGAGCATGAGTTGTACTGATCTTGACTCTTTCGAAGTTCTTACTCCCATGATTAAAGTAGACAAATACCACTCCTTCCCCATTCATGTGCACAGTCCCTGGAGTACCTCCAAATGTAGCTTGGTAAGACTGTGGGTATTTACTTCTGGAACTTCCTCAGGCACAGGCTCAAAGAAATTTGAGATGTTAGTCTCAAAGTGATCACGAGGTAAGTCCCATCCTGCAAGCTTCCCATCTGAATCTCTCATAGCAGGATATTTATGTTGATTCTGCACTGGAAGCATTTGATCCTGGACAACAGATTGCACTGGTGTTGTGACAGCAGGATCTTTATCTTTACCATCGCCACTCTGATTCTGAATCGGCTGAGAGTCCGATGAAGAACTGGTGGCAGCTTGTGGAGATGGTGTAGCTTTTGCTGTTGGATCATCAATCGGCGGGTTGGCCGATTGGTTTTGCTGGAACACACTCTAAGCTCACTCTGCTACAAAATCAAAAAATCCAAAAAATAAAAATAAAACGAACACGCAGAAATGGAGAGGATAAACATGGCACAAAGGGGGAAAAAAGAAAAGGAACCACTAGAAATGTATTCTAAATGATGGCATTAACACATTTCATTATCTGATTTTCTTAGGCATACATGGTGAGTACTACACATGCTAATATAACTTTTGAGCACAAAGATTGTTACCGTTGCACACGATTAGAACAGGTCATGCCCCATCTACAAATTCAGCCCAAATAAAAAACTAATGATAATTTAATTATGCTACACACCGTGAACAAAACAAAAATCGGTGAATCAATGCCCAGAAGAAAAAAACGAATCGGCGGAACAAACAACTCCAAATCAATTTCATCTTTTACCTACGAAGCCAAAAAAATCGCGGATGACAAAACATTCGATTCAAACAAAGCAAGATCGGTGCTCAGAAAAATTTAAGTGGCAAAAAAATACAGAACTTCATCCAGATGTCGGTGACGAGCGCATCGCCGTCCACCCACAAGGCCACCACAGCTACTCCATCTCCGGTGTGCGACCACGAAGCGGTGCAGCAGGGGGAGCTTGGCCCAGCCGCCCGTGAGCTCGTCATCCAAGTGCGCCGCGAGCTGCGCGACCTCGATGCCGGGGATGCACTGGAGCTGGTGCGGCAGTGCGCGGTGCCCGGCGACTGCGGACTGCACGGCCCCATCGCCACTGCCCCCACCGACAGCATCGACGCCACGTCGCCACCCCCGCACTCGACGACCGAGGTCGCCTCGCCGCGCATCTTCGTCGTGTCCACACCCATGTCATGTCGTCGTCCGTCCACACGCCACACCGGCCGCGCCGGCCGTGTTTTTGCAGGTCGCCAGTGGATGCACACCGCCGGACGAGGCAGGGGTGGCCGTGCCTGCCAGGGGGCTGTCCCCGCCGACTGCCCCGGACGGGAACACCCGTTGTACGTTGGCCCCGCGGCACCCAGAGCTAGTAGCTGCGAGTCGCCCAATGGCTGGCCAGAGCTCGTCGCCCCCCGCGTCCGATGCTACCCAAGACCCGGGCACCGCGGCGCCGCGAGCGCTCCCCTGATGTGCGCCCTCCTTGCGCCTACAGCCATCAAGCAACAACAACCGGACAGCACGAGCCGGAGCTCATGAACATCGTAGCTCACTGTTGCCGCGCCGCCGGTCCACCGCTCGGCACCCGCCCCCGTGCCGGAGCTCGCCGGCCACCGAGGCCATGGCTGGGATGATGAGGGGGCCGGGCCACCAGATCCGACGGGCCCGCACCGCTCCTGGGCAGATCCGACGGGCCCACTGTTGACGCAAAAATAGGATGTCACCCTTGCGCGTGACACACGTGACTCCCCGGTCTGTAGCGAGGCGTGCCAGCCAATCTGACCTGTTGATTGACAATAGAAAATATTAGGGATCGGCTAGAGAACCGATGGCCTTGCAGCGACACGTGTACCAGCCAAATCGGCCGATACGGGAAAAGCGGGATCGGCCGGCTCGAAAGCGACCGAAGTGCGGGTGCGATCGGCTGGATCGGCCGATCGTGACGTCAGCACTCGAGTAGGTCAGAATCGGCTGTGATGTTGAAAAGCCGATAGGATCTAGATCGAGCGGATGATAATGATCTAGTTAATATCGGTAAGGGGTGAATAAAGAACTAGACGAAACCTCAGCGATGCGCCCGGAGGTTAAAGCCTAGGGTTATTCGGTAAAACGGTACTCACAAGCTTGTCGGAGATCAGCTGATGCAGCCCGACGAACCCGAAGCACGGCGTTGTAGAAAAGAGAAAAAACGCAATGGCGAAGTCGCCGAAAAGTAGATGTTGTAAAGGTAGATGCTGTAAAGTAGATGCAGTAAAAGTAAAGGGTTTGCCCGGAGGCGGTTTGTTTGATATTGGTGTGTACAGATTTTTCCGACCACGCAGGGTCGCTATTTATGTCCTGAGGACAAACCCGACTCCTAGCCGATTACGGCGCTGTTTACGTGCATCTAAAGACAAAAACTACTAAAAATAGAAAAGGACTCTCGCAGGAGTCAAAGACCTTCTAAAAACTGACTCTTGACCCGTTATCAATCGTGGATTGACCCGCCTCCACCGTGCTTTCCATCTGACGTATTTCTTTGAATACCCCCTTCTTTATGCCCATCGGCCGATCCTCTGGTTTGCCATCGGCCGATCGCTCTGACCTGTTGGCCCACTGTCAGGGCTGAACTCTTCTGACCATCGGCGGATCTCGTTGATTGCTCTGTTCCTCCTTCGATCGGCCGATTGCACTCGGTTGTTTCTCCTTATCCTTTTTGACCCTGTTTTTCCAAAAAATGGTGTCAACACTCACACCACTCCTGGGCAGATCCGACGGGCCCGCACCACTCCTGGGCAGATCGGGCGGGCGCACTCCGAGGCTCGGCCTCGTTCCAACCCGTACGACCTCCATCCGAGGCGGGGCAGCCAGATGAGGGACGTGGCGGCCGCCGTGGAGTCGGAGGCGTCGTCGACCGCGCCGGTGCCCGCGGTGTCCTCGTCCAGCACGTCGAGCTCGTCGATGCGGTCGTCGTCGGGGATGGTAGTGGTGTCTCCACCCTTGGTGGCGGTGGTTTTGTGGTGCTGGTGGTGAGGGTGAGCAGTGGGTCGAGAGTGGCGGCCGGCGGCGTAGAGCAGCGGGCCCAGCCCGGAGATCTGTCGTGCCGCGAGCCAGAGGCCGCGTCCTCGCCGGAGCTTTTTTGGATTTGGATCTGGAGAGACCGGAGAGAAGAGAGAGAAAAAATCCACCCAAATGATTTTGAACGTCGGAGGAACCAGATCTCTTGTATAGTATGCGAGCAGAGGTACAGGTACAACACGCAGCCCATCTGTTCCAGCGGCCTAATGCTGCTCCAGCGGTCCACCAACCTCCATACGTATTTGCTTTTTGGGCCCCGTATTCACGCTGCAACAAACAGGGCCGCAGTCTGTCATGGGCCAGATCTCGATGCCACTTGCTGCCGGTACCTACGGTCCATATTCAGATCACCATGACTTCCGGAATTTTTTTTTTACATTTTTTCCCTCTCAATTTTGCAAAAATAAATGGTTCGTAAAAAAATTTGCAAAACTATACATCTACCCACGGCGGTAGCTACAGTACCGCGTGCGGGTGTACTGTAGGCTGTAGCGACTGCTACCGACGTGGCCCACGGCGGTAGGGGTACAGTCTGTTTTCAAAATTTTGTAACTTTTTTGAGTGAACTCGGATGGAGGTAAACTTTATATGAAAATTGTAGCTTTCGACGAGATCTACAACTTTGTAGTTCAAAGTTTTTCCATTTGAAGTCATCTTCATAGTCAAATAATCGATATACTATCCAGATCTCAGTTTTCATATCGAGATCTCAGTTTTCAGTTTATGTTCAAAAAATTGTAACTTTTTTGCATGAACTCGGATGGAGGTAAACTTTATATGAAAATTATAGCTTTCGACGAGATCTACAATTTTGTAGTTCAAAGTTTTTTATTTGAAGTCATCTTCATACTCAAATAATCGATATACTATCCAGATCTCAGTTCGATATACTATCCAGATCTCAGTTTGCAGTCTTCAGATCTGAATAGTATATCGATTATTTGAGTCCGAAGATGGTTTCAAATGGAAAAACTTTGAACTACAAAGTTGTAGATCTCGTCGAAAGCTACAATTTTCATATAAAGTTTACCTCCATCCGAGTTCAAACAAAAAAGTTACAAATTTTTGAAAACAGACTGTACCACCGCCGTGGCCCACGGCGGTAGGACCCCTACCGCCGTGCCCCACGGCGGCAGATGTTTAGTTTTGCAAATTTTTTGGCGGACCATTTATTTTTGCAAAAAAGAAAAAAAATGTAAAAAAAATTCTCTGACTTCCGGCTCCTAGAAATCTTAGTCCATTTCAAAAGGTTTATTTTCCCCCACGTGTACTGCCTTTGGTGTAGCAGTTTTCAACCTCCTTGATGCTAAACTAGTATACTTAAGCTGTGCAATATGAAATAAAATATCACTAAAGCAATGGGACAATAAGAAATTTGAGCTCCATCCAGGCCCATATATGACGTATGAATGTAAACTAGAGGAAGTTAAATGGCAGGTAAATGAATTCCTTCTACTACTGGATTAGACAAACACGAACCTTGGGAAGCAAATTATCCTGAGCGGCAAAGAGAGACCTGTATGTACGTACCTCTTTTCGGCCAAGGCGCCTTGTATTTCGTTTTTGTTTCGGCAAAGTTTGTCTGTATGGACCTTTTCTCTTCTTTTAATTGAAAAAAAATCACTTTGCATGTGGGTATCCAAAACCACCCTGAGTTCTAGCTAGGTGAGCGTTTCGATTTTAGCTTAACCAAATGTTCGAAGAAAACGGTTTGCGCAAGCTGCGACCAGAAGCTTTTCAAAAATCACAACTTGCAAGTTGCAACCAGATTTCGCACACATGCCGGCTAGGTGATGGTCCTCATGCTGTCATGCATGCATGGATTCCCTGCCGTGGACTGTGGTCATCGTCCAAAAAGCCGCCCGGCCCCTATCCTCTGCTCCCATCATCTTGAAAATCCGTGCAATGTGCTCGCAGGTGAGGGTGAAGCAGCCGAAGAACCACCGCAAAAGAGACAACACCCACCGGCGGGCCGGCCGGCCAGGGCCTCCAAAGGCAGCACGGCGAGCGAGCCGCGCAGCGCAGCGCAGCGGCTAGTGCTCCCGCCTTTGCCCTTTGGCCCCTGGATACCCCTGCCGCCCCTCTGCCCGGGCTCTGCCCCCAGGGTTCTCGCCAGTCGCCACGATAAAAGGAGGCCGGCCGGGTGGCGTCAAAGGGAGGAGGAGGAGGAGGAAAAGAAGCCGCGGCCGGGGGGCAAAGCGAGAGCCAAAGCGGCAGCGGGCAGTTCCAGCGCAGCACGTATAAAGCTCTCGCGCGCTCAAAGGAGACCGAGCGCGGGCGCGGGCCGCGGGGGCGAGGCGACCGAAAAGGAATCTCTGGCTCTGGTCTGTGGTCTCTCTCGCCGCGAGCCAGCCGGCCGGCCGCCTTGCCAATGCCAATGGCAATGCCGGCGAGGTGCGCGCGCGCTTTGCCGCGAGGCCGACGACGACGGGGATCGATGGTGCAGTGGCCGCTTTTGACTGGGATCTTTTTCCAACCTCTGCCACGCCACTATCCATATCTTCTTGGGCTGCACATGCGTCGAGCTCATGGCTCCCTTTCCTTTAACTGCCAAAGAGCTAAAGACAAGCAAGGTAATGCATGCATGTTGCATATGGCCTGAGGAGAAAAGAGTTCAAAACACAGAGCATCCGATGCAAAAACGAGACACTGCTGGTTTCACCGATGATATCGCCTCGCCCTCAGTGAGATTATAATGTTGTGCACGTGCTGGCGCGCGCTTCTGCGAGACAAAAGCACCACATCCACATGTGGCCGCACGAGAAAATGGCCCTGGCCGGCCTTCCGGCTCCGGGACTACTGATCCGGCCTGGGGACGAGAGGTTCTGGTTCGCCGCACGACGTGTTGCGCCGCACGTGCATGCGTGTGTTCACCACCGCTGAAGCGAAGCACGAGTAAAATCACAAGCCATCGTTTACAGCGAGCAAACACGATATCATCGCAGCAAGTACCGAGGTCATTCTCATGCCTGCAAAAGATACGTGCTTACGCTTTCACAACGCTTCCCACCAGCAAGGCTTCTTTTGTCCTTGCTGTCTTCCCGGCCAAGCGCAAGCACCTAGCCAGCATTCAGCAAGGCTTTTGTTTGTCACAAAACAACACAGGCAACAGCAGACGCCCGAGCCCGTGAAATATTAAGAAGCAACAGTACTAGTTAATACTTGTGATGGAAGCAAGCGTTTTGGGTTACATGACACGACTCGATCGATCCAAGCGCAAACATGCGGGGAAATAACGGGGGTGGTGGAATAAAATTAACAGCAAACGTAGGTCTGGTGGGGTACTGTCCCAAATGGGAAATGGGATGCGGGGGAACCAAATCTAAAAGGGAACGGTAGGGGTGGAACAAAACTAAGTAATAGAGCATCGGGGATGCCTTTTTTTGCAAATCTACTACTCTCTTACGATGATGTTGAGGACTCTTCTTCTCGCTGCTGCTTCTGCTTCTGCTCGACGCGGCTGCAGACCCTCATGGGGTGGTCCGTCAGCTCCTACACCTCAGTGCCTGCAACAAAAGTATCATAGGCGGATGGAGGTCAGATATCATGAAGATCGGGTGCGGGAGGAGGGAAGATTTATTTGATAATTTACAAGTTATAATTATCGTAGGTCATGGCAGCGCTACCGGAGTCCCGTGGTGCGTTGCACCTGAAACATTCCATCCTGCTAGCAAAGTTGTGCTCGTTGCATCCAGACCTGACACGGTTACATTTAGAGAGGCGCATATGCATTAGTGTGGAAAGCAGAATTCACAAGACCAAATCATATGCCTACTTTTACCATTACAAGATCATGGTGGACTGCTACTAAAGTTGAAACATGATGATAAGGACAACCAAATTCCGACAAAGCAGATACCTTAGCACAAAATCCACTAGTATGAAGCAATGACCTAATTATCCACTAGTATGACACAGTAGATATGCATCAGCAACTAATAGGAGAGAAGATATGAAGCTACTTTAGTATTATCAGTTATCACCCATGCAGACAGAGTAAAGCTAGATGATTCTGTTGTCTCTTTAACCAGAACGTTGCTGATTAAACAATTTTCTTTTCTAGCATAGGCCTATCCTCTTTTCTGAAACAAAGCCCCAAATCATGGAAGAGCAGCCTAAAACACAAGACATAAGCACTCATAATGGCGCAACTACAACCAGACGGTGTGTATCCAAGTAGATAAAAATAAGAGCATGGATTCATGGAAGGGATATTACAAAATAGTTAAGCAGTTATTGGCTACACATAACCCAAAATAAGAAAGGATAGCTCTTTTTTTATATATTCTAGTAGGGTGGAATGATAAGGGTTAAGTGATACACACCTGGTGCAGATCCAGTCTCCAGACTTCCAACCAGGGCGGTTGGTGCGGGCAGCACCGCCACCGCCCACACCGCCACCGAAGCTGTAGCGTGAGCGTGACATGTCACCATCAAAGCCACCAGCACCACTGTTGACAGCAGCCTCCTCCTTGAAGGCAGAGCACTTGAAGCAGTTGGAGCGGCTGGCAAAGTTGTGCGCGCCGCAGTTACATAACCAGTCACCAGGGCGGACATCAGAGCCAGCACCAAAGCCACCGCCGAAGGAGGAGCCACCGCGGCCACCGAAGTTGGCGTAGTCACCTCCACCACCGCTGCCACGGTCAGCAGCTCCACGGGGCTCACTGCAGCGCTGGCATAGGTCCCGCCGGCTGAAGTTGAGGTGCTGGCACGCCCTGCAGTCCCAGTCTCCTGGCTTCCTGTTCATCTTGCCTGGAGAAGTTGCACACAATCAACACAATGCAAAGATGGGCACATCTAGGCAGATAAAATTCGATGACATCAAACTTATCTAGAACAAAAACATGCTCCATGCTTGAACAACCCAACTGCTATGTCTTAGATCAAGAAACAGAATTCAACCAAGATACATACGAAGTTAAACACAAAGACAAGCTAAAGTTACCTAAACAAAGCAGGGCTGTTGGGTTTCTTGGGCCTAGGACAAGAAGTGCTGTGAAGTGAAATGGTGATGCAGCAAGGTGCATATGTGCAGGGGTATTTATAGTGAAGTTTGAAGGGGATGCTGAAACCGAGGGTAAGCTATCTTTGTGCCTTTGATTCTTAGTGCACTTTGGCTGGGAAGAACAAGGGAATCCCGTAAAACTAGAAAGAAGAGGGGAGTTAAAAGAAAAGAAAAGAAGAGAAAGCCATTAAAGGGAAAAGAATTATGGGGAGTTTGAATGCCTCCTTTGCCTGCATCTCTGCCTGCCTTGGCAACATCTTTTGAGACATGGGATGGAGGGGTGTGCACTTCTGAGTGCTCTTGTGCTTAGGAAATTTGGTATGCACTAGTCTTTGTAGCAGTGATTAGAATATGTTTGAGAAAAGCTCCAAAATAAAAGGCTGCGACACTAATATGGGATTTCAGGGGATGATTAGTATAGCATTCAAACAAGCAAATGTTAATGGTCAGTGAAAGTATTCTCTGTTTTCATGGCACATTTTGAATTGATCCAACTAAGGTACTGCTAAATGACAGTCCTATTTTTGAAGGTGGAAACAACACCCATTTCTTACCTCATTGCAAAACCACAACTATATCCATGCCGAAAGGCAGAAAATCTAATCAACCATACTAGCAGTACAGCTAATCACACTAAGTTGAAAAATTGTGCTTGCCACTCCATTGTTATCCACACACGTGTGATGGAATATTGCACGTATATGACCGATCCAGGCATCATAGCAAATATATGGAAAGAAAAGCAAAACCTAAAATTAGCACTTACTAGATTCGGAGCAAAGATGAGTACAGATATAAATCAGCAAGTGTTTGATGTGTAGAGATTGTGCCTATCATTATGAACTTATGCTTATTTATTGCTATGCAACTATTGATTCCTGCAGCTAAGAAAAGACTATTCCTGTTCCTGATATTCGACGCTAACTTTGCCTTCTTTTTACAACCAATAATTGAGAAAAGACCATGGAATCCATTCC
The DNA here is from genome assembly GCA_036936925.1 of Cenchrus fungigraminus. NCBI lineage: Eukaryota > Viridiplantae > Streptophyta > Magnoliopsida > Poales > Poaceae > Cenchrus > Cenchrus fungigraminus. The sequence goes on along the minus strand of CM072773.1, from coordinate 114,008,494 downwards.
AACCAACCATCACATCAACTCAACGATATATCAATTTCTGTCGAGCAATCTATAACAAGATGATGGCTCAACCATCTCATCTATTCAAGTATAACTTGGAAGCAAGTAAGCCTTTTTAAACTGAATCACCTTTCCATTGATTTAGAAGTCCCTTCCACGTAACTGGTTAAACGTAATTAACTTGCTGAGTGCTATTTTATCATTAAGATGACAAACAAGTCCCGTAATCAATAGATGGGTTCACCAAAAAATTATTGACGAAAGTAGCATCAGCCACCAAGCTCCAAGAAATTGTCCTTTCTATTTTGCATGGATAAGAAATGGACTAGCTGAAATTTCGGATAAGAAGGAACAAGTATGAATATGGGGAACACCATGGCACCAAGTGAATATTCCAAATGCCAGGAGAGAAAGGAGCATAAAGCATCAACAGCTTGCCAACAACATAAACAGAACATGTACAAACATGATGTGCAGGTAACAAAACAAAACTCACAGTAGTGAAACCACGAACAGAGTGTCTTCACAACTTCGTTAATCTAGTAAGTGGGAAACTTTTTCTTTGTCAAAAAAGAGAGAGAAAAGACCCACAATAGATAAGATTTAAGTCATGGATAAACTCATCATTGCAGATCATGCAATGAAAGAAAAACACGCCTCAACAAATAACTGGATTAAAAAAAAATACACTCATAAATAACCTAAGTCTTTTTAGCAACATCATCAGAACCTTTCAGGAATTTATATGCATATTGGGCCCCGAAGGCTGAGGTAGTGAACAAAGGGGGTTACTGATACAAACCTTTGTCCACTTATACTAAAAATAGCAAATAGCAATCTCTACTTATATCCATAACAGAGGTGTGCATTGTTGTCTGATCTAAATGCAAATGCATACCGTCAGATGGTAATGTTGCTTTGCTACATAATACCAAAATAATGGATGAAAGTGACAGAAGATAAAAGGGGAAAAAGAGAAAACTTCAAATCAAGACAGAGCAGCTGAGCTGTAAGCGTTGAGCACTAGGCTTTATCTTTTTCATTATAAGAGAGGGAATTTTCGAATACAGAGAAAGATGGCCTCGTCTCATAATGAATTCCCCATGCACAAAACAAGATGAAAATGATTCCTCGGCAGAAAGCAAAGGGTGAGGAGCTGATGCATTACTGGTGACCGTGCTTGAATGATAAGGTGAAATCAAGAGGGAAGTAGTCCTCGAGGGTGGCATTGACCGAACTCTTTAGAACTCTTTTAACGTCCCTTTAATTTTCAGTTGTTTTTCATCTCCTGTGTTGTTTCCCTTCCCCTTTACTTATGATCATCCGTGAGGCTTTTACATCAGTGGATTTACTTTTGCTTTTTATCTACTCTAGCTATTTCCTTTCTCTTATGTCACTGTGCTAGTTACTAGTACTAGCAGGTAGATGCTAGGAAGATATAGGTTTCAAAACCATAGGATGATATGCCTTCTCTTCCATTCCATTCTCTTGGATGAAGTGAAAGGAGAGCAGGTACAAATCATGGAGTCGTGTAAAAAAACTGGGGCCAAAAGCTGGTTTGGATTCTCTCCTAGGGAAGTGCTTCCATGCATGACCATGACCAAACCCCAAAGGAAGTGATCACTTGATAGCCCCTAACATGCTTTGATTCTTTGCTTTTGCACAACCAAGACGAAACAGCTCATGCCTTTATCTTTTGTGTTAACAAAATTCTCATATTAGAATTAAGACTTGTAAGAGCATAGATAACCTTCAGAAACAATCCTAGGCAACAACTGTTGTTTTTGACTGGTGGGGCCAACAAAGGACCTTCAAAATACCTAGAATTCATAGGAATGCTTTGGGCACAAACTAATAAACTATCAAGTGGAAGCTGAAGATTGGTCTGTATTTGTAGATTGGATCTAAATTTTCATAGGTATGTTGAAGCAGATGTTGATGCTAAATGACCTTGACAAAAAAATGTATTCCAACACCTAGATATGCTAAAATAATTTGTTATGCTTACGACGATAGCACATTTATGCTTCAACTGTTAGTTTCTTTCATACTACATATCAAAGAAAGCCTAGGTAGAAAAAAATACAGAATTTACAAAGCATCTTTGCACAATGACAGACCATACCTAGTAATATATATCGAACATATGTATCGATCGAACTGTATATATACTACTGGTAAATAAACATTTCGCTGCATCCAGACCCTACCTAGATTGGAGCATGCATACTAGTCAAACATTCATAAATAATTCTCTGCTGTCCCAAGGCATGCAATTTCTGAACTTAAACCCTACTTTTGCAAGGATTGGTTTAAGTAATGCCCTCATTCCTAGAAAATGAATCATTAGGTGCACTTGCATGCTATATCTTTATATCTAGGATTCCAAAGATGACGGTACAATTGTGCAGAGCACCTCTTTCTGGTTAGTACTCCGTCACTGACATGAATCCAAACAATGAAATATATTGGTTGTTTTGTTCCCTTTTGAGCTGCCTGCCTGCCTGAACCACAAAGCAACGAGTCGGCACACGAGTGGGCCACGATGGTGGCACTACCTAAGACAGAGCAATATAATAGACGCATGAACTTTAATTATATTGTTACAGATTGTATGCGCACGCCAGCGAGTGCAATAGATTCCATGGCATGTGTGGTGTGTTCATGCAGCACACTTGCAGATCCTGTAGTTTTCTTCATGACGTAATCGACCCTCGACAAGGCTAAAGTCAGTCAGTCGTCCAGTTTGGCTGACCAGCTTTCTTGTATAGTCTCGAGGCAGATTCAGTGAAGGGGTGTGTTGCATTGCATCATAGAAGTACACATAAAGATAAGACCAGAATGGTGCTCAGCATGATAGCACGACACAACTCAATGACTGATGCAATGGGGCCAGAATGGTCGTCTGATCCTGTGTTGGATTTTCATTCAAGCAGCAACAGACAATGGTACAAGATGAAACCAGCCAACTACCAGATCCTATAGCATAACTTCAGAACTGATAACACCATAAACAGGGGGAAACATCACGCTCACAGTTCTGTGAGACTGACTACAGAATGAGCAAGTTGCCTCTCAAGAGCGAACGCACTGCTTAAATCCTCAGATCTCATCCCAAAGGGAGAAATCGCCTACTCCGAGTGGCGACAAAGATTGCACCAAAGCAGCAGCGAACCAAGCAGCCCTGTGCCCCACGGACCCACCGCTCGCGGCGGCAAAAGCCTTGGATCCCCAGTTCCCGACCTCGCATCGCATCAGATGCGATGCCATAGCTGTCGACCAATCCGCGGCCGCACGAATCTCAAGGACCCGCGCTCTCAACCCCCGGCCCCAAAACCCTACCGCGCGCAAAAGAGGCGGTCGAACCAAGCCGAGAGCGCGATCGTGAAGCAGAGAATACAGCCAAGGCACGGGGAATTCGAAATCCTTAATCCACCCGTTTTGAATCCGATCTCTACCGATCGATCCATTTCTGGGAAAAAAAATAACAATCACTTCAGAAAAAAAAATCCGATCGCTGACGCCAACAACAGATCGAAATCACGGAACTCAACCAACAAACCCGACCACCATCGCGCGGAAGAGGGAAGGGGACGGACGTGTACCTTATCCCGAATCCTCCTCCTCGACTCCTCACGACTGGGCGACAACGGCGCGCCCGGGAGAGAAGAAGCAATCTCGTCAGGATCGGCGGCGGAGGAACCCAAACGAAACGAAGCGAAACGAAACGGGAAGGGGATTGGGGAGGGGTTTCGAAAACCTACCTCCTCCTCCGCTCTTCTCGCCTCGTCGCCGCACGAACAAAACGGGAGTTTTTTTTTTTTTTGGCGTGCTGTTCACCTGATCGGTGGGAGAGGGGAGAGGGGGAAGGGGTTACGCGCGGGCACCGACGTCGAGGCGGGTCAAAAGGGGCAGCGTCCACGGGGCCCACGTGTCGGCGGCCGCGGGGAGCCGCGCGCCGTGCCCGTGGCTTTCGTGGAGGCCAAGTGTCTCCAGCCGGCGATCTGTGTGCCTCGCTGACAGGTGGGTCCGTAGCTGGGTCCACACGGAACCGTGGTGCACGTGCTTGGGCAGGAGTGTTTGGATGAATGGATGATACCAGCCGTCCGCCCGTGCACGAGCTTATCCACACCGCCTGAATTCGTATTTGGGTTAACACGGAGGTTTTTATAGTCGCAGTTAATTAAAAAATAAAAAAACTGTAAATTTTGTTTTCGGGCAAAAACAATGAATTTTATTATGGACGCGGAAACAGTGTACTTTATTGTTGCCTTGTGTGCGATCAACCTCAGTTTTATGTTTAGGTAAAACTTCATGACCATATATTCTGATCTGGCGTTAAAATGAGAGAATTTGCTGTCATTTATGACCATTTATGGCTGTAGAATTCGACACCTCCGGCGTCTTTTGAGAAATTATTTCTCTCTTGAAACGAGAGTAGATTTTCAGCACGTGGTTAATATGTGTCCAGTCAGTGTCAGGCCCTTGACCGTCAGGAAACGCCGTGCAATTGCCTTGTTTCCGTGCACTGTTGCCATGGTTCGCGTTCGCCACGCGCAGAACTGCAGCATCGGCGTCTCTGACCTGCTGCAACTTCACAGCTCCATGAGTTGAAAGGAAACCATTCTTGCTGGGAGCGAGAAAAGTCCACCTCACTCACAAAAAGAAGAAATGAAACCATTCTTGCAGGGAGCGAGAAGAGGTTCAGGATAGAAAAGTCCACCTCACTCACAAAACATAAATCTCTTTGGTAGAATTAGAAATTCATCGAAACGAATGCAGGCGTGCAGAATCACCGATTCGACAGAGACATCAAGTAATTTTCAGATGGGGCAATCAGGCAATGTGCCAAATGTGAGAACAGGTGTGAAAGAAGCTGCAACTGATTGCAAGCTGCAAACGGCGGGCCGAAGAGAGAACAAAGTATCCACTTGTTAACAAAAGTACTGCCAGCAAAAGCATCTGTGTGCCGCAGAAATATCCTGCAAGCAACAAATTCTGGCACATTTGCTTCAAGTCTTTGTCTCTCACACCAAAATCATCGTTTTAGACACGCCAAATGTCTCCCCGGCTAGCACGTAGTACCTCGCTGCGACCTCGAAGTCTCAACGGAGTAGACTAGGTGTGCAGTTGCTTCTAGGAGCACATCTTTTTTTCCCAATGCAGATGCAAGCTCTTGCAAGAGTGAAGAAAGATGCATGTTGCAAGAGTGAAGAAAGATGCATGTTGCACCAAACAAAGGTATCATGTCACAGCACCAGGTCAAGCTTGTAGCTTTGTCAGATGTCAGTTGTCAACAAAAGAATCTGAAAAGCAACTCATGACAAGATTTCTCCAGAAAAATCTACTATCTTCCAATATTTCCAAACTCAAAGTACGTAAAAGTTGAATGAACAACATTTTTTCCTCAAACTCAAAGTACTTCCATTCCTCAAGCTCAAAGTAAGTAAAAGTTGAATGAACAACAGTTTTTCCAGTATTGATTTAAATAAACAGCCTTGGTAATCCTTATAAGATGTGATCCCACAAGGTTCATCAGGACCTGGACATATGCAATCTTTTTTGGTGATTGATAGCAGGCAAAAATGCAAGTATCTATCTTATATCCATATAATTAGACTTCCTCAACATATGATGGGTGTTCTCTTTTATAGTGTATCTAACAAAGGGGTACTCATCGACCAGTAATGGACAAAAACTGTTAACCGACACGAATCATTTCTCAATGAGTGCCAAAACTACCCATAAGCAAAATTCAAAAGAACAGAGACAATGTATAAAGGGAAAACCCAATCCTGCAAATAGATACCATTAGACACCAACTATGCAATCATTTCATCCTTCATTAGAGTCTAGACAAGCATTCAGGAACGAAACACAGGGAAAATGTAAACAGACCATATTTAAAATGAATCAATACCAGTAGAGCCAGCAGATGAGCCATAAATCATAGACTCCATTCAGCTAAAAATGCAAATCCATTAATATACAATGGTGAACCAAGGTGGGTACCATCTTCAAGGTAATGACTAAGAGTAACAGAAAGACTACATGACATATCACATTTACCACTTTTGGACCTCAAGGTCAAGGGTATAGTGCACTCCACCCCAAATATACAGCAGAAGTTAATGTTCACCAGTAGCAGGATCCTGGAAACAAAGAAAATTTGCAATTATAGTTTTCGATTAAACACCAAGCAGATACTGTAGTGAGCGTGCATAGGGACTCCACTTGCAATAATGAAAAATCAGTTGCCCTTGCACGAGCTAGTTAAAGCAAGTCTTAACAAAAATCCGTTTGCAAAGAAAGGTTGGGCCTTGGTTTTTGGATGTTGTCGACTGAAACTGTTGTATCTAAGGCTTTCATAATTAACAATGTTTTTTTCACAACACCACAGATAATAGGGTCTTGCATTCCTGCAGAACACTGTCAAAGATAACAGAGTCTAACCATACAAGCATATCACTCATTGTCATTGGGCATCAGTACTGTATCGATGGAACTAAAAGCCTTATAAGTTGTGATCAAGTAACCAGTATTAATTCTGAATAGATATAATATTCTCAATAAATTTTTTGTAATCAAGCAGCTGGTATTCATCATGACAAAATGTGGTGACTGGGGAGGGCCTCTTATTGATGCTGGTAAGAAAACAGTTCTCGAAAGCTTGAACTGCAGCAATTTCAGTCCCCACCAACAAAACACACAAGCCAGACTATTCTGAATTTCTGAGGATTTAGTATAAGACAATAAAACTTGGATCCATGTTTTACTCGCCCCCTCAAGAAGATCAGCCAATGTAGTACAAATAATCATTTGAACTTGATAATATGGTGAAGTATTGCTGTTGGCTTGCAGCCTCATACTATGGAGTATGGACTATGGTGTAATATAGTTTTTTGTCCTTATTAAAACTGTATAATATTGGTATATACTCCTCACAAGCTTATGTAATGTTGCTGGCTCATGTACGTTATCTCGATAATATGGTGGAGTAATGCTGCTGGCTTACAGCCCTCATGCTATGGAGTAATTACTTTCAAGCTTTACCAAAAGGACTTCCTTTTTCATGTGCAAATTATGTATCTTTGTCCTAGATATAGATGTGATCTGAAATATTTTGCAGTTCCAGGCAACAGTAAACAGGAATTAAGGTAATATAAGTTTGCTTACATCAGTCACTTTCATTGCCTTCGTCGCCCCCGTCTACCCGACGGAGACCGTCGAGAGCAGCGGTGAGCTTCGGGTCGATGGATGCGGCGGTCTTGAAGGCGTCCCGGGCCTGGGCGGCCTGGCCCTTCCTCTCATAGCACTCTCCGAGCATCGCGTGGGCGCGACCGTTCTCAGGACTGAGGCGGACGGCCTCCGCGAGATCCGCTGCGGCCTGATCGACCCGGCGACGGCGGTGCAGCGCGAGCGCGATCTCGGCGCGCTTGGCGAGCGCGTCCCCTCGCTCGCGCGGCTCGAGCGAGCGGGCGAGCGTCGGGGCGAGGGCGGAGTCGAGGGCGCGCAGCGCGGGGAGGCGGTGGCCCTGGAGGTCGAGGGCGAGTGCCTTGAGGATGAGCGGCGCGGCGTCGCGGGGGTCGAGGGCGATGGCGAGGTCGGCCTCGGCGACGGCGGCGCGGGCGAGCGGGCCGGGGGGCTTGGGGGCCGCGGCGCGCGCGCGGGCGAGGAGCTGCGCGCCCTGCGCGAAGTGCCGGCGCGACTGGGTCGCAGAGGAGCCGCCGCCGCCGCCGGAGCGGCGCAGGCGGAGGGCGGCGCGGCGGGTGAGGGAGTGGAGCGCGACGAGCATGCCCGCGGCGAGGAGGAAGAGGAGGCACTGGACGATGGCCTCCGGCCAGGTGCCGGCGGCGCCCAGCGCCAAGGCGGACATGGCTCGGTCTTGTGCCGGCTTGGGATGGACTGGGCGACGCGGTCAAGCACAGGCAGTAGCGCGGACCGGTCGATGTTTGTGTCGTTGTGTGCCACTGCCACGGTGCCACACTTCATTTTTAGTTTTTTACACGGGAGAAGAATTGAATTTCTAATTTTCGGACTGAGTGCTCCAAAAGCAGCATCTACCCATGACTGAAGACGAAGCTCTGCCGTGCAGTTTGCACATAAACACTTAAGTGAGCTAAGATATTAGGAGAAAAACAATCAGTACTACCACCGTTCGGGATTAGACGACGTTTCGTTCAAGCAAGAGGACTTCCAGTTAGTACATTTTGTATGTCCGAAACGTCAAACAAATATGATCGGAGGGCGTGCTTCTTATTCACTCTCACTTGCTGTGCAGATTATTTTTTCCTGACTTTTTCCTAAAGAAACATTTTTAGCACACATAGTATCATTAAGGTTTCTGCTAGAGCCTATAGGAATACTTTTAGGCCCAAGATTAGTTACAACCTTGAAAAATCACTTTTCACGTAGAATCACTTAACTGTATCAAATATGGTCTTAGGTGACGTTTTGCTGCGGGGTTTGAGTGAACTTTTTGATGACGCACATATTGCTTAGGTTTAATAAAGAGATAATTGCAACTGGTAGGTGGGATAGTGGAGTAGACAGAAGAAGACTGGTGCAAAAAAAAAAAGAATGTTCATTTTGTCTACCACTACCCCCCGTTTATGTAATGTATGTATGTAATGACCCTTAGTTGATGAGAGATGATGTGGATAACTTGCATTAAGAAAGAATTGATGGGGTGACGTGAATAGCTTCGTGAATAGAAAAAAACTAGTGTAATGCCCGTGCGTTACTACGGACAACTAAAAGATCATGCACATAATGAAGGCACTTCACATAGATGTTTACCATTCATAATATAATATACACTCATTACAAAAGTCTCATGCAAAGGGATTCAAAAGTCTTAAGCAAAAATCACTCAACAGAAATACAATGATGGGGCTGCGAGGACGGAGCGGCCGCCGTGTAGGGTTCGGGTAGCCTCGAGGACGCGCGACTGCCGTCTAGGGTCCTCACCCCTCTCCTTGCTAGCTTATTGGTTCTTCTTTTCCAATGGCCTGCAGTATACATTTGGAAAGTATACGCTGAACCATGTTCATACACAAAATGAAACAAGCAATGTGACTTTTTGACAAATACAATAAATAATTTTGTACATACAGATCACAACAAAAATATAAAGGAAGCATCAAGGAATACTAAGGAGAAACATATATATCTTCAATGACTAACATATGAGCAAATGACAAGGACTCGTTGATGATGGTGCACTGCACTCTTTGATGTTGATGCACTGGAAATAGTTGATTCAGCAAAATGAGTTGACCAATGTTTTGGTGTAAAATATATGAACTATTATATTCCAATCATGATGATGAGAATCTCAACCTAAGAAATGTATAACATTGGAGAACAAGTGCGGTGCAAATTTAGTGAAGGCATAAGTTCAGCGGTGCAAATTGATAGTAAACTTCAGAAAATTGAACACATAAGCAGTAGAAATGCAGTAGAATAGAGCACATTGATGCAGGCCAATACTCCTCAAGCCAAATCACACTCATGTGAACCGGCAACTCTGGATTAAAAATTTCCATCTCTTGCTATAGTACCTTCTGAAAGAGGTTCTGTTCATAAGTGATAAACAACCATATATGTTCAGTTGAACTCATTGCCACAGGAAAAAAAGGAGTTTTGCATGGTACCAGACTCTATCTGCCATATTTAGTTAACTTTACAACTAAACTAAATTCTAATTGTAGACAAACTCTACAAACATATTTTAGTCACTCAGAAGGATCCGTGCTTTCTGAATTGACCCCATTAAGCAGTTTTCAAATTGCAAACATCAAAATCTACAGATCCACGAAAGTCCAAACCATCAGGTGCAACATATATACCAAATAAGTGTCCTGCTAATTTGCTAGCTCATTTGCTAGCAGCTAGCATGCTGGCCTAAGCACCAACGACGATAAGGGTCACTAATTAATGAACAAAACATTATTCAGTAAAGCACATTAGTATTATAGGCAGACCACAAAATGAAACAACCGCATATGTCGATTGTGAGGATAAGATTCATCAAATACAATCAAGCCTTGTGTCAGTTGTCTAAGTATCAACCAAGTACTGTTATAAACATTATCTGAATGCTATTACACATTTACACATGTTAGTCACAGACTTAATTGTATCCACATAATAGTAAATTAGACACCATAATAATAGTATATGCCATTTGGAAACAAGTAAATTAGAAAAAAAATCCCATGTCAACATCTTCAATAAGGATTATCTGAGATGAACTTAGACACCATATATACGTTTCATCCAGTGGCTGACCAATACGGGAATGAGCTCAAGTGATATTATAGAACAACATCTAAGTGAATGGCAGTTTGGAGCATCTGGTACCATTCACTGACTATAATATATGTATAACGGAAAACTCCCACAAAATCAAAAGATGAGACAGAAAAGAGCCAACATTAAAAAAGCAATGAATCAGGAAGCTATCGCAGACTATTTTATTTGGCATTGCCTCCATCAGTCTACCATCTGTATGCAAAATGATAAGATCATATTGCATGAATCCATGTAAGTTTCTGTAAACTGAATATTAGATAGCTTTTGGTGTAGCAAAAATATTTAACTGTTTGGAAATAAAGAACCAATAGTTGGCCGTATTGATGTCTTTTTTATATTTATATAAGTTTTTTCCATTCTTGTTGGCAGAATAGTTCTCTACCACTTTGCACCCTTGTTTCTCTGCATTGCTCTTTCAGTGAGGCTGATGAAAATTAAAGTAAAATGCTGTTCACATATTCAAGTAGACCATTCCTTTGAAAGTCCATACACATACATTAGTCTGTAGTTTTTTTGCCTCTTCTAGAAGCGCCCAAACTGCGGGGCATCAATTTTTCACGTCTAACTAAGAAAGATAACCAAGGCCAATGCCCTAATTTGGAGTTTTACCATACAATGTTATGTTGTCCTGTTCTTGTGCAGCTTTGCTGAAATTTGGAACAGAGTAATTAATGTTGAAAAGCCCTTTGGAAAGGATTTGGACTCTGCAGAGAAACTGAGTACCGAAATTGGAAAGCTGTTTGAAGAAGAACAACTCTACAGAATTGACCACTATCTAGGAAAAGAGCTGGTCCAAAACTTGGTAAACTATGTGACTTATAGTGAACACATATGGCTGTAACTGAAACTGAACACATATGCCATATTTTCAGCTGAGGGCCGTGGAGGATATGCTGGAAGCAACTGCATTCTTATACGGTTCATGGTTGTTCTTTGCATAAGCAAGAGATTTGAGCAGTAGCCAGATAACACATATGGCTGTAACTGAAACTCAAGTTAATGTATTGACTGAAGAACAATAAAAAAACGTACAAGTTGATTGAATCTATTGACTTACATCGAGGACGGGCAGCTGCGTGCGGCCGTCGGCGTGGTCGACGGCGCCGGCCACCAGGGGTGGTTCCCTGCCGCCCGCGAGCACCGGCAGCTGCGTCCGGCCGTCCGCGAGCTCGACGGCGACCCCCAGGGGTGGTACCCGTCCGTCCGCGAGGTCGACGGCGTGGTGAGGGCCGGCGGCGGCGCGGCGAGGGATCGGAAGACTGACGGCGCGGGCGGCTCTGTGTCGCGGTTGTGCGGCTGTGTCTCGCGGACGTGGGGAGTGGGTCGCGGGCACGGACGCCAAGGGAGATCGAAGGGAGAGGGTCGCGGACGCCTCTGTGTCGCGGACGTGGGGGAGTGGGTCGCGACGCGAAGGTGGGCCCGCGCGGGAGAGCAGAGGCGGATGCGAGGCCGTGCGTTGACGGGGCGTCGCGCGTGGGGGGTGGCAGACCCGCGGGAGCGGAGGGACGGGCTCGACGGAAAATTTCGCTACTCTTACTCTTTTTAGGATTACTAGGAAAGTGCTCGTGCGTTGCTACGGGTATCTAAATATCTACAACGCAATACACAAAGTATTAAAATAGTAAGAAAGCAATGCCAACAAATTTGTGCGCCACAAGATTTTGATGCGGATAACTATGATCAACTAAACATAATCCCGTCAGTTATATATTCGGAAACTGAGATTCTAATGATCCTACACTTTTCATTAAACTAAAACAAGTTTTATTCGATTACTATATTTACTTTAGATGGATATATGTTTTCGTGACTATGAAAATACACGATACACAGTACAAGAGGAAGACATGACAAGAGGAACATGCTAGATTTTCAAAAGCTATTTCGTTAACAAATTTAATTGTACACCTTGCATATACATATATTGTCACTGCAATCAACTAAATAGTAACCATACATTGTACAACATACAACATGATCCAATGTGATGCTCCTTTGCTTGATTGCATCTTAAGTTTCATCCATCAGAAAAACGAAGACCCACTTGTTCCATTGAGAGACCAAACCAAGCAATAGAAGGTGATTAGCAAAATATTCCTACTTTAATTGTTTAATATAATCCTCTATCCTCAGTAGCTATATATCAATATTAAAGAAGCTAATTCATTTGAATTTCATTATTATCAATTAAAAAAGGAAGCCTTGTGACAAATGGCCAGTGCACAATTGGCCAGGGTATCATGATGGGAAATTTCCTGTATTAAACACTTGGTTGAAAGCAATGTCAGCGCAAGCTATGATTACATCTTCTAGTGCTCAGCAAAACTAAATTAGAATAATTGCAATGATTGGATGCTCAATACCTTATACTTTCCCTTGTAGAGTTGGACTGAAGTCCACACATTGGAAATTAGTCTTGCTGCAATCTGCAAAATAGCTACAGTGTAGCCTATTAGAGTTAAAGACAAAGCAAAATATATATATTCTAAAACTTAAGTAGTTAAGTTTACGTTGGTGTCTTGCAAAAAGCCATATGATCAAGAATAACAGTATTTTCAGGATAATCCCTATAGAGCTCCTCTAATAACTTTAGATAAGATGGCAAAACCTACAAATCAAGAGACATTCTACGGACAATCATTACATATATAATAAAATTGCTGGCAGGATATTGACAAAAGATTCAGAAAAGGCCATTGAGCATTCGATGCAAACGATGCAATATATTGCAATATATTGAGCATTCAATGCAAACGTAATTAAAGATCCATCCCAGCTCGATGCAAATGTATTGGCATAGGGAGGCTTGTGTCTCATTTTTCATTAGTGCACTTATGGGGAAGTTTAACTATGCATGTCACAATGGCCATCTTCCAATTGTTAGTGATTTCACATGAGTTGTTAAGGGAAGCAGCTACGGAAGTCTATTTCAGTTCAGATTCAACTGTCACTACACATTTATTTGCTGTTATAAACTATTTTTGCAGAATTAATAGCAGCTACTAATTTGGCAGAATGAGAAGGCAGAAACTGCGTACTTTCCTAGCAGTCTAGTAACATCTTATACATTCAGTTGATTGGCATACAGGATTGAAGAGGAGAATGGCCTCACCTTTGATTGGCGTAGAGGATTTACAAAGACGTGTGGCGACAGAGAGATGCGCGGCTGATATGGCAAGAAACAAGAACTCCAATAAGCACACACAAAGCTGGGTACAAAAGTACTCCTGAAAACCTGAGCATGAAAAACTACCTGTAGATTTCTTCCTCGGTCTTACAGGAATAGTGACAACAAGTACTCCTTTAGCCCGCTCTGAATAAACATCATAAGATGGGTGCACTTTTTGCAGACATGTTACTGTTTGTTTGCCCAACTTTCCAAGTCTTGAAAGGAGCCAGGGGTTCAATATCTTTAAAATATGATGCATATTCATCTATGAATAGAACTTCTCTGCACATACAAATAACTCATTAGGGACTCACCTTGTAGTAGCGACACGAAGAATTACCTAAATCCATACTCGGCCTTCACTACTGCAGAATCTCCTTTCCTGACAGCAAACAATAAGATCATCTTCAAAACTGCACAGTGAATGCTGTTGAGGTGTGACTGTTTTTTATGGACGAAATTGGCATCTAATCAGATAAGGGGGCAAGGGGCAGATAAAAGATAGAGAGGAGATGGTAGACTATACAAAAAGTGAAACCTCTACATACATAAAACTACAGTAGGCTAAGCCATTCAGAGCACCACCACCTAAACCAGAACCTACATATATACCTGTTGGCCGGAGGAAGAACCTGATCGTCCGAAGAAATTCATCTCCTCTTGGCAGTGCTTCTCCGACCCTGGAACTGTGGCGATCGGCTGACAGTGCAGGATGTCGGCGCCATCACTGTGGCTCGACGGACAGGTCAAATTGTTTATATGTAAGTCACACTATGGGCAAACTACATAATATTGTTTTATAATTATAGAATTAATGTCACAGAAACAATCAAACATTATATTTCTTCTTTAATCTCACAGCATCAAGATGTTTTACCTTTACGATCCCATAGAGCAAGATCCTATCCTAGAACCAGGTTCTTCTTTAATCACACAGCATAAAGATGAATTACCTTCACGATGCGGTAGAGCAAAATAATATCCTAGCACCAGGCTTCATGCATCCAGGAAAGGCAGGGTGGATCCATTTTGCGTGAAAGCACCACGCAAGATTTTGAACCCTAGATCACAGATGCAGGTAGGCTAATCCAGTTCTTCCTGCGCTCAGTGGAGGAGAGGACGGATCACAGCCACACAGGGGGGTTCACCTGGCAAGAGGATCGTGGACACAGAGTCACGACGGCAGCAGCGACGCGCGGATGGCGAGATCGCGCGGGGAAAAGGGTTGGAAAAAATTAGAAGCGAGATCACTCGGAGAAGATGAAGGCGGCGGGTGCGGGTATCATATCAACGGCGGCGGTGGCGGTGTGGTGGAGAGTGCGTGGGGGTGCGAGCGTCCACGACGGCGGCGTGGAGGCGGAGGCTGCGCACGGCGGCCATGGCCAGGGTGGGGGATCTGGGGAGGCGATCGGCGGAGGCGGAGGGCATAGGCGGGGTTGTTGAGCCGACCAGGATGGTGCGCTGCACAAGTGAGAGCTGCGCGAGCGAGGGGGGCCGCGGGGAAGGAGATTGGCGGCGGCGGCGGCGACGACGGAGCAGACACCGAGTTCGAGGGTGAGGACTGAGGAGCAGGCTGCGGGGATGGAATGGGATGGGTGACGGTGTGGGCTGATGCGAGGGTGAGGGAGGCGGATGCGATGGCGTCCAGATCGCACGGTGCAAAAGTTTTTTTCCGAGGGACGGACGACGTCGCGCGAGGGGGTTGGCAGACCCGTGGGAGCGGAGGTATCAGGGAGGACGGAGTTTTTTTCTCCTTTCTAAACTTTTTAGGAGTAGAGATTAGGAGTAGAGATAATGATAGGGGCATCTATATATGTTATATAGATAAAACCATGACATATATGCTCTATCACAAGAGTTATGTGAATATCACTTGAGGTTGGTCAACAAAATAATGTACAGATGTAGCACTAGATTGGTGATTGATATCTTAACATGTAAAAAGTTATCAGTTTAGTTTAATATCAGGGTAGATAAAGTTCCAAAGTTTGTTTTTTTTTGTGATTTTTGTAATATGAAACTTAAGGTAGCTCAAGGCACGTTATGTAATGCAATTGAGGAAGGAAGCTATGTAGACATCGGAGCAAGATAACGAAAGCAATCATTTCTCAATCGATGGGTTAAGTGTAGTGAGGATACCTTTAGCAACCTCATCCCATGCTTGAAAGTGCTTTGCAAGTCATGACATAATTATATGATGTTGTTATTAAATAAAACGTTATCTCAATGCATATATCCAGCTAATGTTTTTCAACAATCTTCTTTGGAGCTCCAAACTTTATTGTAGCCATGAACATTGATTGTGGAACACAGAGCAATGCACCTCAATGTTCTTCAAATGTTGGTTGTAACTTGTAAGTGATTTCACATGTTTAAAAGGATTGAATTGGTGAGAAGCCTCACTCTCCATTGATGATGCAAGGATGTTTTTTCTTAAGGGGTCTAAAGAGACTAATGTAAATATTACTCCCTTCGTCCTTAAATATATGACGTTTAGGATAAGAAATTTAGTTCAAAATGAACTAATTTTGTTGTCTTAAACGTCATATATTTAAGGACGGAGGGAGTAGGACATAGGAGGACCAAGGACACGAGGGGTGGGGTGGGATGGTTCGCAAGGACACAACACTTGTATGTTTATTATGATTTACATCCAGTCATATTACTATGGATTAAAAGTGACCTCAAATAGATCTTGTATATCACTATACAATTATCTCCTTGCATTTTTTAGGTGATGAAAGCCTCTCCCTTGGCCTTCAGCCGCCCATCCATGATCCGTGCAAGACATCAACATAGTGACAAAGTGAGAATATATCATTTTCAGATACCAATGGTTGTCACTATGCATTTGAGTTCGTAAACTTTGTATGGATGATTGATGTCGGCTAGAATCATTTTTTTTCATGTTCATGGACTATCTCTTAGGAAGTAAGACTTGAAACGAACCTCATTCATTGAATTTTACAAGGTGTAAATATGTAAAACATAAACTAGTTAATTAACCTACTAATATTGGTTATTTCATACGTAATACCACCATTACAAAAGGAGGAAAGTCTTGCATCCCATCCCCCCAGATTTTCGCACTCTTCATGCAAATCATGATTATCTCCATCTACAAGCAGACTCGTGCATCTGCAAAAAGCAGCATAACATTTTATAAGAATATCTACATGCTAAACTGCTAATGAAATGATGCCCTATCACGTCTTGGTGTTTCAAGTTAGGAAAAAGTCAATTTTTAACTATCAAAGTATCATTAGAGTATGATTTGACCACCGTACATGAAAATTAGATTTTCTATCCTAGAACCATGGAAATCGAATAGTTGCGGTCCTTTAACTTGTTTTGAAAGGTGATTTAACCTATACTTTCTAGAAATAATAAAACAACCTATTTAATCTCTAAAAATATAACTAATTCATTTCATTTTAAATCATAAAAATATCAAAATAGTATGAAAAAATCCAAGAATATGTAGGTCTTGAATGGAATAGATACACACACATCCTATCTCCATGGATATCTCCAAGAGACTGTTGTGATAGATTTTGCTATTGACAAAGTTATCATAGATACCTCATTGTCAAATAGCACACACATACTCCTCAAGGAATAAATTGCCACGCCTACACTAACACACTTGATTGTTGCTCGCCAAGCCAAAGAACATACTAAAGTGTGTTCTAGCAAAAATGTTATTTTTAGAATCTCTTGTGATAATTTTCATATGTTCAATTCACAAAGATTCCATCTCCATTTCTTGAAGGCCAATTTCCACACACTAGAATCCATGCGCTATCATTTGAAGATTACATAATTTTTGGGGAAGTATATTGGTGCCATCTCACAAGTGGTCTTATGGATTGTCATATAATCTTAAAATGGTCCAGCACACAGTTCTTTCAAGAATAAAATACACAAGCGAGCTTTGAACTTGTCATGAGATGTCACCTAGGTCCCTAAACTCTCAAAATGAATTTTTCATGTCCATGAACTTGTCTCAAGATGTCATCTGCATCCCTAAACTCTAAAAACACATTTTCAAGCCCCACAACTTATCTCAAGGTGTCTTATGAGCCCTTCAACTTTTAAAGTGCATTTTATCAACCCACCCCACACACATAATCAAGCGTCAAGCAATGCATGCATGATCACTATCCTAAGGTGGTTGCGAATGCAACGAGCGAGGATGAATCATTTCCATCAACGACAAGTGGCAAGTTTTAAGTTTTGAGAAATGTATTTTGAGAGTTTAGGGATCCGGATGAAAACTGATGATAAGTTTGGACTCTAAATATGCACTTTTAAAATTATGGACTCAGATGTCACTTTTAGGCAAGTTTGAGGATTTGAAAATGCACTTTGAGAGTTTAAGGACCCAAATGAACTAGAAGACAAGTTCAGGAATTGCTGGTGTATTTCACTATTCTTTTAAAGAGTGAGCTTATAAACTGTCCCAATAATCTCACAAAAATTTGTGGATAAAACAAATAGAAGTTTTGAGTTGTATGGCAATCACAAGTCTTGCTCGCCTAAAATTTAATCTATGGGACAATTGCTTGCAAAACCATAACTTTTTTCTCTCCACTCCATATCGTCAGAAAAACTATGAAACTACATGGTTTGCATCACATGTATTTTGTGTTGCTAGATGTATGCTGTGTGCAGGTTTGCGCTAGTTGAGTTTTAACAAATAGAGCATCTTTAAGAGTTTGCCAACTTCTAAAAAGATATGTGAAGTAAAAAAAAAGAGCTCATTTTCAACAATTTGGCATAATTCACTTGTCAAATTCAAATCTAACTTACATCAGGAACCCTGGGAGAGAAAAAATTATGTTTATGTCCTTACACTTCTTGAAAACTTACATCAGGAACCTTTATCTGTTATTTATTTCCTTTTCACCCTCCCACCTGTTTAGAAATGATGATGCTAAGCGTGCGGGCGCACGCGTATATTTGCGCACTAGAGGCTGGTTTTTCCCAAGTTGTCAAAAAAATGCTAAGTCTTTTGCCAAACTGTTGGATGAGTATTTTTAATGTTTTTTACCAAAAATCAAAGAGCTAAGAGCAACTCCAACAGTTTGGCAAACTCCTGGAGATGCTCTAAGAGCAACTCCAATAGTTTGGCAAATTTTACTTGGTAAATCTTGTGTTTTGCCAACTTCTAAAAATATATGCCAAATAAAAAAAGAGCTGATCTCCAACAATTTGGCATAATTCACTTGCCAAATCCAAATCTAACTTACATCAGGAACCCTGGGATAGAAACAAAATTATGTTTATACTCTTCCACATTTTGAAAACTTAAATCAGGAACCCTCAGACAGAAACAAATTTATTTTTATGTACTTCCACCTCTTTTAATGGATGAATGCGGCGCGGATACCCGTGCACATATATGCGCGCAGGGAGGCTCTTTTTCCCAACTTGAGATAAATACCAACCTGAGATGGGGAACTGTTGGAGAAGATTTTTTCTATTTTTTGCTAAAAAAAGAATGACAATATGGGATGGGCAACAGTTGGAGATGCTCTAAGTAATCCTATCCTCGAGCATGTCTAAGAGTTTGCTATTTTTAACTTGGCAAATCTTATGATTTGCCAACTCTTAAAAGATTTGTCAAGTTAAAAAAATACATCTTTAAGAGTTTGCTATTTTTAACTTGTCAAATTTTTCTTTCTCTCTTATACATTTGCATCAGGAGCGATTCTCTATTTATTTCTTTTTCCACCCTCCCACCTGGCTTCCCGTGAGAAACACCGATGCTAGGCTAGTTTAAAATAGCCAGCTATAGCTGCGGCTATAGCCGGTTGGAGAAGGATACCACTATTTGCTTCCATGTGTAATTTAGCCGAGAGCGTGTAATGACATTCGCTTTCACAAAAATTCTTGGACATATTTGCAGGTTCTCAAGGCAGCTTAGGCTCACAGGCAAAATCATCTCACAGCCATGACACAAATGTCCCAATCTCACCAACAACAACAACAGCCTGCTCCTACACATCCACCCTCTACACCTCATAACATGACACATACAAATTTGGGACCTGACAATATACAACACATAGGCCAACACCAATGCCCACTTTCACAATCCAATTCCTTCCCACCCACACATTCTGCAAACGAAACTTTGCCAACAATGAACACTACCGACATGTTGCTCATGCACCCACTGCAATCAACAATAACATGCTATATAGATGCCCCTACCACCCCAGATCAGCAACATCCAAGTCCAAGAGGAGTAGGTTTGGGAATTTTTATTGTTAATTCACAGGTGCAGCCGGTGAACAACATCTACATAACAGCCTACTTGGAGGAAACACATACGGTCATCTCTGCAGAAGCAACAACAATTGCTCTTGCAGCAGATCTGCTCAACAAGATGAACCTTCATCATGTTTCCTTTCTCTCAGACTGTGCACAATTGGCGGAGTTTCTAAATTTGTAGGATCATACCAACCCTCCAGATAGCCGTATGAAGCCTCATACACAGCTCTTTGATGCTTCTACCCACAACACAAGAGCTCAAGTACATTGGATCAAAATAATACTAAACTGTACTGCAGATACCCTAGCTAGGTTAGCCTTCTATTCTCTTGCTGTGCAGTTATACCTGAGCATTTTTCGGGCCGGGCCGGAAAAACTTGGTTATTTCGGGTCGAGAAAATACTGTCCATGGCCATCTCACCGGACGCATCGGGCCTCAATTTTCGGGCCGGGCTCGGGCCGGGCCCGGGCTTGGGCGGACCGCCCGCGCATTTTATAGTATAAAATAGCTAAAAATAATATTTCGGGCCGGACTCGGGCCAAGATTTTTTTTTCGGGCTGCAAGATGTGTGTCCAGGCCTGTCCAGTAAGATCCGTGGCCGGACCGGGCTAAAAATGCTCAGGTATATGTGCAATATCAAAATTTTGTACATACATGCTCCTTTATTTGAGCACTATGATCATAAGTGCTCTCTAATGACTGCTCTGTAAACCTTGTTAACACAAGGATCCTTGCAGCTTCAACACAAGGATCCTTACAGCTTTATACTGCTAATTAATCTAATTAATGAATGCTTGTTGTACAAAAAAAAAACCCGTTGCATAGCTTGACTTTTGTTTTCTTGTGTAACAAATAGGGAATGAAGCTTTTCACGAAAGGGTTGGAAAAAATAAAAGAGAGAAAGTCAGAAAACTTGTGTTCCAGTACTGGGCTTGGGCTGGTTGATAGCGAGTGCACGTCCATTTTCACGGCCCGTCAACGCTTCATGGATGCCCACTTCACAGTTTCACGCACACGGGCCACTGCCACCGCAACCTTGACCCCACACCTCCTGCGGCCCACATGCAGTGGGGTACAAGCGTTCAACGCCCCGCGCCGCGGGGGCAAAATCGTACTTGCCCCCCTTCTCAAGCGCGGGGGGGTAGGGTAATACTTGGCCGCCGCTGCGCTCCCCTCCACTCTCCTATCCCCACCTCACTCCGCTTGTGCGGCCGCGTGGAGCTGCCCCGCCGCGGCGCTGCGGCCGCGCTCCGATCCCGAGCGAGCGGAACACCCCCCGCCCCGTCCCCCCGCCGCGAGACCTCGCGCGGCTCCGACGCGATCGGCGCCGTCGAGCCACTCCGGACCCTCCCCTCGCGGTTCGTGCTCTCTCGCTGCTGCTTCGCTCCGCACCGCCTCGCCGTCGCCGGATCGGGCGCCCCGGGAGCCCTGTCTCACGCGTTCCGATCCGAGGGTCCAGGGCGTTCCGTCCGCGCTTGGGCTCCGGGGGTTTGGATGGGGATTGTAGGTTCTAGGGTTTAGGGCTGTGCTTGCGTGGTGGGGTTTATGGGGTCTTCAGGGTTTGTGGCGCGGTGCGAGAATCCTGATCTGGGATCGATCAGTGTGTCTGCCTCGTGTAACGAGCTCCGTCCGCACGCTAGGTGGCGCTCAGATCCCTGGCGTGGCACTTGCGCCTGGATGTTGCTCTGCGTGATTGATCAATTTAGTGTGTTGCCTGGCACTTAGTGATGTAGACTGTGATGGAACAGACGTGCTGTGCTTGAAACAAGCATTGCGAGATATAATTATGCTATTTGTAAAAAGGCTGGTGGTGGCTGGATGGAGGGCTCTGGGTGTTCTTATGCCCTGCATCCTTGTTGCCTGTCTGCTTGCACTGGGTTGTTGTAGAGGCTGGTTTTGCACATCTCTGCTCCATGCTGGCAAATTTCTGTTAGAAGGCTGCAAAAGAACTTGCATTTATGTACTGAAAGTAGGTTCTTGAAGCGTTAGCTCGTGGAATTGTGTATTATCGGCACATCTCTGCTCCCATGCTGGCAAATTTTTGCTAGAAGACTGCAAAGGATATTGCATTTATGATTTATGTACTGAAAGTAGGTTCTTGAAGCTTTGATTATGTAAACGCATGCATGTTTTAGGGTATAGTATCATTAAAGAGGGAAATCTGTGCTATCGTGATGACACATTTTCTTTTCAAAAGGATGGTTACTGACAAATGTCAACTATTTACTGGGGTTCCTATATGAAATAATGTAATATTAAATTTTGGCCAGTGCAGCAATGCCATATTTACCACCTCCATTTGCTTACTTTAAATTTTGGCCAGTGCAGCAATGCCATATTTACCACCTCCTTTTGCTTACTTTGTCCATATCTTTCCATTTATTCAGCGTGGAGCTCCAGTTGTCTCAGCGATTGTGTCCACCTGAGAATATGGCTCGGAAGAGGAACCCAATTGTCTTTCTGGATGTATCCATAGGAGATGAAGAAGATAGTGGAAGAATGATCTTTGAGGTTCGTTTCTTGTTGTTGCTATTTCTCTAATACGTATTCAAGTGGGAGTGCATTAGTGCAAGCATGACTTTCAGCTTGGGCTAGAGTTACAAAGATCAGGAGCTGCACATTTGTTCTTTTATAGATGGTATTTGTTTACTTGATCTGCTGAGCAGCATGAATTGCCTTTCCTTGCAGTTGTTTGCTGACGTTGCGCCCCTGACATCGGAGAAATTCAGAGCTTTATGCACAGGTAATCTTCATTTCACTTCTTCTTTGGTAAATTAATAGAAATTCATCTGGTTGTTAGTGTTACTTGTAGATGATTATTTGTGATAGTTACTATAGGATAACATACTTAAGCCCTAGGAGCCTAGGGGCCAAATGTACATATTATGTCTCTTGGGCATTAGGAAATATGAAATGTGATAATCTAACCAAGTTGTTTGGTTTGTATGGCAATTGGACATGTTGATCTAGATGCTATTTCACAATGATTGTAGTCTCGCGAATGCATCCATAAAAAAATACTGAAGCTTTTTTTGTTAACATGCTGTTCACACTATTAATTATTTGAAGTAACAATGCTATAAAGATTTTAGCAGTACCATAAATGTAGCAAATTCACAAAACTACTTACTCTTCCTAAATCATTTAATTTTTTCCATTGTTAAGCACTTGCTGCGAGCAACTACACTTTTACTGCTAGTTTTAGAGCTACCCTCTTTAGCACTTGAAGGTTACTGAGTAGTCAAACCCGCTGGGAATCATACCATACTTGCAATGGTCATTTCGATCGCATAGGGCCAGGAACCACATGCACAGATCATGTCATGTTGGGTATGAGGGAATGCGACCCTCTCATCTTACCAGGGAGTCAGGTGTGCCTACACACAGTGGCGAAGCCAGGATTGAGGCCCAGGGCGGGCTCTCCTGTGCTTTTTCCACCTCCGGCTCCTCCTTCATTTTTTTGCTCAAAATCTGTAGGAGGGGCTCAGGAGGGGCTTCACAGCATTTCCGGCGGTAGCCGGGGCTCGAGCCCCAGCCGCCCCGGTGCTGGATCCGCCACTGCCTACACACCATCCAAACAGTCACAATAAGCACTGTCTTACAGAAAGAGATTCTGGGATCTGTAATGTTCCAGTGCAAATTGTAATTCTTTTACCTTTAGGCAGCTACAAGCGCATTTTGAAGTTCTAAGTGTAGTTTCCTTTAATTACTTTGGGATTTGGGGTGAGTTGTGAAATTTCATTCTTTCAAATGTGTCTGGAACCATTTCTGCTTTTCTGATTTTGCTGCAAAAATTTCAATTGTCTAGAAAATGCATTGCCTATTTGGAAATTGGATGTTGTACTTCATCTGATTTCAAATATAAGTCCATTGAAACATTGACATGGTCTCTAATGTCACATTTTTTTAAAATAACCTTTTATGTCACTTTGACTAACAATATCTATACTACCATGTACCTTTTTTTAAAAAATAACTCCTTTATGTATTATGGATTTATTTGACAAATCTAGTAGCACTTATATTGAGATGTCAATCCATGTGAATTTTAGATATTGATGGTCAAAGCTGAAAGAGAATTTGGCTTTGGACAAACCTAAATGGACTTGTATTTGTGGTCAGTGGAAGTAGCAAATAGCATCTTTCCATCATGGAACAATAACATATTATGTATGCTTTTATTACTGCTCTTTTAGTTATCTGCACAGAGCAATTATCTCTGAAGTTATGGTGCTACTAGTCCCTTTTGTTGTCACTTGGCAGTCCTTATGATCTTTGTTGGTCTCTGCTTAAAAGTACTTTTTGGCAGTATTATTTAAATCTCAATTCTTTCATTTGCATTAAGCCATATCCAATTTGCCGTTTCTTGACTATGTTTGAATATTTCTGAAATCTGAGAACCTAATCTAACATTGCAGTGTGATGATGTTACACATCACAAGTAAAACAAAATGCATACACCTTGGCTGATGTTTCTTCTTTGGCAGTTTTAATTTGGCAGACAGTTTCTGATATTATATTTGGTTATAAAGGTAAAATTAGGATGGTTGTGTTCTAAACTCTAATGCTTATTTTAGCCAAAAAAAAGCTAATATGATGAGTGTTTAATATACTAAAAACTCGACTGGCCGGGCAAACACTGCCCCAACTGCATACAACTGAGAAGAAACCTCACCAAGCTGGCCGGGGAAACCCCTGAGCCCCGGCTTCACCCAATAGGGCTGCACCGTAACCTGGGCCGACCACTGCAACTACCCCTGGTAGGAGGGCCTAAACCAACCACAGGTGCCACAGGCCGGTGCCCTGCCACTATTTGTTTGGGTTGCCAGCAAGGGGACTCTTTTTTTTTTTGTGCCACCTGGATTTTGAACCCTGCTTGGTGCTTCCCTCAACTGGGGGGAGATTACCTTTACACTACAGCAGTGTTGGCAGTGGTTAATATAATAATATTCCTTGTGGAAATCGTCTGAAAATGTAGTGGGTACCTTTCTTTTTGGTACACATCACCTTGTGGAGGTTGAACCTTGCAAACTATATTCAAATTTGAGCATAAAATTTATTAATCTCTAATTCTTAGCATTGCTGGTCTTTCTAATTAATGTTGCATGCTTTAGGTGAGCTGGGAAAGACTAAGAAGCCATTATGTTACAAGGGCTCAACCTTCCACCGTGTCATCAAGGGTATCATGGCACAAGTTAGTTTTTTCCCCTCTGCGTAATTTTGTGTTCGTGCATTTTGCTTCATAGTCTTTTTTTTAAGGTACAATGTTTGTATTTCATGGTTAGAATTTGGGTAGCTTTGTCTTGTTCTATTTTTAGTCAGTTTCCTGTTTCCTTTTTCATGATGTAGGATGCAAGACAGATGATATCAACTGCTTTTCATATCATATAGTATTTAAGGTTGTATGCATTTTTATTTATATTAGCTATTCAAATAATTAGTGGAAAGACTAGTTAATGGTTTTCTTAATCTTATCTACTGATGGGTGTTTTATTTTTTTCCAGGGAGGTGATTTGGCAAAGCGAAGTGGTGAGTTTGCACAATTGGTTCTTTCTTTTGCAATTTTCTACTTT
Source organism: Cenchrus fungigraminus (assembly GCA_036936925.1). Taxonomy (NCBI): domain Eukaryota; kingdom Viridiplantae; phylum Streptophyta; class Magnoliopsida; order Poales; family Poaceae; genus Cenchrus; species Cenchrus fungigraminus. Next base: position 113,983,155 of record CM072773.1, on the reverse strand, counting down.
TCCTTCTGAGAAAAAAAGTGGCAACTCGACTCCTCACATTCCATGGTCTTTCTCATTTTCTTGTGTTCTCTTATTGGAATAAATTTATGCTCTTGTATCTACCTAAATTGCTTGCATGTGCCTCACTCCCTGTAAGTTGTGGTTACAGCCTGCTGATGCTGTTTGCTGTTATTTTTCTATCTTATCACAACCTACCTACATCTTGATTTTATGATATACTGTGCCATTCCTCTGTAGTGTATATATTCTTTATCACTCTTCCTCTGTAGAGTGTCACAGCAGTCCCGATTCTTTTCGTGTCTAATCCTGGTATAATGGTCATAACAATGGTTTCCAAATGTTAAAATTTGCTTAGGACTAATTTTGCTTTCATGTTTCATCCTAGATCCTTCTGTATACATTGCCATATAGGTTGCTTTACTTTTGTCTATTAATGTTACATGATGCATGTTGACTATGTTTAGTTACCATTCCTGTTTGTGCGATTCTAACTCGCACGCATAGGCACACCTTCCTGTTTTACATTTTGTCTGTGGAAATGACTATTATTTACCTGTATTACAGGGTCTAGTGGAGAAAGCATATATAGTGGAAAATTTGCAGGTATTAATCATTTAACTTGGTGTGGCATCTGTTATATTGGTGGATATTTTGACTAAAAATAACCTTACAACCTTTTGTGCAAGGATTTAGAGTGTTGGCTGCGAGTTACCAGTCAAATGTTATTATTATATGTGTGTACTGAATGCATCAAAATACTAAAAATATAGCACTCCCTCTGTTTCACTATGTTTGTCTATGGTCTTGGGGGATACCTCTCACAATGTTTGTCCATTGAGGATATCATAAGTGTAGCTAAACATTTCCATTCTATACACCTAATAATGTGCTTTGAGAATAAGTTTTCTTAGGTGTGTGGATGGTCGTTTCACATTGAATTGTTCTTGGAACTCATGTTAGTGCTCGTGATATGCTATGGAATCCAAGTTACTGCTGCGATATTTCTGTTTACTTTGCTCAGGAAATACTGTTGATCTCATCCAACTGCTTTGTTAAGCTCTAAGCAAACATTTTTTGTTGTTTGCATTGCAGATGAAGCTTGTGTCCTACGCCATGATGGTCGTGGTCTGTTGACAACGGCAGATACTGGCTCCCAGTTCTGTATTACTTTCCATGCTAATTCTCATCTTGACAGGTTTGTTCTGATCAATTCCATTTGACTGACAGTGTGATTTAGTATTTTACAAAGTAAATCTTTAGATCACACCAATTGAGCTACTAATCTTACCTCTATATTGCCTCTTTGGAGCATGCTTGTCCTTAATCTAAGTGCTGGACATTCGTCTGTTGAACTGTTGTTTGTTTTTGTAAGATGATTTGCTGCAGCTCCCTCTCTCTCTCCCCTCTCTCTGAATTCCTGGGCATGCTCATAGCTTTGAGTCATGGCTCATGTATGCATAGATGGCAAATAGTGCCATGTAGGCAGCCAAGTAGTGGCTGTAGTACTACCAGTATGCAGGAGCAGTGCCAAGTAGTGGGCATACACTCCATTTAGATGTATGTACAGTGGTGGTACAAGTGTACCTTAGTAGTAGGTAGTTGGTAGCACTTGTGTATACAAATTCCAGCAGTGTGGAAGGGGAAAGGTAGTTCATTTGCCACATTTCAGAGCAGCTGCAGCAACTGAAGCTTGCTGCAGAGTGTGTGTGCTTGTGTGCTCACTTCTCCTCCTCCTCCTCAGCCAATTCTAGGTGTTCTAGGGTGCTTGCCTTGTGATTGCAGGGGGTTTTGGTGCCAACAGTTTTCAGTAGGGTGCCCCCCTCCTACGCGAGGTTTGTGTTTGCTCCAACTAGGGTTTTGAACATCCCTAGTGTTTGGTACCAAACTGTATTCATCATATCCTGTCCTAACTAGATCTAAGCTGTAATAGTAAGTGACATATTGTTTCTGGAATAGAACATTAGAACATCATTTGCTTAATTATCTATTTTGTCAAGCATTGGAACTACAGAAGATTGTTCTTTGTTACTTCTTTTACTTGTTGGCTTGTAGGGTATTTGGATCTCCATTGTTGCCTAATTCAAATTGAACAACCCTGCTTGTATAAATGTAAGAAATTGGTAGTTTTGTATTGTATGTGTCATCCATTCAATTTTACTTCTGGATTACCATTTGTATCTTTATTAGATTTGGGGTGGTGAATGGATTTATGCACTGTGGATGTGTGGAATTATGCACTGGAAATCCGTTTCCTGGTATATGAATGCCTTTTTTTATATAAAAAACATAGAGTATAAGTAAACCTGCCCGATTGTTATATGTCGTTTAGTTTAATGTCTAGCACAAATTCATTTATGAATTATGGTGTTCTGACTGACCTAGTACGGTTTTAGTGATAATATGATATTCTACTGTGTTCCAGGAAGCACACTGTTTTTGGCAAGCTTGTTGTTGGAAATGATATGTTAAAGAGGATCGAACAAGTTGATGTGGATGCACCTGATTCGACTCCTGTCGTTCCAGTTACGATAGTAGATTGTGGGGAGCTCACTGACCGCAAACATGGTAATTCAGTGATTCTCGTCAATTGATAGAACTTTTGCTGCAAATGTTGATCATTTTAAGGATTTTATGAAGCCTGAGTTGCATGTAGGTAAGGTTGGCTGCCGGTATCTTTACCTTTTTAACCATTTTGATGTGATTGTGTTCATACAGATCAAAAGAGGGCTGCCAAATCAAAGTTGTTGAAGGATATAATATCTTCCGACGAGGAAAGTGATGAAGGACAACACAAGGGACGTCGTAAAAAGTCTTCAAAAAGGAAAAGGAAGAAGAGGAGATATTCTTATTCGGAATCAGATAGCTCTTCTGAGTCAGAGACTGAATCATCAGATTCTGAGAGTGATTCTGATACTTACTCCAGTGACTCATCTGACGTCAGCAGCTCAAGTGATGACAGACGAAGGCGCAGAAAGAGACACTCAAAGAAAAATAAACGCAAGCGTTCAAGAAGAAAGCGCGACCATAGGCGTGAGAGAAGGCGTAGGAAGCGTGATAGGAAATCAAAACACAAGTCAAAAAGGTATGTTCTAACATTGTAAAATTGAACATTTCAGACCTTTGATTTGTAACATGTGTTCTTTCAATAACAGGATGTTAGATAGTGGCAGTGAAGCTGAAAGTGAGAGTGATAACAGCTCTGAGGATGCTAGAAGCAAGCGACACCATCGTGGGCGGAAGTCCAAGGCATCATCTCAAATTTCTGGTAATTTCTATTCTTTTTGCCTAAATATTCTTTACACCTATGCATGTTGATGTCGCTTCTATATTTCACTTGTAAAATGAAGTGGTTCCTTAACTTTCATTTCTCATTTAGGTACTTACATTTATGAACTCAGTCTTGGTAACATGCCCATAAACTTGTACTATGTACCCACAACAGGCAATAATTTGTAATGTAAGATTAGGGTGGCATCACTCATCAGTAATGAGCTGTATAGGCGCAATATAATAGTTTTTCTCCATTGTATTTCAAGAAACTGATAGAATGATTTCATAAAGTAATGAAAGAGTGGAGATCTCAAATTGTAAATTATAATGCATTTCTGGCACGTGGGGCACAATTACTTTGTATGTGAGATGATGTATTGTCTATGATTTGTTTGGATGTCTTATCGGCCCGTCACAAACACTTCACATTTCACACTAGATCTGGTTAATCTTTTCATACTAGCTATTAGATAGCATATAAAATACTCCCTCTGTCTGAAATTGTAGACCGTTTTGGCATTTCTAGGTTCATATCTTTTGGTATTCATCTGGATATACACCATGTCTACATACATAGTAAAAACTATGAATCTAGAAATGCCAAAACGACCTACAATTTGGGATGGAGGGATTACATAGTTTGGAAAATGAGATCATATGTGTAAATTTGTCTTAAAATAGACCAACACAATCTCATAATTTTACTGGTTTTTAAAATATATTCTAGTGAACAACAATGGCCAAAGGCAAACTGTGACATGTCCATACATCAAGTATTGAGTGTTGGATTAGGCTTTAGATCATGGTTGCATTTGTAGTTATTCCATTACCTGTATTAGGCCATCTAACCAAACCCATTGTTCAAGAAGCGGCCTGTGGTAGCTGCATCTGTGTATAAATTGGGTTTTAGTCCTTGGTTTGCTTGGCATATGTATAGTTTAACTCTTAATCAATATCTACACTTCTCTTTTCAGCGGAAAATCTTGCTGCAGTTGCTGTTTTGAAGGAAGCCACATTAACTCAACAAATGAGTGGAATACCAAGGAGTCAGGCACAAGAAGACAACTCCCCCCTGCAAAATGGGGAGATCCATAATAATGGCGTTAATGAATCAAAAACTGAAAGGAATGCTACCATGCCTGTTCTAACTGGCAATCGAAGCAAATCTAGGTTTCCTATACTTCTTCACACATCAATCATTCTTTGTGCTTACTGCTTCTGCAAGCGGTGTTTCATCTGACATTGATAAGCAGGAGCCAGAGCATGAGTGCTAATCACTCAATGAGCAAGAGTATGAGTATCAGTCCAAGGAGAAGCCCGATCAAAAGGTCAATTACAACCACGAAGAAATCAGGTAGCAGGAGCCCTGTTCACCATAGTCGCAGTAGTCCTGTCCGTGCTCCCAAAAGAAGTAAAAGCAGGAGTCCAGCTAGGCAGCGGAGCATCAGCAGGAGCCCTGCTAGAAGAAGCCCCAGCAAGAGCTCACCCAGAGATGCAAGCAGAAGCCCGACTCCCCGCATAAACAGGAGTCCTGTTAAAGCTCAAAGAAGAAGCGTTAGCAGGAACTCAGCTAGGTCCATGCAACGAAGAACTCCAAGCAGGAGCCCGGAGAGGACTCATCTACGTAAAAGTGTCAGCCCAAGCCCACCTGTGGAGAAGAGAAGAAGCCCAAGCCCACCTGTGGAGAAGAGAAGAAGCCCAAGCCCACCTGTGGAGAAGAGAAGAAGCATTACCCGAACCTCTGCAAGATCTCCATTGCGAAGTGTTAGCCGGAGCCCTGTTAGGTTTTCAAGGAGCCCACATAGGCCTGCCAGGAGAAGCCCGATCAGAAGTCCCCGAAGGATTATACGTAGAAGCCTGAGCAGGAGCCCTGTGAGAATACCTAGAAGAAGTGCGAGCAGAAGCCCTGTAAGAGGCGGTCGATCTTGCAGGAACACTAGCAGAAGTCCCAGTCCACCTCGCAGGGCAATATCACCACCACCACCAAACAATGGGAGAAGCCCATCCAGGACTAGCTCTCCTGATGGGTCTCCAAAACGCATAAGGCGGGGACGTGGTTTTACTCAGCGATATTCATTTGCAAGACAATATCGCTCTCCTTCTGCTGATCGCTCGCATCGCTATGGTGGAAGAAGTGACCGTGACAGGTAATTTAATCAAAGTTTGAGCTTTTGCTTTATTTTTTAGAGATTTTTCAATTATTTTTTTCTCCTTGTGTAGATACATGGGTTATCGAGGTTCCCGCCATAGGTCACCTCCTCGACGGTATAGAAGCCCACCCAGAGGCAGACCATCACCACCAAGGTAAATGAACTGGAGTTATATGTGATAATTCAACAACTTTTTTTAAGCATATCAAGCTTCTGGTACTATTTGTGATGCACACATCATTGAACCAAATTCTGAACAAGTGGTAGTTTTATGTGGATATTTAACTTAAATGTACGACACACATGATCAAATCAATTCTTTTATGGTATTTCTGAGTTGGTTCCATGTCATGATTTCTTTTATTTTACCACTTGAGGCATAGTAGGTACAGGAGGAGGAGCCGAAGCGCCTCACGCAGCCCTGTCCCCAGAGAGCGAGGAAGGGGAGGTGACTACAGCAGAAGCCCTGTACGGAGTCGTTCGCCCCCTGCTGGGAAACCAAAGTCACATGGTGAGCGTGCACGGTCAGTCTCCAGGAGCCGCCTGTCCGGGTCAAGATCAAGGTCTCCACCACAAGCGCATGATCGATCCCCACCGGATTCCCCATCTCCTAAGCGTGCAAGTAATGAGAAGTCTCGGTCCCCGTCTCCGTCCCGGTCCCGTTCGGTGTCTGCAAGCCCTAGTCCCGGAGGCAAGAAAGGCCTGGTTTCCTACGGAGATGGCTCCCCAGATTCTGCCGGGAAGTAGGGGGCAGTGAAATGTTTTTACTACCTTTTGGCATTGGCTGTTGATCGATTCATAGGCACTTTATGTTAAATTAAATTGCTATTGGTAGTCGGTAGAGAAGCTACTTGAGGAGCCCCCGGTGGTGTTATGGCTGTAGAAGTGCTGCATATGTTGTTTGGGATGATGATCTTGGATTCGGCTCAGTTATCGTAAGACAAATAATGCGAGCCTAGCATATGTTTTTGTAGCACATGTTGCACGGTTTCTATTCGTCTATGGAATGAAAAGAGAATCATAATAGTATCTTGTTCTTGGATGCCATTATTCCTTTTGCATTTGCCCGGCTGTTCTAGTGTTCTTAAGACAAATTCCGATTTTTTATGTAACGCGTTTGTATTGTGGAGCCGAGCTGTTTTGCCGAAACCGCATAGATGCAGTTTGGAATACATTTTTTTTTGGAAGAATTACACAAGTTTGGAACACATTAGTTTTGCGGTTTGACGAGAGTGAAATGTTTAGTACCCGTGGCTTTGTTTTCCTCCTTTGCCTGCCGCTTTGTGGCCTAGGAGTTCATGTAACCGCACCGGATCCCGTGTGGCACGACGGGAACGGCCAAAAGGAAACCGACGTGGCCTCCCGCCGCGCCACTCGCTACGGTTACCCACCCTTGTTCAAACCTCCGCCGCCCATTCACCCATCAACGGCTGGCACCCTCTCTCCCACTCCGACGCCGGCAAAATTCCCCAATTCTGAGCACCACCCCAACCGTGCAAACCACCGCCGCGATGGAGGCGGCAACCGCCGCGACGGGGGCGGCGATGGTGTGGTTCCGGAAGGGGCTGCGCGTGCACGACAACCCGGCGCTCGACGCGGCCCGCCGCGGCGCCGGCCGGCTGTACCCGGTGTTCGTGCTCGACCCGCGGTACCTCCTCCCGGACCCCGGCGCGGCGTCCCCGGGCTCCGCGCGCGCCGGGGTCGCCCGCGTCCGCTTCCTTCTCGAGAGCCTCGGCGACCTCGACGCCCGCCTCCGCCGCCTCGGGTCCCGCCTCCTCCTCCTCCGCGCCCGCGACGACGTCGCCGGCGCCGTCTGCGCCGCCCTCAAGGACGTAAGCATCCGCCCCATCTCAACCGGCTCTCGATGGAAATTTAACGGATTTTCTCTTCGTCCATCGGGTACACCGCGCATACTTATCAATTGAATCGCAGTGGAACATCGGCAAGCTGTGCTTCGAGTCCGACACGGAGCCGTACGCGCTGGCCCGCGACAAGAAAGTCACGGTGAGCCTCATGATCGTTTATCTCTGGTAATTTTTTTCTTACAGTTCTTATCTGAAGAGAAGATGTTTGTTCGTGTAGGATTTCGCGATGGCTTCGGGGATCGAGGTGTTCACGCCGGTCAGCCACACCCTCTTTGACCCAGCAGAAATCATAAACAAGGTGCTCGTGCCCAAACACTCTTAATAGGCACTCTGTAGTCTGTACCAGTGAAGTGACCAAAATGTTTGGAGTTCACCGCTTATCTGAATTTTGTTTTGCCGATTTGCAGAACGGTGGCCGGCCGCCTTTGACGTACCAATCATTCATCGCCATAGCTGGGGAACCGCCTGGACCTGTTATGGAGGAGTACTCTCAACTCCCACCGGTTGGAGACACGGGAGAGTATGAGTTGTTGCCTGTGTCCACAGTGGAGGAGCTTGGGTATGGTGATCTCAGCCAGGTACGAGCGGAGTCACGATTGGTCCAAAGTAGTATTTCAGTTGCTGCTCGATGGGGCTTGAACTGCTGGACGGCCATTTGCAGGAGGAGATTCCACCATTCCGGGGAGGTGAGACAGAAGCTCTGAGGAGAATGAAAGAATCACTTGAAAATAAGGTTGGGTGCTTCTGAAATGGCATATCCTGATTCAATTCATCCATTTGTTTTTGCTAGCTGTTAGCTGTTTGTACAATTGATCTCTCCTTTCTTTAAAGAAGTTTGTACAATTGATCTGTCTGTGATTTTCTTTTATTTCTGTAGGAAAGGGTTGCCAAATTTGAGAAACCTAAGGGTGACCCATCAGCCTTCCTCAAACCTGCAACAACTGTCTTGTCACCATATCTCAAGGTTAGTTTTGTCACCGACCCGGTGCAGGTAGTTTTCCTTCCCCATTTATCTTAGATTGCAATGTTGAGACGGATTGTCATGTTGCAGTTTGGCTGCCTATCGTCCAGATATTTTTACCACTGCATTCAGGATGTCTACAGGAGTGTCAAAAATTATACAAAACCACCTGTTTCATTGACAGGCCAGGTGATTTGTAATTGCATTTGTTGGGTCTGAAGGAAAAATCAGGCTGCACGACTTATTATAAGGTGGATCTGAGTGCATGACTCTTGTTCTTGTAACAGTTGCTGTGGCGAGACTTCTTCTATACAGTGTCTTTTGGGACTCCTAATTTTGATCAGATGAAAGGAAACAAAATATGCAAGCAGGTTTTCTCCATTCGAACTATATCCTATACATTGATGCCATTTAACTTAACCCCCATTTAGTTTAGATTCCATGGAGTCAGAATGAGGAGCTATTTGTTGCATGGAGAGACGGCCGGACAGGGTATCCATGGATTGATGCTATCATGATTCAGGTTTTCTCTAATGAACTTCACCAGAATAGGGCACTTTGCTTCTCGTTCTGTTTTCTGTTACTTAAGTTGCAGCATACATAACTACCAGAGTAGGTGATAATGGTCTTTTCGTGTACTTGTCTGCTAGCTGAGAAAGTGGGGCTGGATGCATCACCTTGCACGCCATTCAGTTGCTTGTTTCCTGACGCGTGGTGATCTGGTATGTTTTGTAATATATGAAACTTGCTTCGAATAAGAAACTCTGCTGGGAATTCTATCCCTAGTTTGGTTCCCTTTTTTTCGTTGTTTCAAAACCTTCTTGATAGAACAAACATGTTTGTAATTTTAACTTTTGGTCTTTTGGCAACTTTGGAATTTTACTAAAGAATAAAGTAAGTCCATAAGAATTGGCCATTTTGCTACATTAATCTGTTCCGTTGGGCTTTTGGGTTGCTTTGATGAGCCATCCATTGTGCTGGTGGGATCTGAAAACCATTTAGTTGATAAATACATTAACATTTTGTAAAGAATTGTGGACAATAACAGTATGTACCTAAAGTAATTTCCAAAGTGTAATTCCAATCTACCTGGTGTTTCTCATGACCAACTTCTTAACCTTTCTTTTTGAAGTTTATCCACTGGGAGAAAGGTCGTGACGTCTTTGAAAGATTACTGATTGATTCTGACTGGGCCATTAACAACGGCAATTGGCTGTGGCTGTCTTGCTCATCCTTCTTCTATCAGGTTAGACAATGCATATCCTTGAGATGGTAATGGTTATGGACATTTTTGTTCAGCCTAATAATTTGCTTACTTCACATCTTATAAAACAGTATCACAGAATTTACTCCCCCATCACATTTGGAAAGAAGTATGATCCCAATGGGAACTACATCAGACATTTCATTCCAGCCCTGAAAGGTACTTGTACTTCTGAAGTCAGAACTCAGAAGAAAAGCTTTTTTTTCTTGACAAAGAGAACTAAACATTTTGCTGTTGCACAATGCTACATTCTATTAATTTAGACATGCCGAGGGAGTACATTTACGAGCCTTGGACTGCTCCCCTTAGCATCCAGAAGAAAGCCAAATGTATCATTGGCAAAGACTACCCAAAACCAGGTCAAAATAACACTCTCTAAGGGCATTTGTAACTACTTAGCGCACCTTTTATAACACCCTTTTGGTTTTACAGTGGTTGATCATGAGACTGCAAGCAAGGATTGTAGGAAGAAGATGGGAGAAGCTTATGCGTCTAGTCGCCTCGATGCCAACCCTTCCAAAGGGAAACCCTCAAACTTGTCGCGGAGAAAAAATTCCCACGGTGACCAAGACGCCTCTAACTCGTCCATTGCCAACCTACTGAAGAGGAGTCGAGCTGAGTGATGCGCAGCCCCCCTCATGTGACAGCATTACAGAATTAAGTAAATGACTTGTAAAGCACTAAAGCAGTGTCTGTATCAACATTACAGGAGTCATTTGTAGTTTTACTGGAAGGAAATGACTTGCGATCCTTTCTGAATTGTAACCATGGGCCAGCAAAGCTCTAATACTAATACACGAACAGATAAAGCAGGCTCCAGAGGCAAATTCCACTATAATATCGTGCTATCCGGCCGGCGCGGGGGGTGTTCGGTTTTCCTCTGGTGGCCACGTTTGCTCCGAATCCTAACCCCACCCCGCCTCCCGTCCCGCCCGTCCACCTTGTTGCGCAGCTGGTTGGGGAGAATAAGACAGAGGATTCCTCGACTCGATCCGGAGCGAGAAGATACCGTGGCGATAAGCTGCCATGGGGAAGCTGCCGCTGAGGCGGCTCATGAGCACGCCGCAGGAGGAGCGGCGGCGGCGGAGGCGTCACAAACTCAAACTCCATGCTCCTCCTGCGTTCACTAATCGGCGTGGTTTGCTCCTGGGCTACTGTGCTTGAGCTTCATGTTTTATCCTAGTATTAGTACCTTTATTGTTTTTTTTGGTGTATTGCGAACTCGCAGATGGATCGATCACTTCACTTCCAGGTTTGAAGCAAAGAAGGGTAACTCTCGGCGTGGTAAAATATTGAGAGGTTTAGGGCCTGACCTGCCTGAGGTATAGGGTGAAACTTTTAGCAGATGGAAAAAATAAAATTCACTAGGGCTATGCTAGCTAGTAGATAAAATTCACAAACGTTCAAACAGGCATTGTATATACAGTACTTAACTACTATGCTATTGTGAGTGGTTTGTAACCAAAGTGAGTTTACTTGACAAAACTGGGGGAAGATGCGATTGTAGAAAGGTATCTTGGCTCCCCCCTTCAGTGTGTTCAAACTTCAAAGGAGAAAGATTCACTTATGTAGTTGAATGATCTTTTTTTAACGAACCGCACAAGATAGTGCGTATTTCATTGATATAGAAGAAAAAAATACAAGACTACGGCTCTGGGAAGCCATAGACAAGAAACATAAAAGAAAGAAAAAAATAACTCGCCCGGTTGGATTGGGATATCAACGCAGGTTACCACTCATGGGCCGGTTGGATTGATCTCAACACGACCACACCACTCTATGCTGCACCACTATACACCACGGCCGCACAGAAGATGACGCATCCGCAACGTGCACCCACCAGCATACACTTGATGACATCGATCAATTGACGTGACCCCGCGCTGAAAAGAAGCAAAATGGGGCAGACGCCACCACACCAAGAAGGCCACCACCATGTAGGATCCTTCACCGTAACGCCACTGCAACAAAGCAAAAGCACCTGACGGAGTGAAAACACCGAGTCCAGGCAACTCTCAACTCGCGGGGGCCTTGCCGCTAACGCCGTTGGACTCCTCCTCTCTCGTGCATGGGGGCACCACGTCCTCCACGACGCTCACACTCCGGACACGTCTCAAAGATGCCGCCAAGGTAGTGAGCAGAGATGCCCCACACCCACAGCTCTGAACAACACTGAATCTCCGTTGAAGTCCGAATTCCTCACATTGCTTCCCCTTGCAAGAAGTAGCAGTTGTCGAGTCAGTAGACTAAGGATGTTGCCTGCGCCGTCTTCCGACGTTGCACCACACCGGGTGGTTCCAGCCATGCTGAAGCAACCCGCCATGATCCGCTGCAAGCCGAGTCGTCCTCTGTTGTCGTTGCCACAAGCGCTGTCTCACGACGCAGTCCCGCACTGCACTAGCGATTGCACCAACGCCAGCCGCCACGGTTCGTTGCAAGCAGTCAAAACAATAGCAGAAGGACGACCTATAGCCACCAACAAGAAAACCACTGCCTCTGACGTGAGGGAGACAACCCCCTTTCTGCCCGTCGCACGACAGAGTTATCGAATCGGCTAGAGCAACCATGATAGTGGACCGGAATCACCACAGCCGAACGGGTGACACCTCCAGGGAGGGCATGACATCAATGGCGCCACCGTCACTCGTCCAGGATGGACAACGTTTTCACTCAGAGACCACGGCGCGACAGAGGTGTAGCTCCAGAATGACGCCCCCGATGGGGAGAGCGACATCCGAGGATGCCTCCGCCATAAGGCTTTCGCCCAGGGCATCCGACCCCGCTGCACCCGCCCGACGCGACACCCGGCAACACCGCCACGACCACCATGACCGAACGACGCCTCCACCGCAATCTTCACGCAGCGCTGTTGAACCTCCGCTTCTCTGCAGCCCCCACGAGCGACGCCTGCCGTGCCGCCCTCGCTGGGTTGGCCAACTCATCGGTCGCTGCCGCACGTAGCCTCCACACGACCGACGTACGCAGCCGCACTCTTCCCACCGCCCGCTCTGGCGCAGTAGGCGCACGCCACCGCGGCGCCATACCTCACACACCAGGGCCAGCAGCCGTCGCGCCACCACAGCGCCGCGCTAGGGCCGGCACCGCGACCATGGCGCCACTCCGGCCACCGGGGGACGCTCGGCGCCGCTCTCGTAGCCGGCCGTCTGCCGTCAGAAACTACCGCGGCTGCACCCGATGCCCCACGGCAGTAGAGGGCTGCCTGCCGTAGATCCGGCAAGAGGAAGGCCGGATCCGGTCCCAGGGGTGCCAGATCTGCTGTCACACCCGAATTTAAAGGAAAACTCGAATGCGTAAAATACATGTGCGCCAGGATCAATGTTCACACATGTATTGACTCAGTGTATACCAAAACACAATGTCAAAGCGTAAAAGGATTATTATAACTTATTACAGACCCAATGTCTCATAAACGTATCATCAGAGCGGATATCTAGCAGCGAATCTTCAAAGGGAACTCCACAGGCAGCGGACTGGTGGCACGTACGCCTAGTACTCCTCAAAACCTCCAAGTCTGAGCAGTAATCCGGATGGTGTAGATGCAATATAAATAAACAACAAGCGTGAGCACATGCCGTACTCAGCAAGAGGAAAACACATATATAACATGCAAGGCTTTATAAAGTGGAAGGCTGATGGGTTATTAGCAGTTGGCACTTTTAGTTGGTCAGATTTTATTAAGCAGCTATTTACTAGCAAATGTAAGTTTATACCATCCTACAATTAATATAGAGCATCAGCAACATAAATAAGACAACAACAATTTATTCTCCATCTTCAAGTAATTTAATCATGTGAGGGTCCAGGCCGCTCATGACCGTGAGCACAGCTAATCGATTAGTTTTACACTCTGCAGAGGTTGTACATCTTTACCCACAAGTCGCGTAAAAGTTCTAGGAACTTTGAACCCAATCATGCTGTGCAAAAGTAGGCACAATACCACACTTCTGAGGTATGGTTGCATATGGATGCTACGAGGCCTTTACAAAGACTTCCCTAGTGTGTTCCAGTGCACGAGGTTCCGCGAGTCATGCCCCCCCTTATCACCAGTCCAACACTAGAGCCCTCTAATTAATTAGCCAAGACAGAGCCATATGTCTTGTGGTTGCACTGCTTTCCTGGGTGGTTCTCCATGTTCGGATTAAGTATGTGGTCTTGCAATTAAATCATCATATAGGAACATAGAGTAAAAGTAACCATGTTGTCATTACCATCCCAGTTGAGCATACTAAGCATCATCTACCATCAAATTGATTATGTAACCCGGTTACAAGGTAATGGTCAAAAGAATCTAGACATTGTCCTTAATAGGAGCCCATCATATTAATGCAAAGCAATAAATAAATACAATGATTAATATGAATGTTATATAGGTAAAAAATGGAAATGATCGAGGACACTTGCCTTCCTCACAATCCCACTGCTGCTCAGAGTCTTCAATCACTTGCTCTTCGAATTCTTCAAACGACACGTTCTCTACGCATCACACAAAGTACATACAAGCACACAAAGAATAAAAATAAGAAAACATTCACCAAACAATATCAACAGATCAAAACAGAGACAAAAAGGTAAACTACACTTCGAGATGACCGCGTGGGTATAAAAACACTAAAAACGAAGCTAAAACGCATAAACTACGACTGAAACAAGATATAAGGGTCTATCTGCGAGAAAACTAAGCTGCTAAGGGTCTAACTGAAAGAACCTAGGGGCTAAAGCCTAATTACTTTTGAAATAGCTGGACGGCGAACACAAAAACGCAAGAACTCATGGTCTCTTTAGCAAAATTACGGCAGAGCGGCGCGGGTTAACCCTGGTTGACCGGTACCGAACTCGGTTGACCCGATCTGGACTGTTGATCCGACGGCGAACGGCTGGCGGTGACGGGCGACAGCACGCAGCGGCGCAGGTGGTGGCAAGCGGCGGCGGACTCGCCGGCGAGACTCGATCTCGAGCTCCCTGGCATGGTTTGAGACACGGTTTGGCCTAGGATGGCGCTGGCAACACGACAAATCGATCTATGGCACCGAGGACGACGAAGAAGCGGCGGCGACAGCGCAAGGCTCGGAGAGGCGGACGGCGGACTCCGGCGAGCTCTCCAGGACGCTGCGGAGCTCGGGCATGCACAAGAGGACCACTGGCGGTTTCCTTACCTTGCCGCGGAGCTTCGGGCGGTCACCTCGACGGCAGAACGGCAGCAACGAGGGAGATCGACAGCGGCGGCGCCGTGCTAGGGTTTGAGCTAGGGCGGCGACTCTGGTACTGCGCACTAGGGCAAAAGAGAAGGGGGAGGTGGCGGCGGAGGTGGAGGTTTTATAGGCGCAAGGGATCTCCTATGCGTGTAGGCCCGAGGCTGGGACGGGGCGCGGCACGGAGTCGAGGCCGAGTCGCACTCGGGTGCGGCCTTGGGTCCGGCCCGAGGTCGGGGATGACCACCGGGTCCCACCCGTCGGCGGCTGGAGAGAGGGAGTGCGACGCGGGCTGCTTGGGCCACTGGCTGGGCCGACCTGCTGGGTTGCGGAAACTGTTGACATGGGCTACAAGCGGAGCTGGGCCAAAAGATATAGTGAGGTGGGGAAGAAAAAGAAAAAGGCTTAGCATTATTGAAAAGATACAAACAATGAATTCAAACACAAATCTGAATTCAAACACCCAAAAATTATTCACCAGCATGAATGCAACAAAAGAAACCTATGATTCATTACTTAAATTTTGAAAAACATTTGAATGTCTATAAATCACATTAAACCTTAGGAAAACCTTAAATCCTTAAACAAGCTCAAATTAAATTCTAAAAATTCTAATAAATTTTATTAAATAGCAAAACAATAAATTTAGAGTGTTACATCCGCACCCCTATGCCACCACCACCGCCATGGCCGGCGGGGCTGCAGCACGCTGTGCCTCCGCCCCGGAGACAGCGCCGCCGACCAAAACAACCCTCTATCCCCCCAGCCCCACTTAGCTCCGTTGATGGCCGTTGTTAGCAGTCTCAGCCCAATGCACGAAAGGGCTTCGCTCTTACTACTATTTGAAGCGGCTCGTGCCACGAAAGGGTCGCACCTCTTGATTTGCTCTTTTTTTTAGCATAGCGTGGATCCTGTATGGCTTCTGGAAGCCTGTTTGCTACGAGACTTCCACTGCTTAAGATTCGTGCATGTGATATTATTTATTAGATGCTCATCTTTGTCTCTCCCAACCGTACCGTGTTGCAACCACCCCTGCCGACTCATCTCCTCCACTACTGCTCGGGGCCTAACACCGTTTTGCCTTTTTTTAAAGACGTGTAAAGAAAAGTTTACAAAGCGCAACCTAGGGAGGAACCCCAAATTGCAAAGAAACAAAGAAGACAACAACCGAAACAACAAGAGAAACACCACACCACCACCACACTAAGGACTACCACTAGGGAGTACCAGAGACTACCAAGGCTCGCAACAAGGATACAAAGGAGACTACGACAGACAGAACTACAAAACCGACCAGGCTTGCAAAGGAGAAAACCGAGAAGACCCGCTCATCACCGCTCAACATCCTGGAGAAGCGGTGACCGAGTGTGGTGGTTCTGCAAGACGACGCCTTCAGGAAGGAAGCGACGGTAGTGCCGCCATTGTCCACCCACCCACGAAGGGGCAGGCCAAGTCTTCACCTGGCAAACCGAAGGCGTATGGAGGTCGCGACAGCGCCCCCAGCAGGGTAAGTTACGGAACGGAGCGCAACCATTATCAGCTCTAGCAAACGCTAGATAAGGCTTTCGCAAAGGCCTCCAGCGCCAAACCACACAGCCGACCACTGCAACCAGGGTGAGAGCCAAGCGATGGAAACCACAGCAGGAAGTCTCGGCAATGCAAAAACGACAAGTGCAGGGACCCGCCGCAACCAAGACCAGCAGCATCAGCGACCCACGACAACCAAACGAACCACGCAAGGCCCCTCGAAGCAGTCGTGCCAACAGAAGACCGCGAACATGCCGCCAGACCGCGAACATCGGCAAGAGGGAAGAGCTGGGGCCGCCGACGCGGAGGAGGGGTAGCGGCCGCTAGCCGGGAGAGGGAGCCGCTGCCGTCGACTGAAGGGAGGGCGCTGCAGCCGCCGACACGGGGGAGGGGCCGCGACCGCCAGCACAGAGAGGAGGGCGCCGGCGGGGAGCACCATCAGCGCGGAGAAGGCCCACGGCCGTCCGGGAGGGGCCGCGCCCGACGTCGAGTCAGTGGCCAGCAGGCCCAGTCGACGAGGCCGGTGGGGAGGGGGCGCAAAACGGTGGTCGTCGGCAAGGTGGAGCTGGAGCCGTCATCGAGGAGGCCGGAATAGGGGAAGCCGATAGGGGAGCCGTCGTCGAGGAGGCCGGAATAGGGGAAGCCGATAGGAAGGCCGGTGAGGGGAGAGACACCTGCACCGTCGAGCCCGACCTACCAGATGGGGAGGGAGCAGGGGGTAGAGACGACACCCGCCACAACCGCCAGAGAGGGACCCGCCGGAGCACCGAGCAGAGGGACCCGCTGGAGCGCCGAGCAGAGGGACCTGCCGGAGTGCCGAGCTGCAGCGGCGGGAGACGTGACAACACCAGGCGAGGGGGCAGACGGCAGTAGCGGTGATGTCAAGACGACCGCGCCGAGATGCGAGATCCCTAGCCACGTCAACTTGTCGGCGGAGGCAGCTAAGGACAGCAGGCGGCGGAGGAGGCGGGCGAAGGTCCGCCGGCGGGGAGTCGCCGACACGAAAGGAGGGGGAGCCGCGCCCGCCGGCGAGAAGGAGAGAGTCGGTCCACGTCGGCACCGGTAGCGGAGGAGCCCCCGCATCCACCCAGGTCTAGGGTTACGGTGAGCGCCCACTACATGAAAAACAGACATTGATAACGGGTGCTGATGGCTATTGGTAACGGGCAAAACGCCTGTTACCTATCAAGCGTTACAAATAAGCCAACAAAGGTAACGGGCCGATGCTCGTTACTGATGACACGTAATTCTAATGGGCGTCGAATAAAGATTGTTACCACAACTACTTACCGGTCACCTGAAATGGCTGTTTCCCCGGGCCCACCAGAGCCTTTGGTAATGGGCGCAGACACTGAGCCCGTTACTCATAACACGTATTAGTAAAGGGTGTCTAACAAAGACCGTTACCGAAACTAGTTACCGATCACCTGAAATGTCTGTTTCTCTGGGCCCACATGGACCTTTGGTAACAGGTACAGAAACCGAGCCCGTTACATGAACTCAATGTCGGATACGTTTGCTGTGGACACGCGTCTCCACGAAAGGAGACACATTTTTTGTATGCGCGTCTCCTCTGTCTGGACGAAAGGAGACGCGTGCTCTAGACGCGCATCTCCTCTGTATCGACGAAAGCATCAACTTCTAGGGCCCACCGGTCAGTATTAGTAACGGGCCTTTATGCGGACCGTTACAGTTTTGTCATACTTGTAACGGGCGTTCCAAGTGAAGCCTGTTACTCACGGATCAATTTTTGTAACGTGCCTTACTTAACGCTCGTGACTGATACGTAGGGCACCTACAGTAACCTGCCCGTTTTCTGGCTGCATCCCGGAACCAGTCAGGATTTGGCAGCCACCAGATCAGGGGCTGCATCCTGGAAACAACCAGGATTTGGCAGCCACCACAACAATGCAAGGAGACATCACAAACACATTCTCATCACATATATACACAAGCAAGATCACATATATATACACAATGCAAGATCACATCAAGTTCCTCATCAGATTGACATGCATGCTAAAGTTTCAAGTTCCTCATCGGTGCTTTGTTTGGATGGAGTCCTGAGTAAACTGCCTAAACCAGGCAACATCTGACCCCAGTCAAACAGGTTTCTCAGGCAGTACTAAACTAGCCTGAATGCATCAAGTTTCAAGTTTGTCAGGCAGTACAATGAACTCACGGTGCACTATTATAGAGGTTGCCGTTTCGGTCGAGGATCTCCTTAACAATGTACTCGCACAGCATCTCCAGGACCGGCTTTAGATCTTTTGTAGAAACATTTAGAGTAGATTTGAAATGCTGCAAAATAAAATAATTATGAGAATACAAGTACAAATCTGTTTCAAAAATCAAATGGAGAATATGAGCAGAGACAAGGGTGAGCATTATCTACTTACATTAGCCTTCTTGATGTGAGGTATGTCTTCGAGCAGTTTGAACATATTGAATGCCACATGGAATCCATGCAAAAAGGACCTCGATGTCTGCTGAGCACACTGCGCATCGAGGTACCAAAATGACAAGTTAATGCAGTACCAAATTGGTATGAAGGGACCATAAAAAAACCTCAGTCTTACAGTAGTATTTGGCTTGTGCTTGAATGTCTGATTGGATTTTAGCTTTTTCTTCTTTCCTTTCATTACTTCGTCCTTTGGGCATATATTTTCAGAGGCCCTGCATGATCAGCAATACCGATTAGAAACACTAAGAGATTGAATTTTGTGAACAAAACCTACAAGGTACGGACCATTGCACAAGCGCTCGGAGGTCTTCGAACTTTCGCGCGGGATGATGTTTTGCAGAATCTAGATACCAAACCTCTTTGAACTTCATACAGATGATCAGTGTTACATAGTGGCCATCGGTGCAGAAGGCACCCACCACGTAGTCATTCGTCATTGCATTTCTCAATGCTTTTATTACAAGGGTAGACTCCTTATCAATCTTTGTGGTCGTGAGAACCTGTGGATCCAAAAACCCAACACTGATCTTCATCTCCGCTGCCTTGTCCATCATTTTCCTACAAAAAATCCAAATGTTAGCATGCATGAACTTTGTGGTCAAAATTAAAGAAATATCTATTTTGGTTTTAAGGCACTTACAATGTCCACAACCTCAAGAAGGTCTCATCCAGAGCAACCAGGGTTATAAGGTCATACACGTGACTGAATGCAATGTTTAACATTAAATCACTAGCACCATGAAAGGAGTCTTCATGCAACTTTGCTGGAAAACTAAGTTTATCCTTACTGTGTTCCATGGCGTAAGCATGCAACCTGGCACAATTCGGTCCAGCAGCCTGTAAGTCTGCTTCTGACAACATAGGCACAACAGGCTTGTATTTTGTATCCCGTTTTGTGCAAAAATAGTTAAGAAGCTCATCTCTAGGCAGAGGTTTCTTGGCCCCCTTCTTCTGTGGTGGCTGCTGTGCAGGCGGAGATTGTCTATCCTCCGCCTATCACTGCTGCTGCTTAGGCGGAGATTGCCTGTCCTCCTCCTGTTGCAGAGGCTGCTGTTGCTGCTGCTACTTAGGTGGAGATTGGCTGGGTTCCTCCTATTGTTGTCGATGCTCCTGCTGCGTAGTTTTGCTGATCTGCTGCTGCTGAGCTTTCTCTTGCTGACGCTGAGCTGCAGTACCTCTATCTGATGCTGTACCCCTGCTACCTGATGTGGGAGCAGGGTTGGTATTTCTCGTAATGGGTGGTACATGGATCCTGTTCTTTGACCATTGGATCCTTAGACAGAGAGCCTCAGCTAGGGTTGTTACTTCATCCCCCCCAATTGGTACAGGCAGAGGGTAGTGACCCGTATTGCCCCACACA
Source organism: Cenchrus fungigraminus (assembly GCA_036936925.1). Classification (NCBI taxonomy): domain Eukaryota; kingdom Viridiplantae; phylum Streptophyta; class Magnoliopsida; order Poales; family Poaceae; genus Cenchrus; species Cenchrus fungigraminus. Next base: position 113,963,084 of record CM072773.1, on the reverse strand, counting down.
TAACTAGGTTGCACCACTGCATACCCATCCTGCACCGGTACTGTATGGAGAGTCTTTTGCAATGGAAAGATAGTGGCTAGTGCGAGCTCCACTTTATTCCCGGAGCCATCCAAAAGGCTGCACTTGGTTGGCTTTGTCAGCTTATCTATTGTGTCCAGCATAGGTGATCGACTATCAATGTGCTGTTGACTACCTTCGTCCTCGCTGATATGCCAATGGTCTTCCTCTCTGCCACGTGCTTCTTCTTCCTCACTGCCATGCACATCTTCTTCCTCGAGGTCATGCACATCTTCTTCCTCGCTGCTACTGACAGGTGGTGATTGGGGAGGGTGAAGTACATTTTTCGGTATATCAATGCCTGATTCTGCTAGAATGGAGACAATTCTGGTGACTGCTTCACCAACTAGCTCTTCCATCTGTGGTACAACCTTCTTGTTCCTCTTCTTCCTGTACATTCCAGCAAACTCTTCACCAAACCCTTTACCCCAGCCAAGTGAACTAGACACGCCTCGGACCCGACCTCGATGCTCTGGAGTCTCAAGTGCTGCGGTGAGGATATCATTCTCCCTAACCCCGAAAGAACCATCGCTAGCCTGAGCTGCAAGTGTTTTCACCCTAGTTGCTACCCCCACCACCGCAGGGTTACTGAATGTTATGTCCCCGCTTCCTTCACTAGTGGTCTTCCTCTTCCCTACCCTTGCCCGCAAATAAGGCCTCGAACGTCCAGGAAATTGGTCCCAAGGGTTCTGTTTTCCTTCTTCAGCTAGCTTTGCATCCTCCTCCTCCCACTCTTTCCTTTTACGAACATAACATTTTCTACCCGTCCTGTGTGGCTTATCATGCAATGCTCTCTTTTCTTTCATCCCCTGGCTCAATCGCTGAAATCTAGGAGAATTGGTTTCCTGCACAAACACGGTCCAGTCTTCTGGCTGCAAAAAGGCATGCTTCACAAAGGGAGTCTCCTCTTGGCTAATCTAGCTTTTCCTCTAAAACTGCGAATAACTTTTCCTTCTCAATTGGTGAGAGATCTTCAACTGCCTTGTTGATTGACACCCTCTCTCGAGCAATGAGGTCACAGACCAATACAAATCTATCACTCGCAGCATCTGGGGTAGGCCAATAATTGTTATCAAGTCCAGTTGCGGTCAACTTGTCTTCTGGCCATTTGGTTTGTGTCCTTGACCCGTGGGATCGAGTACTACTCGTAGTAGTATGTGCTGAGTGACCTTGTGAAGAAGGATCACCATCGATAGGCTGTGAACAAGGTTCACCGTCGATGGGCTGTGATGGTGCACTGGAGGTAGAGGAGTTTGGTGTTGTGGGAGACTGCATAGTTGATGTGTCAGGTCGTCAGTAGAGCAACATAAGCTAGACTGAAAACCTAAACAAAATAAGATAAATTCTTATTCTCTGACAGGCAAAATAGTTGATATCAGCATACAGGTTGGGGATAGGTGCTAACCATTTTGACAGGGTGAAGCAATATGCTTATATATCAAAGCAGAGACTAAATTCCTTCAACTGCTTCCTTGTCCAACTTCAGCAGCAATGAATTGTGTGTTCCATGTGTACATGCAACAAGAGGACAAAGCAATTAGAATTAAAGTATGCTAACAGGTCCAAAGCATAACTGTCGATTTGGTACATTCGAAGCATAACATAATTTCAACAGTTCATATAAGTTCATCTGTTAGCAACAATTTATTCAAACAGACTTGGAGCAACAAAATTCATCCGTCAAATCCACAGCCAATCAATTAAAAATGAACTATTAAGGCATGCTGTACTAATGCAGGTAATTCCTGGAGAATAATCCTATGTGAACAACCGTAAAGTAGCATGTCTCCCTAATCCACCTTGACAGGAATAGCAGATTGGGTGGCCGAGTAGAAAGAGGGCGTTGGGGGTTCAAGCAGCACTAACCTCTGTCGTGAATGAAGTAGTTGTTCTCGTGGTGGTCGGAGAGGCCCGATCCGCGTCGCCTCGTTGCCTGAGGTGGCCAGCTCGTCGTCGTGGCCGGGGATGCTGGATCCGCGTCACCGTCTCTAGGTTGGACGGGACGCCGTTCGCACGCCAGTAACCGCGTCCTCGTCACCGTCGTCACGGCTGGAGCCGCTTCGCCAACGTCACGTCGGGAACGGTGGGGCTGGAGAAGAGCAGGGCTGCGGCGGGGAGAGCGGCGGCGGCGGGCTAGGGCTGGAGAAGGAGCAGGGCGGCGGCGGGGAGAGTGTGGGCGTGGTGGATCTGTCTGAATTAGACTCCCGAGTATATGTCCCCTGTGCGCGCGTTACTATGTTCACGGAAATTATTGGCGTACCCTTGAATGGCTCTATGGTGGAATTGGAATTCCATGGGCATTATAGTCAATATAGGTGGGAATTTTTGAACAGCGCGCACAAGGTTTGCCTGCTGACGCTGATAATGGATAGTCATCGCCGACGCTGGTTAGTAAACCCGCGTCACCTTCGTCGGCTGGTATGTTCTTCATATAGGCTGCTGACATTGACGCGTGGGCCCGACACTATTTTTTAGAAATGAAACTCGCATCCATCAAATATTAGAGTCAGTAAAACAACACCTAAAAATTCATTAAAAATAACATCAATTCATATTTGGACATTTAGTATTTTAATAAAATATCAACAGTCACACTTGTGTACCCAACATTCTTATAATTCGAATATACATCTCATACTTGTGATATAATAATTCTAATAACATCTTAGTTTGCTCCAAAAATTCTACAAATTGACGTAGCAACATAAATTGGGTACCTAAACTTGTCATAAAAATTCAAATGGTTTCGATAAAGGAAGAATATACTTGTGTACAAATGACTACATCTCTCACATAGTTTCTTAGAATGTTGCTTGAACATTGAAGTTTTCCACACTTTGCAACATGTTCGATCTCGTACGCATTTGAAATTTTTACACAAGCTTGTGTTCACCTTAAGATTACGAAATGCAAAGTTTCATTACTAATGGTTGTGGAAAACAAATAATATTTCTATGTTGTACTTACAAAGAACAAGATAAAGGCATATAAACATTATTCACGAAACGGAATATACACTAAACAATGAAATTAATGAAAAAAATGGAGATTTTAGAAAAAAAATAGGAAAAAAATCATCAAATTTGGACTAAGTACGATGGAGAAATACATGTTACAAAATTTGACTGCAGATTAAAAGGAGAAATGAGAACTGTTCTTCATTCCAATAGAACAGAGGGGGTGGTTAACCCGCGTCTCATTTGCCCCTCCAATGCTCGTCTCCTACGCCCACCCAATAGAACAGAGGAGGAAGCAGACTAGCAGAGGCCACCGCTGCCACCGCCGCCGCCGTGCCCGCTTTGACATCCAAGAGGGCACCCTAGGCCTCTAATGCGGCAAATGAGACCACCACAACCTTCGATTTGACTCAGAAACATGACAAATCAAATCTTGTGGATGCAACACAGAATATATAATAATTTACATTCAAGATACATAATTTTTATTGATGCTTCCGCCTACATCCCGATGTTCATCCTGCTGACGGCGTACTCCACCGCGACGCTGAATCCACGCGTTCAGAGGTCGAACTCATGACGGATGCGACACTCGGTGCTGCAGTAGTGGATGATCCCTGGGGTCTCCGGCCTGTAGCGCCTACATCCCGCTGCCCAAATGCAGACGTGGGGATTCTGGACGGGCAGTAACAGAATGTCATCATTGCCGTCACGAAGCCAATACCACCACGCAATGTTCTGGAGATCCCGGCGGATGAGGTAGCGCAGCCGGTGCGTGTTGTGGTTCTTCCACCGCCCGTCAGGGGGCGACAGCCCGCCACTGATTTCATGGAGCAGTGCCATCGCTTCGGGGTTCACAGGGTTGCGACGGTACTTCAGCATCGCTAAGAAGTACTTCAGACCGGCGTCTTTGGCAGCGGCCTTTCCGACGAGCTCCAGACCCTCATCGGGATTCCGCCGCCTCATCAACCTCTCCATCCCCTCGAAGCATAATGCCTCTGGATGTTTGACGAGGCGGAAGCGCTCCTCCAACAAGGATTTGATGTAGCGATTCTTGCACTCTTGACGAAGCTCACGCAGCGACACCTGCAGGAGTACCTCATCCGAGTCCCAGATGCGCCGGAAGGTGCCGCAGACCCGATTACGAAGGATCAGGAAACGAATGACGGGCTCACCCTTGATGCAGCGGAGGATGATCTGGGTGACCAGTTCATTTGGCAGCAGCTCCATGAAGCACACTGCGGCCATGAAGGAGAAGGGGAAGCAAATGGAAAGGCGACGAGATCTAGAAATTGAAAGGCGACGGGGTTTGGAAATTGAAATGCGACGTGGCCATTTATAAAAACCCGTTACTAATAATATGGAATTTGAAAGGCGACGCGGTTTGGCTGCTGACGCGTGGGCCCGACAACTTCCCCTGCCCCTCCACCTTCCAGCGAAATTGAAATGCGACGCATGTTTTTGGATGGTTTTGCTCCCAAAAAACGGTTCCCGAGGCATAGGGGGACGTGGGGAGTGGGGAGGAAGGCGCCCTGATGGTTCACGTCTTGTCATCATAACTCCCCGACTGCTGGTTGCTCCATAATCGTATCGTTTCGTTCGCTTCATCTTCTTCCCCCTCGCCATCAAAAAACCACAAACTCTGGTCAACGAGAGATCACACCAACAAGGAGCGAGAAGAGCATGGCGTCGAGTGACCCATCGGCGAAGCGGGGACGAAGAGAGGATGACGACAACAAAAGCCGCCATTGGAGGAAGTTGACCATCAAGGAGAAGGGGAAGGAGCCGGTGGCGCCCAAGGAGAAGGAGAAGAAGGAGGCCGCCGACATCAGCTTCGCCGTCGAACTGCTCCAGGGCACGTTCATGAAGCTCCGAGATGTTGGCGAAGCGTTCAAGATCGAGGCGCCTGACCATAACAAGGATGACAGCGTCAAGGGTCTCGCCTTCAGAATCCACGTGTTGGCTGAAAAGCTTGAGAAGCTCCCTGTGGTCCAGCGGTCTCTTCTGGGCAACGACAGCTCCGACGGCGGTGACGACAGCTCCGACGGCGGGACTCCGACAGCGGCGACCGACTAATTGATCCACTCCTGTACCATTAATAATGTGTTTGTGATTATTGTGCATTCGTCAGTTTGTTCATCAGGTTGTTGGACTGCTTAGTTTGTCGATCATGAACTGCTTAGTTTGTTTGTCCATCATGAACTAGTTAGTTTGGTTGTTGGATTTTGTATATATGTCATGAACTCGATCTAAGAGACGGGGGCAGATCCATCCGTGTCGCCTACATTATCTGTTCCTCCTGTGATGAACTCGATCTTGGAGACAATGGATAGTCATCGCCGACGCTGGTTAGAAAAATCACGTCGTCTTCATTGGCAGGTAGGTCCAGGTGGTTATCTTCTTTATATAGGCTACTAACACTGACGCGTGGGCCCGACACTATTTTTTAGAAATGAAACTCGCATACATCAAATATTAGAGCATGTCCTTGCAGGTTGCCCGAAGGCTGCAGAGGTCCTCCATAGGCCGATTCGATTTCGCACCTACTCGGCCAACGATGATCGCCAGTACCTCCACTGGGAGTTCCGCGAGCGACCGCGGGGGCTCCCTCGATGCCATGAGTGCCGGCGTGGAAGGGAAGTCGCTTGGCGTGGAGTGGAGGAGGGCACAACGGAGGGGCGCGGCAGAGGGGCACGACGAGGAGTGTAGGCAGTTGTGGTTTTCTCGCGGGTAGATGAAGGGGTTGTGGTGGTTTCGCGGGTAGAAGAAGGGGTTGGGGCAACGGTTATTTATTTTGGAGAGAAGATATAGGAGACGCGTCTCCGATGATCGAGTGGATACTACTAATTGCACATCTCGTTTATCGAGGAGTCAAACTCTTTGAAGTTTGACGAAATGTAGACAAAATAATATCAATACTCTCCGGTGAGTGGTACTACTAATTACACATCTCGCTTATAGGCATCTTAGGCAGTATCTTAGGCAGTATCTTAGGCAGAATATATAGGCATCTTAGGCAGTATCTTAGGCAGAATATGTAGGCATCATATATTACAGAAAGGAGATTCAAATTCCACCAATACACATCCTATATATATATTACAAAAAGGATTCCATTTCCAGCAATAGACATCCCTGCATTTTACAAAAATGATCGGATTCAGCAGAAATCAATCTTGCTTCTTTTTCTTCTTTGATTTTTGTATATGGATCTTTTCACGATGGTCGCTTCGCAAGTATGGTGTTTTGTCAGCTCCCAAGACTCGGGGCATGTATGAAGTGTGAAAGGATGGACTTTTGTCAAACTGGTTGTATTCCTCCTCCTCAACAACATTTTCAACCCCAACAATCCTTTTTTTTCCAGGCAAAACCACACTCTAGTTATTCTTTGCAAGGTCAGGTACATAGAACACTTGCTCAACATCCTTGGCGAAGACAAACGATTCAGTTTTGTAACCAAAGACCCAGAGATCAACACTAACATTACCAAATTTGTCCTTGATCATAGCTCTCTTTGCATTGGTGACCCATCTACACCGAAACAAGGCTACCTTGAATCCTACATAATCAAGCTCCCAAATTTCCTCTATTTGACCCTAATATGTGGTTGTGTTCTTCTTATTGTTGACGGCCCGTACACGTACACCACTATTTTGATAGACGCTCTTGGCATCTTGGGCCATGGTGTAGAACGTGTATCCATTGATATCCATTGCTTGATATGTTGTAACAGTGAATAATGGCCCTGCTGCTAGTTTTCTTAGATCGTCGGTTATAGCAGCGCTGCCACTCTACTGGACATAATCTCGGAGCCACCTGTTGAAGAATTGCATGTGCCTCTTTGCAACCCAATCCTCAGTACGACCAGGGTTTTGTTCACGTAGTTTCTGCTTGTGCTCATTGCCAAATGGTGTAACCTCTACGCTCTGTTCTATCACGGTGAAATGAGCCTTCCTGAAGTCCTCTGGGTGCGGAGTGATTGACTTTTTCCCCAGGGTCCCAACACCTGAAAGCCTACCTTCATGCCGTGAACGAGGCACACCAATGGGGTTTTGGGGGTCCATATAACCCATGGCCCACTCCACTGCTTCGATGGTCTCATAGCCACGAACAATGGCTCCCTCCGGAAATGACCTGTTATGTACCAATGATTTGAGGAATCCAAAGTACCTCTCATATGGAAAAATCTGATGAAGGTAAGATGGGCCAAGGTACCAGATCTCCCTCGCGAGGTGTGTTGTTAGATGCATCATGAGATCAAAGAATGGTGGTGGGAAGGTAGCTTCAAGCAGGCATAGGGTCTCGAAATGCCTCCTCTCTAAGTCCAATAGTTTTTCCTCATCAATCACCTTCTGTTCTATTTCATTGAAGAATAAACACAAGCTCGTGACCACGTCGCGAACCAGTTCTGTCTTGATACCTCTTAGTGCAACAGGAAGAATAGATGTCATCAACACATGGCAATCATGAGATTTCATCAAGTTGAAATTCATTTTCATGTCCTTCACCGACACTAGCCTCTTGAAGTTCGATGAGTAGCCTGAAGGTACTTTCAAACCATGCAAAAACTCACAGAATTCTTTTCTCTCTGCCTTTGACAAGGTGGTTGCAGCAACGGGAAGGTCCATCCCCGTATCTGTTTCCTCTACATAGAGCTCCGGCCTAATGCCCATTTCTTTAAGATCCTCCCTTGCATTTTTATAATCTTTTCCTTTCGACTTCTGTTGTAGCAATGGTCCCAAAGTAGCTTCACACACATTCTTCTTGACGTGCATGTTGTCAATCGAATGATGCACATCCAAAAGCGGCCAATACTCTAGCTCCCATAGAATTGATTTCTTGTTCCACATTCCTCGCCCATCTTCTTCTTCTTCTTCACCATCTCGCTTCTTTCTTTTGCGAAGTTTCTTTTCAGATAATTTGGGTAACTCCTCGATAGTTTCGACATCCTTGACTTGCAAGTGGAGCAGATCTCCAGTCACATGCATTGGTGCCTGTCGATTCTCCTTTTCCCCATTAAACTGACAATCCATGTCCCGGTAGGCATGTTTCTTGCTGAGGAAATGACGGTGCCCCATAAATGAGAATTTCTTCGAATTTCTTAGCCACACTGCACAAGTTTCTTCCAAGCAGTGTGGGCAAGCTGCACCTTTCCTTTTACTCTAGCCAGAAAGGTTGCGATGAGCCGGGTTGTCATTGATGGTGGTGAACAACATGGCGTGCAATGTGAACTCCTCACGGCCGAACTCATCCCAAACCTCCTTCACACCAGGCTTCCAAAGTATCTTCAAGTCATCAACTAGTGGCCTCAAGTAGACATCAATACGGTCGCCAGGTTGCTTTGGCCTGGAGACCAATATTGTCAGCATCATGTATTTTCGTTTCTTGCATAGCCAGGGTGGAAGGTTGTACATTGACAGCACGACAGACCAGGTGCTATGTGTTGAGCTCTGGTTACCGAATGGGTTCACGCCATCTGTGCTCATAGCGAACCGAATGTTCCTGCTTTCACCGGCAAATTCCTTAAAGTGGGAATCAATGTTTTGCCATTGTTGGCCATCTGCGGGGTGCTTAATCTTGCCAACTTCCTTCGTTCGTGTCTTATGCCAACGCAAGAGTTGGGCCTCCTTTCGTGCGGCGAACCATCTTCTCAACTGAGGAATGATGCAAAAATACCATGCTACCCTCACAGGAGCCCCTTTAACCTTCTTCTTCTTCTTCTTCTTCTTCTTGCCTGTGATCTCCACGGGCTCGTTCTCGTCATCATCAGCATTGTTATCATCACCACCATCTTTTTTCCTCTTGTACCGATCGAACCCACACTTGGGGCACTTGTCAAGGTCTGCATAAACTCCACGGAACAATACACAACTGTTCTTGCAAGCATGAATTTTTTCAACCTCTATTCCCAGAGGACAAATTATCTTCTTTGCCTCATAGACAGACTCGGCTATTTGGTTTCCCTCGGGTAGCATGTCCTTAAGGAGATCCAATAGTTGTTTGAAACTTTTGTTGCTCCAACCATGATCTGCCTTAAGCTACAGAAGTTTTAGATCACCAGAAAGGCGAGAATACTTCTTGGAACCAGGATAGAGGGGTTTCTTTGAATCTTCAACGAACTCCTTTAACCTCGCTAATTCAGAAGCTGTATACACTCATTGAAACTCAACATCCCGCAACATTTGATCAACATTGTACACACGTTGCAACAACTCACCATCATTGAAGCCCGTAACTTATTGATCAGTGATATCCTTAGGCCTCATCACAATTGGTGGGAATGGTTCATTTTCTCATCAAAAACTCCACCTTCATCAAGCTCTTCATCATGGCATAGCGCTGCCCCTTCATTATTAAGGCCCGTAGCATGGTGTCGCGCTTCACCTTCATTTAGGCATCCTGCTTCGACTTCATTAAGCCCTTCCTCACCATGTTTATTCCAACACGTCTAATTTTCTTTGAAACCACGTGTGATCAAATGATGAAAAATGTTATCCCGTTGTCCGAACTTCTTTTGGTTGAGACAATTTATACAGGGGCAAAGCATTGCCTGAACACCATGGTTTCTCATATCCGCCTCTGCTTGATCTAGAAAACCATTGACCCCCTTAAGAAACTGGCCCAATCTTGGGACTTACTACTGTACATCCAAGCCCGAGCAGCAACAGCCATCTGCAATTTTCACACATCAAATGAGCATCATGTGTAACATCCCACATTTTCAATATAGAATGTTAATAGTAAAAATTAGGATTTTAAAATTTTTGGTGAATTAATTGAGTGCTTGATAATTTAATTAAGGACGTCTTCTAATTTCTCTCCTACATTCCTAGATTTATTTTTGAGCTAATTAAAATTTCTAGGAAATATAAAATGCTAGTGTGAGAACTTTGGAGTTTATTTGAATTTATTTTGGATTTATTTGTGTGGGATTCAAATTTGAATTCATATTCAAATTTGAATCAAATTAGAAAAGGGTTTAGAAATAAAAGAAAAGGAGTAAGACTCCAAACCAGGGTTGGGCCTCAAGTCCACAACCGAAGTCTACTCCAGGTCCCTCTTCTCTTTTTCTTCACCAGCGTACGCCCTCGCACTCCCGGCCCAGCAAGCTTCGCGGCCCAGCTACACCACCAGCCCACACGCACCCGCGCACGGCTCCTTCCTCTTGCTGACGCGCCGGGCCCACTTGTCATCCGCCACATCGCCTCCACCTTTTCCCCCTTTTCACCGCGGTGCGCCAATCCGGCGAGCGCCAGGTCGGCGAGCTCGCCGTACACGCCCGTGGCGAGGGCTCGGATGCGCGCCACCTCAGCCGCACCTCATCCGGCCGTCCACGTCGCGCCGCACCGCCTATTTAAACACCACCGCGGCCACGCCCTTGACCTAACCGCCCTTGGGGTTTTCCCCTGTCTCTGCCGCCGCACCTGAGGAAGAAGAGGGAGAGGAGGAGAAGGAGGCGGGGAAGGCCGTCTGTGGGAGCACGTCGAGGAGCCGGAGCCGTCCGCGGGAGCTGATCGACGAGAAGCCGACGTCGTCCCTGCAAGAAGCCGCGCCTCGCTCTGCTTCCTCTGCTCCAGCTCGCCGCACCGCCGTCCCGCTTCATCCCCCGTCACCACCGCTCTGCACGTCAACCCGTGGTCACTCAGGTGAGCCGTCGATCCTCTCTCGCTTCTGTGAGCCGGCCTTCGCTCCGAGGGGAGGAGAAAGGCACCACCTTTGGCCCTGTGTTCGACCATGCACGCGCCGCGCCGCCACAGCAGACCGCTGTCGCCTGTGTCGCTGGCCATCGAGCCGTGCCTTACGCCTGCAGGTGCCGCTGCCTACACCGACACGCGCGCGCTCACCACTTGGCCCTGTGCCCTTTCTTCTTGAACACCGGCGACCTCTGTTGCCCTATTCGCCACGCCACCGTGGCCATCGCCGCGCCGGTTTGCCCTGGTGCACGCGCGAGCAGGGGGAGGGAAAAGGCTCCGCCTTTGGGGTTTCGCCGAGCACACCATGCCGCCGTCACGGCTGCACACACACGCGCGCCATCGCCTCGCCGCAGGGCCTTGGTCGTCGCCATCACGCACGCTGCTAGAGCGCCGTCCTGACCGAGATGGTCATGCTCGCTTGAACCAGGGGCAAAAACCCCCACTTTTCGTTTGTTTACACTCGCTTGATGCACGGACACGTGAGTCTGGCGTTTGGGCGCACCCACACACCGTCGTCGGCCGTCGCCGCACTGCGCCGCCGCGCCTGACCGTGCGCCGCCGCCGTCTAGCTCATCTCCGGCCAAAGGCCTGGCCTTTCTCGGCCTGGGCATGTGCGCAATCACCTCCCGCATCGAACCCTGCCACTTGATGTCCAGCTCCGGCCACACCTCGCCGCCGGCGAGCTTTTCCATGCCGGAGACCCTCACGGGCATTTCCTCGAACACGTGCGGGCGCCGTCCAGAAACCCTTGGGGTTTTGCCACACACCCACGCCCACACGCGCGTCGCAAGGTAGAGGATCTGGTGGGATCCAATGCCGCTGGCCACTCACGGCCCAGCCACACGCTCAAGCGCGCCGCAGCGGATCGCCCGGGATCCGCCGCACCCTGCCACGCATGCCAGCCACGCAGGCAGCCACGCCAGCACGCGCCGGCTTAAAGCCACCCTGGTGGCAGCCACGTGCGCGCAGGAGCCGGCCTGTAGCTGGCTTATAGCCCGGTTTGAGCTAGCTAGAGACACCTTATAGATAGCCTAAAGTTTGCAATATTGTAAATGCGTATTTGATTTTCAGAAATGTATTTTATCTTTGGAAATTCATAATAAATCCGTTTTAACTCCGAAAAATACAAAACCTTTTCTGAAAATCTTCTAAAATTCCAAACTCTGCGCTAGGCTAGAGTTTGCCTCTTTTTGGGTCTTATTTGCTCTTCGTCTTGGATTTATTGCAATTAGCATCCGTGTTTATTTATTTAATACGATTCTAGGAGCCGTCGGAGCCGGAGAGCTGAACCAGGACTACGACGACGACCTCGGCTACGACGACTACTCGCACCCAGGTTCACGCCCGACCTACTTTGAATGCCCATTAGGCATTACTTTAGAACTGCTAGCGCTTTACTTATGCATGATGATGATTATGATGAAACCCTTGCACTGCCCCTTTTTAAATACCCTGTCCTTGATTGACCTACTACTACTACTATATTTATGCGTGATGATACGCTGAGCTTGCGGTGCATGTGTTAGGATATTGTGATAGTATTCTTGGCGTGTGTGGGGAAAATTGGCAGGTGAAGGTGTTTTTGGGATACTTGGCGGGGGTGAGCTCAAGACAACCCGATCTGGGATCGGGGGCCAGGGATCGTCTTCTCGGGCGGTGCCCAGTTTGGTACCTATGGTGGGTACACTGTTTTAGGAGCACAGGTGCTGGGGTTTTTGTGATGACTTGGAGGATAGGAGCTCGCACCGGTCTGAAACCGAGTGGGTCGCTTTGTTACACGGGACTTTCGTACACACCACCTCGACGAGAGTGGGGATAGGGCCGTTTCGACCCTAGCAAGTGTGATGCCATACCTGCTAGTAGGATAGAGGATATCAGTGATGAGGGTGTAGGGTGGTGTCCCTTCCCTCTTGGGCGCTCCCTGTGCGGCCACACGGGGGCATGTTCACAGTTCTGGGGTGGTCCTTTGCGAAGGACTGCATCGACGCCCAGATGCAGGATGGAATCGTAACTCCTAGGTGTTCGTTCGGTTGGGTAGGCTCGGTCGGCCGTACTCCGTCCGAGTGCTATTCCGAGTTGGGTACTGGTGTACACGCTCTGCAGAGTTTAGACCTATATGTATAGCCACGTCCTCGGTTATGGACATGCCCGTTGATTACTCCGACTCTTACATTTTGGGATTTCTACCTTCCCCTTATAGGATGAGAGTGTATAGTGAGCCGTGGTTGTATTCGGGGAGAGGAGAGATGCTCCCTCTGCCTCGCGGATCCGGGTGCAACCATTGAGGTGCGAGGAGTGGGAGTTCTCGCACCGACCCTAGCTGGAGACAGGTGATGGTGACAGTGATCTGGGTGGCCAGGTGTAACCATTTCTGGATGAGTGATATGAGAATTGGTGGGAATATGGAGACAATATTCTTTTATGTTGCTGCTGCTGCTTAGGAAAACCAGCCTCTACCTTGTTTCTCTCTTTACCTTTAGAAGTAGGCCACTTAAAGCTTGCATACGGTTGGTGACGTGGACCTATCCCGATCCTTGGGGATAGCCCCGGAGCTTGCAGGGTACGAGTCAGACTTCGACAACAACGCCGACGGATGGTACGACTGAGGGGCACGATGCTTCGCTCAAGGATGCCTGTGGGAGGAGAATAAAGATGGAGACACCTTCTGGAAGCTAGCTACCGCTGTGTAGGCTTTTATTCTTGTTATTCCGCCAAGAGGCGTGTATTGATGTACTCCGATTAATTCAGGACATGTAATAATGAGATTATATTCGTACTCTGATGCTTTATTTCGATGTATGACTGTGATATTTATCTGTGATGAATGCCCGTGCGTGATAGCGTCTGACCAGGGACTATCACGAGACAGATTGACGGGTTTTTCCCTTTTTGAAAACCCGGGGCGTTACATAATGCATCACCAAAACCGATGAGTAAGAGGATTAGGACAGCGAAGTTCAATAAAAGGGGGCAATTTCCACCTTGACAAGGACTGTCTACGAGGTGAGCGCTTCCGAGGAGGAGGACGAGGCGTCGCGGTCGCGGCGACAGCGACGGCGCGGAGGACAGCGCCGAGCCCGAGGATGAGGATAAGCTGCTGCTTTGGAGGACGTACGGTGACGTACGGCGCGGAGGGACGTCGCGCCGCGGTCAACGTCCGCCGGCACCTTTCGCCGTCACGCACGCGGCTGGCCGGCCTGCTGCAGCGCCGACTTTCTGAGGAGAGAGAGCGCGCGCAGCAAGTGGGGCCTTCAGAGAGCACGCAAAAATGCTGCTGCAGCAACAACGGGGAGAGAGCGAGTGGGGCCCTCAAAGGAGAGAGCGAGTGTAGTTGTCGGAGATAGCAGAGTGGTCGGAACGTAAAGACAACGACGCGTAATAACAACACACGTCTCTATTGTGAGAAAACAAAGGAGATGCTAGGTTCAAACAAGCGTCACCAAATGGGTCGTCATAAAATGAGACGCGTCCTAAAAACCACGCGTCTCCAATAGGAAAGTCATCGGTAGTGGACTTAAAGAGCCTGTTACCGATAGGTTTTACTTTCGTAACAGACGCATGCTAACGTCCGTTACATAGAAAACATGTAACGGACGCTTAAGAAGTCCGTTACCAGAAGTCCTCATTGGTAACGGGCGTTGTGGTGGCGAGGTCAGGGCGAGGTCGGGGTCGAGCCTACCGCACTTATGCGTAACGGGCGCCAAACAACAACCGTTACAGATGGGGTCCATGTAACGGGTGTTAAGGGCCCGTTACAAATGCTACGTGACTATTTGAGGTTTTCACGTAGTGGCCACGGGCAATGTCGCCGCAGGCGGAGAGGAGGGGGACGTGGCTGCAGACAGAGAGGAGGGGGACACGGCCACCGTCGCCCACGCGCCCTAGCCGGCGCCGATGGAGGAAGTGGCCCCACCCCGAACCAGATCTAGGGTTGGGCCGGCGGGAGGGGGAGGGGAACCGAGGGAGGAAAGATGGGGGAGGAGAGGCGGAGGAGGCCGGTGGTGCAACCGCGAGAGCCACGCTGGCGAGGGTCGGGTGGGAGCCAGACGGAGGCCAAGGTCGGCGACGAAGGCGACCCGGTGGTGCGGTGAGAGGAGAGTGAGAGGGAAGGGGAGGAGAGGAAACAAGGGAGGGGAAGAGCGCGCGAGCGGACGCCTATTGCGGCGCCGTCGCTGGCCGGCGGCGGCGATGAGGGTGCTAGCAGCGGCCGCCGGAGCCCGCGACGGCAGGCGTGGGCGGTTGGGGTGGGGAGGCCTCGAGTCGCCCTCGAGGGGAGAGCGATAGTGCCCCCCTAACACGACCTTGCCGATGCTACCTAGTAGTCTTGCTACACGCACCGCCGCCGTTCGCGGCTGTCGGCTCCCGCGCCGACGCCAGTCTCGGTAGGGATGCTTTCATAGTCAGATGTCGTCGCTCGAGCGGTAGTGCACAGGATGGGATGGCGGCGGCAGCGTAGCACGGGGAGGGAGGTAGAAGAGGACGAGACTAAGGTTTTGAAGTTGTCGGGCTGTTATGGACGAGTTATTGAGCTGTTGTTGTTGAGTTTACAATTCAATAAGTTTCCATCTTTCGAAAGATATATATGACACGGGAGAAAGAAAGGATCGATCAGCCCAATACAACCCCACGAGAAGCCCAAAACACAGAAGGGTTGTTGTTCTCCTCCTTTCTCAATCGAACACTAAAAAAAATGTAAAAACGAAACCAATGTGGTTTGTTTTTAAGAAACTAGGTTGAACGCATGTTCAAAAATCTGGAGTGCGCTGAAAATCTAATCCAGTTGCTCATGCGCTGGGGCAAGTGATGCGATAGGGAGGGAGTTAAAAAAAAATTAGATTTATACATTCCAAACATATAATATTTATATCATCAGTCTGGTGCATACGATGCGATGTGCGACCAAATCGGCATCAATAAAAATTGTCCATGCATGTAACGCTACGCAATACGGCCGTGTGTACATGAGCGAGCAATGTGCCAATGATGATTAGCCATGTGTGATATTACAAATTACAAATTACAAATGAGGTGAGACTTTGTAGTAGAAGGTGGGTGTAAATATTTTTTTCTCATCTTAAATGTCACGTAAACGCTATACAGTAGCTAGCCATATTCCTTTGAGTCAGAAATTTATCCTACTTGAT
Organism: Cenchrus fungigraminus; assembly: GCA_036936925.1. NCBI lineage: Eukaryota > Viridiplantae > Streptophyta > Magnoliopsida > Poales > Poaceae > Cenchrus > Cenchrus fungigraminus. The sequence goes on along the minus strand of CM072773.1, from coordinate 113,947,232 downwards.
GGATATTTATCAGTTTAACTATTCTCTTATAGTCAAAATAAATAGCAAAATTGTAGGTGACCGAGTATTTTAAATTTTGAATAATACTATTTGCAATTCTGCATGCCTCCTTTCTTTTCCTACATGTTAATGATATTTTCTTACATCTTTATGCTATAGACAATATGAAACCTTGGTCATCTTTTTCATTTAGTATTGTTATTAGAATAAGAAGACAGCTAAAATAAATCGCCTATGTTCGTATAATTCTCTCTTAATTTTGATATTTATCTTTTTTATTTCACATTGCAACCTATAGGCATCTTTGCAATCCATAGTATTGTGATAATATATCCATCCTTCACCCATAACAACACATGGACATATTTGCTAGTTCATATATAAACGCAAAACTACATCTAAGGTCATCCGATATAGCCTCCTAAAGGAAAAAAGTTACAAAAAATCCTAGTCGCGTCTCGTAGGCTTCGATCGCAATCACCGGCAAGTTTCTTCGCATGTTCTAGAGCGGAAAAAGAGTTGTAGAGAAAAAAATGTTTTGATGAGAGAAACAACGGGTATTTTTGAGTCATGAATCTTAAAAGTGATCGATGTCAAGTTTTTCAGTAGGATGCAGCAGCGGAGCCAACAGTGGGTAAATTTTTTTGCATTTTGATCTTTTTGAGTAAGAATTTTACATTTGAACCCGGGGGGAAAATCCAAAAAATGAACTCATAGCACGGCGCTAAAAACCACGGCGCCATTGTATAACAACACGGCGTCATGACTCATGGAGCCGTGCTGTTATACAACGGCACCGTGGCTTTTGGCGCCGTGCTATTTTACTAGGTGATTTCGGGTGATGGTGTCGTCGACGTGTCATAGCACGACGTCAAAAGCCATGGCGCCGTTGTATAACAGCACTGCGCCATGACCCATGGCGTCGTGCTGTTATACAACGGCGTCATGGCTTTTGACGTCGTGCTATGAGTCCATTTTTAGGATTCTTTCCCTCAAGAGTCCAAATGTAGAATTCTTACTAAAAAAGATCTAAAATGCAAAATTATACCAACAGTGGGGTGGGTGAGGCTGAAGCTTCCCCTCCTTCATTTTGTATAAGAAAGTAGGAAGTAGAAGAGGAGGAAAGAGAAATGAAGAGTAAGAGTCTCTCTAGGTGTTAGGACCAACTCCGCCGCGTGTGGGATGACTTACGGGAAACACCTCAAGTGGCGGTCGGGTTACCCAAATAACCTCATCCTCAAATAACTCAACACTACTCCCTCCATTTCTAATTATAATACGTTTGACTTTTTTTTTTACCAAATTTGATCACTCATCTTAATCAAAAAATTGTGCAATACTCCTATATCATTTTCCCCTGTGTGGCTTGCTTTATTAATAACAATTCTTCAAGAATGTTTTAAATTTGACTACATTTGCACAATTTTTTTAATAAGATGACCTTTCAAACTTAGGATTAAAAAGTCAAATAATCTATAATTTAACGGAGGAAGTAATTTTATTTACAAAAGGATTAATGTTTTGAGTAACGACGGGTCACTAGATCAAACTTAGAGCCTCATTGATTGGACAGCAAAATGGGCCCTGTCAAAATTGGGCAGAGCCGCAAGTCCGTGTAGAAGCATCATTTTGTGCACCACGTGTCAGTGAGCGTTGTTGTCTCCTCTTCTTCTTTCCTCTCCTCTCCTCTCCTCTCCTCCCTCTCCCTCCTCTCCTCTCCAGTACCGTGGCCCTTTGCATTTAAGGCATGACCTGTTCCTGCCCTCTCCTCGCGTTCCTCTCTCATTGCCAATTTTCATCTACGGGTGTGTTTAGATGTAGATGAATTGGTTGAATTGAGAAAGAATTAGAGAAGAATTGGTGTAAATGCAGATGAATAGTGAGAGATGATGTGAGGTGATGTGATAGATGATGAGATGTTTTTTGCAAACTTTTTAGGATCTAAACACACCCTACACAACAGGCGATATCGTCTCATCTGCGCGTGATGCTGGGTTCCGTCTCCGTCGAGGTCTCCACCCCCGAGGACTCCATCGTCGGCCAGGGCCTCGGCCGGGTCATGTACCCCAACAGCAAAGGCTCCGTGCCTGACCAAAGAAAGGGCCACGGCACGATCTCCGGACCCAGATGCACCGGCAAGGTCTCCGGCGTCCCCGTCGACCAAGAGTTTCCTATCATGACGCGCTTCCGCTTCCGGCGACTCCTCGCTTTCCTCGCGTGCACCCGCTTCACCAGCGCCTTCCAAGCGTACGCCGTCAATATCTTCTTCTTCTTTACTCTGCTCTTGCTAAGTTGAACTGAAACGAATATCTAGTACTCGCATGATTTTGTTTGCTGTGCATTCTGCAATCGCGGAGATCTGGTAGATCAGATACGTTTCGTTGCTTAATTGCTAATTACTATGTTGTTGTTGTTGTGTGTTGACGACGCTAAGCCCTTTTTCCTCGCAGCCTGCAAACTAATATTAGGGTGTGTTTAGAAGTCTAACTTCCCTCAAAATTCACTATGCAAAAAGAATATTTCCCATCACATCAAACATCATATCAAAAATGTCGACACATGTATGGAGTACTAAATGTAGAGGAAATCAAAAACTAATTACACAGTTTAGATGTACTTTGCGAGACGAATCTTTTGAGCCTAGTTATGCCATGGTAGGACAATATTTACCACAAACAAACGAAAAGTGTTACAGTGCTTTTCAGTTCGGAACAGTGCTTTTCAGCCTAAAATCCGTGCACAATCCAGAATTTTGCATCCCAATTTAGGGAACTAAGGTGTGTTGTTGGACCTGGTGTACCTGCAGCGCCTCGTGTCGAATCGCATGTGGGAGGACGCCAAGAATTACCTTCTCCGTGTCCTGCCATACGACTGTATGGGTGTCGAGGGCCGCGCCCTCGTGGATTTCCTTGTGCACCTCAGGTTCATGTACGTCATTGCCCACGGCCACCACATGACTTCTCAGCTGATTGAGATGATCGAGAGCCACTGCAGAGAGCCTAGCCCTGCAAATGGGTCGGGATCCAAACTTAACCCAAACCCATCTAAGCCTTGCATATTTATTTAATAAATCCAAACCTATCCATCCCACCATCTATATTAACCACATCACACCAAACCATTACAGTTTTTCAACTTATAATAAACCAAACCGTGGGTTACAAATGAATTACAACTTGTTGAAAACCACTCTCAAACTGTGGGTGATCTTGTGTTAGCTAAACAAAAGTGAAAAGCCCTCTCAAACAGTAGTTGGACCCCACTTGTTATTCTCAAGCACCTTATCTCTTCTTCTTCCCTGTTGCCTGGCTGCGGCGCCGCGGCCGAGCCTGCCGGCGGCGTCGGAGTCGGCCGGAGGGAGCGGCGAGAGCTTCGGAGGAAGCCGCGAGGGCCGCCGCGGCCGAGCCTGACGGCGGCGTCGGAGTCGGGCATGGAGCGTAGGCCGACAAGGACGCGAGACATGGAGCGGTCGGACGGCCGGGAATGGGATGCCAGTGTGTGCCCCGCCCGCCGGCCGCTAACGAATGCCATCATGACACGTCGACGGGCTTGCAGAGGAACAGCAGCGATGACGGCTGCTGCTGCCTCCCGCCGCCGCCACTGCCGCCGCCGCCGACGGGAAGAGCGAGAGGGAGAGCGATAGGTGGTGCGCCCGCGCTGCCTGGGCCTGGGCCAGCACCCCCGCGCGTCCGAGACGGTCCAGCGCGGGGCCCAGGCAGAGGCGGTACAGGCGGCGGTACCCGCCGAGCGCGGCGATGACGGCGCGCGTGGCGGGTCTGGCAGCCGACACCGCCGACGCCTCGGCAGGCGGCGCCGGGCCGACGTGGCGGAGGCAGAGCGCCTCCCAGACGGCGTCGCGGCACGCCACGGCGGCCCAGAGACGGCACACGCAGGCCGCCGCAGCGAGGGACCGGCCGTCCAGGCGCCCCAGGATCTCGGCCAGCAGGTCGGCGTTGTCGTTGATGTTGTAGCACACGCCGCCGCCGCCCCCGCCGGTGCCGCCGAGCAGCTGGATGCGCAGCTCCAGCTCCGTCACCTCCACGGCCTCCCCCGGCCGCCGCGGCGGAGGCGACGCAGCACCTCCCATCCGCCCCGTCTCGTTGGTACGTGGAGAGAAAGGGAACAAAGAAATGGGACGAGGAGGACGGGACGAGCACGCCGGGGGAGCCGAGCAAACCTCATGGACATCGCCTTCTCCTACATGACTACATCGCCCGCAGCGGCTGCCTGCACACGGAGGAGAAGTACCCCTACCTCATGGAGGAAGGCACCTGCCAGCAGCAGCGCAGCAAGAAGACACCGGCGACCACCATCTCCGGCCACAAGGACGTTCCTCGGAACAACGAGCAGACGCTGCTAAGGCACAGGCGCACCATCCCGTCAGCGTCGCCATCGAAGCCTCCGGGAGGAACCTCCAGTCCTACAGCGTCGGCGTCTTCGATGGTCCCTGCGGCACTGCGCTCAACCGCGGCGTCGCCGCCGTCGGCTACGACGACTTCTCATCGTAAGAACTCGCGGCGGCGGCGGCGGCGGCGGAAGGAAGCGAGGTGAGGCCGTGAGGGAGAGCCGGGAGGACCAAGTTAGGTTTGACCTGCGGCCCATAACACACCCCACGGGTTCTTACCTGTTAGAAATCCATTCGTTCTCCCCACAACCACGAGCACACCAATTTGCTAACTAGTAGAGCTCAAACCAAACCAATTCATTTATAGAGTGTGCTCATTAACATCCAACCCACGTGAGTCCACAACGAAATCCAGCCCATTAAAACTGTTACAACCCAATCCATTTGCAGGGCTAAGAGAGCCTACAGTAATCCGTGATGGCAACTATACCAAGGTCCTGCACACCGTCTTGTCCATGCGCTCCGAACAAGTCAGGTCTTCTTTCGCTTTCTTTTAATTTCTGTCCCCCACTCTTATTCTCAAATACTTGTTATGTGACTTAATTTACTGTGTGCCGATTGAAACATGTATATATCCTTGGGAAACTTTGCTTTGTACTGTACACAGGCAATCCATTGATTGGCACTTAGTTGGACTAAAGGCAGCAGAGATCATCAGGGACTTGATTACTCAGACTCCAGAGTTCAGTGAGTTCTTGAGGCTGCCACGCCTAGCATCTGACTTGCATGACGTGATCAATGTATTTCCTCACGGGTTTGGGTATGTTTATTCATGCTTCCATCGATCCTTCTCCTTTCCAATATTCTGAGTCTGAACCATTTTGCTGTTGACTGAGCTTGTTACATACTCTTTCCTAGTTCTCGTCGAATCCGTCGTGTGAAGAAAGCATCCCGGGTTCCGGTATCAGTTATCGCTAAGCGTTTTCTTTCAAAGCATAGGTGTTCATCGTATGATCCGAATTGTACCATTCTCCACTGTATCTTACTACTTCCTCCGGTTTGGTAAATGAAGTCGTTTTGAATAAGGTTTGAGTCAAACATTATTAGGAATATAAATCATGAATAACTTTAAAGTTGTTGAGTTTGGAAATGTGGAAACTACACGAATAGATTTGTCTTGCAAAATATTTTCATAAAAGTATACATATGTTAGTTTTTAATAAATATTTTTATAAAAAATAGTTGTACTTTTAAGACCGTGCGTTATCCTAAATGATTTTATTTACCAAACCGGAGGGATTATACATATTTGTTGAATAGTTTGTTGCCTTGTTCAGGTCTCAGGATGCTGGTCAGGGGAAGAATAATTTAGGTCTGATGCCACTTTTCTCTTTCACCAGGAACATCATACTCTCATTAAGTGTGTTGTAATATATATATATACGTGCTAGCAGTGGCGAATCCAGGATTGTGGGGTAGGGGGGCTCTTCTTCCTCTTCTTCTTCTTCCTTCCTCCTCCTTCTTCCTCTTTATCCTCAAAATTTTCATGAAAATTTGGAGTGATTACCATGGGATCCAGGGTGGTAGGGGGGCTGGAGCCCCCCAGACCCACCGCTGGATCCGCCACTGCGTGCTAGCTAATAAGCATGCTTTTATTTTCAACGGCAGGATTGTTAGCTAACCCGTCAGCCTGGTTGAGAGTATCTATTGGTAAAAGGATTTTCTCTGCTTTAACTCTGCCCTCTATTTGTTTCATAATTTATTTGGACATCTCAATCGGGTGGTAGCTGTTCTAGAGGTGACATGGTCCATCGGATTTCATGAATCTTTTCTCTGCTTTGATGTCTGCTGCATTGACTGTTGTGCTAAGTATCTACCTTGTTAGGATTTGACAATGCACTCATGTTGTTGATGGCATTTTGTTTTTTTGGTGCTAGCTGTGGAGACAACTGCACTGATGAAATAGTTGCAATATTTGGGTTGTGGCTAGATAATACCATGGAGATACTTTGCTTGTGTTTCCTGACATTTAATTTGAGCCCTTATCCAATTCACCAACATCAGTGTATGTCATACTCAGATGAAGCTTTGAAAGCTGGTACACGTACTGTGCTCCATCAGGAACATCATGCCAAGCAGTATACTTTTTTAAAAAAGGGGCCAGCGACTAGAGTAGCCCCCTGCGTCACCTGGACGCCAGATACCAAGGTTCAAGCCTCGGCCGGACCATCTTCTACTCTAGCGAAGATGCGTCCGACGGGAATCGAACCCGGGTTGTCAAGCTCCACTCTAATCGAGTTGCCAAGCAGTATACTTACAATGCAGGTAACTTGCCGCATTTTTGCTCAATCATGTTAATCATTGTGGTAGTTTCCACTTATCCCTTTCACGCAGTATCTCCCTCCATGTGGTGATCAGCTCCCACACCTGTAAAAGAGTGCGGGGGACGACAAGATATGGCGGCGGTGAAAGGAGGAGGCGGCGGCAGTGGTAGAGTAGATCGCACGGCGTCGAGGAGAGGAACTGAAGGTTGTGGTCTTGTGAATACTCGCGATTTTCCTCCATCCTTTGATGTTGGTGGAGTTCAGCTTCCTCGTCGGTAAGATACGGCGGGGGAGGACGATACACGCCCGAGCTACGGTGGTGGTGGTGGTGTGGACTGCACGGCGGCAGTTCCGATCGACGGAGAGGTTATTTGTTGCATGTGCACAAAGAGAAATTAGGGGAATATGATAGAGGTTAGAGATAGATATTTTGTGGAAAGGAAATAAAATGATAGAGGTTAGATATAGATATTTTGTGGAAAGGAAATAAAAGAGAAAATAGTTTAACCTTGAGATGGATTTCTTATTCATGTTTGGATTTTGAGCTGTTAGAGCAAGAGTGTAACACAAGTCCAGTGGAACATTATTTGGCCATGCATGCATCATGAGAGTAGGCGCCACAATTGTGTGGAGCAGCGACATCTAAGCCCATAGGCCGGTCAAGGCATTTCGTGTGGATGAATTTTTTTGTGCTTGGGTCCGAAAATTCAAGTTGTGTTGGATGAGATCCATATGTCATTACTGAAGTTGTTTTGTATTTTCTTCTGGATCGTAAAATTCATTTTTTTTGTGTGAAAATGTGCATTGCAATGTACTAAGTCCAAGGTATGTTTGATTTTTTTTTTGGTTAGTTCATTTGCGTCTGTGTGAAATACAGTGGCAAGAATCTCTTCTTGTAATATTTATGTGCCTTTCTTTATTGTTGTCAAACGGTAATTTGTCTTGTGTTTTAGTTACTAATTTTAGTCCAGTAAAATGTGTTCTGTGCATTAGTCCAGAAAAGAAGTGGGTTTACATATTTAAATTGGAGACCTAAAATTGAAAGTAAAGCGGTTGGCAGATTGAAAATCCTAAGTCTGAAAACAGTGTCGATCAGCCCACTTCAAAAATTTTTTATAAAAAATTTTGTATGTAGGATATGGTCTACGACATGCAAATGGAATCTATAAATCTTGGTTAACATTTAACAACAGTTGTTGAGCAATGAAAAGTGAGTTTACATATTTAAAATGGGGCTTTCAAATGAAAGTGTCGCTGGTTTTTTACCTCGGCACCAGGGCTAATGGCGCCGAGACGTGTAACCTCAGCGCTACCGTCTACGGCGCTGAGTTGAGGGTTCATTTTCATAAATTTTCTCTAAGAGCGTATTTGTGAAAACTTTTTGAAAAAGGTTATAAAACAAAAAAAACAGGTTGAGGCACTAAGCGGATCAGACAATTGATGTCCATTGGGCCATGATTCGATTGATCTAGTTTCACATTTTCAATCGACCTTTTTCTTGGTAGGGTTGGATGAGCAAATCGATTGGTTTTTGGGTTTCTTGTTACTCAACTCATGTTATACTAAATTGGAATTCTATCCATCTCCCGAAAGTTAGTATAGTGTTAAATCTTTTGATGTTTGAGATTCGTGCAAATAACTGCAACCGTTGGATCGGACCATCCAAACTGTTCCGTGTGTTTGGATGTAGGATCTCTGGGTTGGGATGGCTCCAACCCTCGTTTTGGGGATGACTCCAACCCTCATCATGTTTGGTTGCGAGAGTGGAGTCGTCCCTGTTTCCTGTTTGCTTGCGGGATTGCAGAGGGTTGGAGCCAACCCACCACCTGTTTGGATGGATGAATATGAATATGATCACCTTCTCCTCTCAAGTGGTGATCTTACCGCCACATGTGCATCACAACAGCATTTCAGAACATATACCAAGTTCCAAGGCACCACAACAACATTTCAGCAACATATATGTAAGCACCACAAATTAACAGCCAAAATACAAGTCTTAGACCACATTAGACATAATACCAAGGTCAAGTCTTACACACATTACCAAGTCTCATGCTTGCACGATGCATCAAGTTCAAGCCTTACATAACATATTGCAAGTTCCAAGGCTTCTACATAGCAAGATACAAGCTTCCTTACTAACAAAAGATTCATCCTACCACTACAACTTATCCTTACTGCCCAGGGTAGTTGTCAGCAATGAACCTTGCAACCCAATTGAGTTTATGCTGAAAAGACAAGGTGCTGAAAGATCTAGCTATGTCAGTGAAGCGAACCGGATTTCCAAGAAAGGAAACCCGATCCCTGCACCTCCGTGATAGTCCCAGGAGGCTATCACGTGCAAATCTCTGTCTCAGAAAGTAACAAAAACCGTACAACAGAAGGAAATATATGAATGTCCACATAAATAATATTATAATATTTAAGCATCTGAGTACAGTACTTCGGCACATGTCGGGTACAAGTCCAGCGGGACTGAATCAAACAGAGTAAACATCTACGCAGGGGCTCTCATGTAGCGAAGTAGACTCCATCCCCATAGGCAGCTCGAGTGTAGAACGACCTCAGTCTTCCCATCCATCGTGCTCAAAGTCGTAGTCCGGCTCCTGGTCTGAAAACCCGTCATCAACTCAATAAGCGAGTAGGTCATGTCAGCTTCCCAACAAAGAGCATAAGCAAAAGAGAATAATTCTAGTATGCATGTATATTCCTATATATGGTTGTAGAAGGTTATGCAAGCAGCAGTAGCAACATCAAGGAATGCAGAAATGCCGAGAGGTCACCATCTCCGAGGAGATCCACACCTCCAAGGCCAACGCCTCCAGGGTCGACACCCCAACCAAGGAAAGAACACCAAAACACTGGATCTCAACCGAGTAACAGCATCCCACTCTCATCTGCGATGTGGGGTCACCAACTCCTATCCCCACATCTCAACGGCACGAAGCCGGGCTCGCACACACAGGGGAGAGAAAGCAGCACAGAAGAATACTAGCCAGGTGAGAGATCGAAAGGGCTGTCCATACTAGTGGACACAGACTATAGCTATAGGTTTAACACTCTGCAGAGTAGGGCAGAACCGGATGCCTTCGATCCACATCCCTACCTAACGGCCGGAGACCTAGTAGTGGATGGCACTCTCCTGCCTCTCCGAGCTTGACTCGTCCTGAACTGGGGCGCGAAACTTGCCAGCAGGGCCTCGAAGCTGTGAGACCATCCCCGGAGGAGCCGGGGCGACGTCTACTCGGGGGGTATAACCCGTTCACCTCATACGATCACACCGATCCGCCTACTGCTGGATGCCATCCACCTACTAGTTCTCGGACCGAACCCCGCCCATAACAAGGCAAACGGTTTGTACGAAAAATAGCCCAATGATCAAGGTCACACAGTCGAACGGTCCTTAATTGCAAGAGCGATCACTCACCAACTCCATCCGAACGACACGCCGCTAGGGCGGGAGGTCAGGTTGCATCTCCCCTAGACAGGCATTCACAAGTAACCAAAGTGGCTCGCTCCCGCGGTAACACGTCAAGGATACACACTCACCCAAAACACATGCTAGAATACCGAGATATCCCAATCTCAGTCCAAACCAGAGATCCATCCATAACTATGGGTAAAATATATGGATAGATAGAGCCGGGAACTAGCTAGGGGTCTGTAGCTAGTTCCGAAAAGTAGGTAGTTCAAGGATCAGGGTAACACAAACCAAGGTACGGCTAAAAGATTGTCTATGCAATTCAAAGGCATTCATAAATAATAATTAAGCACTAGCAACTAAAAGCATGCATGGGTTCTATATGATCGGGAGTGACATGACACCTGGCTGGCGTCCGTAGTCCTGGTCTGGGTTGAAGTCGGGGTCGAACTCCTCCTCGGGCTCGTAGCTCGGGTCTGCTCAGCATGAGATATGAGACACTAAATTACCGGCAAACAACTAAGCATAAGTCCAAAGAAACCCAATTTTAAAAGATCCAAACTATCTACAAACAGCACCGTCTCATTTATAGAAAAATAATGAAACTGGTTTCATATTTTTCGGAGTTATAAATAATAAGTTATGATTTTTCAAAGGTTAAAGGATTTATAAAATAATTCTCAAATTCATTTATAAACCAGAAAAGGATTTTAATTTTGAAAATAAGTGATGACGTCAGCATGACCTCAACATGACGTCATCGCCTATGGTTAGTGGGTCGTTAGTGGGCCGAAATAGTTAGTGGGCCGAAAGTGGCCCAATGGACTCATCCCAGTGGGCCGAATGGACCAAGTCCATTCCACACCCCTGAATTTAAATCGGAGCACGGAGAGGAAAAATAAAAAGGTCGGGACGTGGGCCTTAATGGGCTAAGGCCCACGTAAGGTTCGTTTCATGCCCCGCAGCAAAGAAGCCTGATAACCCCCTCGGACTCTGCTGGGGCGCGTTCGTGCTCTCCGAGCTCTGCTGGGGCTCACCCTCGACAGCGTCGTGCGGCACGGTGCCCAGAGCACGATCTCAGCGCGGCGGCGCGAGGCCGGCAAGGCAGGTTAGCGGGTTAGAGGCGACGCAGATGATGATGGCCAGGTCGACGACAGCCGGGCAAGCAGCGCCGCTCTCCCTGGCCATCCCCGGGACCTCCTCAGCCGGCTCGGCGCACGCCATGGGTGGTGCGGCGGAGCAAGGCCGTCATGCGGCGGCGCAGCACTGACGCGACGAAGCGCAGTAGTGGAGCGGATGCGCGTATCAGCAGAAACAACAGCGCAACACGACCAACACTTGGGCGTGCTTGGCTTGGGCACGCGCGCGAGCACAGGCCAAGCCTGGCCGCGGCATGGCCGGCCGGCGTGGCGCATCAGTGCCGACGACGCGAGCGAAGGCGCACGGCTCGAAGGCCGGTTCACAGGTAGGCGCAAAACAACGACAGGCAAAAGAGACAGCGAGGCTCGTCGCGACGCTGGGGTGCGCCACGACGGCGACTCGAGAACTAGGCACGGCGCGAAGGCCGGCGGCGCGGCACAGGGGAAAAGGGGGAAGTCCCCAATTGCGGTTTGGCTTGCAAGGGCTCGGCCCTGGGGGTTTTGCAGGGGCCAGCACGATGCTACGCAGGGGCAAAAGGGTCTCGTCCGCGGCCGGGATGACGCGGAGCCGACTTGGCTGCAGGAGATTGGCCGGCGAGCACTGGAGTGCGTCACGACGCGGGGGTAAAAGGGGAAAAGGGCATGGCGGCCTGCTCGGTGCGTGCGTAGAGGCTCCCCTGGCTCGACGTCCATGCCACACGACCGGTTGGGGGCTTGTCCCTTGGCCAGGTGCGGTGCGCGCGCAAGCGCGGCGGCGGAAGGGGACCAGGCATGTGACCGCTTGACCGCTGCCGCGGGGACGACGACCGGGCGGCGGGCCCCGCTCATCAGCGAGCCAAGGACGGCGCGGCGTGATGCGAAGCTGAGCTGGGCCGTCTTGGTGGGCCACACGCTTGGAGAGGGTGGAAGGGTGTTCATGGGCCGAGAGTTGAGGGGGATCAGACGGACTTCAGAAGATGTTAGCTGCCAAAGTTAGTTTGATAGGTTTTGAATATAGTTTTGAATTTAGGTTTAAACTTTACATTTGAATTTGAATTATTCAAATTCAAAACACACTCAAATAAATCCAAATAAAACCCATAAAATCCAAATCACATATTTATACCATAAGTTGAATTTAAATTTTTATATTTAGGTTTAATTATATGGAATTTAGGTGAGAGGCTAGAAAAAGGTTTTAAAAATGGTGTCACTCATCAAATAAATAAAAAGTTCAAAATTTTCAGCAAATTCATACTTTCAAAACTACGGGATGTTACTGTCAGGATGTTCGACCAAGTAGGCATGGTAGAAGGATAAGTGAGTCTCATTGAAACTACCACTCATAGCCATCAAGTCGTCATACAAATCAGCTGGCACATCATTGTCTGATTTGGCACAAGCATTTATCGCCTTCGCTTACTTGTTACTTCCTCTATTAATTGCAGCCACCAATGGATCAAAATCAGCCCTGGACCTCTTGTTGGTCTTCTTGCTATTGTTGGTCTTGATGGGCCTACTTGCAGATGACGTTGCCCCATTGTTGTCTTCATTGGCCATGGTAGCCCCATCATTTCCAGTTTCCTCAGTCTCCCCATCCTCCGCACCTCCATCCTCTGTACCTAGAGGTACACTTGTATCCTTTGCAAATAAGCATGTAGGCTGTAGCCATGATACTTCCAAATATTGTGTGCATCTCTGAAAAGTGCTCAAGAGGCTTGTTTAACAGATCAGCATCAGCCTTGTGATCCTACAATTCAGCAACCAATATGTCATCAAATCCTAGATTTTTTTAGTACAAATCAACAACCAACATGTCATCAAATCCTAGATTTTTTAGTACAAATCAGCAACCAATATGCAATCAAATCCTAGGTTTTATGACTACAAATCAGCAACCAATATGTCAGCAAATTCATACCTTAATATGGTTGTTGTAGTGCTCAGCATCAAGAGTAATAGTGCAAGTATCCTCATCCCAATTAGCAGCACTCAACGCTCGAAGGTCACAAATACGGCAAAACCTCTTTTGACATGTCTTAAGATGATTCTTAATCTGGTCACCACTACGCACAATGCCATACTTTTGTTGGAGAGCCTTTACACAAACATTGTAGTGAACCATCTTGTAGGTAGATGAAGTCTTGGTGCCATTAACCACCAGATTGGCAAGGTAAGAGAGCATAAAGCTTGACCAGGTTGAAGTCCAAGTAGCATGACCACTAGTCCCTGAAGCTCCCAAAGGTGCTAGATCCATTTCCCTACAAAATTGACCAAGGAATAAATCAAGTTAATTTCAGCAAGGTATAAATCAGCATGCATTATTATTCTCACAAAACTGGTCTTATAACACAAATACAAATCTGGTCTTATAAAATAAATACAAATCAGCAAGCATTACAACATGAATACAAAAATAGTCTTATAAATCAAATACAAAAATGGTCTTATAAAACAAATACAAATCAGCAAGCATTACAACACAAATTACATTCTCAAATACTAGTTTCCTTGGTTCTGACGATCAACCCACATTTGGTTTGCCCAACCTTCCCTGAAACTAACCATAATGGCATTCTCACTATCTGTCCCAGCATACTCCATAGTTGGTTGCTCATCAGAGTCACTTGGTATATTGAATTCATCCCTCCCATCTTCAATCACCCAATTATGAATGATGCGGCAAGCTACAACAATGTCTACTTGAGTTTTGAATGGAAAAAAGAGGGGCGTCATCAAGAATTTTGAATCTCCTTTTTAAGACTCCAAACGCTTGCTCTATTTTAATTCTCAATGAACTGTGCCTATGGTTAAACAATTCCTTCTCATTTTCCACTGGATTACGCCCCCATTCTTTCAAGTGGTAGCGTACACCACGAAAAGGGGGTAAAAATCCGGGTTTGGCTCCATATCCACCATCAACTAGGTAGTATTTGCCTAACATATGATGGACAATTTGGTTAACTCTCAATGATATATGAATTTTCATGAATAAATTGGTGGGCATGATTTATCTGTTACCTTGTGGCACACGAAGTCCATTCTCACGTGCTAAAGCATCTCGTAAAACTAGTGCATCATGTGCTGACCCTCCCATCCCGCCAACACATATGTGAACCTTTGTTCAAAATCTACGGCTGTCATTACATTTTGAGTAGGGTGGGTCTCCCTACCACGAAAGGCATGCGAATTTTCCCTAGGAACAGTTGCTCTTACATGTGTACCATCAATGGCTCCAATACAATCCTATATGATGTTCAGAAATCAAGATTAGTCCAATTATAGCTTGTCTCAAAAATAAATTGAGAATATGACATCAATGGCTCATAGCTCACCTTAAAATATGGATCCCACCCTGGGTTTCCTTCTATGTGAGGTGAAATGTCCAATGAAGGGGGTCTAATATAATTCTTTCGTAGCTCACCAATAGCATGAAGTACTATGTTAAAATAACGACTGACTATTTCTCCAGATCTCTCAAAATTGGTTGCAATTACTCTATTTCTAACATTGTGTCCCACAGTATGTACAAACATAGCCACTTACTGCTCAACACACATATTAATGGTATCTTCAAGTAAAGCACAATCTCTAAACAACTGACAAAATTGAAAGAAACGAGCTCTATTTATTCTCAACATGTTTACACAAGTTGTGTCATTCCTCCAAATTTTGTCATTCAAGTAATCATTCCTCTTCCTATCCCTTTCAAACATTGGGTCATAAGTAATCCCTTCCCTTCTTGCAACTCATTTTCAATAATTGCCATGACCGACAAGAACCAATATGAAGTAGCAGCACAAATAATTATCTTGGTCCCCTTATCCATCTACAAATCACAGATTAAAAGTGTCACTACAAATGGCCTAGCAAAAATACCATCTTGGTTTTCCATGTACTAAACACAACAATCTTGAATCCACCATGGATCTACAACAAACATGTATCACACATAAACAGGGAGGTATACATTTACCTTTAACAACTGAGATGCAGAGGGGAGGGAGATGCAGATGGGCTACAGTCACGTCCGGACTCCTGGAGGCAGGACGCGTCTTGAGGCTGGCGGCTGCCCTCAACCAGTGTGCGGTCAGGAACACCGAGGCAGGACGCGGCCGGTTCCAGCAGGTGGGCAAGCGGCGCGCGACCGCGTAGGCAGGCGCAGGTCGATCTCGAAGCACAGGCGGTGAGAGGCAGTGATGAGGGGTAGAGAAGAGAGAGGAGGAGACGAGATAGAATCTATGCTGGGAAGGAGGGGGGTCACCAGAGCTCGGAGCTCTGCGGCGAACTCGCGGGAGGAGGAGACAGACTCGCGGTCTTCGCACGCGGTGAAAGGATAAGGTTGGGGTCGTGACCGCCCAACCCGTCTGGAGCCGCTCCGTCCGCCCGATTTTGGCGGACAGGTCCAAACCGCATCTTGAAGGTATATTCTCCTGAGTTGAACCCATCCCTTCTCAAACCCCGATCCAAACAGCCCAAAAACGGGTTCAACCCATCCGGATTCGCCCCAGACCTCCAACCAAACACACGGGTAGCGTACCACCTTGTGCTTGCTCCTCCTGCCTCGTGCCCGCGCCACCACCCACCGCGCAGCCGCCCTCTCCCTCCCATGACTTGCGCCACCACCCTCTACGCGGTCATCGAGCCGTCCGCCGTCCTGCCCCTCGCGTGCACCGTCGTCCCGTCCCTCGCGCATGCCGCCTTCCCGTGGGGGCTCACCGACTTTGGCATCATTGTGCGTCGTGCGCTGGCCATCGCGCCGCCAGTGACCGGCCGCACGGCTCCCCTGCTGGAGTCAGGGAAGAAGTTAAAAATGTTGACCAACAATTTTATGAAAAATGTCGAACCATTTTTTAAAATGATGATCAACAATTTTAACAAAATTATTGGTTCTACTATTTTAAAAAATGTCGGACCTAACTTGTTCTACGAAAAAAATGTTGGTGTAACTATTTTAAAAGAATATTGTAACATTTTTAAAAAATGTTGTATCAAATCAGGAAGCCGGCAAATCATGGAATCAAACTGATTAATATATTTCAGAAGCAGAAAAAAACCATAGAATTTACAACGACAAAAGGAGAAAACAAAAGGTAGAACAAGAGGTAACAGGAACTACGAAAGAAAAGGGAGTAACATCCATGACTTTCTCTGTTTATAATCATGTTCGAAAAACAACAACCAACAACAAAATAAGCAAATATGCTACATGAGTTCATGTGTAATTCTTAGTCTATATGTATGTACGAGTGCACAAATGAGCTCCTATCCAACAGCAGGAAAAGAAGGAGGTGGCTTTGCCCAGGAATTTTTTTTCAACTCTTTTTAATCTAATATTTTAATAATAATTCTTCCCGAATTAAAATTTTAAGAACTAGCTTTTTTTTGTCATGCCATGTCCCGTGGCACGGCTCCTTACTGAATCGACTGGCCGGCCATGTAACATCCCGGATTTTTCCAGAATGTTTATGTTTGCAAAAATGTGGATTTTCAAAAATTTTTGTGCTTGATGTGATTGCTTGGAAATCATAAGAGCGTCTTCTCGTGCTCTCTCAAATTCTTAGTAATAAAATTAATTAAATTGCTTTGTGTGCTAAGGATAAAATTTATGTTAGTGTGATTTGATTTTTATTTGGAATTTTCTTGAATCTTTGAGTGTGGTTTATATTTGAAATCTAAATTCAAATATAAATCAAAAGCTAATTGGACTAACTATCCTCTCTAACCTTCGGACCCACCTAAACCATCTCTCGGGTCTTCAACTGCTAACTCAGTGGACCCGCCAACTTTTTCGGCCCTCTAATCCTTCCCGGTTTAATCTTTTTCAAAGTGCTCTGGAATTTGTTAAATGGATTATAGAATTATTTTCCGACTTTTTGAATTAATCCTTTGTAATTAGTTCGATTTCGGAAAATATGCTAATTCATTTGGATTAAATATTCGGAAGCTCCTTTTGAATTATGGCAATATTCTCCGGCCCTTCAAATTAATACCGGGCTATTAATTTGTCTCCGGAGAATTAGTCTAATTCTTTTGTTCCGATTTTACGAAATAAATTGCTACCGATTTATTTCGCGAGACAATATGTTTTGGCCAAAAACCTAAGACCCATCTAAGAACCCACCAAATCCTAACCCTAACCACTTCCTATAAATACCCCTCACCTCTCTTTCTTCTCTCCTACTTCATCTCCCAGACCGCCGCCGCTGGCCTCTCCGCTTTCTTTTTTTTTCTTCTTCTTTTTCTCTCTTTCTTTCCAAGAAGCCAGCGCTGGCACTTATCCTCTCCCGTCTCTGTTCTTTCCCCACCGAAGGCAACTAGCTAGCTAGCTGTTAATCTTGCCCCCTCTCTTTAATCTCTCTCACGCCATGATAGGAGAGCACCAAATCCGTGGAAGACAAGCACCAATTTTTCCTTTTCTTCTTCTCCCAGTTCTCCCCCAAGGAAGCATGGCAGAGCACAAGTGCCCCCGTCGATCTCCCTGATCCTTTTTCCCTTTTTTTCCCCCTGCGTTGCTTCCTAGATCATCAACCAGCAACGTAGTACACACAGTAGTTGGAGCTCGATCCCAAGCAGCATTTTCCCTCACGCAGCACCACCTTCCTGTCTTTTTCTCCTTTGCACCTTTCTGCTTATCTTCTCGCATGGACAACCACCAGCAGCACCTCCCCCCTATGAAATTCCTCACCGCTGGGAGCAGCCATGGTGAGCTGGACGCAAGAAGGAGAGGCATGAACACGCACGGGAGCCGGAGCCGTCCTGCAGCCGCGCGGACTGCTCCGCCTTTCCTGTGACGACCAAGACGCTGTGCTCTGCCGCGCCTGGAGCCGCGCCACCGGCGCCACCATCAGGGACAACCTCGACGACAACAAGCTGAACACGGAAGAGGAGCCGAGGACGTCGCTGCCGTGGACCACGACCTGAATGCCGATGCCACCAAGCTGCTGCCTTCTTCCTCGCCCACGACCTGTTCGACGAAATGCCCGAACTGCCGGTTGCTGCTATTCTGCTTCCTCTGCACCACTGTCTTTCGCCGCTCGCCGTCAAGCCAACTCGAGGTGAGCGCTAGTGCCCAAGTCCCCTGTTTGGATGAGTTGGAGGCCTTCGAGCCGATGGAGGGAGAAAATCCCGTGCGCCGTTGTTGTGTGCGCATGCTCTGCCTTGCTTGCTTCGCGCCGCCGCGCAGACGCCGTCGCTTGTGTGCCGATCATCGAGTCGAGCCTTACGCCTGCAGGTGCCGCTGCCTTCATCAACGCGCGCGCGCAAGCCCCGCTTGGCCTTGTACCTGTTGCCCGACGCCGACGAACACGCCGCCCTGTCCGTTGCGCCGACGCGGCCAAGCCGCCGGTTTGCACGCCCGTGCACGCACGCGCAGGGAGGCGGAAGGCCTTGCCTTTGGTTCGCTGCGCACCAACCACCCGCCGAGCGCCCGCGCACCCATGCGCATTCGCCGGCGGCCAAGTCGTGAACTTCTGTGCCTCGCCGTCGCGCACGCCGGGCAAGGCGCCGCCTTGGCCCGAGCCCTGGCCGGAGCGCGCACGAACCGGGGACAAAGCTCCTCCTTTGGGGTCGATTTTCCACACTACGTCGCACACGTACACGCCCCGGCGCACCTGCGCATCTTCGCGCCCGCGCCGACGACCAAAGCACGTCTCTGCCGCTGCTCTTCTTTCCGCCGCCGCCGTTGAGCCGGACTCCGGCCAAAGGCCGCACTTTTCTTGACCCAAACAGATCCCTAGGAGCTCCTTAACCGCGCAGTGTCGTTTGATGGCCAGCACGCTGGCGACCATCCACACCGCCGCCCTGTTCCTTCCGCCGAGTGCGAGCCATGCCCTGGCCGGCCAAAAGCTGAGTCTTTTTGGTACCCTAGATGCATCTTTGGGACGCCTCGAGCCTCGCCGTTACCTTACCCTGATAGCCGCCGCTAAAGTCGTCGCCGGCCGGCCGTTTCCATCACAGAGTGCCTCTCGGGTATTTGCTCGAGCACCTCGTGAGCACGCTTGCCCATCGTGTTTTTAGCTGCTGTCGTGTGCTCTGTGCGCACACTGATGCCGAGACACTGCCGTGGCGAAGTCGACGGCTTGCACTTGTGCGCGTTCTCACTCAGAGAGACCAAGACCTCGCCTTTGGTCACCTAGTGTGTCATCCGCGTCGTCCCTCCAGAGCAGCCCAATGCTCTCGCCGATGTGCGCACGCACGCCCGCGTGCTGTGCTGCCGAGCAGCATCTCGCTGTGCACGTCTTCACCGACGCCGCTGCCCTTGGCCTCAAAAGGCCGTGCCTTTTTCCTTCTCTAGATGTTTCCCTAGGTTTTCCTCAACCTCTGCGCTTTACTGCCAGCCAGTGTACAGTCCACAAGCAATTTAAGCAGTAGCAGGCGTATGTGCTGAAAATCATGTGCGTGCTAAATAAATCATCCAAGGGTCCTAATCTCGAACCTTAATCTTTCTTTCTAGCACATTGCTTGTTGACGAGCTGGGTGTCAATGATCCAACCTTCTGAACCTGTAGTACCTTTCTTCTGTTACCAGCTACACTCATGTTTGGTTTAATTGGTGCTTGTGCATGTCTAGTTCATGAACGTGCTATCTGACCTTCAGCCTTTCTTCCGACTGGCCAAAAACAATGATCATGAACATGTGAGCTTGAAGCCTTCCTGATCCAACCGTGATGCTTCAGCCAGTGCTTAAACCTTTGCAAGCTTTGGTCGCTCCTACCTGTTGGTGCTCATGTAGGCCATGTGTTTGCTAACCCCACCATGACCCCTGCGTGGTTGCAATAGCAAGGGATGCACAGGCCATCGCCTGTTGCTATTGCCATACCCTTACCTGTGTTTCTCGCCTTCCAAATTGCTCTGCCTATTGCGTCGCTATCAATCTGTCCAGCCTGTGTGCTCACACACACCAACCTTAGGTGCTTACCGTCAAACAAACCTCCGAGACATGCTATGTCTGTCCAGCAGCTTTGATCCCGACCATGCTAGCTTGTGGCCTTACTGTCCAAAACTGTGAAGCTGCAGTCTGTACACCGGCTAGCAACGCCTGATTCTCTGTGCCAAGTACGTACTAGCTGAAAGGAATTATGCTGGAATAATTCTCTGTGCCACAGTTCTATGCAATCAAGAGATCATCTTGTCCTTCTATCCCAGGCCCTATGCAAGACCGACCCTTTTGATCCACATTCTGTGCATAATTTGCACTTGCAACTTATGCAAGGGCAAAGCCTTGCCGCACGGTGTTCCCAAGAACCTGTGTTTTCCAAAGACCAAACCACCTAAAGCTTCCAACCTTCCTCTGCAAGCAAACCTGTTTTGCCACTTCTGTTTCGAACCTCAAACCATACAAGCAGCAACTACTGTTTGTTCTTCCTTTCTGCCTATAGCTGAGCCGGCACAAGCTCAGTTCTAGCATGTGTCTCTAGCCACACACATCCTTAGTTTAGTTGCTGCATGCGCTTGCCTAAAGTCATGTACGTGCTAATCTATCCTTTGGTCCTTAATCCATCTTATGGGTTGCTGCTAGCAAGCAACTTTTGCCTTTTCCTCTAGACTTAATCGTGGTGCCTTTTTGCTTGTGTTTAACCTTTCAAGTCCCGACCATACCTTTCACCACGGCCGTGCCACGCCTTCGCCGTGCACGACGCGTGCGCTAACTAAACCATCCGCCATACCACGGATAAATCCATCATCGCCACATCTTTGTCATGATCCAGCTGGAGTCAAGTTTCTCAAACCACACCACATCGCTTCTAGCTTATCTACCCTGTTTTGTCTCTCTGATCTGACCAAGGGGCCCACAGACTTATCGTGGGGGACCGGCTAACATGCGGGACCGCTAACTGTCCAGCCTGGACCCATCTAACCTACGGGGCCCACAGGGTGATTTGTGGGGTCCGGTTGACTGTTGACCTTTTTCTGTTGACTTGGTCAACAAAGATCGTTGACTAGTCAACTGAGCTTGCAGACCAACCCAAAACCTAGCCTTTAGTTCTCTAACTTGCTGACTTATGTTTTGTGTGCTTTATCGCAATCAATTAAATTCGTGAAATATTTCTTTATTTGAAAATCCTTAATAAATTGATCCTAGCTTAGAAAAATATGAAATCAGTTTCTTTATTCTTCTAAAATGATGAAGCACCCGTTAGACTAGCTTTTGGAGTTATTTGGTTCTTTATTGCTTCTCTTTGGAGTTTATTTGCTTTTAGCTCCGTTATTTATTTATATTTGCGAATCTAGGATTTCCCGGAGCTGAGGAGACGAGCCAGAAGATCAAGTACAACTACGGAAACTACAACGACTTCTTGCTCACAGGTGTTCACGCCCGACCTTCTTTGAATGCCCATTAGGCATGGCTATTAGAACTGCTAGTGCTTTATTTACTGCATAGTGATGGATATGAAGAACCCGTGCATAACCTCTTTTACATACTTGTCCTTGATTGACCTACTACTACTACTTATGCGCGATGATACGCTGAGCATGTGTTGGGATATTGTGGTAGTTTCTTGGTGTGTGTGGGGAAAAACCGGCAGGAGAAGGTGTTTTGGGATATTTTGGCGGGGGTGAGCTCAAGACAACCCGATCCGGGATCGGGGGCCAGGGATCGTCTTCTCGGACGTTGCCCAGTGTGGTGCCTATGGCGGGTACACTGTTTTTAGGAGCACAGGTGTTGGGGTTTTTGTGATGACTTGAAGGATAGGAGCTCGCCCCGGTCTGAAACCGAGTGGGTCGCCTGTTACACGGGACTTTCGTACACACCACCTCGCCGAGAGTGGGGATAGAGCCGTTTCGACCCTAGCAAGTGCGATACCATACCTGCTAGTAGGATAGAGGGTATCAGTGACAGGGTTAGGGTGAAGTCCCTTCCCTTTGGGCGCTCCCCGCGCGGCCACACGGGGGCATTTTCACAGTTCTGGGGTGGTCCTTTGCGAAGGACCGCATCGAGACCCGGATGCAGGATGGAATCGTAACTCTTAGGTGTTCGTCCGGTAGGATGGGCTTGGTTGGCTGATCACCGCCGGGTGCCATTCCGAGTTGGGTACTGGTGTACACGCTCTGCAGAGTTTAGATCTATACGTATAGCCGCGTCCTCGGTTATGGACATGCCCGTTGTTTCTCCGACTCTTACGTTTTGGGATTTCTACCTCCCCCTTTATAGGATGAGAGTGTATGGTGAGCCGTGGTTGTACTCGGGGAGAGGAGAGTTGCTCCCTCTGCCTCGTGGATCCGGGTGCAATCATTGAGGTGCGAGGAGTGGGAGTTCTCGCACCGACCCTAGATGGAGATAGGACTTGGTGACGGTGATCTGGGTGTCCAGGTGTAACCGTTTGTGGATGAGAGACTTGGGAAATGGTGGGATTATGGAGATATTATTCTATTTATGTTGTTGCTGCTGCTTAGGAAACCCCAGCTCTTACCTTGATACCTTTATATACCTTTAGAAGTAGGCCACTTAAAGCTTGCATACGGTTGGTGACGTGAACCTATCCCAATCCTTGGGGATAGTTTGTGAGTGTGCAGGATTTGGGCTTGGAGCGAAAGTCCATCTAAGAAGAGTCCATGGAGGAAGGGTTGCGTTGCTTCGCTCAAGGATGCCTGTGGTGAAGATCGAGGATGAAAACCTGAAGCCTTAGCTACCGCTGCGTAGAGTTTTCACTTGTCGTTTAGCCCAAGGGGCTTGTACTTAAATCGTATACCGATTTGTGTTCGGATGTAAATACTCTGCTTTGTACTCTGATTTCGTTGTATGGAAACAATACTATACTGTGATGAGTTCTGTACGTGATAGCTACTAATCCAGGGACTATCACAAGGGTACAGGGAGTCGGGTTTCCTCACTGAAAACCCGGGTCGTTACATGCCATGTTAGCCGCGCGCGCGGGACGGCCGAGCTGGACGCTGACGTGGCTAGTGAGTCGCGCCACATGCTGTGACGCGACTCAAACTGAGTCACACCAAGCGGCGTGACGCGACTCACTTAACACACCCTGAGGCTGTCGGGTTCTTCTTTCTTCCTCCTCACTTAGAAATTTAGTTCGGGAGGAGTTATTAAAATATTAGATTAAAAAAGATTAAAAAATTCCTTTGGGGAGCCGAACACATGCTTGCGCTTGAGACCATTTACTGTGTGTTTGGATGTGGGATCAATGGGTTGGGATGGCTCCAACCCTCGTTTTGGAGACGGAGCCGCTCCGTTTTTTGTTTGGTTGCAATCTTGATTTTGGGGGCGGAGTGACTCCATCTGGTGTTTGGTTGTAGGTATCAGGAACGAAGAACGGAGAAAGCTATAACATCGTTATTGCTGACACTTCGCATCAGGACCCCTAGAGTTTATTGGAATCCACCAAGACCTAATCTAAAATTTCTTCTCTCTAGTACTTTTACCTAAGCAACCCTGAGAGTTAAATAAAATTCCGTTCCAAGACCTTCTTCCAATCTTCCTCCTCAAGCAGACAGAGGAGACCGAGCGTGTCGCGAGGGGCCACGCCTCCACGAGCTGGCCGCACCACCGCCGCGAGGGGACCGCACCGCCGCCGTGGGGGGCTGTGCCGCCGCGAGGGGACCTGCGCAGAGAGGATCTGGAGGTCGATGCCGGTGAGGCGCTTGAGATGCTCCCGGAAGAGGCGCTTGGAGTCGTACTCTTGGATCTTCTTCCACGCCATCGCCGAGCAGGTGGGGTGGGTGGGTGGAGAGCTCTAGCGGTGAGCGAGCGTGTGGAGACGGGGCGACCAACGACAGCGACCTGTGTGTCGGAACTCGTGTTCGCCGTGCGCGGCCACCGCACTGCGAGCTGGCCGCGCCGCCACGAGGGGACCGCGCCGCCGTCGCGAGGGAGCCGCGCTGCCGCCAGGGGGCCGCGTCGCCGCTTCTCGCCGTCCGCCTGTTCGCGAGTGCAAGGCGAGGAACGGAACCCACGACCGCGAAATGGGGGTTCGCTCCATCCGTCAGATTTCGGCGGACGGAGCCAACCCGCATCTGAGGCGAATATTCGCTCTTGGGTCCAACCCAACCCACTTCAGTCTGCAACCAAACACACCAAAAGTGGGTCGGCTCCAACCCGATTCGTCTCGTTCCTCCAACCAAACACACGGTTAGTGGGCTGTGGCTATGCACGGCCTATAGAAATAGCAATAGAAATACTCCGCTAGCTGAACTTCTTTTTAAGATTTTCCAACACTGGACCCACATGACATTGAAGCAGATTTTTCCAGGAAACTTTTTTTTGGAAAAAAACCCCTAAAAATCTGGGGGTTCCAACTCCTTGCATAGCGTAGGAGGTTTTTACCAGAGTGCTAGCCGTTTGTGGATCATGACTTCAATTTCCTTCCTTTGTCTTGAAGAATTTGCTGGTTCGACTATTTACGGTCCTCTGAATATATGTGGCTCGCCTATCGCCCCTTCAGCTTGAGCCAAAAACTCCACTCTTGTTCGCGTTTCAAACTCGAACACCATATAATTCTTAGAGAAAGATGAGAATGACGAGTTGTGCGTGACCTCCCTGTCAACAAGATGTCTCCTTTAATAGGGGAGGGGCGCAACAGCCTAATTGATATGCCAGATATCCAGGAACCGCCCCCGGTATCTCTCGACGTTAACCCACGAAGCCGTCGCACGTTCACGGACGTGTTTATCCCGCTCTGAGGGCAAAAGTGGCTGTCTAGGTGCTGGCGATGCAGGCCAAAAAAAAAAAGGATTACCAGTCACAAGTCATGCGTAAAATACGTGATATGCGCGTGTGTTCTCTTGTTCGTTGTGAATCACTTAGAGTACTCTACAAAGTTTCTCTCATATGTTAGAATAGTTAAGTGACACTAAACCTCTCTTACATTCTCTACACACCATATTGACTTTTCTATATAGAATAGTGACCCAATAAGCTGCAGCCCAATGGCTCCAAGTGCACAGTCACATTGGACCAAATATTCCAACACTTTTTATCGTGGCCCTCCTAAACTTGGCATCACATCTTTTACAGACTTTTTTTCCTTGCAAAAGATTGTACCGCTGCTTCAGGTCGTCAGAACCTGAAGTCAGTAACCGACTGAAGTTAAGAGATGAGCTGTTTTTTTACGACAAACAACTTTATATATTAAGTAGTCATTTTACAAAACAGTCCTTCAAAGAAATCTGTATTACATCTTGGTCCACCGACCGGATTACAATAGAGAGAGCGGCGGTGACGGAGACGAACTCGCCGGCGGTAAGCTGGTGTTTCGCCGAAGGCGAGGACAGCCGGATGGGAAGACCGCGTCGTCAGTGGCGGGCCCCATGTCTATTCATGGGTATTCAGTTGAATACCCAACAATTTTGACAAAACAATTCATATACATAGTATATTACATGTATATGTATCAAAAAATAGAAGAATGCACTACAAAATAGGCTTGTCAATCTCATATTTCATATTAGTCTCATATGGTCCACTACTCCCCCATCCCGACCTATCCTTGCCGGCCCAAAATTCCGTACAGCCCACCCCACCACTCCTTTGGTTCTTCCTTTCGATTCGTCCCAGCCCAACCCAACCCCCCGATTCGTCCCCGACTCGCGCAACGACGACGACACAACATCGGCGTCAGCAACACGCCAACCCTAGCGGCGCGGCGCAGCACCGGTGGTGGCTGGCCAGCGCCCGTCTGGGCACATCTCTCTAGGGCGGTGTGGCCTGGTTTGTGGACAATGTCACCGCGGCATGACGGGATACTAGGAGGCCGGCAACACCGGCGACCGGTCGCGGGGGTAGCATCACAACAACGTAGGCAGAGCGCCGCACACAAATACAACCGCGGTGGTCTCGTTTAGTACATCTATTATCTCCGTGTCAAATAACTTCAAGTTACAATAGATACTTAATTATGTGCTACAATTTGAACTTTAGTCTGCCCAAACAAAAATTTACGCTTTGAAAATTTTGAATACCCAAACCCCAAATCCTGGGCCCGCCCCTGCGCATCGTGCGTCGGTTGAAGTAGGGTCGACGAAGTCGTCGATGGAATCCACACCGTGCGACCGAAGTATAGGAAGAAATCTCATCGCCGACCGTACAAGATGAGGCTCGGTGTCGAAACCTAGGTGGAGGCGTGTTCGTCGGGTCAGCACCAGGTGATGTTGCGCCGTGGTGAACTAGATCTACTTGCTTCAAGGCTGCTGGAAGACGGTGAAGGCGGGCGCAGGCGGTGGAGGCGTGGAGGAAGTCAGTAACTGACTGAAGTTAAGAGATGAGCTGTTAGGACCGGGTTCTTTCTTTGCTTGCATTTGTTTCCTGGTGGCAGCAGAGAGAGAGTCCATTCTTTTGATGCAGTAGAAGAGCACCTGAAGCAGCAGCCGTGTTCATCATGTAACAGCACCCCTTTTCACTGCATCGCTTCCATTGGCATGTCAAGAGCGCAGCGGAGATGTATTCAGATAAAGCTAGCAGTTAGTGGACAGATCCAAGGAAGTCACGGTGAGGATCATGATCGCTTTTCTCGAGTAGTTTTCTTGCAACTTCTTTTTAGATAACGGAACAGGGTTCCGGTCTCAACAGCCAGGTGTGGCTGTCTGCTACCAACAATACAAACTAAGACGGCAGCACTATGCTGCAAACATCTAGAGACATACAAACAATCCAACGATATCAAGACATACACCTACTGCAATAACAGTTCGACATTAACCCTTGATACGCTTCATGGTATTCCAACCAAACTTGCTTATGATCTGCATAGCCATCGTCTCTAACAAATGACTACCTTTCTTCAAAATATCTCTTCCTTCTTCCTTAGAAAGGATGACCCAACTCCTGATCCAGAATGTTCCTCTAAATATCACCTGCAAAATAAATTTAGATTTTGACTTCTGAAACACCAAATCATTCCTACTAATCCACAAAGCCCAACAAAAGGCAGCCACTCCGATCAGCACTAGATTCCTTTGCTTATTTGAAAAACTTCTAAGCCAAGGACCAAACATATTAACCATACTAGTAGGTTTTGCAATACCAAACGTAAGACTTATAATACTCCACATTAAACCAGCCATATGACAGTTAAAAAAGAGATGCTGAATGGTTTCATGCTCACTGCAAAAACAACATCGAGTACACCCCTTCCACTGTCTCTTAACTAGATTGTCTTTGGTTAAGATTACTCCATTTTTAATATACCATAGAAAGATTTTTATCTTTAAAGGGATCTTAGCTTTCCAAGTCCAGCAATTTACCAGAACCCCCGTTTTGAGCACCAAGTCATTATACATGTTCTTTATTGAAAAATTTTTGTTAGCCGTCCAGATAAAGGAATCCTCACGTTCATTAAGACATACCATAAGAATGCTCCCCACCAGACTTAGCCACTTGTCCCAATTTTCCCCCATTAATGCCCTTCTAAAAGAGACATTTAATGGAGTAGTACTTAATACTTGGGCCACTGAAGCATTTTTCTTTCTTACTATATTATAGAGAGACGGATATTTCTCCATTAAAGGTTCATTCCCAATCCATAGATCCTCCCAAAATCTAGTTTGGGTACCATTATTGACTTTAAACCTTCCTCTCTCCAATACCAGACTCTTTATTTCCATTAAATCCGGCCAAAAGTGAGAATCCCCTTTCTTTCTCTCAACTTGTGATAAAGTTTTGTTCTTAAAGTATTTTCTCTTGAGCACCTGCTGCCACAAGCCTTCTTCATTCACTAGTTTAACAATCCATTTACTTAACAAACACTTGTTTTGTGTATCTAGGTCAACAATGCCCATCCCTCCAATACTCTTAGGCTTATGAAGGATGCTCCACTTAGCAAGCCTATATTTCTTTTTGTGCTCATCACATTGCCAGAAAAATCTTGATCTATAATAGTACAATTTTTCAAGGACACCTCTAGGTATTCTAAAAAATGACATCATGAATATTGGCAAGCTTGACAAAACCGAGTTAATTAAGACCAACTAACCCCGACGAAAGTAACTTGCCTTTCCAACTACTCAGTTTTTTCTGAAATCTCTCCTCAACCACTCTCCAATCTTCATTTGAGAGCCTGCGAGGACTCATCGGAATTCCCAGATATCTAAATGGAAACTCCCCCTCTTTACAACTGAAAAGTTCCACATATTCCAACGTCCTATCCTTCGTTCCCCCGAAGCAGAATAACTCGTTCTTATGGAAGTTAATCTTAAGACCTAATAACTTTTCAAAAGCACTTAGTACTAATTTCAAGTTCTTGACCTTTTTTAAATCATCCTCCAGAAACAGAATAGTATCATCCGCATATTGCAGGATGGAGAGGCCATCCTCCACTAAGTGAGGGACCAATCCATCAAAGTAATCCAAATTCTTTGACCTTTCAATTAGGACTGCCAACCTATCTGCTACAAGGTTAAAGAGGATAAGCGACAAAGGGTCACCTTGCCTCAGCCCCTTTTAGTTTGAAAATAACGTCCCATTTCGTCATTCACCTTCACACAAACGCTACCACCCGAGACAATTTTCTCTATCCACTGACACCACTTACTTGAGAATCGTAAGAATGTCCAGTTAACTTTATCATATGTCTTCTCAAAGTCTAGCTTGAGAATGAGGCCCTTTAATTTTTTTTCCTTTTAAGCTCGTGGATAGTCTCATGTAGGACTACCACCCCTTCTAAAATATATCTCTTAACTTTATCATATGTCTTCTCAAAGTCTAGCTTGGGAAAGCAGATTGAGAAAGCTTGGTAATTCGGCATGCCACCGAGGAAAGTATGTTAGCTAGCACCTTGCTAAAGATTTTGAAGCTAACAATAATCATACAAATGGGCCGGTATAGCTGAATTCTCTTAACCTCCTGCTCTTTTGGAAGTAAAGTGATAATTCCAAAATTAAGGCAGAAAAGTGGGAGATCCCCCGCATGAAAGTCTCTGAACATGGCCATTAGGTCATCCTTTATGAGACTCCAAAAGACTTGATAAAATTCAGCCGGAAACCCATCTGGTCCAGGCGCTTTGTTATGTTTCATCTGGAAAATAGCTTCCCTAACTTCCCTTACTAAGAACTCAACCTCTAGCACTTCACTCTCTGTAGTGGTGATTTGAGGGATATCCTCCACCAATGATTCATTTAACGATAAATTACTTCCCTCTGAGTTACCAAAGAGACCCTTATAGTAATTCATGATATACTCTTTCAACTGCTCCTCACCCTCCATAATCCCTTCCTCTTGCTCGAGTTGCAAAATTCTAATTTTCCTCCTTTTCCATTTGCCACCATCTGGAAGTATTTAGTATTGTTATCCCCTTTTAAAATTTTAGTGGTCTTAGCCCTTTGGTACCATTTTATTTCCTCTTCC
Source organism: Cenchrus fungigraminus (assembly GCA_036936925.1). Taxonomy (NCBI): domain Eukaryota; kingdom Viridiplantae; phylum Streptophyta; class Magnoliopsida; order Poales; family Poaceae; genus Cenchrus; species Cenchrus fungigraminus. Next base: position 113,917,727 of record CM072773.1, on the reverse strand, counting down.
CTCAGAAGCTGTGAAATTCTTTCACTAATACTTTGCTTAAGGTCCCACTCTTGCTGACTTAGCAGCTGGGACTCCGCTTTCTTGTCAAGTTCATCTGTCTGCCTCAATAATTCATGCTTCTCCTTCTTGTATGCACCACTCATATTCTTTGCCCATCCTCTTAAAAATTGTCTCAACCTCCTTATTTCATTTTGCCACCTCTACATGGGAGTTACTCCCCTATTCTCTTTTTTCCAGACTTCAGAGACCAAATCAAAGAAACCATCCTTCAGAAGCCACCCAAGATCAAATAAAAAAGGAGGCGGTTTCTTGCCCACGGCCTTCCCCCCATACTGAGTAATAGAGGAGTATGGTCTGAAACTTCCCTACTAAGTGCCTCCATTGTCGCTAATGGAAAGTTTTGTTCCCACTCGGTGCTAACCAACACCCTATCCAATTTTTCATAAGTTGGCACCTTGCGAGAGTTTGTCCAAGTAAACTTACGACCCATCATCTCAATCTCTCTCAAATCTAAGCTGTCTATAACAGCGTTAAACAGGAATGGCCACCTTTCCTCGAATCGATCATTATTTTTATTTGTTGTTCCGAATGATATTAAAATCCCCCCTATGCACAAGGGAAACCTCTCATTACTGCACGATTGTACCAACTCTGTAAGGAACGAATCCTTGAACTCGGGCTGGGCTAACCCATAAACAGCCACCAAAACCCACTTAAAATCGGTCATTCTATCTCTTAGTCTAAACTTCACAAAGAAATCTCCCTCATCAATGCTGCCCACATCCAACACATCTAAATTCACCCCCAATAAAATACCTCCAGATCTCCCATGCGGTGCAGTCCAGTGCCAAACAAAGTTCCTCCCCCACTAAAATTATTTAGTGTTTCTTGGGAGAAATCTTTTTTGCATGTTTATAAAAAAGCAATAAAATCTAAGTTTTGTTCCTTGGAAGTCTCTCTTAGGAATCTTGTTTTAGCCAAGTCACTAAGACCTCTGCTATTCCAGAAGATCCCTTTCATTTGGCGCCCTTCTTTAAAAATTTTGCCCTCCTTGCCTTGCAAGCCTTTCTCAAGCACGACTGAGCATGAGATTTGCCCTTACGACGTAGACCCTCAAGTTCACAATTAAGTGGAAAACTTGACTCATCAAACACCTCCTCCATTAACTCTCCGCACAAGCTCTTTAAAGCTTTCCTCTCAACATCTTCCAAATTATCCTCCTCGCTTTCTGTATCCCACCAATCTTGATCACTACCCCCTCCTCGCTTTCTTGCAAGTTCTTACCTAACGAAGATGTTTGTTCGTGCAGGATTTTGCGATGGCTTCAGGAATAGAGGTGTTCACGCCGGTCAGCCACACCCTCTTCGACGTTCGACCCTGCAGAAATCATAAACAAGGTGCTCGTGCTCGAACACTCTTAATAGGCACTCGGTACCAGTAAAATGACCAAATGTTTGGAGTTCACCCCTCATCTGATTTTTGTTTTGCCAATTTGCAGAATGGTGGCCGGCCGCCTTTGACGTACCAATCATTCATCGCCATAGCCGGGGAACCGCCTGGGCCTGTTATGGAGGAGTACTCTGAACTCCCACCGGTTGGAGACACGGGAGAGTATGAGTTGTTGCCTGTCCCCACAGTGGAAGAGCTTGGGTATGGGGATATAAGCTAGGTATGAGCAGATTCAACGATTAGTTCAAAGAAGTTGTTGACGCTTTTCTGGTCAACACACACGAGCGCTAGATAGCACAGCAGTCAGAAACTTGAACTCGCCGAGCTCCTGCCTGGACCGGTCTGACCGATCAAGGGCACCAGTCTGACCGGTGTATGCTGAGGCACCGGTGAAAGCCTACGAGCATTGCCTCAGGAGGGACCCCGTCGGAGGTGGTGCGCCTAGGGTTGCTCTGAGTTCGGCAGGCCACTCAAAACGTCCTTGATCGCCGTCGAGACAAACAAGGAAAGCAAAGGGGTTGGAAAAGCTAGGGTTTGAGAGAAAAAAGTTGTAAAAAGATACGATCGATTGGGTGATAGGTCCTCAACCAGTCGTGGCCATTTATATTTATAGGGTGGGGAGGTCTTGCCCCATAAGGAAGTCCTCTACAACTCGAAAACGACCAGAACTCCTTGATTCTACTCTGACTCGGGGTCCACCAGTCGCACCGGTCAGACCGGTATGGCCGTTGCCGGATCGGCTACATGACCGAACTGGTCAGACCGTCCAGGGACACCGGTCTGACCGGTGGCGTCCAACCTGATCGGTCTTGTGCTAATTTTAGGTGCGAACATATGCCCCCCTATTTTTTTAGTAAAGCTTGCGTACTAAAAAATAGTTCTAAGGTCGATGTGAAAAATCTCACCAACCATTTTTTACTCTAAGGGCGATTTTCACATAAATCGGCCATAGTTCTATCAAGCATCTTGCCAAACACTTGGGTAGAATTTCTTGAAGTACCTCCCGTTGAGAGCCCTTGGAAGTTGTTGTCCTTGCAAAGTCTTCACTATGTAAGAATTTCCGGAACACACCTTCACAATCTTATATGGACCTTCCCAACTTGGAGACCACTTACCAAACTTATTGCTTTTAGTCCCAACAGGCAAAATTTTCTTCCAAACTAGATCACCTACCTGAAAAGATTTGGCCTTTACCTTTTTGTTATATGCTCTAGCAACTCGCCTTTTGTTGTTTTCAATCTCCTCCAAAGCCTCCAAACGCTTGTCGGTCACCTCATCGACATTATCCATCATCAAAGCATTATATGTTCCAACATCAAGATTATTCTGCTTTGCAAGTCTATATGCGCCTAGATTTACCTCAACAGGCAAAACGGCCTCTTGACCATACACAAGCTCATAAGGAGTAACTTTAGTAGCACCATGTCTAGAAATACGATGAGCCCATAAAACTTCAGATAATACCTCATGCCATCTTCTAGGATTGTCTTCTATCTTCTTCTTGATGAGCTTCACTAGAATCTTGTTGCTAGACCCGGCTTGACCATTTGCTTGAGCATAATATGGAGACGAATTGAGTAATTTAATGCCATAAGAATTGACAAACTCACGCACCTCTTTTGATACAAACGAAGTCCCTTGATCCGTAGTCAAAGTTTGTGGAATGCCAAATCTATGTATAATATGCTCTGTAATGAACTCAATCACCTCTCTATGTGTCATGTTCTTCAAAGGAATTGCCTCGGTCCACTTGGTAAAGTAATCAGTTGCCACAATCACAAAACAATATCCCTTCGACGAAGGATGGTGAATCTTACCAACAAAATCCAATCCCCATCCTCTAAAAGGCCAATGCTTGATAATTGGATGCATTAGTGCAGCGGGTACCAACTGAACATCTCCATGTTTCTGACACTCTTCATATCCTTTGTAGTATCGAAAATAATCAGCTATCATAGTAGGCCAATAAAAGCATGCTCGCTTAAGGAGCCACTTTAGCTTAGGAGCCGATTGATGAGTACCACAAATTCCTTCATGAACGTCTGCCATAGCCAACCTAGCTTGATCAGGACCCAACCATTTGAAAAGCAAGTCGCCTGCGGTCCGATGATATAATTCACCATCATCAAGAATAAACTTGAGAGCCCAACGTCGAATTTTTCTATCAACTGAATTGCTAGGATTCTGCAAAGAATTAACCAGAGGCTTTCTCCAATCTTCCACTTCACCCGTAGCAACAATGGCCGAAGAAGAATTTTTATCAGGGACCGGTCAGACCGGTCGGTGACAATAGTCAAACCGGTGTCACCGGTTAGATCGATCGGCTGCATCGGCCTGACCGGTGCCTCCAAAGCAAAACACTCGGCTAAAAACACCGGTTTGTGTTCTTGGAAATTTCATTTCTGAACATTATAACCAGATGCTTGCTGAGCTAGAGCATTAGCCCTAGGATTTTCCTCTCGTGGCACATGATATATAACATATTCATCCATACAAGATATGATGTCTAAGCATTTATCAAGATATGCATTTGAAAAGCCATTTAGACATTGACATACCTTGGAAACTTGCTATACCACTAATAAAGAATCACCATAAGCTTCCACATGTTTTACTCTCATGTCACGCAAAATCTCCAATCCAAATAGAAGAGCCTCATATTCGGTTTGGTTATTAGTGCACTTACAATCCAATCGGTTAAGAGCTTCAAAAACAACCCCATTTGGCGAAATAATGATAACTCCAACACCACAACCATCTTTGCAAACTGATCCATCAAAATGCAATTTCCATGGAGTAAAAGTAACATAACCGACATTTAAATTAAGTTGCTCATTTACTCTATGTTCAACAATAAAGTCGGTAAGAATTTGACCTTTCATTGAGTTTAATGGCTCACAATGCAAATCATATTCAACTAAAGCAGAAGCCCATTTGCCAACTCTACCACTCAAAATTGGTTTATGCAACATATATTTAATAATGTCAGTTTGACATGCTACTGTGCAAGTGCTAGGTGGCAAATAATGCCTTAACTTGGTACAAGTATGATATAGCGATAAACACAACTTTTCAATAGGAGTGTACCTTGTTTCAGCGTCCAATAGTCTTCTACTTTCATATGCAACAATATATTCTTTTCCTTCGGTCTCTTGAGTCAAAACACCTGCCACATATAATTTAAAAGGAATCCCACTCTTGGGTGCTTGAAGAACGGGCGACGAAGACAAATAACGCTTAATCTCATTGAATGTCTCTTGTTGTTTTGCCCCCAGGTAAAATCAGCATCACTTTTTAACCAAAGTAAAGGAGTAAAAGCATTCACCTTCCCAAACAAGTTACAAATGAACCTCCTCAAGTAATTTATCTTGCCCAAGAACTTTTGCAAATCTTTCTTGCAAGCGGGAGCCTTTACTTTTTTGATAGCTTCAATCTTTTTAGGATCTATCTCTATGCCTTTCTCATGTACAACAAAACCCAAGAATTTTCCAGCTAATACACCAAAAGCACATTTGAGTGGATTCATCTTTAATTTATACTGACACATTCTCTCAAATGCAAGTCTTAAATCAGCTAAATGAGAATCTACTCCAGCCGATTTGACAACAATATCATCGATATAAACATTTACTATGATGCCAAGTAAATCATGAAAGATCAAATTCATAGCCCTTTGGTAAGTAGCACCCGCATTTTCAATCCAAAGGTCATGACTACCCACTCAAACAATCCAACAAAACCCGGACATATGAAGGCCGTTTTGGATATATCCTCTTCAGCCATAAAAATTTGATTGTAACCAGCATTACCATCAAGAAAGCTAAGAATTCTATGTCCGGATGCAGCATTAACAAGAAAATCGGCTATAAGCATAGGATATTCATCTTTAGGAGTAGCTTTATTAAGATCTCTAAAGTCAATGCAAACATGAAAATTTTTTGTTCCTTTTTTCTCAACAGGCACAATATTAGAGATCCAATCAACATATCGACAAGGCCTAATAAACTTAGCATCCAACAATCGATTGATTTCCTCTTTTACTCGGTCATAAATGTCAGGATTAAAGTTTCTACGAGGTTGCTTATAAGGCCTAAAACCAGGTTTAATAGGTAAACGATGTTCAACTAAATCTCGACTTAAACCAGGCATTTCATTATAACTCCATGCAAAGCAATTGACATACTCCTTTAATAACTTTATTAACTCAGATTTAAACAAAGGATCAAGATTTTTGTTTACAAATGTCGGCCTAGGTACAGTGCCATCACCAATATCTACCTCCTCTAAAGGATCAGCCGACGTAAACCCTTGTCCTAACTTGCTCAAATCATCGAAATCTTCAATGGCCTCACACATATCGTTCTTATGCGCCCTATAGTGCTCACGCCTCCACTGTAACCACTATAGATTGACATCCATCAAACCTTAGGCCTCGGCGACGAAGAAAGAAGTTGCCAACTTCTTACTCCCAACGGTGAGCTCCATAGAGACGACGCCTTTAGCTCCCATAGGCTTGCCTCCTCCCACACCGCTGACGGTCATGTTGGTCTTGATCAGCTCCTCATCTGAACCTCCCAGCTTCATGAATAGAGAATACGACATCAAGTTGACAATCGCTCCTCCATCCACCAACATGCGAGATATAGGCTTCCCATTGATGTGACCCTTCATATACAAAGCCTTCAGATGATTTTCAGTAGATTTAGGCTTCTGGAAGATAGCCACCTTTGCCCCAAAGTCCTCCTCCAAGAGCAAAAATCCATCCATAGACATATGAATCACATTGATATCTAGATTCATGTGCTCAGGCGAAGAACTGTAATCAACAAGCTCCTCATCGTCTTCTGGTGCAGGTGCCGATGCAAGCTTTTCATCATAAACCATAGAAGTCAAGGAAGAAAAACCGGGCAGCACCTCTAGGTCAACTGTCTGACCGTCGACGGCCACCGGTGTGACCGGTCTGACCACCTCCTCCACCGGTCTGACCGGTGCTGCCTGGGAGCTGGTCTTGATCCTCCACTCTTTGCCTTGCGGTACCATGGGCCTGTACTGGTTAAATGTCTCGTCCCTCTGCTTCTCCAGCTCCTTCTCCTTATTTTCTCTGAACCTTAGGTGTTGAAGCTTCCTCCTTTGTGTGCGAGTCAATCCGAGAGGACACCACCTTGGTAAGAAATATTTGGAGTTAGAACCACTCCCGCTGGCCTCATGGTCATTAGCAGCAGTAGATGCCCCCAGAATCGGTTTCACAACCTTATTGTTTGAAACAATCGGTCTTTTGGCACCATTTTCGATAGGAACATCCATTGACCCAATTTGAATGATATCCCGACTTGTAGTCCTTTCTGAGTCAATATCCATCTTCTGCACCTCCTCCTTCTGTTTTGGCTTGTAAATTTGCTTTACTGGAGACGACACAAATTTCCTGGGGGCACCGACCTGACCGTTTCCCTACACCGGTCTGACCGGTCGGGTCTAGTACCCTTGACCAGAATGGCGAGGTGTCGATCGGTCTTGGAAAGGCTTGGAAACCTGTCCATAACTGATCTTGGTCCTCCCCATCCAGGATGAAAAGCTTGTTGGAAAGGCACTCACATAACTCCATTATCATCATAAATTGGGCAAGGTTGATTTGAACTTGACGACACCCAAGATGGAGCAAAGTGTTGCCTTTGCTCAGATGATTCACCCTTGAACCTTGTAGCAGCTCTTGGAGGTGAAGACGACCCTCCTTGATGTGTAGGTGACCTCATCGTTTTTTAATGGCTGATCACTTGTAACAGCCTTTTGCTTGGAATACTTGTCAAATAGCATGTCGAAAGTGACCTTTGGCTTAGGACCACTCCCTTGATTCTTTGCTAGATTAAGCTTCCAGTTACCAATCTCTGGACGACTTGGATTGATCATCCTTAGACGGACCTGGGGTGCACCGGTCTGACCGGTCACCTCCACCGGTCTGACTGGTCTAGCCTGATCAGGCTTAGACGGTCGCTGCTCGGCGGGTGTGGACGACCCTTGCCCCCCATGTCTAGAGGCTCTAACAGTAACCTTGAAAGTCTCTTTGCCATCAGAGGTCTTCTCATAAGCAACTTCTCGGACTAGCTCTTTTCCTCTCAAATCGGGCTTAGCTTCCCCGATCACCACATTTTTGCCTTTGGTTGCTTGAGCTTGACTTGACCGAACCAATACCTTGGGTTGTTGTAATTCCAGAGTGTTGATAGGAAAAGGTGTCTTATCCACTTGCATCTCATGAAACATCAAACGACCTTCATTTATGGCCGATTGAACCTGTCGACGAAACACATTGCAATCATTAGTGGCATGAGAATAAGAATTATGGAATTTGCAATATGCATGCCTTTTCAATTCATCAAGCAGAGGTAAAGTATGAGTCAGATTTAAGTAATTCATCGAAGATACGTTCACATTTAAAAACATCAAAAGTAAATTTTATTTCTTCTTGCCGACCTTTACTAGGCGGCTTAAGAGATGAGCAAGAATAAGATTTTTCCTTAGAGGGCCAAATAAATTCAGCAGCATAGATTACCTTATCCCCGTTGCTCGAGCTATCAGAATCATAATCAATATGATGCACATTTGAACGACGTGATTTAAAATTATCTTTTTCTTTATTCAATCGGTTTTCAACAATTAGAGCTCTAACTTGAACTTGTGCAACCGAAAGAAAATCTGAACCCTCTATTCTATCTCTAATAGCATATCTTAAACCTTTTAAGCAAATATCAGCAAGATCCATATCAGTGATTGACAAATTAAAGCAACAGTTTTTAGTTTCTTTAAACCTTTTGATATAAGAAGAGACGTTTTCATCTCTTCCTTGCCTAACTGATGTTAAATCTGTCAATTTTAATTGCAAGCTCCCACTATAAAAGTGATCAAGAATTTTACGTTCTAACATATCCCAAGATATAATAGAACCAGGAGCAAGCGATGAGAACCAAGCAAAAGTAGTACCAGTCAAAGATAAAGAAAAAATCGCACTTTTAGAGCATTATAAGCATATGATTTGCCTAGTTGAGCTGTATATTGACTAATATGTTCTCATGTGGTTCGGTCATCATCACCACTAAATTTGATCAAATCATGCATACGCCAACCATGTGGGAGAGGGAAATTATCAAACTCAGGATCATATGGTTTTTGATACAAATTTGTATTACCAATATCAACACCAAGTTTAGTTTTTACCACATTAGCCAAATCTTCCTTAAATTTACTAAATTCCACCCAATTAGGATTATTTAGCTGTTGTGGAGCTAGATTCACCAAATTCATCTTATTTAAGTAGGGAGACATCTTAGCATGAGCAAGCCTATAACTTTCATAAACATCATCAGGAATTATATTCTTTTGAGCTATTGAATTAACAGTCGTACTATAATATGGTCCAGGATTACCAATTGAATTAGTAAAATTTGGCATGACAGAAATAGGCTTAGGCTGTTCAGGCACAAGATCCAGCGCACTGGTCTGACCGGTCTGACCGGTACCCTGCAGCGGTCCGACTGGTGCAGCCATATTTGGCCTGAACGGTTGGAACTGCAGGTTTTGACCAATGGGATCATGGGGCATGCCATACTGATAATTCATATTATTAGTAACAAGCAAAAGTGCTAAGCTAGGATGAATTCCCTTACTGGCATTAATTTTAGGACCACTACTATGAGTTTCATTGTTATTAAAACCAGCAATGCTCCTATCTTTCTCAAGATCTTCTAAACGTTCTAAACGAGCAATATATGAGGCAAGTAATCCATCATTATCAGCAGTAAACATCTGAGGAGATGAAGTAGGAAGTGGTTTGCTTACAGTGGTTACTACCTCAACCGTGTTGTCATTTAGCTTGATCACCGGCAGCTCAAATTCTTTCAATCTTGCCACCTTGCCATGACGATCCTTCTTGACGCCTGCGAGGAATTGGACTTGCATGTACTCTTGCAGCACCTTGAACTTTTGTTGCTCCTCCGGAGAGAGATCCTCCAATGAAGCCGTGACGATGTTGTTCATGTCGAGGTCGCAACGAGATCCCATTAGGCTATGTTAGATTGAACGGTCTTAGAAAACAAATCTTTCTTCCCCAGCGGAGTCGCCAAAAGTATGTTGACGCTTTTTCTGGTCAACACACACGAGCGCTAGTTCGCGCAAGAGTCGAAACGCTGAACTCGTCGAGCTCCTGCCAGGACCGGTCTGACCGGTGTACGCAGAGGCACCGGTGAAAACCTACGATCACCGCCTCGGGAGGGACCCCGTCGGAGGTGGTGTGCCTAGGGTTGCTCTGAGATCGGCAGGCCACTCAGAACGTCCTCGATCGCCGTTGAGACAAACAAGAAATGCAATGGGGTTGGAAAAACTAAGGTTTGGAGACAAAAGTTGTAAAAAGTAATGATCGATTGGGTGATGATCCTCAACCGGCCGTGGCCCTTTATATTTATAGGGTGGGGAGGTCTTGCTCCTCAAGGAAGTCCTTTACAACTCGAAAGCGACCAGAACTCCTTGATTCGACTTGGACAAGGGGTCCACCGGTCAGACAGGTCGGGCCCACCGGTCAGACCGGTGTGGCCGTTGCCGGATCGGCTACAGGACCAGACCGGTCAAACCGCCCAGGGACACAGGTATGACCGGTGGCGTTCAGCCTGATCGGCCTTGTGCCAATTTTGGGTGCGGAACACCCACTTAGTTTAGATTCCATGGAGTGAGAATGAGGAGCTATTTGTTGCATGGAGAGACGGCCGGACAGGGTATCCATGGATTGATGCTATCATGATTCAGGTTTTCTCTAATGAACTTCGCCAGAATAGGGCACTTTGCTCCTTGTTCCGTTTTCTGTTACTTTAGTTGCAGCAATACATAACTACCAGAGTAGGTGATAATGGTCTTTTCGTGTACTTGTCTGCTAGCTGAGAAAGTGGGGCTGGATGCATCACCTTGCACGCCATTCAGTTGCTTGTTTCCTGACGCGTGGTGATCTGGTATGTTTTGTAATATATGAAACTTGCTTCGAATAAGAAACTCTGCTGGGAATTCTATGCCTAGTTTAGTCCCCTTTTTTCGTAGTTTCAAAACCTTCATGACAGAACGCACATATTTGTAATTTTAACTTTTGGTCTTTTGGCAACTTTAGAATTTTACTAAAGAATAAAGGAAATCCATAAGAATTGGCCATTTTCAGCACTAATCTCTTTAGTTAGAAAATAAGGCTTTTGGGTTGTTTGATGAGCCATCCATTTTGCTGGTGGGATCTGAAAACCATTTAATTGGATATTTGTTAGGTTGAACTCCTCCGAGACAGACCTAACGGTCTGCTCGAGCCTTTGACTTGGCTCCCTGATCGGGGGAGCCCAACCCAGTTGGGTTGCGCCCCCCGTCGCGCAGCACCATATAAGGGAGGTGGGGGCCACGAGGGCACGCACGCCAAGAGACATAGTCTTCCACTCACCCCACCTGCCCTAACTTCCATCAAGGGGTGCTGAGAGTGGCGGGAAGCGCCGCCGGCTCCGGACGCCACTGCGCTTCACCGTCGGTCGTCACTGCACCGCACAGCGACGACGAACTCCATCTACACTGATGCAGTTTCATCCTCTACATCTCTCCTCACAATCAGTTTCCTCTAACCTCCCTGTCAATTATCTCCCTCTCTAGTCCCTCTCGGCTATCACAAGAACACCTTGTTTATTCAATGAAAAAGATAGAAACCCGATCGATCTGCACCTAGTCGATTCATTAATTCTATCAATGGTATCAGAGGCCTACACTAGAGTGTAGAACGAGTTATGGGGAAGAACGCCTTCTCCGCCGCCACGGGCGAGGGGGAGGAAAGATGGGTCGCCATGATGGCAGACTCTAAAGGAAGAAGGATTCGGAAACGAATCAAAAAGAAAAAAGAAGAACAAAGAATCGATTTTGATCTTGAATCAAAGAGGAAAGAAGTTGATTTTTTCGAACCGTGTCAGAAAAAGAGATAAAATGCGAAACCCTAGCCCTAACCTACGAACACAGACAGGACAGAAGGGAAGGAGTCCTACCTGGGCTCACCTATCACTGTCACCACCATCGGTGTCCCATGGACACCGACAGGATCGAAGAACCCGAGCCGCCAGGGGGAGGATTCCGCACCACTGCGCGGATCCGCCTCGATCTCGGGCAAAGGGCCGCTCGACGGCGGCGCGCTCACCCTCGGGTGAACACGCTCGCCGGCGAGGGGCCCCGTGGTGGCGCCACCACTCTCCTCTGATCGCCCTGGCGGCAGCTCTCTGGACCTCACACTTGAGGATCTGGAGAAGTGTGGGAGGAAAGAAAAAAATGGAAAGGGGAGCCGGCCGCGACAGCGTGCCGGGAGTCGACCCTTGTCGTCTCCAGCAGGCTCACCGGCCACGGGCTGCGCCACCCCAACACTGTGCAATGCGTCGTGAGAGAATCAGGGTAAAGAATAGAGGAGGAGAGACGGTCGGCGGCCTCGGGTCGGGCGGCGCTCGTCCTCGTCGTCGCCGGCGGCCTCGCCGATCACGGGTGCTCCACCCGCCGCCGCCACTCAGAGATGAGTGCGAGAGACAAAGGAGATTGGGATAATGCGGCTAGGGTTTCAAGGGGCGGGCAGCCAACGCCGGTTTTGTTCCGCCGAAACGCTCGGACAGCCGTCCATCGTGTGATGGACGGCTGTGGGCGCTCGCGGCAGCCGACGGCTGACGGGCCGACTCTTGGCCCAGGCGAGCGTGGCTGCTAGGCTGGATTTGAAGCCCAGCCAGTGGCTGCTGGGCTCCGGGCCCAAGAGCATGAGCGGAAGGAGGTCGTGGGCCTGTTTTAGGTCTGGGCCGAATGCACAATTGTTCAACAAAGAATATTATGAATTGTTTCAGAAGCTCTATTGAATGAATTTGAATGAATTTTGTCTAAATTTTGATCTCTACTCAAATTGAACCAATGAGATATTTGTTTAGAGATTAAAAAAAGTGAAAGAAATATTTTTGAATAGTATGTTTTTCATGAATTCTATTCATGTTTCCGTTGCAAAGTAAAATTTTCATCCTCTAATTTATAGGGATACAAAGTTTTCCGCTTAAAGTTAACTATGATATTGTTATTTTCTAACCAATGTTGATGATAACAACATTATGATTTTATCAAAAAGTATTTTATTTAAAGTTCGTTATGGTATTGTTATTTTTTTGACCAACGTTGATAATAACAATACTATAACCCTATGAGGTTTTTTTGTGTTTGAAATTTAAATCTTTGATAAATTTTGTATCAAAGTGACGAATTTCAGAGAATAGAAAAGATCAAGATATGCTCTTGAAGTAAAGTATTGTTTAGAAAAAGTATTGCTTCTGAATAGAATAATAAAGAAAAGTTTTCCGTTGTTATAAAGATGTTTATCTTTCAATTAAATCAGAACAAACGAGAAGATTTAATTGGGAGAATAGTTTGAAAGTTTTGGTTAAGTTTTTACCCGTGGGTAAAAGTTACAATAAAATTTAAAGTTTAAAGTTCAGAAAAGCTTCTACTATTTTAGTCAAAGAATAGTTGCTTATTGGCATTATTTTGCCATTTGATGCGCCAAAGTTTGAGCATTAATTTGCTCTTATAACTAAGTCAAAGAAAAGTTGAATTTTGGTATTTTCTTGCCATATGAAATGTTAAAATTAAGCATTAGCTTGTTCTTACATCTAAAGATAATGCTCAAAGATGAAAAGTTTTAAAGTTAATTATGATATTGTCATTTTATTATCAAAGTTTGATGATGTCAATAGTATAATTTGATGACTATCATGAGTTCTATTTCTGCCCAACGGTGACATAGAATTCAATGAGAAAAGAAATTATGTCATTGTGACCCTTTGGTTGATTTGGAAAAGAGAAGCAAATGTTTTGAAAAGTTTTAGTTTTCACTAAAGTTTTCGTAACGTTATGGTTTGATATTTTTCTGATTAAAATGGAACCAACGAGAAGATTTAATCAGAAAATAAAGTATATGTGGATGTTTAGTTATTATGACTAAAGTTTTATCACTATAAAATGGTTTATTGTCCTTCAACAGTAAAATTAATGCATGAAATGAGTCAGACACATGTCTATGTTTGACCAATGTTGAATTAAACATGTGTGTTGGCAAAAACTTTTCAGATTTAATTCTGAAATTAATTTTATTGGTTTGTTACCAATGCATTTAAAGTTTAACACTACATATCCGGAAAGTTTTTGGCACTTGTGCCATACATATCCTACATGGTAGGCAAAGTTTTGTGATACTCATGTGTGACTTGAGTATCACATAAAAGACGAGAAGTCTAGGGGAGTTTTTGTGCTATCCCAGCAATACTCATGCATTTTTATAGTGTCATGATGGATAGAGACTTAGAAAGAGTCGAAGGACAAAAAGAACGTTAAGTACGATTCAAAAGTCAAGATTGCAAGCATGACTTGCAAAACTATAGCAATATGAAGAACTCTGATGAGTTCTTGAAAGTGTAACAGTGAAGAACTCTGATGAGCTCTTGAAAAGAAACAAGGAAATGGTACTCCCATTATTTTGCATGATATGATCATGTGAATAAAGTTCAAGAATAAATGATTCCTTGTTCAAAAGTTTTAGTTTCAAAATTATGGCTTCAAAGTTTGCGCCTTATTTTGAGGGGGAGAAAGATAGAAAGATTAAGATTTAGAAATCAAGTTTCCCCAAAGTCAAGTGTGATGCATTGTATGCATTTAAAGTAATGATCTATTAAAGAAAGTTATGACCGAAAAGAGAGTATAATGGTCATAACATTGATACCCCAACCATAGAAATAAACAAAAGAAACTAAAAGAAAGATAGTAGAGCCTCAAAGCAACTAAAAGAAAAGGATGGTGCTTAAAACATCATACGAGGCTTGTAAAAACTGAACCCAATCAAAAGCTTAAAGATATTTGTCTCAACGATAGATGAGATAATCTGAGGGAGTAAAGAATGTTGAGAACTAAGGCTTGAAGAGAAGTGGGGTTGTATGTTCACTCCAATGATTCAAGCACAACAATTGTCTCAACATATATTTTGGTGTTGTATGATCAACAGAAGTTGAGGTGACAACAGATGTTGATGTAGTTCAACACCCGTCATTAACTCTTCAAAAGAAAAATAAAGTCAAAGAAATTCTTGCTACTCAGGACGCTATGGTAACAATTGTTTCTTTGACAATAATAAAGACCTACGACAACCCCAGACAGAAAACAATATACCTAGTTGTCTATTGTTAAAGGATAAATGAAGGTGATTCCACCTCATTTGGAGAAGCCATGAGAGGTGTTCATTCATCCTTCATGGAAAATGTCATGATACCTAGAAGTTCCAAACTTGGTTTTGGAATAAAGAATAAGTTCATAACGGAGCCAAGACAGTAGGCTGTAATGGGTCTACAAGATTGAAATGTGACTCTAGAGGGAATATGGAAAATCGCTAAGCGCGACTTGTGGCAAAAGGCTTTATGCAAACAAAAGGAAGTTATAATGAGACATTTTATATAGTCTCATGAAAGGATTCTTTTAAAATCAAAATGACATAACCAGAGATTTGTGGTATATCATTATATAGAATCACATCAGATGGATGTAAAAGTAATAATTTCACAGAGATTTGTGCGAGAAAGCATATACATGACATAACTAAATAGTTTTTGTTGTGGAAAGAAAAGAAAATTGTGATACCACCTGATGAAAGGTACCTTCTGATTTATGGATTAAATCGGATCACAGAATAGTGATATCTAAAGTTCTATGAAAACAAAGAAAAGTTTTGGGTTTTAAGTAAAGGTCAATATGACATATTGCGTATATGCAACGTTCAAAGACGGGAAATACTTTTCCCACACTCTATATGTAGATAATGTACCACTTGCTGATAGTGATATCGAATCTACTATTAGAAAAGAAGAAGGTCGTTATGACCTACAGTTTCGAAAAGAATAATCTCGTTGAAGATTCATTCCTTTTAGTTAGGAATGGAAATTCATTGGGATAAAAGAAAAGGGGTTTTTGAATTATCGCAAAGAGCATACTTAGTATAGAGTTCTAAGGAAATATAGTTTGCATGCGAGTAAGCCTACGCCTGTCCTATAGTCAAAGGGTAATAGTTTTGGAATTTTCAGTATTCCAGGAACCAATATGAGATCGATCAAAAGAAAAGTGGTTCCATGTGCTTCAGTTGTTGGAAGCAGAATCAGTGCTCAAAAGAATTTACCCTGACATAGCTAAAGTATCCGGGATGTTTTGGCAGAGTCCAGTCTAGCAATAAATCACTGGAATGGAGTTAAAGAATGATTTTGCAGTCTTGCAAAGTATTTTAAGCCTCATGCTAATAAGTAAAATAATACATACTCTCAAAAGATTGTGAGTAAAAAGAACTAAGTTAAGGTGAGATGTTTAGTGAAGCCCATAGTAGTAGATAACACTCATGCTTGGAGTTTTATTGTGGAAAAGCTCCAAAGTTGAATAGTTGTGATAAGATGGGTTATGTACACCCAAAGTTTAGCATGATTTGAGGCTACAGAATAGGGTAAATGGTTGAAGAAACATTGCCTGAAATTGATAATGGTAATCAACAATAATATACCATTCAAAAGTTTTCTCTCCTATGACAACATGTCAAGTGTGCTGTCAAACACATTGACAAAGTGTTATATGTTGCAAAGGAGAAACTCCAGAATCACATGATAGTTTTGAGCAAAAATACCAAGCAAATGTTTGCGGATCTGCTTAACAAAGGCCGACCACCCAAGTCGACGTGGGTTTCACGGGAGGTCTATGATTTTTGGATAACAAAGGGCCCAAGTAAAAGTTAAGGTCTTGTTTCACTACAGAAAGGTGCATTGTGGTTGTATAGTCTGATGGTAACTGTAACTGTTATGACGAAGCACGCCCTACGTACTGATCTGCACTGAGATGAGGACCAAAAGCAAAGCAAGTAAAAGAGTTACGTTAAAGTATAAAGTTAAAAGTATAAGATGAGATCAAAGAGGAGAATGTTAGGTTGATCTCCTCCGAGATAGACCCAACGGTCTGCTCGGGCCTTTGACTCGGCTCCCTGATCGGGGGAGCCCAACCAAGTTAGGTTGCGAGCCCCGTCGCGCAGCACCATATAAAGGAGGTGGGGGCCACGAGGGCACGCACGCCAAGAGACATAGTCTTCCACTCGCCCCACCTGCCCTAACTTCCATCAAAGGGTGCTGAGAGTGGTGGGAAGCGCCGCTGCCTCCGGACGCCACTGCGCTTCACCACCGGTCATCACTGCACTGCACAACGACGACGGACTCCATCTACACCGATGTAGTTTCATCCTCTACATCTCTCGTCACAGCCAGTTTCCTCTAACCTCCCTGTCAATTATCTCCCTCTCTAGTCCCTCTCGGTTATCACAAGAACACCTTGTTTATTCACTGAAAAAGACACAAACCCGATCGATCTGCACCTAGTCGATTCATTAATTCTATCAATATTGACATTTTGTAAAGAACTATGGGCAATAACAGAGTAATTTTCAAAGCCTAATCTACCTGGTCTTTCTAATGACGAACTTCTTAACCTTTCTTTTTTAAGTTTATCCACTGGGAGAAAGGTCGTGATGTCTTTGAAAGACTACTGATTGATTCTGACTGGGCCATTAACAATGGCAATTGGCTGTGGCTGTCTTGCTCGTCTTTCTTCTATCAGGTTAGACAACACATATCCTTCAGATGGCATTGGTTATGGACATTTTCGTTCAGCCTAATAGTTTGCTTATTTTACTTCACATCTTGTAAATCAGTATCACCGAATTTATTCCCCCGTTACATTTGGAAAGAAGTATGATCCTAATGGGAACTACATCAGACATTTCATTCCAGCCCTGAAAGGTACTTGTACTTCTGAAGTCAGAACTCAGAAGAAAGCATTTTTTTTCTTGACAAAGAGAACTAAACATTTTGCTGTTGCACAATGCTACATTCTATTAATTTAGACATGCCGAGGGAGTACATTTACGAGCCTTGGACCGCTCCCCTTAGCATCCAGAAGAAAGCCAACTGTATCATTGGCAAAGACTACCCAAAACCTGGTAAAAATAACAATATCTCTTAAGGGCATTTGTAATGCGCAGCTCCCCTCCCATGTCCGTGACAACATTACAGAATTAAGTAAACTAGTCCATCAACCTGCGCATTCGCACGCTAAGTATTTTTAGATGACATATAATAAATATTATAAGTTATTATTTAGATTAGGAAGAACAATCAATAATTAATATTTTTATTTATACAATGTAGTAATATATTAATGAGCATTGACTAAAGATTATATAACAATAGATTTTTTATGATCTAACTATTGAAGTGAGATTAAGAATAAGAGATTAGTTGTGTCACACATGACCCGCAAGATAGGATATAGTTAGATGATTTATTATTTTATTTGAAGCAAATATATTTATTATATATCATGTGACACCGGCAGATCGTTTATATTTAATTTTTTATAGCGGCATATGTGGGTAATTAAACATAAATATAGGGGGTTATTTTTAATTCTTTATAATGGAATAGGTGGGTAATTTTAGAAACAAAGTTGATTTTTTTAGAATTTTAGGATTTCTTTCTCTTTTTAGAGTGCCCACACCTAGGATTACTAAGTGATTTCATGTGAAGGCTTCAAAAGGAGTCTCCAATTAATAATAGCTAGTCCATCAACCTGTGCATCCGTACGAGCTAGTACTTTTATATGATATATAATAAATATTATACATTATTATTTAGATTAAAGAAAATAATCAATAATATTCTTTTATTGAAATAGTGTATAATACATTAATGAGCATTGGCTGCTATGATTTGGTTGAGACCCAATGCATTAATGAGCATTGGCTAAAGATCCTATATAACGACAGATTATTTTTTGATTTAAATATTGGTAGAGAGATTAAGAGTAAGAGATTAGTTGCATCACACATGATCGGGAGAGCATGATAGTTAGATGATTTTTTATTTTATTTGAAGCACCAATATTTATTATGTATGTGGGTCTTTTAGATTTATTTTGTTATAGAGGCATACGTGGGTAATTCAGACATAAATATAGGGAGTTATTTTTAATTCTTCATAATGGCATAGGTGGATAATTTTATAAACAAAAATGATTTTTTGAGAATTTTTCGGATTATTTATCTTTTTAGAGTGTCCACCTAGGATTCCTATGTAGCTTCATGTGAAGGCTTTCATGAGTTTTCTCTCTTTTTAGAGTGTCCACCTAGGATTCCTATGTGGCTTCATGTGGAGGCTTCAAAAGGAGTCTCCAATTATTAATAGTAAGATGACTTATAAAGCAGTGTCTGTAGTGTCCTGAGGGCATGTTTAGTTGGCAAAATTTTTTGGAGCCCCTTTCAATGCTTATTAAGAGAATTAAACATTGACTAATTATAAAACTAATTACACGAATGGATGGAAAATTGCAAGATGAATCCATTAAGCCTAGTTAATGTTTTAGAGATTGTTTACTATAGCACGATGTCGTCTAATCATGACATAATTAGACTCGTTAGAATCATCTCATGATTTTAGTGGAGGGATATGAATAGTTTTGTTATTAATCCACATTTAATACTCCTATAGTGTCAGAAGATTGGTACGATGAGTAGTTGGGAAAACTTTTGAGAAACAGGGCCTGAAAGGAAATGACTTTGCAATAAATTGTGTCTGTGTCAAGTTATCAACCATGAACGAACAAACTAATACACTAACATATAAAATTGGTGGCGCGCGTGTTCGGTTTTCCTCGCGTGGCACGTTTGTTCCGAATCCTAACCGTACCCCGCCTCATCTGCGGCGTGGTTTGCTCCTGAGCTATTGTGTTAAGTTTTACTATATTTTATCCTAGTACTAGTACCTTTATTGTTCTTGGTGTATTGCAAACTTGCAGATGGATCGATCACTTCCAGGTCTAAAGCAAAGAAGGGTAACTCTCAGCGTGGCAAAAGATCGAGAAATTTAGGGCTTGACCTGCCTGAGGTATGGGGTGAAACTTTTAACTGATGAAAAAAATCACTAACGAGCTTTTTTAGACAATGGAATTATCTCCGGCCTCTTTTATTGCACACAACCCAGTTCTTACAGTAAATTCAGCTTCAAAGTTGATCACCAAAATAGAAACAAAAGTCCACCAATTTTAAGAGAAATCATAAGCAAAATCTATTATTACTTGTCCATCCGTTATTGGCAAAGATATTCAAAGCGATGACTTCCAGCGCTTTGCTTGCCGCTCGGACTGCTTCCCTCGCATCTTCACGTTGTAATCGAAACCAAAACCACAACCAATAAGCTCCCCTAAAACAACCTGCATAAAAGAGGTGAACTTTTTTTTCTCAAACATCATATCATTACGAGTGGACCAAAACGCCCACATAAGAGCAGCAACCCCTACAGATATCCATCTTCTCATCTTATTCTCTTTGCCCGTTAACCAATTCCACATCATATGTTTTATTGACCTAGGTGGGGCTAACCCAACAGCTATATTAACAACTCACCAAATTGTCTAAGCATATTGGCAATCAAAAAAGAAATCACTAGGGAGCTAGTAGATAAAATTCACAAACGCTTAAATTCGACTAGAGTGAGTAAGACGAATTCTCCGAGTTAATGATGCTGCAAGCAATAGCTCATCTTCTTTTCTATGCATGGAAGTTTCATAGTTTGAATGTGATATCCACTAAATAGTTAAACTCGTGTCGAAACAAGCTACAAGATTCAGGAAGATACATTTATTACCAGATTGTCTTAGGAAAGTGTAACCTAAGATAATACTCAATTAATGTCAGCACATCTCAACTACCATATCTAATATAACCATATAACCATATTTTCCAATTCAGAACCAGACAAAATGATTTAGTTAACAAACCAAGGAAGTTAAAAAGAACGGAATTCCTAACTACCACTTGACTAATTTTCAATTTCCTTTATCAATCAATTTTTGTCGTATGTTGGGTTGCGCTTGGAGGCTCCTATATGCCTATCAGAAGATGGATAAGGCTAAACTTCCAGCCCACCAAAGTCCATTTAAATTGTTTGTTGTTATTTTCTAACCCTCCCGCCTGATGATAGTTGGTTAAAAATATTATACCATTTTTTCCAAAGTTGGACCAACATTTTTCATAAAAAGTTGGACCAACATGTTTTAAAAGAGTTGGACCAACATTTTTCAAAATTGTCACACCAACATTTTTCATGAAAATGTTGATCAACATTTTTAAAAATATTTCATTTTAAAAAATCAACTTTTTTAATCATCCTTGGCTCAAGCACCAACGAGCTCCGTAACTAGCTGGGCGAGAACTCGTGGGGGCCACAGTGACGCCGAGTAGGGAGCAAGGGAGGGAGGAGCACATGGGGAGGCTGTGGTGGTGCTCTGGCGCCCATACATGAAGGGCTACGGTGCGGGGCAAGGCCGACAATGGATGGGCCTGGCGACGAGGCCTAGCGGGCGGCGGCATGAGCTCGTATGGGGTGGCGACACGGTCATAAGAGAGGGATGGGGAAAAAGGAGAGAGTGTGATCTAGGGTTTGTGTGTGGGGAGTCAATGGATGCGAGTGGTTGCACCAATCTCAAACAATGAAAGATTCAACCCCTTACTAATTTCCGAAAGATGGATAGGAATCCCAGTTGCGCGCTTGCCATGGACCAGCACCAAGGCGAGCTGGGCTGCTGCCAGCCCGCTACACACCCAGCTCGCTCCATCATGCAAGTAGCTTACATAACATGCATGATTTTTTTTCATCATGTTCCAATCAGCAACATTCACACCACAATTGAGGTACCGTCCATGGGCGCATGAAGGAAAAATTGCACGTTGACATGTGACCTATTCATAGAGCCAAAGTGTATTCTGTATTGACGTTTTTTGCATTTTCACAAGTTATTTTTTTGTGAAATATCAGTTCCGAATCTAAACTTTACGTTTATGGGAAGGTGATTTAGATAATTATGGCAATAGAGATAATCCAAATCCGATGATGTGTGATGTGTCATACCATATGATATGTGCAAAATCTAACGAATATTGATTAGAAAAGGACTATCCTATATTTGTTTATATTCTCAAATTATTTTAGTGTGAAGTTTATTTTCTTGTTATGTGTGTTATTTATATATTATTTATTGTTTTTTATTATTTTCAATAGATTTTAGTGTCAGGTTTTAATATTTTTCTTGTTGTGTATGTTTGGCTGGCGTTCTTTTTGTGTTAAGTCATTTTAGATCTATCAAAGATGGGTGAAATCAGTGAATCTAATATGTTATTTTGTTATTAGTTAATATTTTTTTTGTTTTGTGTGT
This sequence comes from Cenchrus fungigraminus, assembly GCA_036936925.1. Classification (NCBI taxonomy): domain Eukaryota; kingdom Viridiplantae; phylum Streptophyta; class Magnoliopsida; order Poales; family Poaceae; genus Cenchrus; species Cenchrus fungigraminus. The sequence continues at coordinate 113,895,932 of CM072773.1, read as the reverse complement.
TATTTAATTGGAAACATATCTGGGCAAACCAACCTCTCCGTGCAACCATGCAAACTTCTAATCTTGACCACATGATGTTGATCCAAGGGAGCATATGGGGGAGTGAGAGGGTGGATTTGCAAAAGTGTGATTAGGGATGGGTGGTTAAGTGTACAATTACCGAATCACATGCGTCCCCTTGGATCAACATCATGTGACTCATATTAGAAGTTTGCATGGTTGCAATGAGAGGTTGGTTTGCACTAGATATGTTGCCAATTTAATTATTCTTTGCTAGTTTGTCATTATTCTCATTTCATTTTGGTGTCGTTCTTCTTGTGTTATATTATTTCAGATCTATCTAAGATTGCTGGAATTTGTGGATCCAATATTTTGTTTTGTTATTAGTTTTTGTTATAGACTTTTTCATTTACTTTATTGGCTCACAAGTTGATAGCGGTTTTGCAATCACACGTATTGTCTAATGCTTTTTTATGTCTGCTATCTTTTGATTTTATTTGGTTATTGCAGAACCATTTTTCAGTCGATTTTTTATTTCTTTGTTGCGCGCATCATTTTTTACTACTTTGTTACTCACGTCAAATGCTTTTGCCCCCCAAGCATTGCTATTTGTTATGGTATGGAAATCTATTGACACCACCTAACGGAAAACACCCAAACAATCGGGTTTCTTAAACACAAGTGCTCCTTCCTCGCACGGGAGTCGCGAATCATGCGCTGCCAGCACCGCGACGCCCCCCGTACGCTCCTATGCGCCCCCTCTCTCCCTGTCAGCGTCGAGGCCTGTCCCATTGGAGTAGTTGGGAGCTCTCCCCCTGCTGGCATCGACAGTCGGAGCCCTCGCCCATACCTGCCATCCAGTCATGCCAGTGAGCAGCGGGCGTGCTCCTCTCCTCCCTCATAGAGATAAGTACCCCCCTCCTGATCTGTGAGCTCCACTCCTCCTCCTTGCGATAGGGAACTCTCAACCCTAGCGGCATCTCTGCTTACCATTGTTCCTGCATGCAGCTCCATCCTTCTCGAACCAAACCTTGCAGATCTGTGAGCCTCTACTCTTTGTTGTATTTTTCTTCTTTCCGATTACATAGGATTTGCTATGCCTTGAACTAATCTATGATTTGTTTCTTGTTCTTGCATAGGTGGATACCAGGTCACGGCGTCCGTCACCTGAGATCGGGTAATGTCTGTCATTAGCCTTGCATCTTGTTTGGTGAACAAGAGAGATTCTTTTCTTTTTTCCTGTATGATACATGATTAAAGCTATTATACATTTGGTGTTCATATTTGGGAAACATGTGTCTTTATTAATTCAAATTTTACTTTTACTTGTGTGTGCAGGGAGGGTCGTGAACATGAGCATTTTATAAGCATTCAGGTCATTTCTTGCCTTCTTTCTTGGCCTACTTGTATTTGGGGTCCTGTGTAGGAACTTTGAATTCTGTAAGCATACCTATATTGTTTTTACATGATGATTATTCACTTTTATTAATGAAGTTTAGTGCTTCATTTAGATCTTCACCCTGCTGAAGCTGTTGCTGCCATCTGCTCTGTGTTTTGCAAAGATTTGCCAAGGTCAGTTTGTTGTTCATGTTATGCTATAGACTTTACTGCTTTAGTTTGCCATTATGCGTTCAAAATATTGCACAGAAAAGGCTCTGTCTAATATGCTTCTTTCTTTATCTATTTAGATACCTCTCCCCTATGCCTATCTATTTTCACCTTATCTTATTCTCTAGATAATATGATGCTTTTTCCTTCCTGAGTATTTTACACAGATGCTACCCATACATTTTCTTTAGCCTTCTCTACATCTTATTTATAAGTGCTCTTCCTCCTCTCCTCTAATCTTTGTAGATGCAGTCAGTCCCCTATTTTCAAATATGTAGGCTTCCCTTATAGAGTTTCTTCTTCTGTACCTGTTACCTGTTAGCTGCCACAATTTTTGGTCATATATGTTCTTTACCTGTCTCTAGATCTAAGTCTTTTGCTTACTTTCCTTACTTCACTCTACATTACGGCCTACTCTGCTGCATAAATATTTATTATTCAAATTTTTGGGCGTATAGTTTGGCCTTATTTTTAGTTGTCGAGCTCTTATATATGCTACTATGTTTTCAAATTGTGGTGTGTTGTTTGTTTTTGCTACTCTATTCAGTATTCATTGTCATTTCTAGGTGTTGTGCAGCATGATTCAGTTTAAATGTTTGATGCTCCATGTGTGAGGTTGTGCAGTGTCGTGAAAAAAGAAACTGAAAAAGAAGATGATAGCGCTGTGTGGATGACACAACTAAACCTAGGAAACAATTTGCTAACCCACATTTATCTCTCAATGGTTGAGTTGCCTCATATATATCCTATTTTATATTTTATGGTGTCTTCCTGTCCTAATAGTTCTTCTGAATCATTACATTTACAGTTCAAGTGTTGATGCTTAGGAGGAACTATAAGACCAACTCATTTTGTGTATACATAGTTGCAGCCACGCGTGAGAACATATCTGATCACTTGCTGCTGGATGCTTATCTTCAGTTGTAGAACTTGATGTTTTATCATCTGTTTACTCTAATTTGGATGCTTCATGGGTGCAAACTATGGGATGTTCTACCTCTTTAAGTTTCCATCAGACTTCATTAGTACTCTCCAATCTTATTTGGATCAGTATTCTAAACTACCTGATAAAATGTTTGGTAGCTACTAATGCTGATCAACCACCAATGTAATGTATGAATGGCTAGATAGAACCTATGGGCTGCGAACACATGCCATTCAGTCAGTAGTATAAATGTTGCTAACTTATTTGTGTAAGATATTATCATGCAATTGTCGCTCCCAATGTTCTCCCGCCAGTCCTGATAGCACGCGCAACGCGCGTGTTATGTTCTAGTATCTAGTAATTCCCTAAAGAGAAACACATACACATAACTAACACCAATATATACCTTCATTCAACTATGGACACAAATGATAGTGTGTCGGATGATACTGAAGAGTACATGATCACTGATAGATTCGCTCAACTATGAGTGCTAATTTTGTTCATATACTAGATTTACAAAGTCAAAGATAGTAGTGTTAGAAAAATTCATATTTGTTTATTTAATTTTGAGGCACCAATTACAATTTATTCCCTCTCCTCTTATAAGTAAGTTTCATATGTTATGATACATTGATAGCCTCTCCAATCCGATTTATGTACCTCTCTTGAATTTCAATTTTACTATGAGTATTATGGAGTGGACGTACCAAGCTGGCTAGGAAGATGACTCTCATCATGGCTTTTCCTGAGATTGCCTTGCCAACTATATGAAAGTTATCATCATTTCATTTAACGATGGAAAGTAGTTTTTAATTTTATGTGGTTTATTTGCTTTAGTCATTGATGTACTAGATGTTTGTGGATGTAAGATTTTTTTGTAGATGTTGGCATATATAAAGCTAGACTATCATCTTCATCCATGAGATATTTGTACCCAACATAGTTATTACAATAGCTACATTATTAGCACCAATACATGGAAATAGTTCCCAAAGAAAAAAGTGCTAAACAGGACAAACGTGCTCCCTTATAATCCACTATTAAACATCCATCTATAAAGGTTTCCATTGTGGTAGTCTTGCAAAGTACAACATACCAATGCACGTGATCCAAATCCTCCCTTTTGTAATAAACCCAAAACCTTGTCTGTTGTATCCGACTAGCATGACCGGTGATGGTCACGCCCCATATATCTTCCAAGTCCATATTACTTTAACATGTGTTGGAGCTGTATATGTTGCTTTTAGTTGTCTTCCGTGGAATCACTTGCTATTGATAAAAAATCGGTGATCATTATGCAAGCATATACATTGGTAATCACAAAACTCCAAAACATTATGCGCAAGTATATACGTCAACACATTCGTGTATAAGATCAAATGTATTAGAAATAACTCTCACTCAACTATGTTATTTATTAATCCACTTGTCCATGAATTTCTACTTATGGTCGTTTAGAGGTAGAATAGAGGTTGAAAAGATGTTGCCACTTGATGGTTATTTCATGACCCTTCTGCATCCATTTGATGACATTCATTTTTTCTTCAAATTTAGATCACCAATTTTTGATTTTGCAAATGCCGGCACCCTAATAAAAAATCACTAGACCAAGTCGATACAATACTTAGAGGAGTCCTTGGTGACTTTATTCCACTCACCTGCATAACATCCAGAGGTCATGATATATTTGCTCATATAAGAAACTTTAAGTTTATTGTAGGAAAAGAAGATTAATGAAACTAATATATATTTTATATATGAAAGTAAGTTCCAAGTTACTAGTGATTAACCATGTTATCCACTCTATTTGTGCAACCCATATATCTGATGCTTACTCTCCATTGCCATCGATACCACCACTAGATAATACGACACCTAGGGTGGCAGCACAAACTGATCCGGGTATGATTGCATGAGAAAGTGTAAGTTCATATACTTTGAAGAATTTCTTGTCATGATGATGTGCATTCAATCAACATCTTAGGGTTTAGGGTTTAATTGATTTTCATATCCACCAATAGCTTGATGAGACATATAATTACATATTTAGGTCTACATCTTGTCAACTAGTCTATTTTCTGTGAAATGGTAAACTTTTACTTACCAAATCAGCAGATGTCCTCCAAATCACCAAAAAGTGCTAGGAAGGATGATGATAAGAACTGTCGAAGTACATGAGGAAGCCAAACTTCATATGCTGAACAATAGATTAATCTTCTTCACAAATTTGTGTTAGTATTATCACGACTAAACATGTACCTTTGGAAGCTACTGGCTAACACAAAACTAAGCATATTTTGGTGGTTGTAGCCTTTAAGACTGCTCTAGCTTGTTGCTATCTTAATTGATTATGTATTTATGGAGTCACCATCCCGTTTTGTTCTTGATTTCAAGTAAGGGGGGAGATAATTTTGTCTACACTGCACCTTTTGATAGAATTTGTATGACATTTTTAGTTGCTGAAATAGTTTCGGTGACATATGCTGGGCTCTTTTAAGATTCAAGCTACACGTTTGCTATGATTTTTCTCAGCAGTTCCTTTCAAGATCCTTGGAAGATGTCATCATTACCACCCTTCCACAGTTCCACCATTGCCATTCTACCATAAGGATTATAAAAATCCACACTCATTTTCATGCCACACGAGCTGGGTGTGTTATTAGTCAACTTTGCCACGGTTAATGACTAGCTCTTTTTAATTAGACTTAAAATTCTTAAATCGCTTGATTAGATTTTTAATCAAGCAGTCAAAAAGAAGAAATATTCTTATCTTGGGTTTATTTTTAGTCCCGTGAATGATCGACTGATCAAAGAAAGATAGATTAACTTCTACGTGTTGTCAATGAAGAAGGGGTAAGTACATGTAGAGAGTGTACGAGTGATCAGCAAGTTTTGGAAGACCAGAGACATATTTCGGGAGCCCCCACATGTCTAGCCTGTCCAAATAGATTCTAGCCTCATAGTTTCTCGTCAAAGTCTTATCTGTGGTATCCAGAGGCATTAGAAGGAAGTTTGATTGTACATTATTGCAGAGATATTTGGCTACTAGTATACTATGTGTGTAGTGTTTGCAAGTTTCATAGCTGTTTTTACTGTGTTAAATTATTTCCGTGCAAGTATCTTGGGTTGCCACTCTTTATTCAAAAACTTACAAAGGAGCAGCTCCAACCCATTATTCTATCAGGATGGAAAGCGAAGCTGATGACATGTGCAGGAAGGGTGGTCCAGGTTCAGTATGTCGTAACAGCAATGTTGGTCTATCTGGCCATGGCTACAAAATTACCAACATGGGCTATCAAAGCTATTGAAAAGATTAATTAGAAGAGGATTTATTTGGATAGGAAAGAAGGAATCTAATGGAGGACATTGTCTTATTGCTTGGCCCAAAATTTGCCGGTCTCAGGAGCTCGCCAGTCTGGGAATTTCAGACCTAAAATCCCTTGGTCTAGCCCTGAGAATAAGATGGCAGAGACATTTTTTAATTTTAACCTTTTTAAAAAAAATAATTTTAAAAATAAAACCACTCAACAATTATTTGCATCTATGACCCTTTTGCTCGCGCCAGTCTGCGTGGCGCGACAGGACAATGTTGCCGCGCCACATACAATGCAACGGCACGGCAGGCCCGTCACGCTTGAAGTGGTGGATGACGAGGATCCCTCCTGCCACGTCATTTCATGCGGCGTGGCAACTTGACGATGCCGCGCCATCCTACATGGTGTGACAGGAGGTTTCTCAATTCAATTTACCCACTTTGAACTATCAAAATAAAATAGCATTTGAATCTCAAATGTCGCAAAATTTAGCATGCGTATTGTACAAGATGTAAATAACTCATTTTAGTAATATACACAAGCTAAAGTACTACACATTTTGAAATATATAATTCTAAACTAAGCTATTTATTAACTATAAATTCTTGTTAGGGCTGTCGTTAAATTTAAACAACTTTGGACCATCTTAATAAAATAGCATATAAATTTCAAACATCACAAAACTCGACATATATATTTTATAAATTGTAAATATTCCATTTTATCAATATTCACAAGGTCAAGTGCTACATATTTTGGAATATATAAATTTTAACTAGTCTATGTATTATTTCTAAATTCATGTTAGGGGGCTGTCATTGTCATTAAATTTAACCAATTTTGGATCATCTTAAAAAATAGCATATGAACTTCAAATATCACGAAACTTGATATGTATATTGTATAAGTTGTAAAGATACCATTTTATTGACATTTACAAGGTCAAGTGCTACATATTTTGAAATATATAGTTTCAAAATAGTCTATATTATCCCTAATTCATGTTAGAGATATGTTAATAAACCAGTATATGGACTTCAAATATCACGAAACTCGTCATGTATATTGTATAAGTTGTAAAGATTCCATTTTATTAACTTCCACAAGGCTAATTATCACATGTTTTGAAATATATAGTGTCGAAGTAGTAGTTTATGTTTTATCCATCTATGCCCATTACGTACATCGTTTGAAGTGTTGGAAAATAATTTTGCTTTGTATGTTTTCTTTACATAAATTTAATTACTTAATACAATCTAAATATTTCCAAACTATGATGAGGCTGCATGTATCATAATATATTTGTTTCTATTTTACCAACACATATTAGACACAGTGATCCTATTCGATTGTATTTAATGTTGGCTAGATACAGAGCTATATGAATAAGATGATTACATAGAGAAAAAGATGTGTACAAAGGGGTGAAGTCCCTACAGAAAAGTATCTCATGATAAAAAAAACTTCTATAGTTTATAGTATTATTGTGTTGTTTCTTAGTAATCATAAATAAATAGCTTCTACATGCGGAAAGGTAATAGCGTGAAGGTATAAATCATACATTATTTTAACACTTCAAACTGTGTACGTACTGAAGGGCACAAAGGGATAATACGTAGGCTACTTTAAAATTATAAATTTCAAAATATGTACCACTTAGCCTTGTGGATATTGATAAAATGAAATATTTAGAACTTATACAATATACATGTCGAGTTTCATGATGTTTAAAGTTCATATACTATTTAATTAAGATGAACCTAAAGTGAGTAAATTTAACAACAACTCTAACATGAATATAGCGATAATACATAACCTATTTCGAAACTATATATTTCAAAATATGTAATACTTAGATTTGTGGACGTTAATAAAATGAAATCTTTACAACTTATACAATATACATGTGGAGTTTTGTGATGTTTGAAGTTCATATACTATTTTATTAAGATGGTGCAAAAGTGTGTTGAACTTAACATATCCCTAACCTGAATTTAGGGATAATACATAACCTATTTGGAAACTATATATTTCAAAATATGTAGCACTTGACCTTGTAAATGTTAATAAAATAGAATCTTTACAACTTATACAGTAGACATGTCGAGTTTCATGTTGTTTGAAATTCATATGCTATTTTATTAATATGGTTCAAATTTGGTTAAATTTAACGACAACCTCTATAATGAATTTAGGGATAATACATAGCCTAGTTTAAAACTATATATTTCAAAATATGTAGGACTTGGTCTTGTGAATATTAATAAAATGGATTCTTTACACCTTATACAGTATACATGTCGAATTTCGTGATGTTTAAAGTTCACATGCTATTTTATTAATATGGTCCAAAATTGAACATGAATTTAGGGATAATACATAGCTTAGTTTAAAGTTATATATTTCAAAATATATAGTAATTAACCTTGTCTATATCACTAAAATGAATTATTTACATCCTGTACAATACACATGCTAAATTTTGTGACATTTGAGATTCAAAAGTAGGTAAATTGAATTGAGAATCCTCTTGTTGTTGGGGAGTAACCCGTCCCCGAAGAGGGGCCAACAAATACGACGAAAATGCTCACTCGAACTCTCACGAAAAACTCATGCACGTCTTCGGGCAAGCTAAAGAAGCTTCTCCTCAGACACCTTGTGTCCCCCTTTTCATTCCTCTCTGGTTCTTTAAATAGGCCCGTAACATTTAACATTTTACATTCTTGCCCTTGCTTTTTACATCGTGCGAAGGATCTTCGAGGGCATCATAGTATTTTCACACTGACACGGCTAACTCCTATTACAATTCATCACTTTACACCGTGGCACTCTCCACGTGGGCATCGATTTCCTCATGCCCCTTTGGTGAAACTGTGCCGTGTCGAAGGTCCGCTCCGCCCCGTGCTGTGCTTTCCCTCAGAAGCTTCGTGTCGTGGTGTCGCCCATCGTCCCTTTGTGCTCGTGTACCACCTCTTGCACCGCTTCTGTCCTCTGCCCGAAGACCTCCCTCACCATCGGGTGCCCGAAGCCTTCGGTCCCTTGCTTCCCTGAAGCTCCCGAAAACGCCGTACCTTCGGGTGCTCGGAGCCCCGAGAATGCCAAACCTGCACAACCACCGAGCAAAAAGAGTCGTTGTTCTTCAACCCGAAGGTCTATAGCCGAAATGGACAAGGGGGTTAGGTACGAAATAAATTTCCCCAACACTAGCCCCTCGCTAGCGAAGGTTTGCCTTCTTGACGAGCCGAACTAGCGAACCAAAAACGGGTAGAAATCTGTTCGTACCAAAGTGCCCCCCCATTTCGGCTCGTCGAGTCTTGTGTTTTTTACACGTGTAGAATCCTTTCGAATCTCCTATTTTTTCACGATACAGTTGCATTTCCTGATTTTTCAGTGTAATTCTCCTATTTTTTCGCGATATGCTTTCGCGACTGTTGCTCTGCGCGCTCCTATATTCTCACGCCACGTATTCCTAGATTTGCACGCCACTAGGGCTATAAAAACCAGCCCCTCACCCCGTAGTCAAAACCCTACTTGTAACTGTTGTGCTGCTTCCCGCTCCGCTGCCTCCTTCGTTCGGTTAGTTTACTAGAGTTTTTGTTTCCTGCCTTCGCTTTTTATCTTTTCCTTTTGTCTCCTTTCTTGCTGCTTACTTAGTTTATTTTTCCATTCTGTAGCTTGTACTTCGGATTTTTTGTTTTTCTTCACATCGTTCAGATGGCTCCCAAAGCTGCTGCGTCGAAGCTCCCGAAAGCTGTCACGAAGGTTTTTGGGCGAAGTCGCGTGACTCCGTTGCTTCTTGTTGAGTACGAGAAGCTAGAGTACTTCGAGAGTGGCCAAGCCCGGGCTCCTGGCAATGAAGTGATTCCGATTCTGAGGGATGATGAAGTTGTAGTTTTTCGTGATCTTTTCACAGCCGGCCTTCGGTTTCCGCTCGACCCAATCGTCGTTGCTATTCTTCGCAACTTCGATATGTACGTACACCACCTCACTCCCAACTCTATCCTTCGGCTTAGCTTGTTCATGTGGGCATGCAAAACCATGGGCGTCAGCCCTACTGTGGCTAACTTTGTTCGCGCTCACACCATCCATCATCAACCCCTCTATATGGAGCGTACCGAAGGTGATATATATATTAAGGAGGAGGCCCAGTTTGCATCTCTGAACTTTAGATATAGGTCTGATGTAGAGCCTCCTGTTGTCTGCCACAAAAACAAGTGGGAGGATGACTGGAACACCTACTGGTTTTACCATAAGGTGGATGATAGTGTCGCGTCATTGGTTTGTAAAGAATTGCAAGATCTGCCAAAAGGTGTTGGCACTACTCTCGATGACTCTGACCAGTCTCGGCTGTTCTTGGTCGCTTTTCGAGAGATTGCGAAGGTCATGGGTACTCGCGACCTCGTGGAGGAGTACTGCTATTGCAAAGTTTTCCCTGTGAAATCCGGCTGGTCTGTTGCTCCTTGGAGTGACTTCACGAGTCCTATCAAGGTTCCCGACTTCGCTAAGAGCTTCGGCATAAAGCTCGAAGGTTTTATTTTGCACCCTAAGAACTTGCTTGTTTTCTATGTTTTGCGTTCTCATCGTGTTTTTCCCTTATCTTTCTTTTGTGTTTTTCAGATATTGATGTTCTCCTGATCGAAGATGCTGCCAATGAGATACTTGGCCCTACCAGCCTTAAAGAAGATAACGACATCATCAATCGAATTGGTGGTCGTCACGACAATCGCGTCTTTCAGTTCTTTGCTATCGCTGCTGGCGATCGCCAAGTGACTGTTACTCGCTGCGAAGCTGCCGCCAAGCGTGCCGCGAAGAAGGGTTCTGGCACTGTCGCGGAACCTTCGGCTACTGTCACCTCTTCACAACCTGGAAAAAGATGTGGCAAGGCTGCAAGCAACAGCCAGCCTAAGCGACACCGCAGGCAAAGATATGCTTCCCGCGAGATTGTTTCGTCAAGTCCGGACGGTAGTGATGGCAACCGAAGCGATGGTAACAAAAGTGATGGGCACGCTGGTGATCCGGTTTTGTCCGGGTGTAGCACCCGAGCGTCTGGTCCTGGAAACACAGAAGAGCAAGTCGATGTGACTTCACTGTCCCCCCAGGAGACGCAGCTGTTGGGACCATTGCGCGCCCCTTCGAAATTGAGATTAGTGACCGGGAGCCCGAAAGTGATGAAGACTTGGCTCCCCCTCCTAAACCCAGCGGCAAAGCCCCCGTTTCTGGCGAAGGTACTGCTTTGGCTTCTGTTCCTGTTGGTCGACTTGTGTCGTCTTCTTCGTGCAAAGTTATTGCCGCGTTTGCCACTGACGCTGACGGGAGTGACAGTAGTTCTGATACTGAGTCTAACAGTGGTCAGCGAAGTGCTGGTGTGTTTGTTAGTGCTGATTTTTTTTGTGTTGTTGCGCGCCCTCTGGGGATTCCGCCGGGTTCTCGGTTTTTTGGTGATCACAAAAGAAAACTGCTTCAATTCTGCAGCGATGACCGTGAGCGCGCTTTGCTTCAGGAGGCTGGCCAAACTTTCAGTTTTCCTATCATGGAGGAAGATTTGGGTCGCGAAGGTGCTGATGAAGTTTTGACGCAAGCACAGGATCTCGCTATGAAAACCTTCGTTGCTTGCAGAGTTGCACAGCGTCGGTTTCACAATGACACTCGCCAGTTCGACCTTCGTACTCAGACTACTTCTTCTGCCCTTGAGAAGGAAATCACTACAGTCAAGAACCTACAGAAAGATAAGGATACCCTTATTGCTGCCTTAGAAGAAGAGAAAAATAAAGGCGTTGCTTTGTCTTCGGAAGTAAATTCTCTTTCTGAGAAGAACAAATCTCTTCAAAGTGAAATCACTAGACTGAGAGAGGCCATTGAGAGCGAAAAAAAGAAAAGTGAGGGTGTCAAAGGCCTGTACGAAGGAAAACGAAAAGAGCTTGATGAACTAAAAATCACTCATGCTGATCTTGTCCAGGAACATGATGAATACTGCGATGAAGTCCAAAAACACATTGTTCCTGTCTGTAAGAAGGTTCACGATCTTCTGGTGGACTTCGGCACCGCTCCTGGCCCTTATAGCATTAAGGATCAATATATCAGTGATATTTTCAAGTGGCTGTCTGATGGTGTTTCCTCTTTGGCTTCGGCTGGTCGCTCATTTGGTGAACTGAGTGCTGGGGTTGCTACTCGGACCATTTGCCATTCTGTGTATTCTCTTCTGAGCAACCCTTCTGACGGATCCGAGCCGGTTGTTTCTAAATCTGCTCTTCGGCAGATGCGCGATGGTTCCTTCGCGTGGCCTCTAGAAACTAACGTTGATAAGATACCCGCTCTTCCGAAGAATATTGTGAAAAACTTTGTCAAAGAGTTTTATCGTAAGTTTGGATTTGGTTACGTGGTGGCTGAGGCCCGCCGCGTTCTGCGCAAGGTATTTCACTTTGCTCTTCGCAATTCTATTTATCTTGTACTTCTGTTTGGTGTTGCTGCCCTTTACCTTCGATCGTTCTACTGTTTTTTTCAGACGAGCCCCAGCCCTGTTGGCTCCAAACAAGTTGTGGGCACCTCCGGCGCTGTGGCAACTCCGCCCTCTTCTACTCCTTTAGCTACTGGTGCTGCTTCCGGTATCGGTGGTCAAGCTGCTGCTCCTACTGCCCCCTCCTCTTCGGCCGGTGGAACACAAGGAGCTGCTTCTACTGATGTGCAGACTACTTCGGCCGTTCCCCATGCGAGCGTAGAGGTGTGAGGAGTTAGGCTGCGGTGACTAGTGTTAGGCGGGGAGTCTTAGAATACATTTTGCCTGTGTAACTGAATTGTTTTGCGAATCTGCGCAGGTGCCGGAGTTGTGCCCCGCGCAGATAGACGAAGATGTCTGCCCGGTTGTTATAAATCATGGTGATTATTTCATGTCTGGTTCCATATGGCGAAGGTTTCACTCGAAATTTCCTCAAGTGTCCTTCGACAATTTTTGGTCATATAAAATCAAACGATACGATGAACGCAATAGTGCGTCTAAGGATTTCTTCGAGCAGCATACCCAGAACCGTCTGATTCATGGTTGACTTCGCAGCGACGTCTTCGCAGAAGTGATTCTTCTTCTGCTGTGCAACTTTCAGCAAGCTCTTTTGCTGGTGGTGAATCCTCTCTTATGATGCCGAAGGTTGAAATCGTTGATCTCACCGAAGACGACGTGCACGAGTACATTTACAAGCGTTCTTACTGACTAGTTAACAGACTGCTTTGGATGTGTTGGATGTAACGAAGTATACTACTATTTTCTAACTCTGCTACTGCTTGTATGTTTGCTGTGATGTAATAATAAATTGTCTCATTCCCCTTGAAGCATTGGTTTTGGAACTTAGGAAAAAAGGGAACTCAAACTGCGAAGCGCCTCCCCCTAGTTTCCTTCTCCGTGTTTCACGACCAATCTTGTCATGGTTATGTATTTTTTCCCTCGGGATGCGACGTTTGCGTTTTTCACTTTCACATGTTTCCTTCGTGTGCTTTACGTTCTGCAATGCGAAACGCCGCTTGCGTGCGATGATATAATGCGACGTTTTCATATTGTGCTAGTAAAACCCATTTTTATCCTCGAGATGACTCGTCAGTCAGATCTCATGTTTTGCTTCGCGCATACGTTGCTGAAGGCTTCTTTCCTTGCTAGAGAAGGAGATGATTTGCGACTACGCCTTTTAACGAGTCGACTTATCCCTGCGGGTTTTTTCCCGAGGGGCTTCGCACATTGGCCGCCGAAGACTTTTTTTTTATTTTTGTGCTCGGCTTCGCTGCGAGCACTTTAAGTGAACCAATTACGTTTTGCATTCTTCTCTGAATCGAAATGTAATTGTTCACTTATACGATATTTTTGTTTTTTGAATCCTGTGCCGAAAGTGACAACTCATTTCATTTGAGTTGTGTCACTTCGGACTTCCTGATGCACACCGATGATATTTTGGGGAGTCCTTGTTATAATTTCCAAGGAGATATTACACAAGAAGACCGCCTCGTTAAAAACCTCGCATCCCTGTTGTGCCGATGAGTACACAACTAGGGACTCTCCCCGCGAGGAAAAGAGTACGGCTTCGGGAACTCAAATGTAAATGTATGTTACAAAAATGAAAAACGAAAAGAAAGTACGAAAAAATAAGCTAAGATACAACGAAGGTTATTCCCCTTCGCGTTTATGCCTTTCACAACCAGTATTTTTGCAGCATGTCCTTGTTCCATGAGTACGGGTCCTCCAGCCCTTCTAGTGTGGTCAGCCTGAAAGCCCCTGGTCTTGTTTCTGTTGCTATGAATGGACCATCCCATTTCTCCTGCAACTTTCCTACTCCTCTTGTCTTCTTTCTCAAGACCATGTCCCCTGTTTTTATGTTCCTCCTTCGGAGTTTCTTATCCTTCCATCTTCTAGTCTCTTCTTGATAATACTCAATGTTTTGTCGTGCCTGTAGTCTAGCTTCTTCGCATGTATCCAGTGTTGGTGCCATGTCATCATTCTGGGGTGAGTCTTCGGTGCGAATGGACCCCGGTTTTATTTCCTCAGGCACCATTGCGATCTGTGCCTGTGTTGTATTCCCTGTCCCACGCATCCTCCTGGTCACCATAGGTTGATAACACCCTATTATTCGTTGGGATTTTCATACACAAAAACAGCATGTGAATTACTATTGCAAATTTGTCTATCACTCCTCTTCCGAAGATAGCCTTGTAGGAATAAGGGATATCCACTACATCAAAGTTAACCATTTCTGTTATCATTAGTGCCCCTTCACCCACGTAACATTCATTTCGATGGTTCCCAGAGCTTCAACCTTCTTGTTACCGAAGCCATACAATGGTTTTGTGGACGTTTGCAGCTGATCGTCCCTGAATTCCATTTTCTTGAACAAGTCATAGGTGAGAACATCTGCGGAACTGCCATTGTCTACCAGAATTCCTCCTACATCATTTCCCAAGATGTACTTTGTGTTCTTTCCCAATATTGCTTTGATCAATAGTGGATCTTCATGGGGGTATCTTTTCAATTTCAAATCGGTCTCCGTGAAGGTTATTGGGATATGCGACCACCTTGTGTGAAACACCTTTCCCGAAGATAGATGGTTGACTTCTCTTCGATCATCTTTCCTTTGCCTCTTCGATGGGAACTCAGGGAAACAACATCCCCCTGTTATTGCATTTATAACATTCACCCTCTGGTACCTATCCTCTGAGTCGTTGTTTATGACGTTGACTCTTTGGTATCTATCATCTTACTCTGCCCTTCGGGCGTTTTGCTGCTGGGATTGTTGTATGTTTTCTTTTGGCTGATACTGAGCACTTGGCATAGGCCCTTGTGTTGGTGTGTAAGCTGGGTGAAACTGGGGTGGATATGGCAAGGGTTGGAAGTATTGCGGTGGTGGCTGATACATGGGCTGCCAGTTTGATGCTGAACTGTTTGCCACCGAAGGTACTGCAGATGAAGCTCTATTGAGAAAACCGACTTGATTCTGCGCAGCTCTTTTCTTCTCTTCTTCTTCCTTTCTCTTGATTGCCACCCTACATTCATATGTCCAATGACCCTTGTTCCTTCCGTGTATGGAACAAACTGTCAACGGAGGTGGCGTTGAGTATTTGACGGATCCTTGATGGCTTGACTGCGAAGGTGCTTGGTTATTCGTCGTACCCTTGGATGAGACATTGTTCACGCTCCCCCTATTGTATGTTGGGTTGTTTGTTCTGTTTCTTTGTTCGTGTTTGGCCTCCTGTTCCATTCTTCCTTAGCCTTGGCTGCATTTTTTCTGGCATGATAGTCCTCTATTCTTCTTTGATTTCCCCGATCGGATAAGCAATATGACTGCAAGACTTCGAACAGTCTTTTTTTCGACGCTAGCCTGCGCCTATCCAGGTATTCCCCGCAGGGCCCCACCTTGAGCCCGCCTATAACGGCGTCAATTACACTGGACTCTTCGACATGTGGCGCTTTTGCTCTGGCCTTTGTGAATCTCTTTATGTATTCTTGCAACGGTTCTTTTCCCCCCTGCTTTATCTGATGAAGGTCGTTGGCCGTGAGCTCCTGGGGCTGAAACCCTTGGAAGTTGCTTTCAATTTTCTCCCGAAGCTGGTTCCATAAACTTATGCTTCCTTTGGGCAGTGACACATACCATTGCTGAGCAGAGCCTTTTAATGCCATGATCATAGCCTTCGCCTTCGCTCTGTCATCACCCCCTCCCGAAGAGATTGCCACACTGTACCGAAGAATGAACTGTCATGGGTCTGACTCACCGTCATATTCTGGCAGCGAAGATGGTAATTTGAATTTTGGTGGCCAATCCGCCTGCTTGAGCTCAAACGTGAGTGGTGTGGATGGTTTATCCATGGAAGATTGTGAACCCTTGTGCTTGTAGCGTGGTCTACGTTCCACGAACGCCTCTTCGTCAGAATCGAATGCCCATGATTCCTCAGAGTCGTATGAAGACTCCTCCACAACAACTGGCCTGCTTCGCTTCTTCTCCTGAATTGGTGATGTTTTGTGTTGTTGTTCCAGCCTTGACTCAGACCTTACCGATTGCTCCTGCAGAGAATTGAGCTGCGCTTGCAAGATTGCCATCTGTTCTTGAAGCTGAGTTGTCTTCTGCCTGATTGCTTGTTGCTCTTTCTCCTTGCGAAGTTGCTCTAGGAGAGATTTCTCCTTTTTTTGGATGTCTTTCAGCATCTGTTGATACTTTAGTTGATCTTGGGATGGATCACCTGTCTGTGGTCCCTTGGCCTTCAGAAATGTCGCTTCTGCTTGAGCTCTCGTCCGGATGTTGGACGAACTTGGCATCTGACTCAATCTTACTGCTATAGTTGCTTCTACCCTTCTCAACGACATGATGTCTTCGTCCAAAATCCCTACGTCTAAGAGGTCCACTTCGAAGTTGCCGTCTGCGATGTCCTCAAGTGCTCCATCTCGACCGACTGGTGCGTGACTAAGCACCATGTCTCTATCTGCGTTTGCGTTCGCCCCTTCGTTGGCTGGGCCTTCGGACTCTGCTCCCGACGGACCATCGGTAGCTCTTTGTGGATTGGTATTGGTGTTCCTTGGTGCTCTCTTCGGTGCCATTGAGCTGTGGTGGGACGAAACACGATGGGCGCCAGAAATGTTGGGGAGTAACCCGTCCCCGAAGAGGGGCCAACAAATACGACAAAAACGCTCACTCGAACTCTCACGAAAAACTCATGCACGTCTTCGGGCAAGCTAAAGAAGCTTCTCCTCAGACGCCTTGTGCCCCGCTTTTCATTCCTCTCGGGTCCTTTAAATAGGCCCATAACATTTACACTTTACATTCTTGCCCTTGCTTTTTACATCGTGCGAAGGATCTTCGAGGGCATCATAGTATTTTCACACTAACACGGCTAACTCCTATTACAATTCATCACTTTACACCGTGGCACTCTCCACGTGGGCATCGATTTCCTCACGCCCCTTCGGTGAAACTGTGTCGTGTTGAAGGTCCGCTACGCCCGTGTTGTGCTTTCCCTCGGAAGCTTCGCGTCATGGTGTCGCCCATCGTCCCTTTGTGCTCGTGTACCGCTTCTGTCCTCTGCCCGTAGACCTCCCTCACCATCGGGTGCCCGAAGCCTTCGGTCCCTTGCTTCCCCAAAGCTCCCGAAAACGTTGTACCTTCGGGTGCTCGGAGCCCCGAGCATGCCAAACCTGCACAACCACCGAGCAAAAAGAGTCGTTGTTCTTCGACTCGAAGGTCTATAGCCGAAATGGACAAGGGGGTTAGGTACGAAATAAATTTCCCCAACACTTGTCACGCCACGTAGGATGGCACGACAGTTGCCGCGCCACATGCAACGGTGCGGCAGGAGGGAGCCTCATCATCCACCGCTTCCAGCATGGCGGGCCTGCCGCGTCGTTGCATGTGGCGCGACAACGTTATCCTGCCGCGCCACATGAACTGGCACGGACAAAAGGGTCATAGATGCAAATAATTGTTGAGTGGTATTATTTTTAAAATTATTTTTAAAAAAGGGTTAAAATTAAAAAAGTCCCAAGATGGCCATGGCTAAGGAAATCTGAACCAAATAAACCTCGGACTAATCTACCTCTTCATACTACCAAGGAAATGGATTGCCTCCTCTCTATGGCCGTGGTTACTGAAATGGTGATGGAGCCAATACCCTCTTTTGGAAGGATAGATGGCTAGCTGGGAAGGATGTCCAGGAAATTGCTACACATGTATACGCCTTGGTCTCGAAGAGAGCAGCTGGGAAGCGTACATTTCTGGAAGCACTTATCAATGACAAATGGGTTGAAGACATACAAGGCTAAATTTCCTTGGAAGCTCTATTGAAATATTTGACATTATGGGATATGATCTCTAAGGTAGAATTGCAAGGGGTGCAAGACAAACATATTTGACGCTTATCTAATTCTGGACAGTACACTGCAAAATCAGCTTATGACGCTTTATTTCAGGGGGGCTATCTACTTTAGACCTTTTGAGAGAATTTGGAAATCTTGAGTCCACCTAAATGTTGCTTCTTTATGTGGTTAGTTGCGCATAACATATGTTGAACGGCTGATCGGCTGGAAAGACGTGGCCTCCCGCATCCAGATAAGTGCCCCTTGTGTGACCAAGAGGAAGACACCATTCAACATCTGTTGATTGGGTGTGTAGTGGCTAGACAGTTCCAGTACTCCCTTGTTAATCAAGTGGGATTCTCTCGACTCGCCCCGACAGCCGCTGAACTTTCTTTTGATTATTGGTGGGAGAGTGTGGAAACTAGAGTTCCAGGGGAGGAGCGTAAAGGAATTAACTCCTTAACCATTCTAGGAGCTTTGTGTTTTTGATGGTGGTTCCCGTAGCGATGTTGTTGTTTTGAACCTGGCCAGAGAGGAAGCTCATATGTGGAGTTTAGCTGGGGCCAAAGGTGGTCTTACTTTCCTCTCCATCAGAGCGGTTGGTTAGGTGTAACACCCTAAATTTCAAATTGTGGTTTGATAAAATTTTGCTAGCAAATAATGCCTATGCTTAAAGACTATAAGGTTGTATTTAATTTTCTAGGCATTTAAATAATTTTCTTTAATAAAATAAATAAATAATAGGAGTTGAATGTTGCATTCATGCTGGTGCATTGTTCTTGGGTGCTTGAATTCAAATCTGAGTTTGAATTCAAAATTGTTTGCCTTTTCAAAATTTTCAAAAAACCTTTTCCTTTTCTCTTTCTCCATCTCTTTTGTTTCGGTGCGGCCCGTCCGTAGAAGTCCACTGGAGGTCCCTCAAGTCCGCAGCCCAGCCACCGCCGCTCCCTCAACCCTCCGGCCGCCAGCCCAGTTGCGCCGCTCGGCCCTTTCGGCCGAAAGTCCGGTCATGCCCCATTTCTTCTCAGGCTCGCTCTCTCGCTCCCCCTCCATTTCGCCCCTAGTTCACAGCCCGTGTCGCTCCGCGCCGCGCCGCTGCGACCGACCTTTTTAGTTTTGCAAGTCGGCCCTTCCACCGTTTAAAGATCCTTGCAGTTGAGTCCTTTTCTTTATAGTTTAGACCCTAGGTTTTCTGGTTTTAGTGCCCGAGGTTCAGACCTCGAGTTTTACACTGTAGACCTTATGTTTTTATATGTAATTATGTTTTAGCCCTCGGTTTTTAGCAGTTAGGCCCTTGTAAGCCCTATTTTATCACAATTGAGCCCTTGTACCTTATTTTAGCCGTAGAATACGCGTTTTAGCGCCGTTTTTAGCGTTCTTTATATCCATGTGATCATATCGAAGTGTAGAATAGTTTTACACCTCTGTTTTGTTCTATTAATACTGTTTGATGCCTATTTATTATTTTATTCCTTTGTTTGCTTGTATGTGAATGATGTGGTGCGTAGAGGACGATCGGTACGTGGATTACGCTGCAGTTGAAGAGTTTGAAGACTTTGAGCAGCAACCAGAGTTTGTGGAAGGCATGTCCGTGCTGCATGCCCTTTTTCCTATACAACGTGCATTTTAATTACACCATTTATTTACTACCTTGAATTAATATGATGGGTCCCTATGATTAAGGTTCGACTAGCTTTGTTTTACCATGTGCCTTGATAACCTGGGTATTTTATTTATGTTGGGTAGTACATGCTTAGTCGCTAATTATGGGTTGATGGTGGTTTATAATGAACACCAAGTTAATTTGATTTATTTATGCTCCATCATCATTAAACAAGACCACCCTTGTGTTAATCGGAACATGGAGAACCACCCAGGATAACAGTGCAACCACAAGACAAATGGCTCTGTCTTGGTTGAATAATTAGGAACTTTAGGGTGTGATATGCTTTACCTGATAAGGGCAAGGGGGTGGCGGTAGATGATGTATAGTCCGGCCCTCAACCTGATCTACTCTGTGGTAGCTTCGCAGTTTGAGAGGGTTATGTGTTGCACTGACCATGTAATCTAGCAGGCAGTCCAGTCTAGAGAACTTTTGTAAAGACCTCGTATCGTCCCTATGCAACCACACCTAGGTAGTGTGGTATTATGCCTACTTTTGCACAGCATGGTTGGGTTCAAAGTTCTTAGAAGTTTTACGTGACTTGTGGGTAAAGATGTGCCACCTCTGCGGAGTGTAAAACTAACTGGTTAGCCGTGCTCACGGTTACGAGCGGCCTGGACCCTCACATGAGTAACTTATGAAAGATGGACTTAAATTTGTGCATTGCATCTTATTCTTGTTGCATATATTAATCTTTGGGTTGGTATATACTTTCATTTGCTAGTAATCAGTTGCTTAATTAAAACTTGACCAACTAAAAGTGCTTACCGCTTTAACCATGTCAGACATCCACTCAAAAGGCCTTGCATGTTGTTTTAATTATTTTCCCTTGTTGAGTACGACATGTGCTCATGCTTGTTGATTTTATTTTGCATCTACACTACTCGGTCTGCTGCTCAGACGGACGCTTTGAAGATTTCCAGAAGACTTCGAGGAGTTCCAGGCGTGTTCTCCGGTCGACTGCCTCTGGTGGACGACCTCATTTACTTTTCCGCTATTTAGCTACTCGTATGGTGTGATAAAATAATTAACATTCGGTCTATAATAATAATTACACTGTGACATTGCGTTTTGGTACTCCACTATGTCATTTGCATGTGTAAACATGATCCTGGACACATGTAAATATATTATCTGGTTTTGCTTCTAAAACTGGGTGTGACAAAGTGGTACCACAACCGTGTTGACTGTAGGACGTTAGCCTAGTTAGTAATGGTCGAAATTAAGGATTATTAGTAGAAGCCACACTAATGCTTGCTCTATAAAAATCTATTTTAACGGCTTACTCTTAATTTTACCTCATCCTTGTTTATCCATTGTTATCTTAACTTTATTTTGATATCTCTAGCTTATGCTTCATCTTGCACTGTCTTCTCTACCTCTAGATGGTTCGTAGACTGAAGACCACTCGTGCCAGCTCCTTCGAGTTCCCAAGGTACTTGGAGGACTAGGACTACTACTACCCAATGGAGAGAGCAGAGCACGAGGGTGACACAGATGAAGAGATAGAGATGGAGTCACCACCTGTAGCACATGCCCCAGCACCTGCTCCAGAGATCATCCAAGTGTCTGATGATGAAGAGCCAACTGAAGAGCCAGAGGAACCAGCTGAAGAGCCCGCTGAAGAGCCTGAAGAACCAGTTGAAGAGCCGGAGGAAGCAGCTGCAGAGCCAGAGGAAGCACAAGCAGAGGCAGCTGAAGAGGATGAACAAGAGAGTGACTCTAGTGATCCTTCTTATTCAGGGGGATCAGACTCAGATGATTCAGACTCAGAAGGCTCAGATCCAGAGGATTCAGACCTAGAGGATGAGATGCCAGAGGAGGTACCATTTGCTGTGCCAGAGAAGTGGCATGTCGTCGCTCGGCACAGTGATGGAGGGCAAGCTCGCTTCCCAACACTGCTCAGGAGGTTCTTTCAACACCTCAACTACAATGTGCAGATTGACTACCTGGGGTTGTGGAGGACTCACCCAAGATATCCGAAGTAGTGGGATGTGTCAGTACACATTATACACACTCATCCTTACTTCGGGAAGTATGAGCTTGGAGTGCATCTTGCTTTGGCCGTCAGGGATACTTTCACCGCTGGGATAGATGATGCTGCTAGACGAGCCCTCTCCATGTGGTGTTACAAGAAAGCTCACTACATCACTAACACCTCATGGAAGCACTTCCCTCGTCGACCTTATGGAGCAGTGGGCAGCATTATCCTTGAGGTGTACATGGACATGAACCCCCAGCACTTGGCCCAAGTGGGACTCATTGCAGAGCTCAACACCATGTTGGATGACACCAATATGGAGCTGTGAGGCCTTCGCGCCCAGCAAGAGGAAGACAGGAAGGAGATCAAGAGGCTCCAAGGTATCATCGTTGGGCAAGGGCAAGCAGAGGAAGAAGGAGAAGAATGGCCTGCACAGTCACCAAGGCCAAAAAGAGCTAGATATGGAGCACCAAGCACCAACACTCGCGTCATCTTGGATTAGGACTTAGGAGTGTTTCAGTTTTAAGTTTTGAGTTAATGTAATCGTTAGTATCGAACGTCGTTTAGAAGTGTGTTTAGTTTAAAGGAGTGTTTGGTTGCTTGTACTTATGACAATTGCTTGATTTGGATTTTTGCTTGAGTGCAATGTGTTGTGGAGTGATGACCACAACGACATTGGTTTAGTAATAAAGTTGAGTTAGTTGGGGTTAATATTCTGTCTCAATCAATCTTATATTATCATTATCGTTATTCCTTCAATATTAATCCTTGAGCAAGATCCGTTGGTACCAAATCTGTTCACGCAGCCCTCTGATACAGCAGTACCATTTTAATTCTATCTTGAGCTACAGAAATCCATTTGGGGCAAATCTAGTTGGGTTAGTTCAGAAATTTTGTATATAATTTTCTGTCAAAAATTCAGAACCATGGGGTAAATATTCTGGGAGTTATGCACGAAGTATTGAAGCTATCTGAGTCTGTAAATTTCTGCTGACACAGTCACCTTGTTTATCTTATATCTCGGGCTACGGACATCCAATCGAAGTGATTCCAGTTGGGTTGGGTCTGTAATTATGTACAAATTACCTCAGAATATTTGCACAATTTTTGGCTACTCACACAGAGAGTTACAATTAGTTCTTTGAGATCAACAGAATTTGTCTTAATCTGGAAATCTGCATTGCATTAACTTTGAAGCTTTTCTCTTGATTCAATCATCTAAATCTATGTTTCTAACACTCAGATGGTGACAACCAAGTCAGGATCAGGAGTTGATCAACCACCAGTGATCCGTCCAAGGAGAGGCAGCAGTTCCAACAGAGTACCTCGACAACCACATATGGATCCAGCAATGCAGCAGTTTTTGCAAGCCCAGACTCAGCTCCTTCAGAACCTGACCAACACACTGGCCAACCTGCAGCCTCAAGTCAACAATCCACCCCATGCATAGCAGCAAGATCTAGTGAATAGGCACAGGGTGTTCATGAGTCACCAGCCTCCAGTCTTCTCTCATGCAGCGGATCCGTTGGAAGCTGAGGATTGGCTGAAGACTATTGAGAAGATGCTCATTATAGCCCAATGTGATGACAGAGAGAAAATCCTTTATCCTTCCGGGCGACTCCAGGGATCTGCTTCAACATGGTGGGATGCCTTTGTCGCCGCTCATGCCAACCAGAATGCTATCACTTGGCAGGAGTTCACTACCAACTTCAGAAGCCATCATATCCCTGCTGGCCTGATGAAGCTGAAGAAGGAGTTCCTTGCTCTCAAGCAAGGAGGGATGTCTGTGACAGAGTTCAGGGATAGATTCATTGAATTATCTCGCTATACTCCTGAGGATACTGATGAGGACAGGAAGAAGCAAGAGCTGCTCATGGATGGGCTAGTTGGACCGCTTCAGTACCAGCTTATGTCCCACACCTTCCTTACCTTCCAGGATCTAATTGATAAGGCCATATGCTTGGAGTCCAAGCGCAGGGAGTTGGGAGATTTGAAGAGGAAGGCCACCAACTCAGGACAGTCAGGAAGCATCACTCGTCCTCGCTTCAATCCACAGCAGGGAGCACCGTTCCGCTATGGAGGTCAGAATGGGAACTTTGGGCAGCAACAGTTCCAGCGCCCCATCCAGCAATAGTTTCAGCACCCTACACAGCAGTTCCAGCATCCTACTCAGCAGAATCAGTGTACTGGACAGCAGACACCTCGTCCTTCTTTCCAGCAGATTCAGCAAAGGACTCTTGTTGGCACTCCAGTGAGGCCTCGCGCACCCCACACCCCTGCGGGCAACACTTGCTTCAGGTGTGGTGAAGTCGGTCACTACGCCAACAACTGCCCCAAGAGGACTACTCCAAGTACCCCTATGCAGAATCAGCAGATGCAGCAAATGAGGAATGGGAACCAGACCCCGCAAGGTAGTAAGGGACAGCAGAGCAATGCACGTGGCAGGGTGAACCACGTGAGTGTGGAGTCAGCTCAGGAGAACCCAGAGGTGGTACTCGGTATGTTTCTCCTCGACTCAACCCCTGCCTCAGTCTTATTTGATTCTGGAGCCTCTCATTCTTTTATTTCTACACAATTTGTGGCTAAGCACAACATTCCCATGCATCCCACGAAACAACCTTTGTTAGTTAACTCACCCGGGGGGAGATGAAAGCTTTACATATGTGTCCTAGAGTTAATCTTAAGATCCGAGGAGTAGATTTTTGGGCAAGGTTGATAGTTCTGGATTCAAAAGACATTGATATCATTCTAGGTATGGACTGGTTGGGTATGACCGATGCTACAATTCAGTGCGCCAAGAGGACAGTTCATCTCACGGGTCCTAAGGGAGAAAAGGTTGAGCTAGTGTGTACTCCGCCGTCAGCAACAGAGGGTTCAGTGAATCAGTTGGATGGTAAATCTCTGGAGGATATCAAGGTGGTGTGTGATTACCCAGATGTGTTCCCAGATGAGCTACCAGGTATGCCACCTGACCGAGATGTTGAGTTTGTTATTGATCTTTTACCTGGTACTGCTCCTCTTTCCAAGCGTCCTTATAGAATGTCTAGTGATCAACTCTTTGAGCTTAAGAAACAGATTAGTGAATTATTAGAGAAGGGTTTCATTCATCCTAGTTCATCACCTTGGGGGGCACCTGTTATCTTTGTGGAGAAGAAGGATGGTACTCAGAGGATGTGTGTGGATTATCGGTCACTTAATGATGTTACTATCAAGAATAAGTATCCCTTACCCCGTATCGAGGATCTGTTTGATCAGATGAGAGGTGCTAAGGTATTCTCTAAGATTGATTTCCGTTCGGGTTATCATCAGAGGAAGATCAGGTTGTCGGATATTCCTAAGACTGCATTCACCATAGGTATGGGCTTTATGAGTACACAGTCATGTCTTTTGGGTTGACTAATGCACCTGCGTACTTTATGTATCTAATGAACAAAGTCTTCATGGAGTATTTGGATAAGTTTGTTGTGGTGTTCATCGATGATATCTTGATCTACTCCAAGGATGAAGAAGAGCATGAGGAACATCTAAGGCTTGTGTTGCAGAAGTTGAGAGAGCATTAGTTGTATGCAAAGTTCATCAAGTGTGAGTTCTGGCTTAAGGAAGTTGCTTTTCTTGGTCACATCATCACTGATGGAGGTATTGCAGTCGATCCTAGCAAGGTCAGAGATGTGTTGCAGTGGGAGCCGCCTCAAACAATCAAGGAAATCAGGAGTTTTCTCGGTCTTGCAGGGTATTATCGTCGGTTCATAGAAGCGTTCTCTAAGATAGTGAAGCTTCTCACATCACTACTGGAGAAGGATAAGGAGTTCAAGTGGACCAAAGCATGTCAGGCTAGCTTCGAGGAGCTAAAAAATATTGATTGACTACCGCCCCAGTGCTAGTGATGCCAGATCTGCAGAAGAGCTTTGATATCTACTGTGATGCGTCTCGACAGGGTCTTGGTTGTGTTCTTATGCAGGAGGGACATGTTATAGCTTATGCATCGAGACAGTTGAGGAAACATGAGCAGAATTATCCTACCCATGATCTAGAGTTGGCAGCTGTGGTTCATGCTCTGAGGATTTGGAGGCACTACATAATGGGGACTAAGTGCCAGATTTACACGGATCATAAGAGTCTGAAGTACATTTTTACTCAGAAGGACTTAAACTTGAGACAGTGCAGATGGTTGGAGCTGATCAAGGATTATGATCTGGAGATACACTATCATCTTGGGAAGGCTAATCTAGTTGCAGATGCTTTGAGTCGGAAGGGACAGGCCAATATGGCACTCGCATTCTAGTTGCCTGAAGAGCTGATGAAGGAGTTTGAGAAGCTCAACTTGGGGATGGTTGCACAGACTCAGGGAGTTACCTTGGAGGTAGAGTCTACATTGGAGCAGGAGATTCGTCAGGCACAGCTTGAGGATGCTTAGATTAGGGAGATCAGAATAACCATGGTGAAGGGCAAGGCTTCGAATTTCACAGAGGATGATCAGGGAACTATATGGTTTAGGAATAGAATTTGTGTGCCCGACGTGGGAGATCTGCATGAGAACATCTTGAAAGAAGCTCTTGATTCTGCTTACTCCATTCAACCAGGCAGCACTAAGATGTATCAGGATCTTAAGCAGAAGTATTTGTGGTATGGGATGAAGAGAGATGTGGCCTCTCACGTAGCATTGTGTGATACCTGTCATCGAGTTAAAGCTGAACACCAGAGGCCAGCCGGATTGCTTCAGCCACTGAAGGTGCTAGAGTGGAAGTGGGAAGAGATCAGTATGGATTTTATCGTTGGGTTACCTCGTACTCGGGATGGTTATGATTCTATATGGGTTATTGTGCATCGATTAACCAAGGTAGCACACTTTATACTGGTAAGGACCACTTATACGGGAGCAAAATTAGCAGAGTTGTACATGTCCAGAATTGTGTGTCTGCATGGTGTGCCTAAGAAGATAGTGTCTGACAGAGGTACTCAGTTCACGTCACGCTTTTGAGAGAAACTTCATGAGTCTATGGATACAGTGTTGAATTTCAGCTCAGCTTATCATCCACAGACAGATGGACAAACTGAGAGAACTAATCAGATCCTTGAGAACATGCTGAGATCATGTGCTCTTAAGCATGGAGGTAGCTCGGATAAGAGTTTGCCATACGTAGAGTTCTCTTACAACAACAGCTATCAAGCTAGTCTTAAGATGGCACCCTTTGAGGCTTTGTATGGGAGGAAGTGCAGAACCCCTTTGTACTGGAGTGAGACAGGAGAGAGTCGGTTGTTTGGGACTGATGTCATAAAGGAGGTAGAAAGGCAGGTTCAGATCATCAGGGACAACCTGAGAGCTGCTCAGTCTAGGCAGAAGAAGTATGCTGACACGAAAAGGAGAGACGTGGTGTTTCACGAAGGCGATTATG
The DNA here is from genome assembly GCA_036936925.1 of Cenchrus fungigraminus. Lineage (NCBI taxonomy): Eukaryota > Viridiplantae > Streptophyta > Magnoliopsida > Poales > Poaceae > Cenchrus > Cenchrus fungigraminus. Next base: position 113,868,735 of record CM072773.1, on the reverse strand, counting down.
TCTATCTTAAAGTATCACCGATCAGAGGTTTACGCGGGTTCGAGGTTAAAGGGAAGTTGTCACCTCACTTTATCGGACCCTTTAGGATTTCTGAGAGAGTGGGAGAGGTAGCTTACAGATTGGAATTGCCAAATCAGCTCTTAGATGTGCATGATGTGTTCCATATCTCTCAGTTGAAAAAGGGATTCCAGCCACATGATAAGGAGCCATTGCCTATGGATGGATTGGAAGTTAAGGAAGACCTCACCTATACTGAACATCCTATCAAGATCTTGGATACTCTAGCACGGGTTACGAGGAATCAGGTGATCAGGATGTGCAAAGTACAGTGGAGTAATCATACAGAGGACGAGGCAACATGGGAAAGAGAGGAGGAGCTAAAGGAAGACTATCCACATCTCTTTGCTGATCCATCCGAATCTCGAGGACGAGATTCTTCTTAAGGGGGTAGGATTTGTAACACCCTAAATTTCAAATTGTGGTTTCATAAAATTTTGCTAGCAAATAATGCCTATGCTTAAGGACTATAAGGTTGTCTTTAATTTTCTAGGCATTTAAATAATTTTCTTTAATAAAATAAATCAATAATAGGAGTTGAATGTTGCATTCATGCTGGTACATTATTCTTGGGTGCTTGAATTCAAATCTGAGTTTGAATTCAAAATTGTTTGCCTTTTCAAAATTTTCAAAAAAAACTTTTCCTTTTCTCTTTCTCCTTCTCTTTTGTTTCGGTGCGGCCCGTCCGTAGAAGTCCGCTGGAGGTCCTTCAAGTCCGGGCGCTCCCTCAACCCTCCGGCCGCCAGCCCAGTTGCGCCGCTCGGCCCTTTCGGCCGAAAGTCCGGCCGTGCCCCTTTTCTTCTCAGCCTCGCTCACTCGCTCCCCCTCCATTCCGCCCCCCAGTTCACAGCCCAGCTAGCACTCGGCCCAGTTCGGCTCGTGTCGCTCCGCGCCGCACCGCTACGACCGACAGGCGGGGCCCGCTCGTCATCCTCTTCCTCGGTCTATCTCCGAGCCGGACGGCGCCTCGGCCGAGTCCGAGTCCACACCGCCTTTTAGTGTGGCACGCACGCCAAGGTGCGGTCCCCCTGGCCAATATAACCTTCGCTGCCGCACCTCGTGGCCCCCGTTTTCCCTAGCCCTAACCCTAGCTCTCCAGCGCCACGCCGCCGTAACCCTAGCCGCGCCGCCACCGTCGACCTTGCGTTGCACCGCCTTCCCGATGATGAGAAGCTGCTCTAGAGGTTCGCAAGGACGACGCGAAGTTGCCAGCGCTGCTTGTTCGCTTCCCCGTGCACGTCTTCGCCCGTGGAGCCTCGCCGGAGTTCCGCCGCCGCCACCGTCCGCCCCTTCGAGCCGTACTCCGTCTCCGTCGAGCCAAAGGTCGTTCTGTTGCCCCGGTTTAATTCCATTTGATGCGCTCTACGTTTTGGTGCAAATCCCGCAGTGAATCGAGCACCCTAGCTCGGTCTGGCCTCTCGCCGGTGAGTTCCGCCGCCGTGCGCTGCTGCTCGCCGTCGCAATCCACCGCCGCCAGCGCTTGCATGCGACCTGCACCGTCCGATCTTGGATCTACGGCCTAGATTAGGTTGGACCCGAGTCAAACCGGCACCCATACCGGTCAACCCCGCATGTGTGCCGCGGTTTTACGGAAAACCCCCTGACCTTTTTAGTTTTGCAAGCCGACCCTTCCACTGTTTAAAGATCCTTGCAGTTGAGTCCTTTTCTTTATAGTTTAGACCCTAGGTTTTCTGGTTTTAGTGCCCGAGGTTCAGAACTCGAGTTTTACACCGTAGACCTTATGTTTTTATATGTAATTATGTTTTAGCCCTCGGTTTTTAGCAGTTAGGCCCATGTAAGCCCTGTTTTATTGCAGTTAAGCCCCTGTACCTTGTTTTAGCCGTAGAATACGCATTTTAGCTCCGTTTTTAGCGTTCTTTATATCCATGTGATCGTATCGAAGTGTAGAATAGTTTTACACCTCTGTTTTGTTCTGTTAATACTGTTTGATGCCTGTTTCTTATTTTATTCCTTTGTTTGCTTGTATGTGAATGATGTGGTGCGTAGATGACGATCGGTACGTGGATTACGCTGCAGTTGAAGAGTTTGAAGACTTTGAGCAGCAACCAGAGTTTGTGGAAGGCAAGTCCTTGCTGCATGCCCTTTTTCCTATACAACGTGCATTTTAATTACACTGTTTATTTACTACTTTGCATTAATATGATGGGTTCCTATGATTAAGGTTCGACTAGCTTTGTTTTACCATGTGCCTTGATAACCTGGGTATTTTATTTATGTTGGGTAGTACATGCTTAGTCGCTAACTATGGGTTGATGGTGGTTTATAATGAACACCAAGTTAATTTGATTGATTTATGCTCCATCATCATTAAACAAGACCACCCTTGTGTTAATCGAAACACGGAGAACCACCCAGGATAACAGTGCAACCACAAGACAAATGGCTCTGTCTTGGTAGAATAATTAGGAACTTTAGGGTGTGATATGCTTTACCTGATAAGGGCAAGGGGGTGGCGGTAGATGATGTATAGCCCGGCCCTCAACCTGATCTTCTCTGTGGTAGCTTCGCAGTTTGAGAGAGGGTTATGTGTTGCACTGACCATGTAATCTAGTGGGCAGTCCACTCTAGAGAACCTTTGTAAAGACCTCGTAGCGTCCCTATGCAAACACACCTAGGTAGTGTGGTATTGTGCCTACTTTTGCACAGCACGGTTGGGTTCAAAGTTCTTAGAACTTTTACGCGACTTGTGGGTAAAGATGTGCCACCTCTGCGGATGTAAAACTAACTGGTTAGCCGTGCTCACGGTTACGAGCGGCCTGGACCCTCACATGAGTAACTTATGAAAGATGGACTTAAATTTGTGCATTGTATCTTATTCTTGTTGCATATATTAATCTTTGGGTTGGTTTATACTTTCATTTGCTAGTAATCAGTTGCTTAATTAAAACTTGAGCAACTAAAAGTGCTTACCGCTTTAACCATGTCAGCCATCCACTCAAAAGGCCTTGCATGTTGTTTTACTTATTTTCCCTTGTTGAGTACGACATGTGCTCATGCTTGTTGATTTTATTTTGCATCTACACTACTCGGTCTGCTGCTCAGACGGACGCTTTGAAGATTTCCAGAAGACTTCAAGGAGTTCTAGGCGTGTTCTCTGGTCGACTGCCTCTTGTGGACGACCTCGTTTACTTTTCCGCTGTTTAGCTACTCGTATGGTGAGATAGAATAATTGACATTCGGTCTGTAATAATAATTACGCTGTGACATTGCGTTTTGGTACTCCACTATGTCATTTGCATGTGTAAACATGATTCTGGACACATGTAAATTTATTATCTGGTTTTGCTTCAAAAACTGGGTGTGACATTAGGTGGTCTAAGGTCTTGGGTCATCCTAATTTGTAAACCAATGATTTAGCCTTCTCCTTTGGGGGTGTGAGTGTGCGAGTTGGGATCTGTGTGTTCCCTTGTGGAGTCCTTCTGTATGACTGCTTTTTCCTACTATTAATAGAATGATACGCAATTCTTCTGCGTATTCGAGAAAAAATAAATTATTTCAAACAGCCCCTAATATAACAAAGTTTCAGTACCACATCGAAGGAGGATACATTAGACAAAACATGAAAATGATAGCTCTGTCTAATAATGACTCAATTAGAGTGAGTAAGACAAATTCCAAATGAGAAGATTTCAGCTTTGTCTAAGTACAACTCAATTAGAGCGAGTAAGACAAATTCCAAATGAAACGGTTTCAGCTTAGCTTTAGTACAACTCAATTAGAGTCAGTAAGACCAATTCCCCAAGTTAATACTATTGTAAGCAATATATAACTCATCTTTGCTTTTTTATTTGTATGCATGAAAGTTTCAGTTCTTATTGATTGGGTATGATACCCACTCTATAATTAAACTCATGTAGAAACTGGAGATTTGGGAAGATGCATCTATTACCAAGTTGTCTCATGAAAGTGTAGCTTAAGATAATACTCAATTATTGTCAGCGATCTTTTCCACCATATCTAATATGATGATATTTTTGAATTTAGAACCAAGCAAAGTGATTTAGTTAACAAACCAAGAAAGTTAAAAAAGAAACATGTACACATAACTAACACCAATATACACCTTCATTCAACTATGAACTCAAATGATAATGTTTCTACGGGTTAGTAGGAGGATACTCAAGAGTACATGGTCACCGATAGCTTTGCTGAACTATTAATGTTAATTTTGTTTTTTTAAGACGTGCAAAGCACGTTTTTCATTAAGAGAAGAGAAGTTTTACAAGAAGCCACATTAGGATGATCTTAAGAGGCAGAGATACAAGACCGACTGAAAAACAACACGGAGAACAGCTAGAAAGAAGAGAACACCACCTCACCACCACTACACCAGAGAACTACCTAAGACGACAACCGCCTGCAGGACAGAAAGACCCCAGGGGGACACGCACATCATCACCAGGCTAACAAACTAGAGACAACAGACGCGGGGGACAAAGGTTCTGCAAGACGACACCTTCAGGAAGGGAGCGACGTCCATGCCTCTATCTCCCACCCACTGACGAAGCAGCAGGCCAAGTTTTCACCTGGCGAACCACAGGGACGTGGAGGCCGCATCAATGCCCCCAATAGGGAAGTTACGGGAGAGCCGCAACCGTTGACAGCACCAGCAGTAGCCAGGCAGGGCTTTCGCCAAAGGCCTCCAGGTCTCATCCTCCACCGGCCGATGCAACAAGGATGGAAGCCCAAACGATGGAAACAGCAGCGTGACACCCCGGCGACGACAAGGAAGAAGCAGCTGCAGGCGGCTGCCGGGAAGTGAGGCGTCGGGGCAGCGACTGCCATGGACGCCGTCGAGAAGTCAGGTGTCCACGTCGTCGCCGTCGACGTGGAGGTCCGCGCTGTCGTCGCCGGAATGGAGCGGAGGGTGTCCGGCGCAGCCAAACGAAGAGGGGGGATCCGGCGTCGGAGAAGAGGGGGTCGTCAAGCGGAGTCCGGCCTGCCGCCTAGGCGGGCGGGCGGTGACGAGGGCCCCCGAGGCCCACCATGACTCGCACAATCCTACCGGCCGAAGCCGAGCCCGGCACGGCATGCCAACACAGGGGGAAGGGAGCTGACAGGCCCACCAAGGTCGCACTGGCCGGCAATGAGGCCAGCCAACAGAGGGGAGGAGGGGGCGCAGACACCGGCGAGAGGGAGGTAGGCGCCCAGATCTCGGAGCTGCCGGCGGGAGAGGGGGCACGGACGACACGGAGAAGAGGGGCCGCGCAAGTCGGCGGCCGTGCCCCGTGCCAGGTCCCGCCGCCATCGGATCCTAGTGGAGCCGGGCGAAGAGGGGGAGGCGGCCGCACCAGGACCCACGACCGACGAGGGGAGCGCAGAGAGACGGCGGACGGAGGCGACGAGGACACGACGATGCACGGAGGCCGAGGCACGCCGCGACACGGAGATAGCGAAGGAGAGCCGGGCGGCGGTGACGAAGATGGCGACACCGGAGAGGAATGGCCCCACGCGAGGGAGGCGACGCAGGGGTCCGCTGGAGGAGAAGGACGCGAAGACCGGCAACGCAGGTGAGCACCACCAGCCGAAGACGACGCGGGCGGAGGAGGCCGCGCCGGCGCCGGGCCCACCCAGATCTAGGGTTGGGCCGACCGCGGAAGGAGAAGGGGGCTCTCCCACACTGCGCCGCCCCCACAGCCACCGGCGCCTGAAAGAGTGGCATTGTGGCAGCAATGGATAAGAATGATGGTGCGTGGTGAACCTAGATAGACTAAGTTCGTGGACCAAGGTTCCACCTGCAAGAATCTGGAAGTCCATCTCTTTTTTTAAGGTAATCTAAGGTTTCATGGACCAAGGTCAGGTCCCAGGTTCATGTTTGTTAAGTACTGTAATCTAATTAAGGTGTCATTTTTTTGGCGTATCTCATTTTCTAACTCCCATTAACAATTCCTGTGTTCCAAACACCTAGCTATAGTTTGTGATGATTCCCTTGATTAGTGCTGCAAGGCCTCCTTCCTATCGTTCGTTCGTTCTAGCCTAAAAAACAAAATTCTTTCCACCACCTTTCCTGGGCACTGGGCTCTGGCTGGGTGCCTGTGTGCAATCCGTGGCCTTCCTGTTGGTCCATGCAGAATTTATATATATATATATTTTGAGTTTTCAAAAATAAATACTCGCAATCAAATTTACCGAAACTATACACCTGCTGCGGTGTGAGATGGCAGGGGTCAAACGCCGTATCATATGGCGGCAGGTTTGGTCAAATGCCGTGCAACATGGCGCTTGAACGTAGCGCCAACGGTCGGGGAGCGGGGCTGCGCTGCTATTGGGCCAGGGACCCTAGCGCCATATGGCACCGCATTAGGATCCCAAACGTCATATGGCACGACGGTCCTAGCGCCGTGCCACACGGCGGCAGCCTCGGCCCTATATAAGGAGTCAGAGGCTACCGCCGTCCGCCCCCTCTTTTCCTCTCCTTCCCCTCTCCGTGGTCTTCTATTTGCAGCTGAGGAGCACTTCGGTTCCAGGTGTTTTTCTTAGGGTAGCTACTTTATTTTAGAAATTAGTTTAGAAATTGTAGAAATAATTTAGAAATTGTAGAATTAGTTTAGAAATTGTAGAAAAATAGTTTAGAAATTTTAGAAATAGTTCAGAAATACATTAGAAATAGTTTAGAAATTTTAGAAATAGTTTAGAAATTGTAGAAATATAGTTTAGGAATTGTCGAAATAGTTTAGGAATTGTAGAAATAATTTAAAAATTATAAAAATAGTTTAGAAATTTTAGAAATTGTAGAGAAATAGGTTAGAAGTTTTAGAAATAGTTGTAAATTCTTTGAAATTGTTGTAAATTCTTTGAAATTACTAAAAATTGCTAGAAATTACTGAAAATTGTTAAAACTTGTCTTAAATTCTTAAAAATTGTTGAAAATTGTTAAACAAATCTTGAAAATTATTAGAAATTGCTGGAAATTGTTAGAAGTTCTTAGAGATTGCTGAAAATTACTTTAAATTGTTAGAAATTGTTGTAAATTCTTTAAAGTTACTAAAAATTGCTAGAAATTACCTTAAATTTTTAGAAATTGCTAGAAATCCTTATAAATTGTTAAAAAATACTTTAAATTCTTAGAAATTGTTGTAAATTCTTTGAAATTCTTGAAAATTGCTTAAGTTTATTACAAATTACTTTAAGTTCTTAGAAATTATTCTTATAAATGACTTTAATTTTTTCAAGTATGGCTCAGTTGCCGGTAGACTACGTGCGTCCTGAGTTGTTGGACGAGGCGGTGGAGCAGAAGCACCGCTCCTACCGTTCAGTCATTCTGGGAGAGTGGCTTAGCACTCTATGTGCTAGGACTACATGCTTACTAATGCCCATACACCAGCTCTGGAGCCCTAAGTACGTAAATCATTTTTTTAATTACTTGTGTTTGTTTGCCATTGTATTTGTATTAAATAAATTATTTTTTGTTGGATTTTGTGTTTTATGCTACGCATAGTAGGACTACTACCTCTCGTGCAGTTAGTCAAGGGGGGACAAGCTACGGGCTCAAGTTCCTGCGTCGCAGCGCATGACACGGTTCCAGTACGACTCCTCTCTGGTCGCAGCGTTTCTGAACTGGTGACGACCAGAGATGCATACGTTTGAAAGGATCAATGCAAGTGGCCTAGAGGGGGGTGAATATGCCTACAAAATAAATTCAGACTTTTCTGCTGTTTACTGCCAGACTGCAGAGCTTCTGCGAAAAATCGCAGAACCTCTGCGTTCTGCAGACAGAACCACAGCAGCTGCGGATAAAATAATGGGAAACAGATCTGAAGCCTTAGAGAAGTTAGTGGGAAGGTAAAACAGAGATATAAGCACAAACACCCTTTACCAAGCTGACCAACAAGTAGATCGAAGGTAAACCCTAGATAAGCATGCTATAACAAGCCAAAACAAGGTAATTAAGCATAAACAAGTTAGAGCACAAGAGAGACAAGATTTACCCCGTGGTTCAGCTCACCACAAAGGTTAGCCTACATCCACGTTGTTGAGGTAAGCCACAAAGGCTTTGGGATCTCTCTAGATCCACTCCTCTCTCACATCTATCACCAAGGTAATAGATGGAGGGTTCCACTAGTCACAAAGGGTAATACAAACAACTCGGGGCTGCCACACAATGCTTGGAAGCTCCCAAGTAACCTTTAGCCGTCTAGGAGCAAGGCTCCAAGAGTAATAGATCCACCAAGAGAGTTAGGGTTTCACCAAGTGCACAAGAACACAAGAGAGAGAATTCTTTTGCTTTTCTCACTAGGAAATCACTCTCAACTTGAATGCAAGGATTGGATTTGGCTTCAAGTTAGTGGGAGTCAATGCTTGAGTGGGAGAGAAGCTATGAGCACTGTTGGGGCGCAGGAGGAACCGCAGGGGACCGTTGGGGAAGAAGGGGATTAAATACCCCCTCAGAACTGAACTGTAACGGCTCTGTTTCAAGTCGCTGACCTTCTGCAAAAATATGCAGAACATCTGCGAACACTATAACTGACAGACTGACAGAGAGAACAGCAGAGGCTTCTGCGAAAATATGCAGAACCTCTGCAGTCTGCAGAGAAGCAACAACAGACTGACAGAGCTTTTGTGGATGGGTTTAGGATTGTTGGATATGGTTTTTATGCACTTGGTTAGACCCAAACCACTATTAGAATCCCCCTTGATAGTACGGCTTGTCCTAAACTCAATTTCAAAATATAAAATGAATTTAAACCTTCATTTGAGCCTAGTGAAGCCTTCCTTTTAATTGAGGGGTCACCTTTAACACTTTTGCATCCTTTGACAATTTTCGACCTGCAGCTCATACTCAAGAGCTTATTAGTCCTTTAATTGTGTGGTCAACATCACCAAAACCCACTTAGGGCTTGATTGCACTTACAACATTCCACTTGCCTGTCAACGAGATGACAGTAACTCTACAGGACGTGGTGATGTTGTTCGGCCTTCCGTGTGCAGGGCTCGCGATGGGGGCTATCGATATCGTCGCGACTTGGCGACAGGACTTTCTTGCTCGGTTCGCGAACGTTCCTCAGAACGATCGCGCGCCTCTGCCGTACGAGCCGTTCGACGACGCGCACGAACCTACCTGGATCTGGTTGCAGCAGTTCAGCGTACATGCTTTTACCTAATATCTTCATCCTTTGTATGTATTTAAAACAAATGTGACGATTGACCTTTTTGTGTAGGCTGATTACATGGCGTACGCCCATCCAGAGACAGTGTTATGTGTTATTGTAATAATGTGTTTTGCTTTTCACGGTTCAGGTACATTTACTTCTGTGCTTTCTAACTAATACACAGAGTTGTTATGTGTTATTGTAATATTGACATAATCGTACATGGCAGCCTCCGATCTATCCGATGGGACCCGGACCTTCCGCGTGGGCTCGACCAGCACATACGGTGCCACCTGTTGCTGCAAATATGCTTTCCTCGTCCACTGCACCTATTTTGCAACCAGGTAACATCCTTAACTAATACAGTAATACTATTATTTAAATATGATAAATATGATAGGTTCTTAACTAATACTATTCGTTGTAGCTTACGACCCGAGCATCACTCCTGACTCCGCCCTAGATGACCCCAAGCTGGGGTTCGATGACCCCGTGATTAACTTCAGGCTCGACGAGTATTTCTCGAGCCCTGAGGTAATTGAAGGATCACAGTTACCAGAGGTGTCACTCCATGGGACGCAACAGACACAGGTGGCTGCAGGAGGGTCGTCGCAGGTGGCCATGGCGACACCGCCTTCCGACGATGATCAACGTCGGATCATCAGACCACGTGACCCCCTCACATATGATCAGGACCACACGAGGGCTAGTACTCGAGCACTTAAGCCGAAGCGGGGCACGCGGATTTAGATTTAGTTGTTTTTTTTGTGCCAGCAGTACTTGATCAGTATCATGTATAAACTTTTTTCACTAACTCGTTGCTCTATTTTAATCGGTTTTTTATATGCAACTAGTTGCTTTGTTTTAATTTCTTTTTTTACATGGTTGCTCTAATCTAATTATCAATATGGAAACGAAAAAACATCATGTAGTAAAAATATAGGGCCAACCGTCGTACCATAGGGTGGTTGGCCCTAACCGTCATATGGTGCGGCGGTTGGCCCTAAACGCCACTCACTCACCCTAAACGCTATAGACGGCAGCCTACCGCCTTATGGGGTGTTTGGAGCCTAACGCCGTGTGGTACGGCGGTTAGGATCTTGCCGCCCTATGATACGACGTTTGATCCTTGTCGTCATCTCACACGGCGGCAGGTGTATAGTTTCAGTAAATTTGATTGCGAGCATTTATTTTTGAAAAATCGAAGAAAAAATGTATTAAGAAAATGTTGCATGATGGCCACACATAGTCTTCCAACTCTGGACGACAGAGCGAGCGTAGTAGGATTTAGGAACAGGAAAAGTAATTTTACCAGAGAGCTATCAGTTTGTGGACCATGACTTTAATTTCCTTCATTTGTGCGTAAGAATAGGGTTGGCTGTGTTTTGAGTATTTACCGTGGAAACAAGCACAAGTGGGTGAACAAAACTGTGACTGCAGCTAGAAAGGTGACGACCGCGAGAGGGAAGGAGGAAGGGAGGGAGAGGTTGGGCCGACGGCCAGTGCCGGCAGCTTCCTCGGCGCCGGCGAACCCCCTGGCGGTGCCGGCTCCCCTCCCTTCCCTCCCCCTCCTCTTTCCCTGGGCTTCCCGAAAACCCTAGATCCAGATCAAGACATCCTCCCCTCCCTTCTTCTGCCCCTTGCTCCGTCTGCGCCGGGGCCGCCGCCTCTCCGGCGCTCCGCCGCCGCTGCGTGTGGCTTCCCCTTCTTCTGCCTCTCCGCCCCCCCTCCAACCCTGGATCTGAGCCGGGGCCGGTGGCGCGCGGAGCCGAGTTGGCGCAGGCGCTGGACCTAGACGCCGACTGCGCCGGCCACCGTGGGCGTGTTCGTGCCCGTGGACGACGCGGAGCTCCACTCCGATGCTTCGACGCTCTCTTCCGTGCGCTCGGCGACTCCTTCTTCGGCAAGCTGGGTGATTAAGACGACTCCGCTGGGCCCACCTCCTCCAGCTCCCCTAGCGCACGTCCGCCTCCACTACCGCTGGTGCAGACAGACCGTGGCGGGCGCTGGATTTCGGAGTGTCCAGCCCGGACTCCACCTCGGCGCAGCACGCCGCCATGACGCGGGCCACGTCGCCGTCGTCACTGGCGGCCGCGGGCAATGGCGGCGGGGTGTGCCGGTCGCGGCTTCGGCATCGCGGGTACACAGCGTCCAGCACGGCATCCACCTCGGTGCAGCACGCCGCCATGACGCGGGTCACGTCGCCGTCGTCACCGGCGGCCGCGGGCAACGGCGGCGGGGTGTGCTCCCAGACGAGGACGTACGGCCGACGGCCCTCCTTCGACCGGCTGCCGCGACCCTCCTCCCCGCCGTCGATGGTCCTCGTGCCTGTGGCCCTCCTCCCTGCTGCCGGCGGTCTTCGAGGTCGTGCCCCCGGCGCTCTCCTCCGGCGTCGGGCCGCCACGGCTCTCTGTGGTGCGGGGGCGGCGAGCGGGGAGAGGGGGTGCCCTTCCCCTGCATATCCTCTCCCTGTCGCGGCCGATTCCCCCTATCCCGCTCGCGGCCGGGCTGCGCCCCCTCCATCGCTGTGCCTCGTCGCCGGCCGCCGGCCTCTTCTTCATTGTCGGTCGTCGGCCCTCTTCGGATCTCCCTTTCGACGTCCCAGGTTCCGACGTCCTCGACAGCGGCTTCTGCTCCACCTCGCTGGCAACTGTTCTTTGTGCCTGTTCCTGGCCGGCCTCTTCGTCTGCGCCCGCAGGACCCTTACCCGTCAGCCGCTGCCTTCCCGGGCGGCCATTGTTCCCCCCTTGCCGATGGATGCGGCATTCCGCCGCGCCGACGACGTCTTTCCGTCGGCGCCCCCCTATCTGTGCTACTGGCCGTGGCCCCTCCCCTGTGCCGGTGGCTGCCGCACCCTCCCTTTGCCTGCAGCCGCGGCCCCTCCCCCTCGACGGCGGCTGTGGCATCGTCACCCGGCTGGTGGTTGCTGCCCCTCCTTGGCGACCCCAGCTCCTCCCCCTCTTCGAGGGTCGCGGTCCGACGGCTCGTTCGTGGTCTTCCATCGAGTAGCCATCAACGTTCTTGCTGCGATGGGCCTTGGCTGGCTCTGTTCGGCTGTTGTGGGTCGCGGGTGCCGTCTGTCTTGGTTTCGGTGGGTCCCTGCTTTTTCCTCTGTTGTCAACACCGAGACTTCCTGCTGCGGTTCCCATCGCCTGGCTCTCATCCTGGTTGCAGAGGTCAGTCGTGTGGTTTGGCTTATTAGTCCTTTAATTGTGTGGTCAACATCACCAAAACCCACTTAGGGCTTGATTGCACTTACAATCTTCCCTTTTTGGTAGATGTTGACAACCCAATTAAAGCTTACATTTAATTGCAAAGATTGAGCTTTTGATGGAATGTATACAATGCTCTCCCTTAGTATATGCATCTCTCTTTTGAATAGAGAAAATATGTGTATGAGATATCTTTGCATATAAAATGGGTAAGTGAAACTAGATACATTGTATGTAATTCATCGTGGGGTGCAAAAGAACTGTGTAACATACAAACCGTGATGCATATGACAGATAGAAACAATCAGAGAGTCAACTGTGTCCAGACCGCATAACCTCTACAAAAATATGCAGAACCTCTGCAAAGCAGAGCCTCTACGAAAATTTGCAGAACCTCTGCGTCCTGGAACACAGCAACTCCAAGAAACATCACAGGCAAATATATACTCACAGATAATAGCAAATAGGATCTAGATTAAGAAATAAGCAAAGCAAGATCATCTAGTCCTATTACATCACATCACACAGTTTTAAAGTTTTTAAATCCCACAAATCTTGTCCACAACCAACCATGGCTTGCCAACAGAGGCAAAGCCCAAATATATTACAGACCAAGTTTCAGAGATTAAGTTCAGAGAGGATACTGCACTCTTACATCTCACAAAAGATCAAGTTTTGCCAGCAAAAGATAACAGATATGCATCTCAATCAATCTTTCTTCATTCTCCCCCTTTGTCAACAGATAGCAAAAAGGGAAGAAAGAGAAGAAAGAGAGAAATTAGCTTGGATCTGGCCATCTTCTTCACTCATCTTGGCTCCAGTTAGTCTCTTCCTCTTCTTCCTCTGGAGTAGTACTGGCAGCAGCAGGTTCTTCTTCCTCTTCTATCTCAGATTCTGATTCCACTTCAATAGGTTTCTTTAGTGGAATTTTAGAGCTGATCTTCTTCCTTCTAGCAGCAATCTTAGGTCCCTTGCGGGGCACCCTAGCACTAAGAGGCTCATCATCACCAGGTATGTCTTGTGCTTCCTCCTCACTAGAAGTGTCCACAAAGAAGGTAGGGGGAGGAACAGGAGTAGGAGTAGAGATATTTGCCTTGAAAATGAGCTGATTAACAACTTTCCTCAGCTCAAAGACTTGAGTAGCTATGTATCTGCACATGGCAAAAGTATCCCTGATCATCTTCCTTAATTTCTTGCCTTCCTTCTTTGCTGCAGTGCTAGGACCAGCCTCTGAAGGATCAGTTCCTCTAGCTGATTTGTCATGAAGAGACTTGAGCACTGTCTCCTTTTGCTTGTGGTCCCAAGATGTCAGTTGGTAGGACTTATGAGCACAATCTTTAGGGAACCACAGTCCACTAACCATCTCAATCACATACATAATGTAGGGAGCATAAGGGAAGTTGTTCCTAGCATCATTCAGAGAGTCACTCAGTTCATACCAGATGTAGTTGCTTACAGAGAAGCGTTTGCCTGTAGGAAGCATCCTTTTCAACAGATTCACTGCATATTTGCGAAGAGAGGTGGCATCACTGTCCCCTTTTGGATTAATGGTCTCCCTGAACAGATTGTTGAGGGCATAATACACAGGTTTCAGCCCTGTGGTCTTATTGTTTGCCATCTCCTCACACTCAAATAGCTCAGGCACATCCCTTCCTCTAAGCTTGCTCTCAAAGTATATGTTGTCTGCATTTCTGTCCTCTTGACCAAAATCCAACAGTCTTGAAAAGGTGGTGAAATCCACCTTATAGTGCACCCCCAATGTCACCCAATGTATAGTGTCATGCTTAGCTTCCCAATGAAAGGTGGCATGGAACTGGTTGATGATTTCAGTGTTCCAGTCATAATTAAACCCCATGATATCTCTCAAATCATGTTCATCAACTATCTTGAGCAGCTCTATTGACTCAGCAGTCCTCTTCCTCTCTATGTGGCCCCAATCAACCCATTTCATAGTCATTAGCCTACTCTTGTTTCTGATCACAGTGTTGTAGAAATCATAGTGAAATGGTGACCAAAACCTATAATCAATTGCAACACACCTAGGATACTCATAAGGATTGACTTCTCTAGCACTCTTGACTTGGGTTCCCAATCCATCATAAGTCTCATGCTCTATATGATAAGTGTGATCATACTTAGTGGGAGGCTGCTTTTGGGGATTACCTCTGAAGTTTCTGATGTAGGAGTTGTCAATGTCCCCAAGCCTAGTTGGAGACTGCAGCTCTACTGGAATAGTCTTCCCTTCAGTTCCCCCATCATTCTTCACAGGGGTTGCTGCTGCTCGGCTGCCTCTGCCAGTGATAGGTCCTGCTGACCCTCTTCCTCTCTTTGGAGCTGCCTTTCTTGCGCTTGACTGTTGCCTTGACAATGTCTCCCTGGTCACATTGTAAGCTTCCTCTCCCTCAGAGTCATAATAGGGCACAGCCCTCTTGTCCTTCCTCTGAGAGCCTCCAGGTTCCATCTAGAGATAAAGATAGCAGGGATAAGGCACTAGAGTACTGTGGAACAGCAACACTTTGGAGAGAAACTCAGTTGAACTTTGAATCGAGGGCACGGTGACTGTCTCTGCAGAATGCAGAACTTCTGCGAAAAAACGCGGAACTTCTGCGTTCTGCAGTGACAGGACTGTGAACCTCGATTCACCTTTCAACTGAGCCTTAATCCAAAATGTACCAAATCAACAACACTCACGGGCAAAGATAAGAGGATCAAGAACTTGTCCTTAGAACCGAGAGAAAAGATAGATCTGGGGAGAATTAGGGTTAGGTTATACCTCTGGATTCGGCAGGGAGAGAGAAGAACCTTGTGAGGCGTTTATGCCGAGGACGTAGCCCAGATGTCCTCCTAGATCACAAGGTGATCTAGTGGCGCTGGAGAAACCGACCGGGATGAACCGGTGTGTGCAATGGTTTCCCCTGCCTCACAAAATCTGAACTGCGCTGGAGGAGAGGGAGATGAGGTCGACAGGTTGACGAAGACGAGCTTGTACTTCTTCTCGAACGGCTCTTGTCCTGTGGTCACCGGAGAATCTTGTGGACGCCGGTGAAGATATCGATCTGCACGGTGCGGCCTGCTCCCCCTTCCTTCTTCAACTCAGCAACTCGCCACGGTCGAGGAGCAGGGCACGGATCCTTCTTCGTCTGGAGGTGCGGCCGGAGGAGATTCCCGGCGACGAGGGCGGCGGCAGCGCGGAGCGGTGGAAGGGTGGAAGCGGTTGCGGGAGCGCGAGGCGTGATGCAGTGAAACCGGAAAGGTGGCGGTGAAAAGGGGAGTTACCCTAACTGAGTAAGAGATAAGGGTAGAAAGAGAAGGAATATTCCCCTTTTTCTTTTTCTTCGACGCGGCGGATGAGAATACCGCGGGGGAGCGCGTGAGGTTATCTGGTTCCCGCAGACATGTCTGGGGTCATGTCTGTACACTTCAGAAACTGGCGAACTGAATGATTTGGACTGTCAGATAAAAATGCAGAACCTCTGCAGATAAACGCAGTGCCTTCACCTCTGCATATAAATGCAGAACCTCTGCATACTAGAGAACAGAGATAGAGAACTGCCAGATTGAGCTGAATATTGGTCTTTTCATTATGTTCTTCACTTAGGTCATGGACACCTTGTCTCAATAGGCTCGAAAACAATCAATCATCACACAGCTATAGCCATTTGAGACAAGTTGGGATATAAAATAGATTTTGAAACACATTATTTAAATTTTGCAAAAGCATTTTTCATGAAGATAACACACATCAACAAGGTGTGCTAGAGATCAAACCACGCAGCGAGAATCAAGGATATTTAGCTCATTCCTTAAACTACAAAATCTTGACTCATCGAGAGGCTTTGTGAAGATATCGGCTAGTTGTTTTTCGGTGCTCACATGACTTAGAGCGATATCTCCTTTGGTTTCGTGGTCTCTCAAGAAGTGATGACGGATGTCTATATGTTTTGTACGAGAGTGGCTTACGGGGTTATTTGCAAGCTTTATGGCACTTTCATTGTCGCACAAAAGTGGGATATGGGAGAAATGACATCCGTAATCTTTTAAGGTTTGCTTCATCCAAAGTAGTTGAGCACAACAAGCACCGGCTGCAACATACTCGGCCTCGGCGGTGGAAAGGGCTACTGAGTTTTGCTTTTTAGAACTCCAAGACACTAGAGACCTACCAAGGAATTGGCATGTCCCCGATGTACTCTTTCTATCTACTTTGCAACCGGCATAATCAGAATCCGAATAGCCAAGTAGATCGAAAGTGGAGCCCTTAGGATACCACAAGCCAAGGTTAGGGGTATGCACTAGATATCTCAAGATTCTCTTTACGGCCATAAGATGACACTCTTTCGGGCTAGCTTGATATCTAGCACACATGCACACACTAAGCATAATATCCGGCCTAGATGCACATAAGTAAAGAAGAGAACCGATCATAGAGCGATATACCTTTTGATCCACGGATTTTCCTTCTTCATCAAGATCTAATTGTCCATTAGTAGGCATTGGAGTCTTGATGGGCTTGGTCTTGTCCATGTCAAACTTCTTTAGCATGTCTCTTGTATATTTGGTTTGACAAATGAATGTCCCTTCCTTTTCTTGTTTGATTTGAAATACAAGGAAGTACTTGAGCTCACCCATCATGGACATTTCAAATCTCTTTGTCATAACCCTACTAAATTCTTCACAAAAAGTTTCATTAGTACTACCAAATATTATGTCATCGACATATATTTGGCAAACAAAAATATGACCATCAACTTTTCTAGTAAAGAGAGTAGCATCGGCTTTGCCTATCTGAAAGCCTTGCTTGAGCAAGAAATCCTTAAGGCATTCATACCATGCTCTTGGTGCTTGCTTAAGCCCATAGAGAGTCTTATGGAGTTTGTAGACATGATTAGGACGCTTGGGATCTTCAAAGCCGGGTGGTTGCTCCACATAGACTTCTTCGGAGAGTGGTCCATTGAGAAATGCACTCTTGACATCCATTTGATATAACTTGAAGTCATGATGAGTGGCAAAGGCAAGAAGAAACCGAATTGCTTCAAGTCTTGCCACCGGTGCATATGTTTCTCCAAAGTCAAGTCCCTCTACTTGAGTGTACCCTTGAGCAATCAATCTTGCTTTGTTCCTAATCACAATTCCAAACTCATCTTGCTTGTTCCGGAAGACCCATTTGGTGCCTATGACATTTGTCTTGGGTCTTTCCACGAACTCCCACACTTGATTTCTTTCAAAGTTGTTCAACTCCTCTTGCATAGCCATCACCCAATTCAGATCCTCAAGAGCTTGATCTACCTTGATAGGTTCAAGAGAGGAAACAAACGAGTAAAATGCACAAAAATTTTTAAGATAAGATCGTGTTGTTACCCCTCTCTTTATGCTCCCAAGAATATTATCAACGGGGTGGTCCCGTTGAATGACTTGATGTACACAAGGGTGTGATGGTCCAAGAGGTTGGTGTAGGGGTTGGTCTTCATCATCATCATCAGCTTGAGGCACGGATGTACTTGGTTGATCGTCCCCTTGCTGATTAATTCCCTGGTTCTCAGTGATTGGAGGTGCTGAATTCCCAGACTGCAGAACTTCTATATTTCTTTGCAGAACCTCGTCCTCTGCATTTTTATGCAGAACCTCTGCAGTCTGTACACCTGCAGAACCAGTGACTTCAGGCCCTTCGAGTGGTGTTGAAGATAAGAGTTGTTCTTCATCATCTTCTTGTTCTTCAACTGGTCTAACATCACCTATGGCCAATTGCTTGATTGCTTCACAAGGTGGCTTCTCTTTTCTTACAACATCCATATCAACTTGCTCCACTTGAGAGCCATTAGATTCATCAAAAGTAACGTCCACCGTGACATCAATCCTTCCGGTGGTTATATTGAAGACACGGTAGGCGTGCTCATTAGGACCATAACCAAGAAGAAAACCTTCTTCAACCTTTGGTGCAAACTTAGAGCTTCGGGGCTTCTTGTTTAGAATGAAACATTTGCACCCAAACACTCTAAAGTAGGACACCTTAGGCTTTTTACCGGTGATAAGCTCATAGGAGGTCTTCTTGTGAAACTTGTGAAGATAGAGGCAGTTGATGGCATGGCAAGCTGTGTTGATAGCTTCAGCCCAAAAGATGTCTTGCGTCTTGTATTCATCCAACATGGTTCTTGTCATCTCTATGAGTGTGCGATTTTTTCTCTCAACCACCCCATTTTGTTGAGGGGTATAAGGAGCTGAAAATTCATGCTTGATGCCCTCTTCATCAAGAAATTCTTCAACGTTGGTGTTGCGAAATTCGGAGCCATTATCACTTCTCACTTTCTTGATGGGCAAACTGAATTCCCTTTGTGCTCTTCTTATGAAGGTCTTCACCTTCCCTTGTACTTCACTCTTTTCAAACACAAAGAACACCCACGTGAAGCGAGAAAAATCATCAACAATAACCAAGAAATATTTATTACCACCAATGCTTATGTAGGCCACCGGTCCAAATAGATCCATATGAATGAGCTCCAATGGGCTTGTAGTAGTGAGGATGCTATTTGGTGGGTGAGGTGCACCTACTTGTTTCCCGGCTTGGCATGCTTGACATATCCTATCTTTCTCAAAATGAACATTAGTTAGTCCAAGGATGTGTTCATCTTTCAAGAGTTTGGCCAAGTTCCTCATGCCAACATGAGCTAGTCGGCGATGCCATAACCAACACATGCTAGATTTTGCCACCAAACAAGTCTTAGGGGCGACTTTACTTTTGTTGAGATCAACTAGGTAAAGCCTTCCCTTCAAGCGACCCGTAAGGACAATAGAGGAATCCTCCCTCTTAATGATGGACACACCCTTATCCGAAAAGTGACAATCAAATCCAATCTCACTAAGTTGTGAAACGGATAGAAGATTGTAACCCAACGGATCAACATGAAGCACATTAGTAATTGAATATTTAGAAGAGATAGGGATATCACCAACTCCAATGACTTCTCCACTAGCATCACCACCATAAGCAATTCTTTCTCTTGGTCCTTCTAGGTGGAGATAGGTGGAGAACATACTCCTTTCTCCGGTCATACGATGTGTACATCCGCTATCAAGCACCCAACTTGATCCACCGGAGGAGTATGCCTACAAAATAATTTAGTTCCTTCTTTTAGGTCCCCAATTTGACTTGGGGCCTTCCACGTTAGCAACCAAAATCTTAGGAACCCATAGTGACCTTTTCACATATATGTTAGACTGATTTCCAACATACGTGGCAACAACTTTACCAAGATTGTTGCGTCTCAACACATAGCTAGGTTGTATGTTGGTGGATGCATGAGCCTTGTTTATGTGAGCAAACTTGTTTCTCTTGGGCAAAATAGGATGGTTGTTTGCTTGTGCATGAGTGCTGGGCGTCTTGGAAGCATTTTGAGGTCTAGCTTTGAGTTTCTTCTTGTTGCTGTCCTTCCTGATTCCAGACTGCAGAACTTCTGCATGTTTCTGCAGAACCTCTGGGGTCTGAGATTTCTTCAGTTTCCTGTCTGCAGAACGAGGAGCCTCTGCATTTTTCTGCAGAACCTCTGCAGTCTGGGCAAACAGAAACCCATTGCTACTGAAGTTGAGACATTCTTTACCATTGATGATTTTCCTTTCAGTAGTCTTGATGTCCTCATTGTACCCAAAACCATGCCTTGTATTCTTGTAGAGCATCCTCTCATATTTATGATCCAACTTTTTCTTGCCTTCCTCTTTCATGCATCCATTAGCTATGATAGTGTTGAGCCTAGCAATTTCTTTCTTCATAGCATCCATATTAGCAAGGTTAGTAGCATAAGATTCAACATCAATATTATGGCATTTATCACAGCCCTTGCTAGTAGAAGAACTAGATTCACCCTTTGTTTTGGAGGGGTGTAAGGTACTACTCCAAAGGAGACTATATTGCTCCTCAAGCTCTTCATTCCTAGTTTTAAGAGAATTGTTTTGAGCTTGAGAGGTAACAAGTTCTTCCCTAAGAGTAGTGATGATGGCCTTAGAGAAGTTAGTGGGAAGATAAAACAGAGATATAAGCACAAACACCCTTTACCAAGCTGACCAACAAGTAGATCGAAGGTAAACCCTAGATAAGCATGCTATAACAAGCCAAAACAAGGTAATTAAGCATAAACAAGTTAGAGCACAAGAGAGACAAGATTTACCCCGTGGTTCAGCTCACCACAAAGGTTAGCCTACATCCACGTTGTTGAGATAAGCCACAAAGGCTTTGGGATCTCTCTAGATCCACTCCTCTCTCACATCTATCACCAAGGTAATAGATGGAGCGTTCCACTAGTCACAAAGGGTAATACAAACAACTCGGGGCTGCCACACAATGCTTGGAAGCTCCCAAGTAACCTCTAGCCGTCTAGGAGCAAGGCTCCAAGAGCAATAGATCCACCAAGAGAGCTAAGGTTTCGCCAAGTGCACAAGAACACAAGAGAGGGAATTCTTTTGCTTTTCTCACTAGGAAATCACTCTCAACTTGAATGCAAGGATTGGATTTGGCTTCAAGTTAGTGGGAGTCAATGCTTGAGTGGGAGAGAAGCTATGAGCACTGTTGGAGCGCAGGAGGAACCGCAGGGGACCGTTGGGGAAGAAGGGGATTAAATGCCCCCTCAGAACTGAACTGTAACGACTCTGTTTCAAGTCGCAGACCTTCTGCAAAAATATGCAGAACATATGCGAACACTATAACTGACAGAGAGAACAGCAGAGGCTTCTGCGAAAATATGCAGAACCTCTGCAGTCTGCAGAGAAGCAATAGCAGACTGACAGAGTTTTTGTGGATGGGTTTAGGATTGTTGGATATGGTTTTTATGCACTTGGTTAGACCCAAACCACTATTAGAATCCCCCTTGATAGTACGGCTTGTCCTAAACTCAATTTCAAAATATAAAATGAATTTAAACCTTCATTTGAGCCTAGTGAAGTCTTCCTTTTAATTGAGAGCTCACCTTTAACACTTTTGCATCCTTTGACAATTTTCGACCTGCAGCTCATACTCAAAAGCTTATTAGTCCTTTAATTGTGTGGTCAACATCACCAAAACCCACTTAGGGTTTGATTGCACTTACAACGTTCCACTTGCCTGTCAACGAGATGACAGTAACTCTACAGGACGTGGCGATGTTGTTCAGCCTTCCGTGTGCAGGCCTCGCGATGGGGGCTATCGACATCGTCGCGACTTGGCGACCGGACTTTCTTGCTCGGTTCGCGAACGTTCCTCAGAACGATCGCGCGCCTCTGCCGTACGAGCCGTTCGACGACGCGCACGAACCTACCTGGATCTGGTTGCAGCAGTTCAGCGTACGTGCTTTTACCTAATATCTTTCATCCTTTGTATGTATTAAAAACAAATGTGACGATTAACCTTTTTGTGTAGGC
This sequence comes from Cenchrus fungigraminus, assembly GCA_036936925.1. Classification (NCBI taxonomy): domain Eukaryota; kingdom Viridiplantae; phylum Streptophyta; class Magnoliopsida; order Poales; family Poaceae; genus Cenchrus; species Cenchrus fungigraminus. Next base: position 113,846,978 of record CM072773.1, on the reverse strand, counting down.
TGATTACATGGCGTACGCCCATCCAGAGACAGTGTTATGTGTTATTGTAATAATGTGTTTTGCTTTTCACGGTTCAGGTACATTTACTTCTGTGCTTTCTAACTAATACACAGAGTTGTTATGTGTTATTGTAATATTGACATAATCGTACATGGCAGCCTCCGATCTATCCGATGGGACCCGGACCTTCCGCGTGGGCTCGACCAGCACATACGGTGCCACCTGTTGCTGCAAATGTGCCTTCCTCGTCCACTGCACCTATTTGGCAGCCAGGTAACATCCTTAACTAATACAGTAATATTATTATTTAAATATGATAAATACGATATGTTCTTAACTAATACTATTCGTTGCAGCTTACGACCCGAGCATCACTCTTGACTCCGCCCTAGATGACCCCATGCTGGGGTTCGATGACCCCGTGATTAACTTTTGGCTTGACAAGTATTTCTCGAGCCCTGAGGTAATTGAAGGATCACAGTTACCAGAGGTGTCACTCCATGGGACGCAACAGACACAGGTGGCTGCAGGAGGGTCGTCGCAGGTGGCCATGGCGACACCGCCTTCCCACGATGATCAATGTCGGATCATCAGACCACGTGACCCCCACACGTACGATCAGGACCACACGAGGGCTATTACTCGAGCACTTAAGCCGAAGCGGGGCACGCGGATTTAGATTTAGTTGTTTTTTTTTGTGCCAGCAGTACTTGATCAGTATCATGTATAAACTTTTTTCACTAACTCGTTGCTCTATTTTAATCGGTTTTTTTATATGCAACTAGTTGCTTTGTTTTAATTTCTTTTTTTACATGGTTGCTCTAATCTAATTATCAATATGGAAACGAAAAACATAATTTAGTAAAAATATAGGGCCAACCGTAGTACCATAGGGCGGTTGGCCCTAACCTTCATATGGTGCGGCGGTTGGCCCTAAACGCCACTCACTCACCCTAAACGCTATAGACGGCAGCTTACCGCCTTATGGGGTGTTTGGAGCCTAACGCCGTGTGGTACGGCGGTTAGGATCTTGCCGCCCTATGATACGACGTTTGATCCTTGTCATCATCTCACACGGTGGCAGGTGTATAGTTTCAGTAAATTTGATTGCGAGTATTTATTTTTGAAAAATCGAAGAAAAAATGTATTAAGAAAATGTTGGATGATGGCCACACATAGTCTTCCAACTCCGGACGACAGAGCGAGCGTAGTAGGATTTAGGAACAGGAAAAGTAATTTTACCAGAGAGCTATCAGTTTGTGGACCATGACTTTAATTTCCTTCATTTGTACGTAAGAAAAGTGTTGGCTGTGTTTTGAGTATTTACCGTCGAAACAAGCACAAGTGGGTGAACAAAACTGTGACTGCAGCTAGAAAGGTGACGACCGCGAGAGGGAAGGAGGAAGGGAGGGAGAGGTTGGGCCGACGGCCAGTGCCGGCGGCTTCCTTGGCGCCGGCGACCCCCCCTGACGGTGCCGGCTCCCCTCCCTTCCCTCCCCCTCCTCTTTCCCTGGGCTTCCCGAAAACCCTAGATCCAGATCAAGACATCCTCCCCTCCCTTCTTCTGCCCCTGGCTCCGTTTGCGCCGGGGCCGCCGCCTCTCCGGCGCTCCGCCGCCGCTGCGTGTGGCTTCCCCTTCTTCTGCCTCTCCCCCCCTCCAACACTGGATCTGAGCCGGGGCCGGTGGTGCGCGGCGCTGAGTTGGCGCAGGCGCTGGACCTAGACGCCGACTGCGCCGGCCACCGTGGGCGTGTTCGTGCCCGTGGACGACGCGGAGCTCCACTCCGATGCTTCGACGCTCTCCTCCGTGCGCTCGGTGACTCCATCTTCGGCGCGCTGGGTGATTAAGGCGACTCCGCTGGGCCCACCTCCTCCAGCTCCCCTGGCGCACGTCCGCCTCCACCACCGCTGGTGCAGACGGACCGTGGTGGGCGCCGGATTTCGGAGTGTCCAGCCCGGCCTCCACCTCGGCGCAGCACGCCGCCATGACGCGGGCCACGTCACCGTCGTCACCGGCGGCCGCGGGCAACGGCGGCGGGGTGTGCCGGTCGCGGCTTCGGCACCGCCGGTACACAGCGTCCAGCACAGCATCCACCTCGGTGCAGCACGCCGCCATGACGCGGGTCACATCGCCGTCGTCACCGGCGGCCGCGGGCAACGGCGGCGGGGTGTGCTCCCAGACGAGGATGTACGGCCGACGGCCCTCCTTCGACCGGCTGCCGCGACCCTCCTCCCCGCCGTCGACGGTCCTCGTGCCTGCGGCCCTCCTCCCTACTGCCGGCGGTCTTCGAGCTCGTGCCCCCGGCGCTCTCCTCCGGCGCCGGGCCACCACGGCTCTCGGTGGTGCGGGGGGCGGGCGGGGAAAGGGGGTGCCCTTCCCCTGCATATCCTCTCTCCCTGTCGCGGCCGATTCCCCCTATCCCGCTCGCGGCCGGGCTGTGCCCCCTCCATCGTTGTGCCTCGTCGCCGGCCACCGGCCTCTTCTTCACCGTCGGCCGTCGGCCCTCTTCGGATCTCCCTTTCGACGTCCCAGGTTCCGACCTCCTCGACAGCGGCTTCTGCTCCACCTCGCCGGCAACCGTTCTTTGTGCCTGTTCCTGGCCGGCCTCTTCGTCTGCGCCCGCAGGACCCTTACCCGTCAGCCGCTGCCTTCCCAAGCGGCCATTGTTACCCCCTTGCCGATGGCTGCGGCATTCCGCCGCGCTGACGACGTCTTTCCGTCGGCGCCCCCCTATCTGTGCTACTGGCCGCGGCCCCTCCCCTGTGTCGGCGGCTGCCGCACCCTCCCTTTGCCTGCAGCCGCGGCCCTTCCCCCTCGACGGTGGCTGTGGCATCGTCACCCGGCTGGTGGTTGCTGCCCCTCCTTGGCGACCCCAGCTCCTCCCCCTCTTCGAGGGTCGCGGTCCGACGGCTCGTTCATGGTCTTCCGTCGGGTAGCCATCAACGTTCTTGCTGCGATGGGCCTTGGCTGGCTCTGTTCGGCTGTTGTGGGTTGCAGGTGCCGTCTGTCTTGGTTTCGGCGGGTCCCTGCTTTTTCCTCTGTTGTCAACGCCGAGACTTCCTGCTGCGGTTCCCATCGCCTGGCTCTCATCCTGGTTGCGGAGGTCGGTCGTGTGGTTTGGCTTTGGAGACCTTGGCGAAAGCCCTTTCTAGCTTCTGCTAGAACCGACATTGGTTGCGCTCCGCAACGTAACTTACCCTGTTGGGGGCAATGTCGCGGCCTCCAAACGCCTTCGGTTCGCCGGGTGAAGACCTGGCCCGCCCTTTCGTGGGTGGGCGGACGATGGCGGCGTTGTCGTCGTTTTCCTTCCTGAAGGCGTCGTTTTGCAGAACCTCCACACTATGTCGCAGCTTCTCCGGGATGTTTGTCATGTGGTGATGAGCGGGTCTTCTTGGCGTTCCCCTTTGCAGGCCGTCGTCTGGTGTTGTCTTGTATGATTCCTGTTGGTAGTCCTTGTGGTGGTGGTGGTGTGGGTTTCCCTCTATATTTCGTTGTTTCCTTCTTGTTTCTTCGCACTTTGGGGTTTCTCCCATTGTTACATGTTGTAAGTTTCTCTCCTCTTAATGAAAAATGTGTTTTGCACGTCTTTAAAAAAAATGACTGCAGCTAGAAGCAGCTGGTGCTCCAGTGACGCTGTGCCGTGCGCACCGCTCCTAACTGCGATCACAAGCTTATTTCCTCTTTGACATTTGACAGTGTGGCTCGCCTGTCGCCCCTCCAGCTTCATTAGGCCAAGAACCTACTCTTCTTCACGCTCGTAGCTCGCCATAAAACTCAAATGGAAAAAACTACACTCAAAGCTCCATAATTTTTCATTAAGAAGTAACTTTCTCTGGGTGTAGAAAATTTTTCAAACTCCAACTACGCTGGCGAGGAGATTTAGAAAAATCCTTGATCCCCGCCTATGCGGCGAGGAGGTTTTTACCAGTAAATCCGTTCTTGCAATGAATCGAACCCAAGTTGGTACGACCATGCTACTCAAGTCCTTTGACCAACTAGTAGATCGTTTGACTTCTCAATTGCTATAGTGTCTCTGCTTCTTTTGCGTAGTATATTCCTCTCATAACAAATCAATTGTACGCATCAGTAGAAGTTGTTTTAAGATATGCCAAACGATATCCAGGTTAGATGACATTTCGCATAAAACTCTATCGGAAGGAACTGGCAAAATAGATCATTGATGGGCGATGACGATAGTATCAAGAACAGGTATCGGTTACAATGTGATCTCACTATGGTCTTGTCAGAACATGGCATAACAGCGTCACTTTTCTATATGTTTTTTCGGAGGTCCTGTCGATGTATCAGAGTTGATGCGCACTTTATCGTGGCGCTGGTAAACTTGGCATCACATCTTTTATCTTGCAAAGATTGTACCACTGGTTCAGGTCGTCAGAACCTGAAGTCAGGAGCCGACTGAAGTAGGGCTCGATTTCATCTCTCAGAGATGAGCTGTTCTTTCCTTGCATTTGTTTCCTGGTGGCAGCAGCCAGAGAGAGTCCATTCTTTTGATGCAGTAGCAGAGCACCTGAAGCATCCCTGTTCATCATGTAACAGCACCCCTTTTCACTGCATCGCTTCCATTGGCATGTCAAGAGCGCAGATGTATATTCGGATAAAGCTAGCAGTTAGTGGACAGATCCAAGGAGATGTGCCAGATTGGCTGGGATGCACCATGATCTGAGTTCTGAGGTCTGTGCAGTCAGCCATGAGCCATCAGGTTCAGGTAGGCATCTGCAGCGTACTGCTTGGTTGTTTCTACCACATGGTTTCAGTGCGGTGACTGATGGAGTGATGGCTCCATGGATGCGAGGCTGTGCATGCAGTGGCAAAAACCTACTTGGACATGTTCCTCAAACCATACGGTGATAGGATCTGTATGGATCCATGTGCTGATGGGTGAAAGTGCTAAAGTTTAGCACATTTATGCATTAGCCCATCCAAACGGAAGGAACTAATGGGAGAGCTAAACTTTAGTCCACCTCCACAAAATGAAAAAGCATTAGCTGATGGGGAGGAGCTAATGGGTGTTAATGGTTTGTGAAACACGTTTGAATGTGCTATTGCTGAAGCTCAAGTTTAGCGAGTGCTAAAGTTTAGCCATCTAAAGTTCACCATTAGCACCCCCGTTTGGAGGCATGCATGGCTTTTTAGATAAAGGAAAAGTTCAATATTCCGACCTCTGCATCACGGTTTCGTACATATTCGGCCTTTATTACAGAAGGAACCACAAAAGAATAAAAAGCGACTATCAAGGCATGCATGGCTAATGGCGAATGGGCTTGTAGTCCAATGGTAGGACGGTCCAGTGGGACGCTACCCACCAGAGTTCAAATCCTGGTGCTCGCACCTTTTCCTAGATTTATTCCGCGATTTTTCGGCGTTATGCATTAAGTGGTAAGCGACGTTCCCGTCGACAACGAGGCGTCAGTGGTGACTTCGAGAATCTCCAGATCTGTCGGTGCTCAGTCCTTCGGAGGTGCTCATAAGAGTAGGGTTTGCGTACGTGTATTCATAGGGGTGAGTGTGCGTGCGTGTTGTGAGCGTCTGCGTTGTACTGTGTAATCTCAAAAAAAAAAGGCATGCATGGCTAATGGATAGAGATGTCCATAAAAAGTCACTTTTGCCCCATTTTCTCCTCACCTCATCAGCTTTTTTACGGTGCTTGTATAGTACCTGGAAGTAAAAGTACCATGTGTTTTGATTTTCCCACCACTTGATTAATTAAAAATTAAACTAATCAAGAAAAGAGCATTTTGGTAATCTATTCTCCTCTCTCTCTCGCTCTCTCAAGTCGCCTCCCCTCCGTCTTTCTCACGTCGCCAATTCCCCCATCTTCTGCCGTCGATCCCATCTCCTCTCTGCCGTGAAATTACTCATATACCTTTTCTGAATTAAAATAATAATGATTAAAATTAATTGTGGGTCTCACCAAATTGATACTTCCATCATTAGATTTCATCAGATAGACGGCTCATAAAAAATACAATTTCCCACTAAACTCTTTCGCTTTTCAGGTTATCACTGTTCTCTTTTGGAATTTCCTATAATTGTATCCAATATCCATCGCATGTGTGTCAAAGTGAAGGAACAAGAATAGTTACAGTTGGGTTTCCATGGACGGCATGCCAAGGTCGATGTGCCCCTGCACCCTGCATGTAAGATGTGCAATTATTGAGCTAACTCGCTGGCCATGCTCTCCTTTTTCTCTGGATTTGACAGCCATGTCCTTTTCTCCAGTCCGTATAAAAGATGTGAGCACATTCACATAGATATGCCTGCAAGATTCGGACCTCAGAATCCACAGATTACCTATAGATAGGAACAAGAAAATGAGTACACATGGGATAAAGTTAGATGCTCTAGAGAAATGCTTAATCGCTGAACCTCCGAATGAATGTCACCAAACTTGCTTTTGTTTTCCCCTTATTTATTTTAGGTAAGCGATACTAACATCTACCGGGCTAATATCTCGAAGTTATTTATTGCCATTGCGTGTCTCTCTGATTTATTTTAATATCTCATAAGATTTCTTAAGCTACCTTGGGTTAATCTTTTTTTTTAATGGAGGAGCTAGGCATCTTAGAAATTTCGATATTGTTGCTGTTAGTATCAATGGCAATTATATATAGTTTATTGATTTGATGGCTAGATATTTTTTTTCATGGATATCCAATGTTCATTGATTTCAATGGTATTAGGGCCTATGAAATCAATGGTCAGAATTTTGTTTATTTTTACAGAATTTTCTAACACATGTTCAAACAAGTTTGGAGTCATAGAATTTTATTGCCGTTTTTACTACCGAATGTACCTAACAGGATGTGGAAAGTAATGAAATTTTGCATTGGTGAAATTTTTAGTGAATGTGATGAAATTTTTGCATTGGGAAACGTGTTCTGTGAGAGGTGGTACGGTCCGCAATGCGAAAATTTAAGAAACTTTTGGGGAACTAAACAGGACCTAAAGCTAAGCTCAGTTTGATAGTGCAAGAATTGAGCTCTAGAAGAACTGTGCTAAATAGCAAGATTGGCATGTGGAAAGTAGGATGCATAAGCTGACAATCTGTTCAACTGTCCTCCAATTGGTAAGAGTACTTAAAGACTACGTATGTCTTGCAATGCTCACCAATTAGTAAGAGTGCTTAAGAGTTACTAAGACCTTGGTTTGGGACTCATGGAGTTTATTAGACGGCGGGCGGACACGGGCGCGACCAAGCCGGGGACCAGGCGACGCCCCCCTCCTGACTCCTCTGCGACGACATGGACATATTCACCAGCCGCTGCCTCCCCTGCCACCACCGGCCGCCCCGGCCAGCGTAACGAACCTCATGAATGATGGCACTGCCCCTGCCGCAGCCGTCGCGTCGCCTTGTTTCGTGTGCCCGGCCATTGGTGGCCGCCCTGCCTGCCTCTGCATGGGGCTCCCCTGCAATCCTGCTGCCTTCCTCCGTCTTCTAGCTGCCGCTGCAGCAAATGCCTCTCTCTGATCGGTGATCGGTGATCGCTGACGCAACGTAAAGCAGATGCCCACCGCCGGCCGCCGCACAGTTACCACCTGCCCGCGCCCACATGAATCTTCTGTTCACCTGTACGTACGCGCGCGATGGCAGCAGATGGCCGTCGTGTATTCCTGTGTCCCAGCACAGTGTGTGTACACTCACTTGCATCAGTCAGTCCATGAAAATCCATCTCCATCCTCTGCCATGGAAAAAGGAAAAGCTGGTTGCGTCGATCGATCAACTGATCGAGATGAGGGATTGAGGGGTGAGGTACTCTACTCTACGAGTAGCCGTCGATCGGAAGGATAGAGATAGGCAGATAGCCTACATGCTGATGCCGCCATGATCACATTCATGTCTCTGCAGATGAGGCCGGCCTGAACCGAGCCATGCTCGAGGAGGAGGTTGCAGTTGTGCATCTCACACTCCCCATGTGGTGCGCGTGCTGCCTCGTCCAGGCACGTACCGGTACCATGGCATGGCATGGCATGGCGCGGCGCGACGCAAGCTAGCTACCCGTCGACAAGGTCTGATCTGACCCGACCGATCGGGCTGGCGGCCGGGTACCCGCCGGCCGGCCGGCCGGTCACGCAACGCCAGCATGCCGCCGCCGATGCTGCAGCGTCTCATGTGCTGCGCATGTGACTGATCACGGGGAGGACGGTACGCGGGCAGACAGAGCTAAACGAGTGCCACCTCCCGCAACCAGGCATGCCGTGGTACACTGCGTCTGCGTGGCGAGGAGAAGAAGTTGGCCGGCGTGGAGGCGGCCGGCCGGCGCCAGTGGCTGGCTGCCGCCCATTTCCTCTGGCCTCTGCGTGCCAGCAGCCAGCCATGGTACCCCATCAGCTCGGCTCGATCAATCCCCTCAATAATTCGCGCCCGGCCCGGCCGGCCGGCCGGCCTTGCCTCCCTTTCGCCAGTAGCGAGCGAGACGGACGGGGAGGGCGCTGCCGCCTGCTGGAGCTCAAGGACCAGCAGCAGCAGGCTCGGCGTTTTGGCAGCCGCAGCCTTGCCTTTTCGGTAGTGCCCTGTGCCCCTTGCCAGATCACCACCCCGTCCGTCCTTCCCTCCCTGACGGATTCTGATCTGGTGATGGGCCAGCGCTTGCATTGCTTGCTGCATGCTTTCAGCTAAAGATTCCTGCGCCACCACGCACACTGAAGCAGGCCGGTGCAATGGCAGCTCAGCTCAGCTGCAGTGACTCTTCAGTGTCCCTGACTCTCTCTGTGTGCGCGCGCACAGATTAACTGCCACTCCATGTTGCAACAGCAGCAGCAGCACTGACCCCTGATTGATTAACTAATCAACCAACTAACTACCAGCGGGTTAATTAACCAAGTAATCTAGCTCTAGGGTGGTGGCAAGCATTCCATCCATTGGAAACCTGACATAATCTCTAGAACCTAGCAGTACTACCAAAGTTTGTCTGCTCTGCTCTGCATCTGCAGCTAGCTTAGGTTCACTGCCCCTTTTGCATGTTTCTTAATTCCTTCGCAAAGACGCTTACGCTTCGTTCGAAGAGAAATCAAATCATATTTGCCGCCACGATTAGGTTATTCGATCCGCCTCGCTGTCAATCCGGCCCCCGACGATCGGGCTATCTTCTCTGGCCGAGTAAACAACAAGATTAATTATTTTTTTTCTCCTCTAAAGGAGAGCGAGTGTGGATGTTGTGTGACACAAAGCCAGATGCTACATCTCTCCATGGATCCTTCTCATTCCATAGGATTGCAGCAGCTAGGGCAGAGAGGATGCCCCTTTTTTTTCTTTTAAATTCAAATCGTAGGGCGAGGGATCGGAGGAGATCGGGCAGGGAGACACTTTCCAATTTCCCGCGCTTTCCGGGGCAGATTCATCAGCACAAATCAAGGGCGGCAGCGCCTAGTAGCTCGATCAAAGCGCTATCACGAACCACCCCCCTTGTTGTGCTGTATCCTAATCCTACCACTAGCTGAGAACCTGTTGCAAATGGCGAGAGCTCTGTGACTGAGCTGCTGACGTGGACGGGGATTTACCTGGGGGCCCGCGCCGCCATTAGCTGTTGTAATCAAGTGGTTAGCGCGCGCTCTCATGTCATGTGGCCTATTAATTGGGCATCGGATGTCTCTCACGCCGAGCTGGAAGCCATGAGCCCGTGCCCATGCCCGCTTGGCGCCATGTGCCGCGCGCGAGGGCCGCCGCTAGCTGCCGGCCGGCCCGGGGATCGCCGCCGCCCGATCTCGATCGGAACAGCTAGCTGCGCCGCCGACGCTGCTGCTGCTGCCCAGATGGCTGTCTGGAAGACGAAGAGCCACTGTGGCGCGTCGCCTTTGCACTTCGCGGTGTGCTTCTGACACAGATCATTTGACGATTCTCGTCAGCGAAATGCCAGTACTGTTCCGTACAAAATGAACGGCCATTTTGTCGACGGAGGATGCGATCGTACTAGTGCTAAAATTTTACACCAAGGGCTGTGGTTCTTGGCTTCTTGCTCGGCTCCGGTGGTTAGTTACAGGGAAATTTATTCTATGGACAGGGCAAGGATTTAGCTCTCCGAGCGGCGGTCCCGAGGCGCCGGCTTCTCTGCAATCTAGGAGTAGCCACGGATGTTGTTCTGGGGGCGTGGAACCTGAATTTGGGATCTCGATTTCCTCGAGAGCAGTAATGTATCGGCTGATGTAGCGATGGTTGAATTTTGTTTATCTTGGTGGTTACAGCTTCCACGAAGCAATGGAGGAGAGGAGGCTGCACTCGGAAGCTTCTGAGCTGCCCGTCTCCTGGCACTCACACGTACTGTTGCGATCAAGCAAAGCGTGCAGATCCGTGAGGCTTCCCAAGGCGTGCGTGATCAAGTGGCTGGGGATCGAAGATTTGTTGTAGCAGCAACTTGTTTTGAGTTCTCGATGGGGGAAGGGACAAGGGAGGAAGAACATCTGAGACAGACACAGCTGTTTGAAGGGATTTTAAAACCTTGTGCGAGTACAGACTACAGAGTGCTAGCTCAGGCCAGGAGCTCTGCCTGATCAAGAACACGAGACCTTTTCCACAGCTTGAAACAAAGGTAAATAAAAGTGTGCAGGGATTGTGAGGGCATCAGGATCATGTTATGGCAAGTAACAAGTACAGCTGCAGTACATGTCTGCAGCCTTTGTTTGCGTTCTTGATGGTTTCAGCTTGTTTAATGGTTGACTTGAGCAGCCAGCGATGTTTTCAGCTGACATCGATGAGCTTGGGATCGTAGTCTGTGTTCCATATCGTACCTGTTCCATTAAGAATGGTGAAATGAGGCTGTGCTGCTGGAGATTGGGAAGATCAAAACATAGAAGTCAATGTGCAGACTGCAGATAGGTTTTGCACTAATTTTATTGAGCCAATCTCTGTTGTCGTTTTTCTCGTGCAAGCGCAACACTTTTGAGGACCATTTCTCGCTAGAAGGTTTGCGTTTAAGACTCCTAATTGCTGCTCTTAATCTTAATCTATCTATGTGAAAGCCGAGTCTGAATAACGAATTACGTTGATGAATAAAAGAACTGCAATGAACAAATCTGAAGAATTCGTTTTAAAAATAAATCTGAAGAAAAAACCAAAATACAGAATCAAACACGTTAGATTCTAGAGCTTAACATATACTCCTAGCACGGATTTCATTTGTTAACCTAGTACTGATTTTTTTTAAAAAGTGTATTACACGGCCATCTCAGTTCATATTTCTTTTAAATCAGATGAAGTAAACCTAAATAAACTTTCTGTCCTCAGTTACAAGCTATGAATAATTGTCTCTGATTGACGCATTTCCAGGTCAGTATGCTCTAGTAGCGAATAAAGCTTGAACATAGGGGGTCAACCTCCAATTTTTGTCTGTTACGCGATCCTTTAATAGCATAGTTATCGTGGCTAATCATTCTTAGAGTTGACCTACGGAATCCCGGTTTTCAAAGCCATGGGCTGGTTTTGATGAGTGATTCAGAATCCTTTCTCCATGGTGATCATGCGTTTGCCAGTTCAAGGTCTCTCTCTGGTGTGCTGACTAAGCATACCAATCCCTGCCGCATGTCAGTGCTGTTGCTTGCTGGTGAATCGTCTCAATTGCCACCTGTGGAGTGTTGTGTCCTCCATTCCTGCATATGCATCAGAACCTGCTACTGAAGATGATTGCATTGGAAGTTAGAACTGAAAAAGAAAATGTGCTCAAGACAACTAACTCCTTAATTGCACATGCTGCCTTGCCGGTTATGTTTGCTTAAAATATCTCTGGAGTCAAATCTTGCTTGCTTCTCCTTGATGTCATGAGCATGGCGCTGCCATCTCAGAAGGCAGAAGGAAGCTATGACTTGTGTACCCCTGGAATTACTGACAGCCTTCATGTCCAAATGCTTTTTTATATGCGATTTGAGATATCTTTAATCTCGTACGTAAATGCATTAGCGGAGTGCAGATATCATTAATAAACTTCAGAATCGATAGGTGTCATTCTGTTTGCTGAATTCTGAACAAGTGGAGGATCCTAGTCAGTTGATGCAAGGTGACTCACTGTGAGGCATTTGCTTTCTATATTCATCAGAGTTGTCTCTGATGAGTATTTTACTTTGAGCATCATTCATGCCTCTGTTTGTATATGTCATGTCATAGGACAGCATTGTGCATATACATATCTCTTGAAGCATATATATAACTGGGATACTGGTGAGCTGCTGAAATGGAATCATGGAATATTAGCATCATCCATATTCTGATCTGACACAGTTGAACTTTGGGATAGGCATGAGATGTGCCCTCCAAATATAGAATTGCAGAGGGGTTGTGATGGTGTAGGGGCCTCAAGGAGCAACAGAATCAGAGGGAGCATTATAGTAATAGCCCCTTGTGGTGACTGGTGAGTAGGACAAAACGCTAGTGCCTGCCTGTGAGGCACCAGAGTGAGCTCCTGCTTCCCACCAGCCATCCCTTCCCTGCCATCAAGGGTTAGTTTGCATCTGAAAGCACCACCCTATCTCCTATATCAACTGTGAACAATAATGCATCCAAGATGCTTTCTTTGATTTGTCCTCACCACCTCACCACCCTTTTTTTCACTGCAAGATCATGCTTTTTTGCCATTAGGAGTGCTGTTCCCTAAAGCAAGGAACAGGCAATGAATAATAGAGTACATACTGTACCCTTTCAGATTGTTGTCCCAAACAAAAAGTTCATGCACCTAAATTCTACACCACCCTAATCTCCTCTTTCCCCACATCTTTCCAGGCCACCGTTGCGGAAGAAAAAAAATGTGTGCTTCGCTTCTCCTTACCGCCGATCAACGATCGCCGCATCGAGCCTTACCACCATGAACAAGAAGACACTGGCATTGCCCTCAAGAATCCTTCAAACATGGAAACCCAGACCCCACAGATCTTGAAGCAAGCTACAGCCAGCTAAACAATAATTAGAGGCATGGAGCATTGAGTCACATGGCTCCCTCCTCTATTTTATACACTAGGACTAAGGAGGAGCTAGTGCTGTAACTGCAACAAGTAACAAGGAATCCCTCCCACCACATGCCTTTCCAGGGGACCAGAATTAACCCACATGACAAACAAGAAGAAGCTGCTGCAGCAGCAGCAGCCCCATCCCATCTCCATCTCACCTCACATTTGAGGAACCAAATTATTGGGGGATCCCTCGGAGGCAAGGTTGCAAGAGGACAGCAGGCAGGCCCCCCCTTGCCAAATGGCCAGTGCCAAACACACACATGGAAATGAGGGGAAGGTGTCAAGATGAGGCAGGCTGCTGCTGCAGTAAACTGAATCGCAGAGGGCTGTAGCTTTTTAGTGCTCAGGATCACCTGGTGAAAATGTGGAGGGAGGGCTGCCAATCCATCGCCGATGCATTTGCGGCCTGCACTGTGCACACTGGCGTCAATGATTGAAGGATTTGGCATTCTATTGGACCAGTGCCTTGGAATGCCAGGAAAGATGTGTACTTTTACGGTGCACTGCATGATGATCGCGTTGGTGACCTGGGCAGGCAGGCTCACCGGCTGGCTGGCTGGCTGGCTCATGCCTCCTGGCAAATATGGTCGCTCCTCCTATCCTGGGACCGTTCGTCTTTTATCAGGCCTATCCACCGGAAACATCGCAATCCAGGCTAGCCTATGTGCAAGGTGTGCATAGTTCCTTGATAGGTTTCTCATCTTGCTCCTGGTGATGGTGCAAGAAATAAGTGCAAGTGCTTGCTGAGCAGATCTCTCCCTCGGTGATCATGTCGAAATCGCAGACGGTAATGGGATGGAATTCTAAAGCTTTGTGCTTGCGAAGTGTGGTTATGTTTTCTCTCCCTTTTTAAGAAATATAATTTTGATTTTAAATTTGCTGGATCAACTTGTTTATGAGGGGAAAAAAATGAGCCCTTTTATGGTGCTTTTACCTTGTGCCTTGATTTTTAAATTATGAAAAAATAAATTTTATTTGATTGTTGGTCCCACGATTTTTATACTTAATCCCACCAAATTGGCACTTCTTTTTAGGTACTTTCGGGTTCTCCTTTTGTTTCACCGTTCGATTTTTCGAGATGAACAACTTTCATTTTTTTTCAAACATTATAAAATTTCTCAAAAAAAATGTGCAAATTTAGAAAGAAATTGTGATCTTTAACAATGATGTAAATGGTGTTGGACCGTGCAGTACACGGAGCATTCTGGCAGGCTACCTGGGTAGTACGAAAATTATAGGAATATATACACTTTCCAAATTCCTCGTCATGTGGTTGGACCAGTGAACTAAATTTCATTTTCATGATGGTCCAACAGAAATACGGTTCCTTTTTTTCGCTACTGAACAATTGATCGATCGATCGAAAATGAAATCGGACTAGTGCGCGCATGCCTGACTATTTCCCCCCTGAAATTGACAAGTTCTTTTTTTTGTCTCACATCTTGCCTCCTGATGCAAGTTTCAATATCTCTGGGTTGAATCCCATTCCCATGAGCTCATCTGAATTTCAAAGCAGCAGGAGTGACTTAGAACGCTACTCACCGAATTTGTAACTGTCATGTACCACTTGCATTGGAATTTGGAGGACACGTTAGAGTATGAATTTTGGAAGCATGCACACCCAAATGTGCAGCCTCCTTTTTTTTTTCTGAAACGAATGTGTGTGTCTTCTTCCAATGGAAAAAAGACACTAGAAATGGTATTTGCAAACGCCATGGAAAATTTGTGCTAGCGCCAAGAATCCGACGAAATGTGACCATGCCCTTCGGGGTGCCATTTCCTCATCATTACTTGTGGTCATTTGCACTGAAATCAACTCAGAAAGTCCGGAGTCTGAAGGCAAAGGGCGCCACAAACCAGTAAAGCTTTTGGCACGAAGCCACTTCCAACTTTTCCAAGGTTGAAACAAGGCTGCAAAGCTTACGCATAATTCGTTAGCGTCTTGCTCCATTTCGTCAACAAGGAGAAACAAAGCACACGCGGTCAAGACTCACGACGGCAACTTCTTGTGTTTGAGAGTTCATACAAAACCCTTTTGGTGGGAGAAATTCAAAGCGGTGGATAGGCAGGGTAGCAAAACTACAAAAAAGATGCCACGCAAAACGAAAATCATATATTTGACTTCGGGTATGCATACTTTGTTTTGAAAAGGCGCACGATAACGACATTGGTGATAGCAACTAATAGAAGGAAATATTCACATTGAAATCATCCAAAGAGGTAGTTCGCCTGCTCGCAACGGTCTAAGACACACATTCTCATCTGAAAAGGAAATATGGTCGACCACCACAAGATTCACAATCACACCTACTTCAGAAGTCAAGAGAAAACACTTTCACACAAGTATCTGGATTTCAGAGAAATATTCAAGCTTCTTCAACCGCTGCCGACTTACGGGAAAAAATTCACACAATTACCTAAGATGAAAGTAGAATCTAGTAGAACATTGTCCCTACATTCCCCTACCATTCATGCATTCATCATGGACTCCAATAAATGTGGAATTTTGGTGCTTCGATCGCTATCGGATTTACAATCTTCAACTTCAAAAGTCTAAGAACATCATTTCATACACGTATTTACGTTATATAGAATAGTTCAAGTTTCTCAAACCGCCATGATGATGTATGAGGAAAAATCATAATTATCAGGATAAGAGTAAAACCTTGGCCATACATTTTGCATACCCCATTCATCCAAGTGTTCACCGTGGACTACCAAAAATCTGAACTTTTTGCACGTTGGCCACCCTCGGATTCACAACCACCTACTTCATTAGTCTTGAAAAAAAAAACTTTCACAAAAGAACGAATTCCATATAATAAATATTAATTATTTTCAAACTTCTCGAACCTCCTGACGGATGGAACAACTTACCATTGTCAAGATAAAAAAAAGTGAAACCTAATTTAGCTCCTATTTGAACATACTAAAACTAAAGTTTAAACGTCCAAACTTTAGTCGGCTAAAATTAGCCTTGTCTTGTTTGCAGTGAGGGCTAGTTTTTAGCTCACTTATTGTTTAAAGTCCATTCCATCCCTAGGGGTATGGGACAAGAAATGGTAAGCTTTTAGTGAGAGCTTTTTTTTGTCATTTGCTATCCGGAAAAGTCCAAGTTGCTCTAATCAAGTACGTATATACAAAATCCGCACAACACCTTAAGCTACGTTCTAGTCCAATTTACTCCGTAAACTATACCATCTGACTCAATTTACCGGAGAAAGGATCATTTGTCAATTATGAATCAAGAAAGGATGATTTGTCTCTTTTGTTTTTGTCTTGCACAAGTGGACATGATCCATAAGCATGAATGATCTTGAATTTCGGCGCGTGGGAGAAATGGCTGGGGGGAAGAAACCAGCTTGAGCTTGGGTGCTGTGGATCGATCTTGTGGCGTCGTCCTTGTCCGTAGCAGCGTAACTGTAGGCGAATGCCTGGTTGCGGCAGTGACAGCTAGCCCCAAAGGACAGGCAGGCGGACACCAATCCCCGCCGGGTTTGGCTGCTGCTGCTCGCTCCCCCCGGCCGGGACCCCACGCGACATGTCCCCCACCGCGCGGCCCCACGCCTCACCACCTGGTTTCCTTCCAACCATGAGGATATGGGGTTAATTGATCCAGCTTGCTGCCCCTACCGATAGGTTTATTCCGCTGCCAAATCCTCATATCATATGGCTGCTACAAAGCATGCAAATAATTGCTCACTTTATTTTATTTTATTTTATTCACGTGTGTGGATGCTGTTCATTGCACAGCTCCAACAATTTTCTTGATCTCTGTGGATAGAGGTCGGTTAATGCAGAGCTTCAGCAATTTTCGCTAAAGATTGCAGCATTTTTTTAAAAAAAAAAGCTGGAGTATACAAGGTTAACACAGTAATTAAGTACCCGCGGGAGTAGGAATCCGATCGAATCCGGCCCCTAATCTTGGGGCACAATGCTTGTCTAGTGAAATCAGGACACAATGATGTGAAAAAATGATCGAGAACTCGTGCAGAGCAGCAGGAGCTCCTGGATCACAGCAAAAGATAGCGGGTGGTGATTCTTATCATTAAGATCCCGTTTAGTTGGTAAAATTTTTACATTGAAAAACGTGTTCTATGAGAGATAGTACGGTCTGCAATGCGAAAATTTTGAGAACTATACAGGACCTAAGAAAGAACGATCACTGGCCACAGAACCGAAAGAGGCCGCCCAAAAGGGGAAGAGGAATGCCGTGTAGAAGGTAGACAAACGCCACACTGCATTTTCTCTACCATCTTCTCAATCTCTCCTTTTTTTCCATTGCATTTTCGTCTCTACTAAGTGTAGGAGACGGAATAAACCTTCTGTACAAATACATACACCAGCTGCCATGGGGCAAGGAACAAAAAGCAGGGGGGTCCCACCGGTTTGTGTGTCATCAAATCTTAAAAAAGGCTGGGCCTGATCCGGTCTGTTAAGGAGGGCATTTCCGGGCAACCTGGGTGGGCCCCGAGGCGCAGGCTAGGACAAAAAGTTAGTGCTTCTTGGCTTTTAGTATCGCTTGGCATATACACAGGGAGTTGGGGAGGGGTATTTCGGTCATTCTGGATATGTCCTATGGTTTTTTGGTGGATGCTTGGGGCAGGGGAAGCTGTTTGAGGCTACGAGGCGGCCGGATCCGATGGATGAGATGATCGAGGTCGGAAGATCACCGGCGCTCCGTATTGCGGGTAGAGGAGCATCAGGACCGTCGGCGCGTGTATGTAGTTCGGAGAAGTCCGCATCTCGAAGCGCTGGAGCAGGATGGCCATGGTGAGCTTGGCTTCCAGCTGGGCCAGGTTCTGGCCTATGCACATCCGAGAGCCGAGTCCGAACGGTATGAACGCCAGGGGGTGCTTCGCCGCCCTGGCCGAACCATTGATGAACCGTTCGGGGTTGAATTGCGCCGCGTCCTGGCCCCAGAACCTCGTGTCGTGGTGGATCGCCATGATCGGGATGAGAAGCTCCATATCGCGAGGGATCATGCACCCGTCGGAGAGCTGGACGTCGGTCTTGGCGCGGCGGATGGTGGCCACCGCCGGCGGGTACAGCCGGAGGGTCTCGTTGATGATCATGCCGAGCTGCAGCAGCACGAGGAAAACGAACGAACGGCTCTGTATGTCAGCGCCGGAAATGACGGAAATACCCACGGTGGAAAATTCGAAAAATTCGACACGCAGTCGGTGGGGGCTCACCGTCTTGAGCCTGGGGAGGTGCTCCTTGGAGGGGAGCTCGTCGGCGCCGCAGACGTCGAGGACCTCGCGGCGGGCGCGCTCCTGCCACTTCGGGTGCATCGCGAGGAGCACGGTGGCCCAGGTCAGGAGGTTCGTCGTGGTCTGCTTGCCGGCGAAGAAGAACGTCTTGCATTCCTCCAGCATGTCCTCCACCGGGATCGACGCCGGCGGCGACGGCGACGGCGCCCGCGCCCTCCTCCTGTCGCCGGCATTGATCATGGCGCCGAGGAGGTCGCGGAAGGCGCCGGCGTCGTCGGTGTTCTCCGCCTCGGCCTCGTCGCTGCGCCGGGCGATGAGCCGTGTCAGGTTCCGCCGTATCTCCCAGTCCAGCTTCCACGACTGCCAGTTCTTCTTGGTCGGCAAGAACCTGTGTAAGAAGGAGCATCTTTTTTCGTCAGTCGCTGTCTTCCTTCGAATCAGCAGCAGAGAGAGACGGGTTGGCCGGAGTCAATGGCGGCGCCGGAGAGCAGAGAGAGATCGAGCGCGTACCGGTAGCCAGGGACCAGGACCTTGCGGAAGGCCTCGGAGGCGAAGGCCATGAGGCGGCCCTGCATGGCGAACACGGCGCGGCCATCGTGGTAGCTGCGGCCGAAGGTGGCGCGCGTGATGGCCTCCTCCGTGACCGCCTGGAACCACTCGGCGACGTCCACCTCCACCTCGCCGCTCCCGCCGGCGGCCTCCGCCATGGCGCGCCACTTCTCCGCCAGCGCCGCCACCGACCTGCCGACGTGTGGCACCAGCCGCTGCAAAACATAGAGATGAAGGCCGCGGCGTCAGCGAAGTGCGCGTACACAAGAAGAGTACGGCGAGGCGGCGGCGGCGGGGCACTCACGTTGAGGTTGTCGGGGTAGAAGGCGTCGGTGAGGACGCGGCGGTGGAGCGCCCACTTGTCGCCGTGGAGGCTGACGAGGCCGTCGCCCTCGAGCTGGCGCACGACGGGGTGCGCCTCGTAGCGGTCGAAGGCGTCGGCGCGCGTGAGGAAGATCTCCCGCACCAGCTCCGGCTCCGCCACCGTCAGCCGCGGCGTCGGCCCGAACCAGATCAGGAACGTCGGCCCTGCACACACACACATCACCATGTCACATCAATCAGCCAAACCGATCCATCCATGGACGACGACCTCGATCGCCTGCCGCGGATTGCAAAGAACACCGAAACCAACCGAAGAAAAACAAAAGAAAAACTTGTAGTACTGCGCAGGTCTCCTCCCATGTGCTCCGCTCATGATCCAAGCTCAGCCTCATTGAATGCAAGAGCCAGCCAGAGGGGCATGGCGAGCAGGGGAAGGACGAGCAATGGCAGCTGCGTGGCAGGTGAGATTACTGAAGAACGAGCACCCCATATGCGCAAATGGATAGAGATGGAGAGAGAGAGAGGGAGGGAGGGAGGGAGGGAGGGAGGGAGAGAAGCTGCGCTGTGCTGACAAGAAGAGACAAAAGCTGAGCCCCTTGTCGCAAACGACACGCACAGGGAAGCAATTCTGCAGGAGAGGAGAGAGAGGAGAGGGAACAGATCACGGAGGCGCAAGCGCAACCGAAACCGGCCAAAAAGATGAGAGCTAGAGCGAGCAATCAGGCTGGGGGGGCCGCCGGCCGCGCGATACATGCCCGGCGACGAAACACATGGGCGAAAGCGAGAGGTGGGAAGGACCGGACGGAGGAGGAGGAAGAAGACGAAGAAGAAGGGGGAGGTCACGCCACGCACCGTAGATCTTCCGCCAGTAGTGGTAGAAGGCGAGCACGCGGGGGAGCGCGTTGTGGGAGGTGGCCGGCGACATGGGCTTGGACGACGCCTCCGCCATGAGCCCCACCATCTCCTTGACGGATCCCAGCAGGAACCGGTACGGCGGGCCGCGCACCCCCTGCGCCGCGAAGTGCGCCTCCAGCCTGCGGGGACGCCACCACAGCGCGTCCGCGACGCGCGCCGCCACGTGCAGCGCCAGCCACGCCGCCACGGCGAGCGCCGCCGCCGCGCGCCACGTCAGCCATCCCGCGCCCGCGCCCATCTCCTCGTCCCCCATTGCCGCCGGCTCCTCTCTCCCCTGTTTCTTGGAACGAAACAGGGCAGGGCAGGGCTGGGAACGGAGAGCCGCGCTCGCTTTGCTCCTCCTTGCAAAAATGGCCGTGCAGAGAGGTGTCTCGGAAAGGAAGGTGGTGGTAATGGCGTGGGGTTTTGGGGTGAGAAGGGAAGGCGAGGAAGGGAAGGGGAGGGCGGTTATATAGTGTGGAGGGGGAGGAGGCCGCGTTCCGGCGGCGATGGGGCCGGGTGGCGGGCGGTGGTGGCGCAGAGAGAGCCAGCCAGCCAGGGAGGGAGGTGGGCGAGACGGGGGAGGTGGTGGCGTTTTGTTTGGGGAGCTTTGGGTGGGGAGGGTCAACGAGGTGGGCTTTTGGCACTCTTGTTTAATTGACCATCTTGGATGATGGATGGTGTGTGTGGCTTGTGATGTTTCATACTACTCTCAGAATCTCTCATGTTTGGTGGGGGGCAAAGAGCAAATAAATCCATTAATCTTTTTCTAATTGCAGAGACCTCTGTTAACCTTGGAGTTTCAGAGTGGTATATATTCAAGATGAACATGAAACTGAAATTCAATCACAAAAGGTTTCACTAGCAGTCTGTTATGTAAAAAGATATTACTTATTACGTTAAAAATAACAATAAATCACTTCCTCTGGTTCGCAATAAGTGAAGTTTTCGCCGTCGACATGGTCTCAATTGTTGTAAAAATAATTTTAAATCACTTCCTCCTTTGATTGGTATCTTTTGTTGTAAAATATTTTAAACATAGATATAGTGTACTTTATGAAATTAGATTTTGAGACAAATCTACCGGTACTATTCTCAAATATTCGAGATTATCAGATAAAAATTAATTTTTAATCGAAATCGTTTGAAATGGAGTATGTGACTAGATGGAGTATTATTAAAGTAGTTTTGGTAATGAATCTAGCGGTCTTAATCTTGCATAATTTAATTTATAAAAAAGTTTAGAATTACTATACAGATCAAAGTTAAGAAAAAAAAATTGTTTAGGACAATCGTCCCAGATGGACCAAGGAACATGTACTGATTAAAAAAATCTCCATGCAACGTGTATCCCAAGTCAGTTTTTTTTTTGCATTATCTTAAAAACAAATAGCTTGGAATATTGAAAATTCGCTAGAAAAAAGATGGAACGTTGACATGTGATGATCTGATCGATCACATTCTCAGCGAAGACCCAGAATATCGCTTTTAATTTTGTAAGGAGCGTCGTCTCATCGCCATCTTTTTGAGCACTCGTATGCACGGCCTGCTGGTGACAGGCCACCGTTTGTACGAGCGCTAGCTAGGTGAGTGAGACCAGGCCTGTCTGATGGTGAACGATTTGAATTCCAGCCCTGCGATACACCGTGTACATTTTGGGACGGCAATGTGTTTGTGTGGTGTGCATGCATGTGTGTGTGTTGCTGTGTGTGATCTGCTCCACATGCACGATCAGTCAATCATCGATCCCTTTGCTGGCTTTTGCATGTACAGATATTTTTCCAGCTTTTCCATTATCTAAAAAAAGGTATTTTTCCAGCTAGCCAAAATGTGTAATGAACCGTTGAAATATGAAACATGTATAATCCACTCTATAACTCCTAATGTTTCTAGAATGCACATGTGAAAAAATGAGATGTGTATAAGCACTGAATTTTTTTTGTTCGTTGTTTAAACAAAATTACTAGCCTTCATATATAGATCTATTGCAAACGGCTTTACATGTGTTTGTTTTTATAATTATATTTTGGGATTTGAGAAAGCCTTTATATATACAGCCACATTTTGATCTTTATTTTTCTTGCAGTATAATATATGTTGCTTACATATTAAAAATACCATGAACTACAAATCTAGTGATATAATTTTGTATGCCAAACTTGCATTGCATATAGTTTGATTAATTGTTTGTCATGTATATAGAAATGTCAAAACAAATACTCCTTCCGTCCCAAATTATTGTCGTTTGCACAAGGTATGTGGTTGGCACCTGACATGTTCCCCTAGATATATACTTATGTCTATATCTAGATACATAACAAAATAAATATAGTATTACAGACTAACTCAATAAACCTTTGCTCCTCCACTGAAATTACTGACTACTACTGCTCTATGCAATTCCCTGTACATGCCACTATAAATCAAGCAGTTTTCTATGGACCAATTATTGTCTCACTGGCATGCATCATATGGTGATACTACACACACGAACCAAACACCTTCTAAGATTCAACGCCACACAAAGCAAAATCATTCCCTACTCGACATATGCCCTATCATTGCCAACAATTTGCCATGACCAAACTTTTTTTTGGGCATGATTATTAGAGCATTAAACGAATTTTCATCATGCAAGGAATTTTTTTTATGTATACAACGAACTTTTCAGATGCATATCCAGATAATACAGTGCGTATACAGCACTAGTATTATTCTCTACCCAATTAATGTAGCGCATGTATACGTCTAGCTGCTGCCGGCACTGTACAAACAGGGTATCGATCGCTAGCTCAACACTGATAGCGAGGTCACAGGGCAGACAGTAGAGCAATCCTTATCCGTGGTATAGCTAGGTATGCAGTAGACACTTTGTATGATCGGTTTTAAGGTTGTATTTGTGCGCTAGCTCCGGCCGGTTCTCATAATTGAACTGTTTCCAACAGTGTCTCAATCGGATCCATAGAAATAGGCGTACACGTGGATTCATCGACATCGCAGATGCAAATGGCGGCAGTGCTCCTGCCTTTTGTAAACCTGATTTTATTCCTTAATTTTTTGAAAGACCGTTCCTTCCCAAACATTCCAGCTAATCTGGTTTTAGGTTTTTTTTTTGAGAAAAATCTGATTTTAGGGGTTGAGCAGTAGTTATTGACTTATTGATACATCAACATGCATCTCTCTTTTTTCTTCAAAAAATGAACCTTATTTTCTAAACTGGCCTTAGATTTATGCACCAGGAAATGGTAAGCTTCTCACATGATGAACATGTGAACCTTTTTCCTTTTGAAATATGAGATGATGATTTTTCTTCTTCTTTTTTATGCCAAATTAAAGAATATATATGAGACTTAGGGTCGACATGATATTTTTTTTAAGACGTGCAAAGCACGTTTTTCATTAAGAGAGGAGAAATATGTTTGCCGGTTTAGGTTACAAACAGGCGCGAAGCCAAACGAAAAGAAAGAGATTTACACGGTCCTCACCGGGCGAACACCTAACAGTCGAGCAAGCGGAAGAAAACCCGCACGCGCCCAAGATCTAGCTTCGTCTAGGATCGCCGGCACGAGCGCCACCAGCATGAGAGCTTCTTTGTCATGAACGCGCATGTTCCGCTCCCTCCACAACGACCAAGCGACCAGCCAGACGAAGGAGTCGAAGCCTTTCCTGCGCGCCTTAGCGACCTGTTTCCTAGCGGAGCACCGCCACTCTGCGAACCGTACCGGGCGGTCCGGAGCTAGGTTCTGAAGGAGAATATGTCTGAGTGCTAAGAACCAGGCCTCTCTACTGAAGACACAGTCCACAATCAGGTGATCCAGCGTTTTAGATTCCTGAGCGCAGAGCGCGCAGGTGTCCGAATCCCTTAGCCCGTGAAGGTGGAGTCTGTCTGAGGTCCAGCAACGGCCGTGCAAGACCAGCCAGGTGAAAAACTTGCACTTCCCCGACATATGAACTTTTCAGATCTGGCGCGCTCCGAGGATCTCAACGCGACCAAGAAAGAGGGCGGAGTAGGCTGAACGACCACTTCCAGATGAACCTGTCCGGCTCCGACGTGAGCCTAATCTCCTGCAGTAGGTCCCAGATGGTAAGGTACTGCAAAACCACCTGCACAGTCCGGGCGTGGGTGACGTCCGCGACCCAACGTATCCCGGCCGCCCCCACCTGCAGGGCCTCCGCCACTGTGCGGGACCGACGCACCCTCGGCGAGACCGCTGCCCAGAGGTTGGGTGCCAAGGACTTAACGGAGCACCCCGAGATCCAGTTGTCCTCCCAGAATAGTGCGCTGGTACCGTTCCCCACCTCCACAGAGATGGAGGCGTTGAAGAAAGCCTGTGTGGCCCGGTCAACTGGGAAACGGAACACCACCCATGTCCGGTCCGGATCAGTCCTTGCTAACCAAAGCCAACGTAGGCGCAACGCCGTACCAAAGGCGTGGAGGTTGGGCAGACCGAGACCCCCACAGTGTGTGGGGCAGGTGACATTCACCCAAGCGACCAGACGGCGATCGCCCGAGGCCACCTCTGTGCCGGACCAGAGGAAGCCGCGAATGAGAGTTTCGACCGCGCGTAGTGCCCAAGGGGAGATGGAGATTGCCATCGAGATATGTATCGGGATGGCAGAGAGGGTGGATTTGGCGAGGACGAGGCGACCACTGCGGCTTAACAGTCTACCCTGCCAGGGAGGCAGGCGCCGGGTGACCTTATCGACCAGTGGCTGCAAGGCAACCTTAGGTAGCCTTCTAATAGATAGAGGTACCACAAGGTAGGTGCAAGGGAAATCGGCGATGGTGCAGGAGAGGATAGAGCAAACCAAGGACAAGTGATCCCCGGAGCAGTTGATGGGGTAGACCTGGCTCTTGGAGTAGTTTGCCGCCAAGCCAGCAGCGCTCTCGAAGAGCGACAGTACCGCCTTGATGACCCGCAGATCAAGCTCGACCGAAGAGAAGAAAGCGACCACATCGTCTGCGTAGAGAGAGGCGCGAAAGCAGATGTTCCTCCCTAGGTCCAGAAGGAGACTACGGGATTCCGCCTTGCGGAAAAGGGCATGGAAGCATTCCATGACCAGCACGAAAAGCATGGGGGATAGGGGTCTCCCTGGCGCAGGCCTCGACCGTGGCAGATCCGCTGCCCAGGGGCACCATTAAGCAAAACCCTGGTGGTAGCAGTGGACAGGATAACCGAGATCTAGTCGGTCCACCTGCGTGGGCAGCCGATTACCGAAAGGAGCTCGAGAAGAAAGACCCAACCGACCGAGTCGAAGGCTTTGGCTAGATCAATCTTGAACATGATCCTAGGAAGCTTTCGACTAGAGAGCATTCTGGTCGTGCCAAGAACGTAGCGGAAGTTATCATGGATGAGGCGACCTTTGATAAAAGCACTTTGGTTGGGAGAGATTAGAGAAGAAAGGTGTGGGGCGAAACTGTTAGCTGCTGCTTTGGAAAAAAAGTTTTCCAAAGCTATGTATTAGACTGATGGGGCGAAAATCAAAAAGAGCGACCGGGTCCGGTTTTTTGGGTAAGAGCGTGAGGAGAGCACCATTCAGGTGGTGGAAGCTGCGGAAATCCAGGTCAGAGAGAGCGTTGAACGCCCGCAGTACATCACCCTTGATGATCGACCAGCAAGATCTATAGAAGCGACCCGTGAATCCGTCCGGACCGGGCCTTGTCCAACAGAAGGTCTTTGACAACCTCCCAGACCTTGGCCTCAGAGAAGAGGAGGGCGAGGTCCTCCAGGTCAGCCGCGGGAGGCCCAACTCCTCAAAGTCGAGGGCGCAGGAACGCTCGTGGTTGGTGCCCAGAATTCTGTCGAAGTAGTCAAAAGCTGCCGTGGCCTTTTCCTTTTCCTCAAAGTCGAGGGCGCAGGGTCGACAGGATATTATTAGAAAGTTTTGTAAATCGCTAATTCCCAATGCATGAGAACCAAAATTTCCATTTGATCTTAGAATTTAGAAAATACCTATTAAATTATTGCTATATACATTATATTTGAGCCTAACTTGCCACATTTTCTTGATCCTACCACAGGGCTCCACACATTTTTCGGTAATAAACAGCTTAACCGAACAATGTGTGGAGCCCTGTGGTATATGCATAAACTTTCATATGGTCACTAAACAAAAATCAGCTTAACCGAAACGTACAGGTCATGCCATGCTAAGAGCAGGCAGCTGCACACGCATTCCATTTTTAAGTGTCATCATCTCATATATCCATATCCTGATGTGATTTCTCGGGGGAAATCTCATGATTATTGTCGTGTAAATTAATGAGGGACAACTAATCAGAAATCATTTCCATTTCCCCGATACTAAGCAATACTCCAGGAGGGAGTATATAGTAGTGCAATTAAAAATCGATGCATATATGTTGCTAGTTTTCTGATACGATGCAAGCTAAGCTACCACCCAGGAGCTAGCGGAACACATGGATCTCAGGAACGTGGCCACTGTCTTTCTAGGCTAATTGAGCTGATGAAGCATGCTCATTGTCTCATTGATTGTGGCCAGCAGCGACATAGCTTTTCATCAGGTGATACAACGACACCGGCACTGCTTGGCCTACCACATTCCAAACCTACTTTGATTTTGCATGCACATGACAGTCCACGTCACATTTCCTTTGATTGCAGACTTGCAGGTGATATTTTAAGCTAATAGTATATTAATACCCCTAATTAATATATTATTTCAGTGAAATTATCTAAGAAAAATCAATTGGGAAAATTAAAGAAGGCCGCTATTATTATATTATTGCCCTTGAATAATAGAAAAAGGATATTAATCTCTTCACTCATTCATATTCCAATAATCTTGAGATCGACTGATGAGATCCTCATCAATTACTTTAGTGGATCCAAGAAAGCTTCTGATCGATCAGTAAAAAAAATTCACCAGATCAATCGTCTGATAAGAGCAGTCCGTATTCAGTTTAATAAAACATGAGTATCAAGATTATCGTGTACTCAATCTCTTTATTGTCAGTTACTGTGTCAAGCCCAGGAGAAAAGTTAAGTAATCATCTAGGTCCCAATGGAGAGGACAAATCCCTCTTCTTTTTATAGCTGGAAAACATAGCAAAGTTGTACACTGCAAAGATATAATAATTATTGAAAAGTTAATATTTATTTTTATTATTTTAAATTTTATTAAAAAGTAATGGAGCGACGGTTAGGCATCCTAGGACTTTTTTTTTTGGGGTCATTCGTCTTCTGTTTTGTCATAGTATGTATACTTCAGAAGGACAGGGATAAGCAGGGACCAGCATGCATGCACACATATACAAACCGTAGAGTGTCAGTTGGATCATCTGCTGCATATACTTGTCCTTGTCCTCGCCCAAAAAAAAAAATACACATGTTGCAATCAGCTAGCAAAATAGACCCTTTTTCTCCCCATCCAAGTCAAATACGTGCGCCGAAAAGAGAGGAGAGCACCAAGAGCTTCTCTTGCAACGGACAAGCAGCAAGATCTTTATCCCAAAGCCAAGGTCAGACGACACGGCCAGCAGCAGAAAAGTAGAGAAAGAGGCCGGGAGGAACGAGAGATAATTCAGGACGTGCCAGCAGGGAGGCTCGATCATCTCCCGGCCACAGCCACGTAACGTAATAATAAGCTAAGAGAGCCCGAGTGTTTTGGTCTTGGTTTCGCCAAACCAAGTCGTACAAGTCACGCTGCCGCTAGGACGACTAGCAGGAGATCTCGATCACTTAGTTTGCTCCGGAGACCGAGGCGTGTAGTTGTGTTCGGTTCCTTCACGTTTAAATCTAGCTAGAAAAAGGAGCAACGCACACACACATCAGACGTGCGTGCCTCTGGGAACGTTTGGCTCGATCGTGCACGTCTCGGCAAAAGCTTTTAGACTTTTTGTGTTGTGCAGTGTGTGTGGGTGGCTGATCGACGAATGAATCAGACGCCCATGTTTCCTCGATCTGGAAACAAACCACGTAGCAGGTAGGTCGACGGCTAGCTTTGTTGCAAGACAGAATATGCAGAAAATGGTGGTTTATGCATGAGGTTAGTTGAGCAGAAACTAACCGCACGGAATTAATTCTACCGTTGGAAACGACACGGTTGTTGTAGATTGGTCGTGTAGGTTGTTAGGACAGGAATGTTGGCATCGGGAGAGAAAGAGATCAGACGCCGAACGAACGAGTCGTTGGCTTGCATATATTGGTAGCTCCCTAGCTAGCTAGAGGCCGATCGAGAGTTCGAGACCCCCCGGACGTCGTCGTCGTCTCCTCGGCGCACGCGAAAGTCTCCACGAAATGTTCGATCGATCCCGCATATCCATGGGAAACCGAGCGAAAAAACCCCCTCCCCGGCTCCCCGCCCAGCATGCGGCAGATCAGAACGATCGAAGAGGGTGTGGTGGTGGCGCGCGATCACGGCAACCAACCGGCGATCGAGACGCAGACAGCAGTCGTCGCAGCTGGGCGAGAAAACAAACAGCGGGTGCGTGCCGAGAAGCTCGATCCGTTCGGCAGCCGGCACACGGCACGTCGTCGCGGGGCGCGCGGCCCGGTGGCGGTGGTGGGGGCGCACGGCCGGGGGCGGAGCACGATGCTCGGGTTCCCGGCCGCGCGGCGTGCGGCGGCACAGGCGCGTCGCGTGGCATGGCCGTTAACAAAGGAACATTCCTAGAGGCAGGCAGTCGGTCTCGCCGCGGCCTCGGACATCTCGATCGAGCCGGCTGGGCGGCCGGCCAGGAACGTAGTGGGAGACGGCTGGCTGGCGACTACCTGATCTGATGACTGGTCTGGTCAGTGCCTCAGTGGCGTAGCTGATGGCCCACGCTAGCAACGGGGGAGAACGTTCTTTTAACAACTTTTTGGCGTGCGCTTTCGTTCGTTCGTTCGCGCTCGCGCGCTTCCTTTTGGGGTTTGGATCGACGTGCAGTGCTGGCCGCTGTTCCGCGGGGCGGGTGGTGGAACGGATCGAGACCACCAGGCTAGGGGGGTCGTCGTCGTCTCGTCGCCGGTGGTGGCGTGGTCACCGGATTGAACGATGATGGATGGTGGTCCGGCTGCTGGGTCCTGACGACCCCGGACGGACTCCGCCGGCCGGATCGGGATGGCTCGAATGGCGGGGATTTTCTCGTTTATTATATACGCGCACACATCTCGCGCGTCTCGTCGTCATCCCTTTGCATGGTCCGTCGTCCACGCATCATCAGTGCACCGGCCGCTTCACGACGACGACGGCGTAGGGTCCTGCTGATCACTAGTGCATGCGTGTCCTACTGTGTCTTTGGACGCTGCAGCAGGTATCGTCATCATCGGCGCTAGTGATATTTTTCTTTCGTAACAAATCAACACCACTCATCAGCCACCAGTCAGATAGCGATATTTTTCTTGCAAAATAAATCACCACAGCTAAAAAAAAAGATCACAATATATATATGCAAGGGCCGGCCATCATAGCATGCGTGGCCATGCATTGATCTGACTATAATTACATCCTATCAGATTAGGGCCCATTTGGATCAAATGGTTCATTATGACTGGGTTTGGCACACATTTGTGTGCATGCATGCATGCGTCTACATGTCTTGGATATGGAAAAGCACTACTATAGCTAAAGAAAGTGGCGTGTACATTATTGAACTTCTTCAAAATGTCCAATATTGCTTCCTCGGCCGGCCTTCTCATGACATTCATAAACTTTATTTGCATGTCTGCATGTATGGTCGATCATATATCTCAACATGCTTGATGTTACATGCATGCATGTACAAAAGTGTACATTTGTTGACTTGTTGAGGCATGTGTAACGTCATCAAGCAGCTTTAATTTGTGAGTACACCTGCCAACAAATAACTTGTACGAACAACCATTGACGAGCGAGACAAACCACGCATGCAGTTACCGATCGCACGCCAAACACTAACTTTTTTATCTAATTTAATTATTACCTAGCTAGAAAACGGTTGATGGTATATATATGATTAGCTATCTAGGTGCTAGCTAGGTTAAGGCGTGCAAGTTAAGCTAGCTAGTTGTGGATTGTAACAAAAATATCAGGGATCCGTTAATTCTTCGTAGTGTCACCCGGCCGGCCTTTTGCATGCACGCTGACAGTCACGTTTAATATGTGACTATAAGACTGTCCGCACCGGGTACGCGATGCGGACCGCAACGGGACACGGTGGCAGATAGGGTCGTCATTTACCGTTCTTTTCGCCGCAGCGGGGGACGGTAAAGCCGACGGAACGGTCGCGTTCGGCCGCTCGAGCGCCAAATAGAGCGCGGTACGGAATGAACGGTATGCGCGGGCCCACGCACCCTGCGCGCCGTCCCCAACCACCACGGAGGAGAGGAAGGGGAGGAGAGAAGCAAGCAGAGCGGGAGGGGATCGCCCGAGCTCGCCCCGCGGAGGTAGGAGGGCACCACCACGGCAACCATGGCGCGGCGGCGTGTGGGGTCTGGTCGAGCGCCGGAGCTCCTCGTCGCTCGATCCGGGGCCGCTCGATCCGGGCGCGTGCCTGCTCAACGTCGTCGGCGCGTGTCGGCGTGCCTGCTCAACGTCGCTGGAGTCCGGAGCAGGGAAGGGAGGGAGGCGAAGGGGGCAGCAGTGCGGAGGAGGCCGCCTCGCAAACCGGCGAGCACGGGGGGCAGCAGCTCCTCGCCGCAATGGACCCGCACGTGGAGGAGGCGGAGGAGGCTCGGGAGGGAGGGGCGCGCGAGCTGGCCGCCACGCTGGCTGGTTCCCTGCGCCGGAGAGGGTGCCTCGGACCGGGCCTCCATGGCCGGGAGCTCGATCTCCGTCGGCTTGTCCTCACGTCCTTCGTCTTCAGGCGCGAGGAGGCGGTGAGCTCGGGAGGGAGGGGCGGCGCGAGTCCCCTGCTCCGCCTCGCCGCCGCCCCTGTCTCTCCGCCGGCTGAGGGAGCAGGGCCGCCGGCGGCCTCTGCTCGCACGACCAAGATCCAGCGCCCTCGCGTCGTTGATTCGGGTGCACACGGACCGCCGCAGGTGGAGGGGAAGGAGCCCCGCCGCCAGGAGCCCTGCCGCCGGTGCGGGGATGGCCGGACGCGGTGGGTAGGTGGAGATTGGGGAAGGAGAGAGAGTGGAGAGAGAGGGGGAAGAAAAGGGTGTATGACGCGTGGGGCCGCAGCTAGTAGTTGGTATGGAGTTTGAGATATAGAGGTTGACGGATGCGGAGAAACTGGAACTGGACTGGAAATTTTTGATGACTAGGCGGGAATATTCCTTTTAGAGGTTGAGTTTGGAGGTTGACGAGTGCGGACAGTCTAATATACTCTCTTCGTCCCAAATTATTATAAGGTTATTTTGAATTTTCTAGATTCATAGCTTTTGTTATTATGCATGTAGAGGTAAGTGAATATCAAATTTATGAATCTAGAAAGGAAAAAATGACCCGAAACTTTGGACCAATGGAGTAGTAACTTATTTCATCGTCCCTAATATCAAGTAGTGTTCATCTTGGGAAAAATTTGATAATAAGTTTCTATACTCAATCCCGTGGGAACTGAGAAAATATTCCTACTATCCAAATAGGACCTTAAAATTAATTAATTTCAAAAGGAACTATATATGTTCAACTTCTACCATGGACTTTGCATTATTTGCGACAGTGACAGCGACATCACATCGAATGTCTAGATAAGTCATCAAGAGACTAATTAAAAATTACTTAAAATGATGATTGATCCGACCTAACTTAGCTACGCTTACGTAGGCAATATATACATATAGTGCCTCTAACTTGACTATATAAAGCATACATTTGCCAACTTTCATCTCCAGTGAAATAACTACCACAACACTCGTAGTTCACAGTGAGTGAGTAGCTGAACCTACATGAGACCAAATTGTTGGCAATCAACGGCCTCTTTCGTATGCGCAATACCACCTAATAACTTGACATTACAGGTAAAGTATACAATCAAAATGAGACGGATGACAAGATTTGAAGTCATAATATATGCCCTTGACTCTGATCTTTGGAGAATTGGACCTAATAAGATTGGTACTAGCCGTAGAAAAGTTTGTGTTCATTGGTTACAAAACGAGGTCAACATTTTGGTGAGGTGACCTATATACTGCAACCCAGTAGTTGGCTAGCTCATCCATCATGATGATTCATGAGAAATCAAAGGGGAGAGGATACACCAACCTTGAATAAGGAAATTGACACATTTGGAACATGATTGAGTATGGTCTTAATTGGTTTTAATTTGCATGCATGGCTCAAACCATACATAATTAAGGACTCAGAAAATTCGATTAGATTATGTGATGAGTTTGTTCTCAAAGTCTCTGTGGGACAGTTGTCAATATTTATGCGCCTGTCTTGATGATGTATTGTTGTGAGAATATGCTTACTGACATACTCAGACTCAAGGGTCTCATTATGACGTAAGCCAATCATGTTGACACTTAGTTTTTTTTTAGAAGGAACATGTATTGATCTTAGCGCATTACACCGGTCTGTTTACAAACAGAACCCGAAAGAAAAGGAAAATTACAAAGAAGTTCAAAACTTCTGTTCATCTTCCTCGAAACCTTCAGCGATCCATTCGTCGCCGCCGTCGTGGAAACAAATTTAACATGTTCTTTTTTGTATTTTGGAGACTAGGAAATTGAAGTGTATGGACTCACATCTAAATTCATCTACTCATCTAAATTGCCCATATAATAAAATAGCTACTTAGCAAGCACAATTAAGCTCGAGTGTTATATGTTTATGCACACAAATCTTCTGCTGATCCGGAGCAGCTAAATCGTTTATATTAAACTTAATACTCGCACATCCATAAAACAAAATCAACTACAATATACAACCCAAAAAAAAGAAAAAGAAAAATAATAATAAGAGCGTGTTGATGAACTGCACTACGTTGTTAGGCGCGCGGCAGGTTCGCATACGTTTCACCTAGACACGATGAAGACAAAAGAATCGTACTTAGCTAAGCATATCATTCTTCCACAAGTACCGTTGGAGGAGTATCTTGCAATGATTAGCAAGCTCCCAAATCCATTTTAAAAAAGATGGATTTCAATCCCTCTTTTGTTAATATATAATAAGAAGTAGGTATATGTTCCAAAGAAAAAGAAGAGCTAGGCAAACATAAACAAACACACACATATTTGGACACACATGTATTAAACGCAGAATAAACGCAGAAAAAAAGTGCTAATGCTACTACTACTCGCTAGTAGCAACAACCAACAGTAACGACAAGAGAGAGAAAAAAAACATTCTTGCATTGAGACCCAAAAAAACATTCTTGCATTGAGACCCAAAAATCCAGAGTGAGCACGAAAGTTGAGGCCGGAGCCAGGATTTTTGGGTTTGGGGAAAAACATTCTTGCATGAAGACGACAAGATCAGGTTGGGCATGGAAGAAAGCCGCAAGTTGGCGTACGGCCGGCCACGGGCCACAGCACCGGATCGGGCACGGCGGGCTACAGGCTACAGGCTCAGGCAGACGCAACGGCCAAAGCCCCAAAGGCGCTGTAGGACCTGTCCCCTCCCTTTCCTGGCGCCTAGCACGGCGGCTCGATCGCTTTCCCCGTTCCCGAGCGCCGCCGCCGATCGATCGACAGCTCCACACGCCACGGATCGAGCGAGACGGCCGGCGCGCGCGTCCCGTCCACGTCCGCCACGCCGCGCCGCTGCCACAGCGTCCATGATGTGCTTGCTCCCCCCTGGCCCTGCAGCCGAGCCGGTCATGTGATTTCCTCGTGGCCGCCACGCCGTGCGCGCGCGCCGTGAGAGCTCCGCCGCGAGGGCTCTCTCAAACACAGTAGCCGCGATGGCGCCCGTGTCCGGCGACCCGGTGTACAATCTTGCTGCCAATGGACGGCGGCGACGACGACGGCTTGGACAGGGGAGCAACTGTACGCGAGAACGACGGTGTGTCTAGTCCGTCAGATCAGTCGATCGGTCGACATCTTGCATTGTCAGGGATGATCGATATAAAATCTGGTAGCATTAGACGCGCCGCAGCTTAATTCTGCGTGTATTTGCGTGGCCACAGATTGGAAACACGAGTTGCGTTTCTGGATGTAACCTCTTGTCGCGCGCGCCGGGAGAGGTTATTGCAAATTAAAACCAAATTGGCACGTGAAGCCCGCGTGCAGGGCGAGGCGAGCGTGTGTGACCCCCACACACGATTCCCCACCCCACCACTGTCGTAGCTACAGCATGCATGGGTCATTTCTTTCCAAGATCGTTGTTGTGGGTGGGCGTACTTTCAGCGTGTGCCGTTCTTATGTCCAAATCTGAGGTAGGTGCGCGCACAATTCATAAGGTGGGTGCACATTCCGGTATGTATACGAGCGTCTGCGTCTGTACTTTATTTCGTACTATAAATTCTATTATCTTTGTTCTTAAATATATAACATTTCGGACAAGAAATTTTGTCGAGGGATGCAACAAGCGAATTAAAAAAAGTTTATTATGGAGCACATTTGAAATGAGAAGAAAAAAGTTCTGCTTTTTGGAAGCTGCGTGGAAGCATTTCAGTTTGCTTGTTTTCACTTTTCAGTTGAGATGTGCAAGCATTTCTGACGATTATATTATCTCTTTCTCATGGAAGAATACAATGCAATTGAAGAAGCATCAACTGGCCGGTCCATTAAATTAATCAGTTACTCTAAGATCTGTATGCTGCCGCCCCTATTTTCCTAGATCATATATGCCATGCGGTTTCCTCGCATGATCAAGTAGTGATGAATCTTCAATTCCCTCTGCAACAACGAACCAACTGTCACCACATCTCTGGCGGCGGTTGCGGATAAAAAGAGAGCACAAATCATACTGTTGCCTGGAATTAGCCAAAGTGAGATTCCATTCCATATATCGTTGCAAACAAATTCCATATGCGCCTAGAGTGATCTGATATAAAATTCACATGTTCTTCTCGCTCATCAGCCGCAGGATCAATCGGAAAGTGAGGGAGAAAAGACCCCACTAGAAGTAGATGTCCTGCACTTTACATGAGTTCCATGAGTAGTCGAGATGCATTTTCTTATCAGCATTTATCTGATAGTAGACTGATTCTGCTAGGGAATAGATGCAAATTTGGTAGCTAGTTAGTTACAAAATAAACGAGTATGCCCATGCCATGCATGATTCGTAGATCACATATAATACTCTCTCCGTGTTGAAAGATCGAGTGCAAAGCATTTCCAAAGAATCCACTTCTGCATGCAGTGTTTTGATGTATCCATCGATGATATAAACAAACCAATTCGATATGGTTGTGAATCACAATGAAGGAGCAGTTAAAATGTCACCATCTAATAACTAAATTGTTCATGTCAAGTGGTTGTGGATAATGAGTTTTTTCCTTGATCACTTTGAGCGTTAATTTCTACAAATATTAAATTAAATCCGTCATGAAAAATCTACATCCGACACACTGTTTTATTTATTATGATGATATGTAGCTTAATTATAATTTTAAGTCGCACCCTAAAACGGGTTAAACTTCATGGCTAGCTTTGTCCTATACTCTTTTTGCAAGATTTTCATATATAGATGGTTTCTCAAATTTTCATTTTTGTATTAGTTTCTTCATCAGTACGTTTTATATTAATTTTTTTTGGCGAGGTGATCGTAAAAATCTGGTTGTTACTGACCCTGAAGTCAAGATTGCTATACACACAACGTATCAGGACCTGCAAATTAACTTGCTGTGGCGGCTCACTTGTGGCACAAGATTGGTTAAAATGCAGAAACAATGTCTTTGTCACAAAAGTCTCGTCACCCATGATAAGAAGGAAAGGATTAATCTCCGACCGGTTGAAATGGACGCAACGGATTCATTCCTTGACATGGAATCAGTCCAAAGCTGGGGCAGCCTCCAGTCCGGTTCCGCTAATAATTCCTTTGGCCATACTCACTTTAGCTTCAAGAAAGGGCGTGCCCTTTCGGTTCTCTATCCAATCATCGCATGAATTCATGATTACATTTTGCAAGAAAAGGATCACATCTTAAGGTAAAATTCCGATACCTTTTTCCCACTTACAGTTCTGCTATTTACAAGAAAAGGGTCACATCTTGGTTTTCATTACATTATTGATCGTTGAGATGTTCTGTGGTCTCTTATTTATTCACAGCCAGTGACATTTATGGATTTTTCTCTCTCTCTCTCTTTTTTTTTCCCTTTGAGCCAAATGGTTAGAGCTCTTGTGAAAAGGGTCTCTAGCATATTGATTAGATTAGAGCATTTGAGTAGCACCCAGTACACCCGAGTTTGAATCCTTGTGGAAGTGAAGGGTTGGTTTTTTAAAAAAATCATCTCGTTGTTGATCGGGAGAAAATTCCTTCCTATTAATGAAAAAGCATGGAGTGTTCTTACCCCATCAGTCTAGTTTTTTTGAAGTCTGCGAGGAAATGATTTTTTTTTTGGCAATACATCGGCATGTGGACTTGGTTGACATCTTCCACCGTATTGTGGACAATGGTCATACATGTGTGATTGCAAAATATAGAGCGTTTTTGCGTGTTTGACTGGACCTAATCACATCATCTCACATCAGCGTTGAAATAATTGAAGGGTACGTGGATACTAATATACATAAACAAAGGGTCAAAACAACATACACGGTCCTGGCTGCTGCAAGCCTAACGAACTGCGTAGTCGTTGTTAGTCCAAGACGGCACATCATCCTTTAGACTAAACCATAGTCTAATTCTCACGCAGACCGGCGTTGATCATGTAAGAGAGATGGAGTTTTTCTAGGCTTTTTCGTTAAAGATTAAAGCAGGGAGATGTTGACAGCAGGGGCAGCTCGAGAAGGTTAATTTGTAGCCTAGCTGGTGTTTCTAAATTTTTATATTGTGGGTTAAAATTGCATAACTTTGTGGTTTGAGACATTTTTATGTGTGTTGTCATTAACAACACGTTTTATTGCACAACCTTTTTACACTATTTTCACATGGATCTTAATTGCAGAATTGTTGTAGTAGCTAGTGTTCCTGGATTTGTTTTCATACGTCAATCAGAAGGGGGGACGCGGGCTGGACCTGGACCAGCAGCCGTCTTCAGTGACCGGGAGAAATTTTTAGAAAAATAAAACACACCAATGTACTGTGTGTGTTTCGAAGAGGTTTTCTTCGGTACACAATACGTTCCAACGGTCGTACGGTCGTATTGTCGGTTTCTTCGGTTTTTTCTTTAAGGGTAAAATGGTAATTTGGTTGATATATATTTTAGAAAAAAAATTCCCTGCTACCCACCCGGTCCACCCGTGCACACCTCCTCCCTCCGTTTTTATATATTACAAAAATGATATTTTACATTTCCGATAATACCCTTTAACTACCAGTACGACTTTTGAATACTACCGTACGACAGCTAAAAAACCGATCGTATAGAATTAATCTCAACCGTCCGATCCTTACATATAAGTCCTTTTCTGTTACGTACGAGTCTTTTTCCAACAGGTCGTATTGTGTACCGAAGAAAACCTCGTTTCGAAGGGGGAAAAGAGAATATTTCGTTTCTCTAGCAACAACAAAAAAAAAAAGGTGCATGAACGACTATAAACATATACAATGCCGTGGATAATAACATAATAACAATAATCAACAAATGAATGAACCAAAGAACTTTTCCATGGCAAAAGAGACAAGAAGCTACACCATCCTCATCGTCTGATTCGATACGAGCTGCTTGGAGAAGGGTATTTTGATCAGCCGTGCACTTTCAGAAATCAGAATTCAGACCACGGCTGCTCGATCGCATGCCTTTTCGACGTAACCTCCTCACCTACCTACCTGCACTACGAGAATTCAGACCACGGCTGCTCGCATGCCGGTTCGTGACACACACAAATATGAAACCGATCGAATCGCCAAGCCCTTTTCGCGACGACGGCTAGCTTTTTGTTCGCATTTGCCTGTTGGGTCGGCGACACGGCCATCCGGATGCCGATCACGCGGTGTCCCGGACGGTGGACCCCAAAGGCAAAAATCGATCGATCTGCAACGGCAACGCATCAGACAGACTATCAGAGTCTCGGAAGGGAAGAAAAAGGGTTCGGAGGCTGCCTTTTTTGTGTGGGTCGGAAGTGAAAGAAACTAGTAAGAAAGAGCACGGAAGATGGTTACGGGTTGTTGTTTAATCCGCATGTGGGTTTGGACTCGTGCCGGGCCGCGTCCGCGACAGCAAGATGCCAAGCTCAAGTGGTCACCTGAGGCTACGCGGAGTTTGTTGAAGCTTGGCGTGTCAGGGGAATGTCTCCTGTTGTGGGTATTGGCGTCAGAGATGAGCGCAAGCTTTTGCCGACAGGTTTGGGTCGGGAAAGAGCAGTGGCAGGCCGGCCGTGGTCGTCGTGTCGGGGACGTAGAGTAGTCTCGTGTTCCCATCCACGATCGTCCTCCGATCCGCCCGTGGAGTTGCGAGCGAGCTTGTGCAAAAGGATCAGAAAGACGTGTCACGTGTGTGTGTGTTTATCGATCTGCCTGTTTAATAAAGTTTTAAAAACCTGTAGCTAGACTGTGTTTACAAGGGGAACAAAATCAGCAAAGGAAAAACGAATGTGTTGTGACCAAATGGAGGAATGGATATGGTGCGTGACATAACGTGAGCGAGCGGCTGGTGATGGTCTGATGGTGATGGATATTGGATGCAGTTATTATGAAGCAAACTGATTGATTTGTTGGTGCCTAAAACTTTTGTTTGCTCCATCATGAGGAGGAGGAGGTATTGCAGCCGGCATGGAACAGGCGGAGGGCCCACGCGTAGCCCACGGACCGGACACGGCCAGTTTCCGACCCAGCGGGCCGCCCATCCCCCGCGGTCTCCTCGCCCCGCCGCCTGTCATCGGGTCGCCACCAAGGCCGTCGTCGCGCCACACACACCACCAGCAGAAAGACCCAGACCTGGCCCATGGCCCGCGGTCCTCCGCCGGCCGGCCGTGTTCGTTCGGTCCGCGTCACCGGCCATCACGGCGGCCCAGGTAACATGCCGGCGCGGCGGCGCCGATGATGGATGACTGCAAACGCCGGCGAATCCTTCGGCACATGCCCGCGGCACGTGCGTCTTGCGACCCTCTGGTTGATACTTGTGGATTCCTGGGCATCCACGTGGCGGGGTCGTTCGATCTCGCGTACACGTAAATCGTGTGTGTGCGCGCGCGCTCGGGGGCGAGCATGCATGGCGGCGTGTGGGAATGGCCATTAGATGGCGCGGCCAGCAGAGGCGTGGCGTCCGGCCGGCTGGCCATTACGCGTGCAGGCAGGTATGTAGCCGACACGGCGGCGCGCGCGGGGTAAGGCCCTGCCTCGCCGGCGCGGATGTCGGCCTACTGCCTGCTCGCGCGCGCCGTGCGTGCCCCCGGCGCGCCGCGAGGCGTGGGCGGCGTGGCACATAGCAGGCAGCAGACCCAGGACTCCGGATGGCTGGCGGCTCTAGTACTCTACTACCCTGCATGAGCCGCGCGATGGGCGCGGTGAGTCGGTGACGACGGCGCCCCAACCGCTTGCGCGGCGCGCGCGTCCGGCCGGCCGGAATGAATCGATACGTTGTGATGGGGATGGGGGAGGGCGGAACGGCCGGAGCCAGCCAGCCTCGCGCGGACGGTCGTGGGCCGCCGCCTTCCGATTTGACGCGGAACGACAGCGCGCGGACGACGCGGGTCCTGTGTCGTGCGCGCGGCGCGGCGCGACACGCGGCGGGGAGGACGACCGTGGTCACGACTGGCGGGGTGGCGTGGGTACGTGGTGGTGGCGGCGGCGGCGGACCGACCGAGGGCTCCATGCACGGCGGAGTACGCGTGGCCCGTGGGCACCACGCACCAGCAAGTCTGATAGGGGTTGTAGTAGGATATGGACGCGACGAGGTGAGGTGTCGGTCCACTCCGCGGTGTCGGGAGACGGACGACACCGCCGCTCTCGCGTGGACATCCCCGTGCATGTCCCGTCGCTCCCGCTCGTTAACTCTGCCTGCTTCAATGTGCGTGGGCCGGTGCATGCACGTCTCTCTTGCATGTGTGTGCGCGCGCCATGATCGATCGGCGAACACGTACGATAAGATAACTCGCCGAGTTTGCCCCAAGGACGACCGCGCACTTTTCTCCAAAATCCTAGCTTATGAATGGTTCTCCACAAAGATTCCAGTAATTGAGATTCGTGCACATAACAATATTCGTTGGATTCTCACCTCTTAACCTTAACTTCTCATCTCCTTCCCTACCACGGCGTCACCGCCGCCACCTCCGCGCGCGCTGCGAGCTTCGGGCGAGCTCCGCCACGGGAGCTGGCCCCACAAGCCACCGCGCCGCGTGCGTCGCCTGACCAACACTAGTGGAAAAACGACCTTTGTTCCCAAGCATTTATCCCGGTTCAACTTTGGAACCGGGACAAATGCTTTTGGGGCGACGTGACCTCGAAAGGTTGTTTGCGACGCCCCCCCTTTAGTCTCGGGTGGTAATACCACCCGGGACTAAAGGCCTGACGTCCAACGGCTCCGAGCCGTAATTATTGGCGTCAGACTTTAGTCCCGGGTGGTGTTACGACTTGGGACTAAAGGGTGAGCCTTTAGTCCCGGGTCGTAACACCACCCGGGACTAAAGTTTTTGTCCCAGGTGGTATTACCACCTGAGACTAAAGTCTCATCTTTAGTCCAGGGTGGTAATACCACCCGGGACTAAAGGGTGCGCCTATAAATCCCTGCCTCCCTTCTTCCTCTGCCCGAGCTCACATTCACCCGAGACTTAAGAGATAGTTTGTGAAGAGAGTTAGCTAGTTCTTCTCCTAGCCAATTTTTTCGTCATCCATTTGTGAAGATTTCTCTCCTCTAAAGTGTTGCTAAGGTTTGATTCTTCATCCTTCCTTCATTTGTTATAATTAAATTTCGTTTTTATGGTTAGAAATGGAGAAAATATGGATTTAGATTTTTAGTGGTAGGAGGAGCTAAGAGATGTTTTAGATTTAGCTAACATTGTATTTAGTTTCACATATTTTTTAAGCATAGTTTCACATAGGGATTTATCCTCTGATTTTATAGTTTTTGCTATAGAGATAATTGATTTTAACTTTTAGATGAGAGATGCATTTAATTTTACATTTAGCTTAATTTATGAGAAGTTAGTTTATTAAAAAAATAGTCATTACCAAACAAAAATATACTACCTACCTATTTAATTCATTTTTGTTAAGTATTTCTTGTTTTTATTTAGAATACATTTAGACATTCTCTTATTTTTTTCTTTTTTCCATATACAGTCGGTTGGTTCTCTACCAATGGCCTTACATCACCAAGCTACATCCCAACATCTCGTACCTAGCTACGTCACCGGCGAGCTGGGGCTATATGTGGCTCGGTGACGTAGGACTGTAGCTAGATAGGAGATGTTGGGCTGTAGCTAGTTGATTTGGAACTGTAAGTGGGAGAGCGATGTGCGTGTATATGATGGTGAGGTGAGGCTGTAGTTCGTAGATGATCAGGATCATTAGAAAAGGTATAGTACAGACTTACGTCGCCTCAGGGCTCACTGCACCTGAACGAGCTCTTGCACTTATCTGTTTAGTTATTAGAAAATGAGAAAATAGGTCTTATATATGTTGTTTTTATATAGAATAAATTTAAGTATTCTCTTATTTAAGCATTATTTTATATATATTACAAAGTAGTCCAGAATAACTATGGCAAGTCATGGCGGCGGTCGTGGAATCAGTTTTGATGACCGGCCACCTTTGGCTCGTCGTCCAGGCATACGCTTCACCCATGGTGTGATTGAGTTACCTATTGGTGATCGAATCCAGGGACCTCGTCCCAACATAGTAATATTCTTTCGTTGTATAAATTTCATGTTTACGTACTACACACGGATAATAATATTATTTCATACAACGCAGGTTCTCAATCATTTGCAGTGACTCGCACATGTTGTTGAAAATTTAGGTGGTACCCCTCCTGTTATACAATGCGCCATTGTCAGTCCAAACAATTGCATACAATTAAAAATCTCGTTTGACATACCTGTTCGTGGACAAAATCACTCCTCGCTGTCTTCAGAACCCATCCAAATGGTATCGATTGTTGGGTGGGGTGCCCCTGCACTGGTTAAGAGGACTTATGAAAGGACCGCCGTGCAGGCATGCTTACAACAACTAAACGCTAATGGGTATTTTGTGCCAGATTATTCTTATTTTCTAATAAAGTCACTCGAGGAAGGACAAAGTGTCACCAGGACCGCAGAGAGACTTTGTCGGCTAAATGAACATGACATGGTATGGAGCACCATTTACTCTTATTCAGCATTTTTAATACGTCGTAATAACATTATTCTTAATTGTAGGATATGTTTGGTCAAACTTTTGCGGCAATGAGCTTTCATGCAATTCTAGAGCAAGTGATGGATGTTGTGGGATTTTCTTACACAGATTCAAATGCTATACAAACAAGAAATTGGAAGTATCAGGCTCATCTTTCATTTTACAGGCCATATCAGTTTGCCTCGCCGCCACTGTTTGAAATTTATGGAAGTCCATGTGACCGTAATTGTGAAGCGATAGAGAGTGCACTGATCCATTCTCTGTCATATTTCGCTGAAGTTTTCAAGATCGAAGACTTCAACTATATGGACTATCTAAGGAAGAAGAATGAAGTGTGAAATATGTGTCGTGCATTGATGCACCCTCTATCTTTGTTAAGACCGTACCTTAAGTATTCATGTATGAACTTTTTATGTTTGTAAGATCTTAATTAAGTATTGATGTACAAACTTTTTTATATTTTTTGTTAAGACCTTAAGTATTGATGTTAGGCCAGTGACTAATTTATTGGAAACCTTAATATTAGGGTTCTCACCTCCAAAGTATTGATAAAGCCTTAATATTAGTCTTTATCACAAATTTTGGAGACCTTAATATATATTAAACTAAAAAAACAACAGGGTCATTGGGGGGCAACCCTTTAGTCCCGGTTGGTAAGCCAACCCGGGACTAAAGGCCAGCCATCCACGACCGCAATAATTAGGGCCGGCTTTTAGTCCCGGGTGGTAAACCAACCCGGGACTAAAGGGTTGGCGGGGCCGGCCTTCAGCCAACCGGGACAAAAGACCTCCCCTATACAAAATCGACCGCACGCTCCCTTCTTCTTCCCCTGCCCAACCATTTTTCACCGAGGGCTCAAAAGCAAGCTCCTCTAAGCTCCATGGTGCTTCAAACCTAGGGAGGTGCTGCCCAAATTTTTCGTCATCAATTTGTGGAGTTTTCTCACCTCCAAGGTGTTGTTAAGGTATTATTCTTCATACTCCATTCATTTGTTGTGTTTAAATTTCGTGTTATGGTTTAGAGTAGGAGAAAATAGAAATTTTGATTTAAGAGCTAAGAGATGAGGTTTTTAGTATACTTTAGATTTAGTAATAAGTAGTTATCATTTGTTATGATAATCTTCTATCATTCATTTGTACTAAGATTTTTTTTGTTTTTATAAAAATTTTACTTTTAGCTAGTATTATTAGAGAAAATAGAATTTATTAATTTAGTTATTAGAAAATGAGACTTAGGGATAGTGTATATTTTTTATACTTAAAATTTATGCTATAATTAAGAAAATAGAAAATTTGATTTAAGAGCTAAGAGATGTAGTTTTTATATTAGTATACTTTAGATTTGGTAATAAGTAGTTTTCATTTGTTATGATTATCTTCTTTCATTCATTTGTACTAAGATTTTTTTTTGTTTTTTATACTTTAGTGTTGTTATAATTAACATGGATATTTTTCACTTAATATGATGCAGATGAACCGGCAATGGATGTACAACACCGACAGACGGTCAGCGGAGTACATTACCGGCATGCATGGTTTTCTCGAAGTGGCGAAAAAAACAAGGATGCGAGTGGGTTCATGTGTTGTCCATGCTCCGATTGCAGAAACGAAAGAGACTACCATGACCCGGGCACACTTCACCTCCACTTGTTGAAATACGGATTCATGCCGAACTATGTGGTTTGGACCAAGCACGGTGAAAGAGGGGTTGTGATGGAAGACGACGAAGAAGAGGAGGAGGGTATTCCGGACTGGGCCGCAGGTCAAGCTTTTGCAGATACGTTAATGGAAGATGCTGACGAAGAAGAGTTACCAACACATGCTGACGGGCCTACTGATGATCTCGGCCAGGTTCTACAGGCTGCACAAAAGGACTGTGAAAACGAAAAAGAAAAAGGCAAAGTTCCAATGTATGATCGAAGATCACAGAAAACCGTTATACCCAGATTGCAAGCCAGGTCACAAAAAGCTTGGTACTACACTAGAAATGCTGCAATGGAAGGCAAAACATGGTGTGTCTGATAAGGCATTTGAAGGGATGCTAAAAATTGTGAAGGACAAGTTTCCGGAGAACAATGAATTACCGTCCACCACATATGAAGCAAAACAGACCGTGTGCCCTCTTGGGTTGGAGGTACAGAAGTTCCATGCATGCCCTAATGATTGCATCCTATATCGGGGTAAGGATTACGAGAATTTGGATGCTTGTCCTGTGTGCAAAGCACTACGTTATAAGATTCGGCGAGATGAAGATGCTGGTGATCTCCAGGGGCACCGTGACAAGACGAAGAAAGTTCCGGCGAAGGTTATGTGGTATTTTCCTATAATACCACGTTTGAAGCGTTTGTTCCGGAACAAAGCACATGCTAAGTTGATGAGATGGCATGTCGAGGAACGTAAGCAAGACAACCTGCTTAGACATCCGGCTGATGGGTCTCAGTGGAGAAAGATTGATAGAGGATTCAAAACATTTTCTGAGAACGGGGAAAGGAACATAAGGTTTGGTTTAAGTACGGATGGTTTCAATCCATTCGGGGAGTTTAGCAGTGGTCATAGCACTTGGCCTGTGACCCTATGCATGTTCAACCTTCCTGGTTGGATGTGCATGAAGCGAAAGTTCATTATGATGCCGGTGCTCATCCA
This sequence comes from Cenchrus fungigraminus, assembly GCA_036936925.1. Lineage (NCBI taxonomy): Eukaryota > Viridiplantae > Streptophyta > Magnoliopsida > Poales > Poaceae > Cenchrus > Cenchrus fungigraminus. The sequence goes on along the minus strand of CM072773.1, from coordinate 113,802,156 downwards.
AGGTCCAAAACAACCCGGCAACGACATTGATGTGTACCTAAGACCGTTGGTCGATGAACTATTACTGCTATGGCGGGAAGAGGGCGTACATGTGTGGGATGAGGATAGGCAAGAGAACTTCGATCTATGAGCATTGTTGTTCATAACCATCAATGATTGGCGTGCCCTAAGTAACCTTTCTGGGCAGACAAACAAGGGATATCGGGTATGGACGCACTGTTTACATAGAACACAAGGTATTCATCTCAAAAACTGTAAGAAGGTCGTGTATAATGGTCACCGTTGTTTCCTTCTAACTAATCACCCCTTACGGAAGGAAGTGATGCATTGGAAAGGGAAGGCTGACCATTGTACGAAGCCACCCCATTTTAATGGAGATGCCGTATTTGAGATGGTAATTGATCTAAGGGTAGTCTTTGGAAAGGGTGTTGGTAGTGAACCTGTTCCAACTGACGCCAATGGGCGTGCACCAATGTGGAAGAAGAAATCTATATTTTGGGAGCTACCTTATTGGCGTAGCCTTGAGGTCCGACACGCAATTGATGTGATGCACCTTACGAAGAATCTTTGCGTGAATGTGCTAGGCTTCATGGGTTGTTACGGTAACCCGAAGGATACCAATGAAGCACGAGAGGACCTGAAAGAATTTCATAAGATTCCCAAAGTTCCGCGGGAGGGTGATGATGAAACTGATCCGGAAGAGGATGATGATGATGTTGATTACTATGGTCCTGCTAGTTACACTCTCACCAAGAAAGAGAAGGAAAGCGTGTTTGATTGCCTGAACAGTATTAAGGTTCCGTCTGGCTACTCGTCGAATTTAAAGGGGATCATAAATATGAAAGAGAAGAAGTTCACAAATCTAAAGGCCCACGACTGTCACATGTTGATGACACAGTTGCTTCCAGTTGCGTTGAGGGGTATTCTATCAGAGAATGTACGATTACTGGTCGTAAAGCTTTGTGCATTTCTCAATACAATTTCACAGAAGGCAATCGATCCAGCCAAGTTAGGAAAGCTATAGAATGATGCGGTTCAATGTCTTGTCGGCTTTGAGTTGGCATTTCCACCTTCCTTCCTCGATGTTATGACGCACCTCCTGGTACACCTTGTGAAAAAAATTACTATTCTTGGTCTAGTATACCTTCACAACATGTGGCCTTTTGAGAGGTTCATGTCGATCCTCAAGAAATATGTTCTTAACCGTGCCCGTCCGGAAGGAAGTATTGCTAAGGGATATGTAACTGAGGAGGTATTGATTTTGTCGACACAATTGACTCGATTGGGCTTCCAGTATCACGACACGAGGGGAGGCTACAGGGAAAGGGTACCATCGGAAGGAAATCAAGTTTGAGCAATAATACTGATTTGTTCCATAAAGCACACCTAACAGTCCTGCAACAATCATCACTGGTGACTCCGTATAGGATGGAAGACAAGCAGATTATTGCTTCTCAAAATCCAACCAAATCCCCAGTCTGGATTGCACACCGTCACTTGGAAACATTTCCCTCATGGTTGAGTGAACAACTAATCGGAAACTCAAGGATTCATCCACAACTAGCTTTGTTAGCCAGGGGACCTTGTAGCACAATTACAAGATTTCAAGCTTACGATATGAATGGTTACAATTTTTACACGAGAGCTCAAGATCGCAAAAGCACAAACCAAAAATAGTGGTGTCCGTATGGACGTCATCGGAAAAGATGGGGGCAAGACCTGCTATTATGGTATCATAGAAGAGATATGGAAGCTTGAGTACGGAGCGATGAACGTCCCTCTTTTTTTTGCCAATGGGTAAACCTGAATGGCGTAAAGAAAGATGAATATGGAATGACAATAGTGGAACTTACCAAGATTGGGTTCAAAGATGATCCATTCGTGCTTGCCAAAAATGTGCATCAGGTTTTCTATGTGAAGGATATGACTAGCATACAGAAGAATAAAAATCCCCAAGAAGCAGGACCACAAGAGGCAAAGTGTCACATAGTTCTTCCAGGTAAAAGAGTAATCGTGGGAGTCGAGGACAAAACAGATCAATCCGATGATTATGATCAGTTTGATGGCATGCCTCCGTTCGCTGTCGAAGTTGACCCAAGCATATTGCTTGGACGTGAAGAGACACCGTACTTATGTGCTTGAGATTAATGTCGTAATGTAATGATTATTGATCAAATCAATTGTGTATCGGTCTCAAAATTTTTATGAAGCTTGAATATGTCACCAAGTTTGAGATTTTTCTGAATTAATTTACTATTTTTTTCGGTTTAATTGAATTTCCATGTGACGTCACCTAGAAATTAAATGTTGAGCTGAGAGCACCCCTGAAACGATCCAGAATGGTGCCAAACTTGGCCACAAGTTCTCTTGTGCCTTAGGAGTCTAATTTATCTGGAAGTCGAATCATAATTCTTGAGTTATTGATGTGTAATTCATAATATTCTAGCTCCTTTAGCACGAAGAAAAAACCTAAAATACATTTAGTCATAAGAAAAATCTAAGATCTTGCATGAGCTAATATTTTGAGTGTAAATGACAACCAAAAAAATTTCAGACCATTTCAACATAGATGGAGTACACGTGCTTCACAAAGCTATATAGAACCTTTCATCGAACCATGTCTATACCACTTATGTCTTAACAATTCTGAAGTCCATGCACTTTGCAGTGTTGTATCGGTCTCAAAATTTTTATGAAGCTTGAATATGTCATGTGAGATTGACCCACCAAGTTTGAGATTTTTCTGAATTAATTTACTATTTTTTTCGATTTAATTGAATTTTATTCGGAATGCACATCAATATTGCAAATGAAAATTGGAAGTGAATGTTTACAACTCTAAAATATAATTTTGCATAGCAAAGTACAGTTTATTATATTTTAACTAAATATAATTTTGCATGGAAAAAATAGTAAAAGTTACTATATTTTTTTTTTGATTTCAAAGAGATAGAATGTGAAAATGAGAAAAGAAATGGGAGGGGAAAAACAGTTCCCGCCGAAAATTACACTTTAGTCTCGGGTGGTGTTACGACCCTAGACTAAAGGGGGGCCTTTAGTCTCGGGTGGTAACACCACCCGGAACAAAAAGCCGAAATTTTGCCTTTGCCGCCCTCCCGCGCGAAAGGGGCCTTTAGTCCCGGGTGGTGATACGACCCGGGACTAAAGGCTCTTTGCTCCCGGGTCTAAAGGGGCCTTTAGTCCCGGGTGGCGATACGACCCGGGACTAAAGGCTCTTTGCTCCCGGGTCTGATTACGACCCGGGACTAAAGGGGGGTGATATAAATCCCACGGATCCACCCCTTCTTCCCCAACTCCTCCACTTCACACTCCGGCCATCGTCTTCCCCACCGTCGCCCCTGCCTCCGTTGCGCCTACCTCCGTCGTCGTCGAAGTTCGCACCCCGCCGTCGTCGACCCCACGCACCCCGCCGTCCCTACCCGCGCCCGGCCGGCCCCGCGCCCTCTCCGCCGCCGGAGCTCCCGGCCGCCGTCGTCCGCACGCCGCCCGTCGACCCCGCCCGCGCCTGGCCGTCGTCCCCACGCCCGTCGACGTCTCCGCCGCGCCCGGTCATCTTCCCCGCCGCCGCTCCCTGCCGCCGTCACCCCCGCTCCGCCGCCGCCGCTCCCGGTCGCGCCCGTCGACCCCGCTCCGCCGCGCCCGGCCGCCGTCTCCCCCGCGCCCGACCACTGACGTCGTCCGCGCCCGGCCGCCGTCTCTCCCGCGCCCGGCCGTCGACCCCTCAGCCCGCCGTCGCTGCGCCGGTGAGGGAACTGCTGACGTCAGCCCCTGATGGCTGACGTCAGCATTTTTTTATGTTTTCATTTAATTTATTTATGTGCTGAGAATTGAATTTAGAGATTTTAGAATTGAATTTTGAGATTTTAGATTTGAATTTAGAGATTTTAGATTTGAATTTAGAGATGAAATATGTATTTAGAGATGAAATATGTATTTAGAGATGAAATGTATTTAGAGATGAAATATGTATTTAGAGATTTTAATTTTTTCGCTCGCCCGACAATTAGGTAGTATCACTCGACACGCTTGATTCTTTCCCGACTCGCTCGACCCCGTTCGACACTTAGGTTTTCTCGCTCGACTCGCTTGACTCCCGCCCGACACTTAGGTAGTCTTGCTCGACTCCCGCCCAACTCGCTCGACTCCCGCCCGACTCGCTCGACCCCGCCCGACACTTAGGTTTTCTCGCCCGACTCGCTCGACTCCCGCCCGATACTTAGGTAGTCTCGCTCGACTCTCGCCTGAAAATCATTTATGTGCTCAGAAAATCATTTATGTGCTCAAAAAATCATTTATGTATTCAGAAAATTATTTATGTATTCAGAAATTCATTTATATATCCAGAAATTCATTTATGTGCTCAGAAATTCATTTATGTATTCAGAAATTCATTTATGTGCTAAGAAATTCATTTATGTATTCAGAAATTCATTTATGTATTCAAAAAATCATTTATGTGTTCAGAAAATCATTTATGTGCTCAGAAATTTATTTATGTATTCAGAAATTTCTAGTTATGGATCACAATGAGGAGGAGCGGCTGATGGAGAGCCTTATTGCTGGGGGTCCAACCTTCACCGAGGAGGAGCGTAGCCAGGCGGACGCGTTCCTCAACATAACCAGGGACATCAACACCCGCACCGCGGACATCGACTCCCGCATCGTGGACATCGACTCCCGCACCGCGGACATCGACAGCCGCGCCGAGGACAATAATAAAGACCTTGTCATAGTTAATGTAGAAGGTTCCAACGAGGTATATATATCATGCATTAACAAGTCCATAAATGCATTAACAATGAGGTATATATATCATTCTGGAACCCCGTGTGAATAACAAATCCGCAACTTGTAGGCTTCAACCTCGACAAGCAAAAAGACTAAGAGAGGCCGTACAAAAGTAATCGTCGATCATGACGTGAAGTTTCATATCACTGAAGTCAACGAGCTTGGCCAGCCATGGGAACCAAAGGAGGTCAGGGACAAGTTTGTGTCCCAATGCGGTGCTATTGTGAGGGACAACGTGCCCATATCATATAAAGAATGGAAGGGAAGGGAAGATAATCCATGGGTGGTTCCAGATTCACTTAAGAATATGTTATGGGAGGATATCCTAAAACACTTCACAGTTCCACCGGGCGTGAACGCAAACCTTGTGAATTAGTGGACTCTCACGAAGATGGCAACTCAATTGCAGAGTTTCAAGAAGCAGCTGCACAGAGATTATATCAAGCAGAAACGAACTCCAAATTTTGATGATTATCCCAAGCTAAAGGATCACTGGCAGTCCTTTGTGGATTACAAGAATAGTGAAGAATTCACCAACAAGAGTGCACGAGCTCAGATAAGTGCCAGTAAGAAGACGGATTACGCCCATCGTCTTGGTCGCGGTGGTTACGCGGTTGCAGCACCCAAGTGGCGGAAGATTGAACAAGACCTCCTCAACAAAGGTATCGTACCAGCGGTCATTGACTGGGAAGAACGATCGAAGAATTGGTATTATGCCCGCGGTGGAAGATTGAACCCTGATGATGGTTCCCTCGTATTCCCACCCACGTTACGGGAGGCGGCACATGAGATAATAAAAAAGAATGAAGACATCAAAGCGGGCAGATTGGTTCCTGACAGAGACATGGATGAGCTCACTTTGGCGCTCGGGAATCCGGAACACTCAGGATGTTGCAGGGGCTACGGGGTAGTCCCGTGGAAGTATGCTTTCAAGGGAAGTGCCGACACCTACAGAAGCCGCAAAAGAAGAAGGGAGCGTGAAGAGGGGCGGTGGTGTGAAATGATGGAGCAGAGACTTAAAGATCAAGAAGATCGTGTGAATGTAGACATTGCACGACGAGTGGCCGCCGCGGTAGCTCAGATCACCCCTGCCGGAGCACTGCCCCAAGCACCGGTGGATCCCGTCATTAGCCCTTCCACTCGCAAAAGCAGATGTGCTTCCACAGAGGCCCCCGAAGAACAAAGGGCGGCAAACCAAGAAGAAGTTCAAGTAGAGGACAATGAACGGTACCCTGTGGATGAACTCTGTCAGCGCACCGCATGTGAGCTGCACAAGCCGATCGGCAACATCACAATGAAGGTATATAAACCTGATTATATGTGCAATTATCTCAACCTTTGATGCATGTCTCAGGCATTTAATAACTTCATCATTTCTCTACATATATATAGGTGGCGTACGGAATGGCTTTAGCACATCTCCCAGGACGTACAAGCCACGGCATGGAGATTCTAGCTGGCTACGCCTCAGTTGGTTTGGAGGAGATTGCTGACCCAAAGTTTAACAACATAGAGCTAGATATCCAAGGAGGTGACGGGGAAAGGACACTCCGTGATGCGCTTCACAGTATCATATTGTGACCCAAATGTTACATCATAATACCTAACATGCCGCCACCGATCCCTCCGAGTGTTGCCGAGCAGCAGCCACTATCTCCCGGGCTGTCAACGATCCCTCCGAGTGTTGCCGAGCAGCAGGCACCATCTCCCGAGCCGTCACCGGGCCGGTCATCGCCCAATGATTGGAGCTCACCGTCTCCACAACGAGGGAATTCTCCTGCCGCGAGCGATGACGATCGTCAGCAATCACCACCGAAGCATCAATCACTACCAAAGCAGCCTTCACCAAAGCCTGCCAAGAGGCGGTCCCGATCTAAATCTACCGCGTCTATGCCTGTGCTAAATCCGGATCCCCCGAAGAAGAAAGGGAAAAAGCTGCCTGTTAAAAGGAAGCTGCCATATGACATGACAGCATCAGAAAATGAGGCGGAGTTTGATAAGCAACTCAAGGCGTGGATTGAAGGGAATAAAGAGGCTACTAAACAAAAACAGCTCGATAAAATGGAAGCAGAAAAGAATAAAGATCGTCCGCAGAAACTCAAAGCTTTCATAGAGAAGAAGGAAGCAGAAAAGAGACAAGAAATTATAAAACCCCTACTAAGTGATTATGATCGGTCGCTGCTCAAGTCCATGAAGAAGAAGAGACAAGGAGGGTCACCAAATAGTTACATCGACCAAGTACCGGAGTCGACGATGCCACAGGATTATAGGAAGAAGAAGAAGGCAACACAAGCGTCGACGTCGACGAAAGAGCCTTCAACGAAGAAGGCAACACTAACGTCGACGTCGGCGAAAGAGCCTTCAATGAAGAAGGCAACACAAACGTCGACATTAGCGAAAGAGCCTTCAACGAAGAAGGCAACAGAAGCGTCGACGTCGGGAGTACAGACTGACGTCGCCTCCGGCCTCACTGCAACTGAACGAGCTCTTGCAGTTATGGACGCAGAACAACTAGCGACGGTCATTGCAATGCAAGAAGCAACAGGGATGCCACTAGAATATGTTCTCGGCCACGAATCACCTCCTCGGGACCCAAACTTCGTACCTAGATGGCGCTACGAGCATGGAAAATCTTTTGTCAGGCCTGAGTTGGTGAAGAAACTCCCTACTCAGATGCGCAGATTGCATGACTTCTACATGAAGACGTCTAAGGCGGGCCTGGAGATGATTGGCATGCTTGTTAAACCGGGAGATTTTGCTGGTGAAGGCGAGAAGTTGTCCTGGCTGTGATTCAAGGATATTTATGAAATTTACCATCTTGACTCCTTGAATACCGATCTTGTCATGGCCTGGTGCCTGTAAGTGACAGTGCAATACATACCCTAATTAACAAATTTATGCATACTCTAATTATTAACTTTGTCTTTCATTTTCTGTAGCCTGGAAATGCATAACATGGGGAAGAATGGTTACCAACAAATAGGTTTCATGGACCCATCTTTAGTTAATCAAGATCAAGTAAAGAAGCAACCAGAAACAACATTCAAAACAATCGTAAGGACCTTGTGTGAATTGCATTACAAGGATTTGATACTTCTACCTTACAACTTCGAGTAAGTGTGAATACCATCTTAATTGCTAAGGGTTCGCATTTCTAATTATCTTAGTTAACATTATTTAGTTCTAATCTTTCGAGCTTCTATGTATATATAGTTTCCACTGGAATCTTCTCATAATTGATGTCAACAGAAGCAACATCCTTGTCTTTGATTCGTTGCGAAGAGATCCGGATAAATACTTGGACCTTCAAGATATGTTTCAAGAGTAATAATTCTATCCATACGTTCCCTTTTATGCAATAGTGTGCTTTTACTAACACTATCTAGCTCTAACTTTCATTATTTTCTGCCAGAGCTTGGGAAAAATTCAAGGCTGTCAACCCTGGACAATGGAAACCTAGAATAAACTTCACTACAAATTTTCCGGTACGTAAACCAAATAACAACTTCAGATTGGGCAAATTAAAAATGCATAACACTAATTTTTCATAATTATCTTCTTCAATTTAGTGTATGAGACAGGAACCAGGGACACATTTATGTGCATACTATGTGTGTGAGTTCATCCACAATTTCTGCGAGGCAGACCCGTCAGATTATACTGTAAGTATTATTTTAAATCAATTAATAATACTTTTTTTCTAACCGCTTATATATTTAATTCTTGTGTGTAATATATTAAATTATTTGCACATTGCAGAACAATATGATTAGGGACGCAATCATTGAGAAGGACCGACTCTTGGCGATTCAAGAAGGTCTCTGCGGATTCATAATGGACCAGGTCATTAATCCACAAAGCAGAAATCACTATGACGGTCATCGAATTGATAAATATTAATTAGCACCTCCGGTGGAACTTTAGATTAGAATTAGTATGAAACGGTATTTTGATGTATATATATATACTACTTTCAGAAAATACTATCTGCTATGCTTTCGATGTAATATAATGTGTGTATATATTTATTTATAAGTTTATTCTCTTCATATAGTACGAATAGTAGACACGTATAATTAGTGCAAACATTTATATGTATACGTAAATTACACCCAAATACGTGAGAATATATGCGTATAACATTATTAGAACAATTTGAAATGAAACAAAAAAAAATTTACAGCGGGGTCTTTAGTCCCGGGTGGTAATACCACCCGGGACTAAAGGGGTGACGCACAGGCGCTGGTGTGCCTCTCCTTTTGTCCCGGGCGGGGCTACCACCCGGGACTAAAGGGGTGGCGCACTGGCGCTGCTGGCCCTCCCCTTTTGTCCCGGGCGGGGCTACCACCCGGGAATAAAGGGCACCCTTTATTCCCGGTTGCCCACCCGGTGACAAAGGGGGGGGGGGGCTTTTGTCTCTCCCTTTTCGTCCCGGGTGGGCTTTAGAGACTTAAAGCCTTTCCCACCCGGGACGGAAGGCTGTTTTTCCACCAGTGCAAGAAGACTGGAAAAATGTCGATTTTTTTAAATGTTGATTTTCTGTTGTCCAAATGTTGAATCTTGTTCGCTTAAATGTTGAAATAAATGGTAAAAAATGTTGAATGTTGTAAAAAAATGTTGAATGTTGAACGAAGCATTTGCAAATGTTGCTTTTATTGTTTTAGAAAATGTTGTAATTTTTGAAATGTTGAATTTTGTTGGACCCGATGAACTTTAAAGTTATGTTGCTTATTCAGCACATAAGCTATATAGGAGCCTCACGCCGCATGTCTCACGGCATCTCCACAATTATATGGTTTTCTGAATTGTACAATGAGCATCTCCAGGAGTACCTAATATCTTTTTCTAAAATATATTGTCAACGCGGGGGAAAAACATTTCAAAATGGTATGCTCAACGTGGGGGAAAAACTTGTGCAACAACCAGGGGCGAAGCCAGCTCTGTTGTTCACTGATGTCAGCACCGTTTTTTACTGTGGTCATTAGCATTGTAAACAGTGATTCAACAGTGATTTACATTGAGTTTTCTAAAATCTATTGATGTCAGTTGACATCAACAACAAGCTGTAGCTCCGCCACTGGCAACAAGAAAAGAGTGGAATCATCGAACGAACAAAACCGCGCCACATAGACCTTATGGGCTAAACAATTTATCGACCCCATGGGCCTTGTTTGAACGACGATGCCTCAAAGAAAGAAAGAAATCATGGATCCAACCTCCTTCCTCAAGCCAACTTTTTTTTTACTTTTTGATGGGCTTTTCACTCATTTTTTATAAGAATTTTCTTTTGACGTCCCTCGTCTATCGTCGAAGTCCGACTTTCATCCTCCATCTGCAAACTGAGTGTCATCTCTCAAATCTGTTTGTTTTTAATCTCTTGCTAGTTTTGACGAGGGTTTTGCTGGTTTTGACTATGGGCCTCACATGTCAGGGTGGGTCCCATTATTACCTTTCTTCTTTCCCTCTCATTTTGCTCATTGCCCACGCTAACCGAGCTTGGAACATTCTGTCCTGGAATGTTGGTGGCATCAATTCCCAAGCTAAGTGGGACTGTTTAAGAGATAAAATCAGTGAAAGTGCAACAACTATTGTTTGTATTCACGAAACTAAAAGGGACAACTTTGACTCTGCTTATACTTCTAAATTTTGTCCTAGACATTTAAACAAGTTCTGCTTTTCACCGTCTGATGGTGCTTCTGGTGGTTTGCTCACCATTTGGAATGGCAATTTGTTTTCTGGTGAGCCTGTCACAATCACTAGGGATGTTGTCACTGTGAAATTTACTTCTTCACTTTCATACCAGTGTTTCCATGTGACCAATGTCTATGGGCCGTGCTCCCTGGGAGGCAAGGCTAGCTTTGTTAACTGGCTATACAATTATGATGTTACCAACTTTGAGGATTGGGGAATTTTAATTTAATTCGATCTCCAGAAGATAGAAACAAGCAAGGTGGTTCTGTGAGTAATATGTTTTTGTTCAACGATCTTATAACAACACTTGGATTTGATAGATATTCCTTTCGAGGGCTGTCAGTTTACTTGGAGTAATATGCAGCCTGACCCTCTCTTAGAAAAGCCAGACTGGGTATTCACTTCAAGCTCTTGGTCTTTGAGCTTCCCTGGTACTAAAGTCACTCCTCTTTCTAGGCCGATTTCAGATCATCTCCTGTATGTGGTGGTGGTGGATACCTTCATTCCTAAATCCAAGATTTTTAGATTTGAGAATTTTTGGATCAACTTGCCTGGTTTTAAGGAAATTGTCAGTCTGCATTGGAATAAAACCCTTTTATGCAAATATGGCTAAAACTATTGCTGGTAATTTCAAGCGGCTGAGAAAAGGTTTAAAGGCCTGGAGTAAAGAGGTTTCTTCCCTTAATAAGTTGATCAACAACTGCAATTGGACTCTTGCTTTTTTGGATGGATTAGAAGATCAGCGACCCCTTGATAAAATTGAGTTCAATTTCAGAAAATTGATAAAGAAACACTTGGCAAGTCTCCTGGAAGCTAAGAGGATATATTGGAAGCAAAGAGCAACCATTAGGTGGGTAAATTTTGGGGATGAGAACTCCAATCTTTTTCAGGCCATTGCTACTAAATGTTTCAGAAGAAACCATATCCCAAAGCTTATGCAGCAGGATGGTTCTTGGATCTCTGATCATCATCTTAAAGCTGGCCTTCTCTGGAATTCTTTCAGGGATAGGCTTGGGGTTTCAGAATACACAGGAATGCTCTTTGATTTAGAAAATCTTCTACAAAGAGTTCCTCTTCCTATCTTGGATGACCCTTTTTGTAAATAAGAAATTGATGCTGCTGTCAAGGATTTACCTTCAGATCATGCCCCAGGTCCAGATGGGTTTAATGACTGTTTCATCAAATCTTGTTGGGACATCATCTCCTCAGATTTTTATAGACTGTGCAAAGACTTTGCTGATGGTAAGGTGGACTTGGAAAGTATTAACTCCTCATTCATAGCCCTCATTCCAAAGAAGGACAACCCAGTTTCTGTCAATGACTTCAGACCAATTTCTCTTCTGAACTATTCATTGAAACTGTTGACTAAGCTCATTGCCAATCGGTTATAAGCTGTCATCCTTTCTGTTGTGCATGCCAATCAGTATGGATTCATTAAGGGTAGAACTATTCAGGATTGTCTAGCCTGGGCTTTTCAGTTCTTGCACATTTGCCAGAAATCTAAGAAGGAGATTATTCTTCTCAAGTTGGACTATGAAAAAGCTTTTGACAAGGTGGAGCACCAAGTAATTTTAGATGTTTTGAAGCACAAAGGTTTTTCAGAAAAGTGGGTACGATGGATTAAAGCCATCTTGTGCAGTGGTACCTCTTCTGTTTTGCTTAATGGTGTACCTGGCAAAAGTTTTAAGTGTGAGAGAGGGGTTAGACAAGGTGACCCTTTATCACTTCTTTTATTTGTTATGGCAGCTGATCTTCTTTAGTCCATAATAAATAGAGCTGCTTTTGAAGGACATCTTAAGCATCCACTCTCAGACAATTTTGGAGGAGATTATTGTAAGCATCAAGGCCCCACCGCACCTTTGGTAAGGGTGTGTTTCGGTGATAAATGACAACCATATACTTGTGACTAACCTTTGTTTTGTAGCGGATTTATCTTTGGGTTGTTGTCATAAGTGATAAGTGAAAAGAGACCCCTCAATTTGAATTTATGGACGATCAATGGACAAAGACTACAAGGCTAAGGACATTCTTAGTTCCAAGTGTCACAAGGAGATGAATGACACTTGGATTTGCTAGTTTATAGTGTTTGACCATACTATTAAGAGGGGTTCACACTCTAGTAGCTTGACCATGCCAAATGTTATGCCATATTCATGCACTATCAAGCTCCTTGGTCACTAAACAACTCAAGATACTCATGGAAACACATAGGAAGCAAAAGACTTGAAGAAAAACTCAAAGGTGTTTGAATTGGATGAGTTGAAATGAAAAAGGGCGCGTCGGATGATCCGACGCTATCATTCCTAGTTGCACCAGATGATTAATGTGGAAGGTTCAGCAGAAATCAGCACCACTGGATGAACTGATGGTGTATCAGCAATAGCATCAGTTCATCCGGTGACCTAGGGTTTGGTAACAGTGATGAATCAAGTCAAGAGCCTTCAGCACCGGATGAAGTGACAGTCTAAGCAACGGTTCATCCGGCGTACGCATATAAATCATACAGAGATGCACTGAGTGAACTTGCTTCAGCACTGGATGAATCGATGCTCATGAAGACTACCAGCGGTTCATCCGATGCCTATGTTTATTTCATACAGAGACACACTGAGTGGAGTTGCTTCAGCACCGGATAAACCGACACATTGTTGGTGCATGCGTCAGATGAATTGGTACAACATTTGAGTTCAACGGCTATATTTGGAGATTCAGAGACACCAGATGAACCGACGCTGTCGTAGGGGAACCGTCGGTTCATCCGATGGTACTACTTTTCAGAGGACTTTTCTAACGGCTAGCCTCCCTTGCTAAGCCTATAAATTGGACCCCCCTGCGTCTCTTGAGCTGCCTTTGCCACTCTGAAGAACCACAGCAGCCAAGGAGAAGGAGAGTTAGTGCTTTGATCATTTGGATTTCATCTTCCTAGCCAAGAGGGATTCTTTCTTGATGATCAAGAGTTTCAAGGTGCTTTCGTTAGCATAGCTGAGTGCATTGGTCAAGTGAAAGGTTGTGAGCTTGTTACTATTGGAGTTTGACGGCTCCTAGACGGTCTCGATGATTGGGGGTTCTTGGTGAGCTCTTGGAGATTGTGGGAGCCCCGAGAAGTTCTTGGTGTAAATGGATTGAGACCCACCATTCCGGAGATGGAGAACGGGTACTCTTAGTGAGCACTCAAGTCTAAGTGGCTTGAGGGGGAGCAAAACTCTTTGTGAGTGCTCCAACGTGGATTAGTGAGAAGCGTCAACTTCTCGATACCACGGGAAAAAATTCGGTTGTCTCTTGTCTTCTCTTTCTACCTTCTTGCACTTAATTCCGCATTTACTTTCAGCTCTTAAGTTTCTTTGCTCTTGTTTCCCTCTAGTTTGCTTTGCTTGTTGCATATCTTGACTAGGGTGCTTTTCTCATGTTAGTGTGATTCTTGCTAAGGAACTTGGTTGCTAGTGTGCTTAGTTGGTAAGAAGAAACCTTTTTAGATGGGCAAAACTAGAGATATAGGTTAAGGTTTACTTCTTATTTTAGAAATTTGAAGAAGGCCCATATTCAACCCCCCCTTCTATAGGCCATCGATCCTTCAAGTGGTATCAGAGCTTAGGCTCTCTTTTTGGTGGCTTAACCGCCTAGAGAGATGGGCAAGGGGAGTGGAAATGGCCCTCCTAAGTTGGCGGGGAAACGGTTCACTTTTTGGGCACATAGAATGGCTAGCTTTCTTCAAGCACAACACCATGATGCATGGATCACTACCATGTATCCTATGCCAAATAAACCCACCGAAAGTGAACTCAAGTGGAACTATCATGCTAGAAACTTTATCTTTGAGACTCTTGAGAAGGATTTGTTTGATAGGGTGTTTGCCTTGGAAACCGCTCATGAGGTTTGGATGGAGCTCAAAACAATCCATGTAGGCAACAAGAAAATCCGTGAGGAGAAGTATGAGTTGCTTAAGGTTGAGCTCAATGAGTTTACGATGAAGGATGATGAGTGTGTAGAGGAAATGTATTCTAGGATGGGTGTTCTTATTCAAAATATCAATGCTCTCGATGTTGCTAACGTGTCCGAGCAGGAAATTATTCAGAAAATTCTTCAAACGCTTCCCAAGCCCAAGTACAACATCGTGAAGGCACTCATCTTTGAGAAGGACTTCGAAACTCTCACCATCACCGAAGTTGTGAACAAGATTCAGTCTCATGAGATGTTCTTGATGGGTAAAATTGAATCATCTACTTGCACATCAAGCTCCAAGAAGGATCTTGCACTCAAGGCTAGTCACAAGACCAAGCCTAAGTCAAAGTCAAAAGCAAAACCTCCTCCCTCTTCAAGTGAAAGTGAAGACAAGAGTGACTCAAGTGATGAAGATGATGGTGAACTTGCTTTCCTCATGAGGAGGACCACCAAATTGCTCTCCAAGATTGGCAAGAAAGGCTACAACTATGATCCTAAGAAGAACAAGTTTCGCTCATCAAGAAGAAGTGGTGAAGGTGGCAAGAGGAAGTGCTACAATTGCCAAAGCTATGATCATCTATCATATGATTGCCCTAAGCCCAACAAGCGAGTGGCAAGCTCAAGCAAGAAGAACGACAATGATGATGATAATGAGAAGGATGACAAGCACTCCAATAAGGACTCATACAAGAAGAAGTCTTCTAGCAAGCTCTACAACAAGAAGAAGGGTGGTCATCATTCTCTCTTGACAAATGAGTGGATCACGGATGGTGAAACTTCAAGTGAATCAAGCGGAAGTGAAGATGAGAAGAACAAGAAGTTTGCCAGTCTTGTGATCATGGATGATGAAGAACCTCCTCTTCTCCACCACCTATGTGCTTCATGGCTAAACACTCCAAGGTGAGCGATAGGGAATATAGTGACTCCTCGGATAGTGATAATGAACTTTCACCTCAAGCTCTTAAGGGACTTCTAGATTAATACACCGACATGATCAGGAAACAAAAGAGTAAGCTCAAGGCTCTTAAAGAGACCCATGAGAAGCTTAAGCTATCCAATGATGAGTTGCTTGTGAAACACAATGACCTTAGCAAAGATCATGAAGCTTTGGTAGTGTCCAACAAGTCACTTAGAGATGACCACAACAAGTTACTTGATAAGCACAATGAGCTAATCGTCAAACATGATGATATAACCGTGCTTAACAAGTCTAATGAGTCAAGTTAAAAGATGCTTAAGAAAGATCATGTGGTCTTAGAGATGAAGTATCAAGAGATCGAGCTTGCTTATGAGGCTATTTGTTCTAGTGGGTAAGAAATTGCTAGAGACATCACTAAGACAAATACTTCTACTTCTTGTGATGATTTGATTGAAGAACCTAAGATCTTGCTTAATGATGAGAATGTTGCGTCCTCTTCTAAGACTAACCATGATAGGGTGAAAGAACTTGAAGAGGAAGTAAGAAGCCTAAGATCTTGTGTGAAAAATATGGCCAAGGGTGAAGCATTGCATAAGGAGATCCTCTATCACAATGCAAGAGATTATAGCTCTAGGGGACTTGGCTTGGCTCCTTCCCTCAACCCATCAAAGAGACTCGCAAATCAAAATAACTTTATGGGTGCTTTGTGAAGGAAGTTGGGTCTTATTGCCAACATTGCAAGATCATCGGTCATCACACAAGGGAGTGTCCTTTACCTTCACGTCCATTGCCTAAATTGCCTTGCAACTATCGTTTCATGTTCAACAATAACCATTTCTTGTTGTTGAAGAGTAGCAAGGGCAAGGTGGCGGCAAGGTTTATAGGGATCAAGGCTAAAGTGAATCATCCTAGGCAAATTTGGGTTCCCAAAGCTTTAGTAACTCATGTGATTGGACCCAAACTTGCTTGGGTTCCTAAATCTTCAACTTGATCTCTTTGTGTGTAGGTGAACTACAAGGCCGGGGGAAGTCATTGGGTTCTTGATAGTGGATGTACTCAACACATGACCAGCCAAGTTAAAATGTTCACCTCTCTAGTGGATGATGTGGGGAATCATGAGCAAGTCACCTTTGGTGATAATTCTAAAGGAAGAGTTTCCGGTTTGGGTGACATAACCATTGCAAAAGATCTCTCTTTCCAATGTTTTGTTTGTAGACTCTTGTAGTTATAACTTGCTTTCCATTGCTCAATTTTGTGATCTTGGCTTATCTTGCTTGTCTGATGATGAGGGAGTTATCATTACTAACAAGAAATCTAATGAAGTTGTGTTCAAAGGTTTTTGCCATGGGAACATCTATCTTGTAGACTTCTCCTCTCATGAAGCAAACTTGACTACTTGTCTTTTCACCAAGACATCTAAGGGTTGGCTATGGCATCGTCGTATTGCACATATAGGCATGAGTCAACTCAAGAAGGCTTTCAAAAGAGGTTTAGTTCTTGGTGTGAAGGATGTCACATTTGAGAAGGACAAGTTGTGTGGAGCATGTCAAGCCGGCAAGCAAGTAGCAAGTCACCATCCTATGAAGGCTTATGTATCTACCTCAAGACCTTTGGAAATCTTGCACATAGACCTCTTTGGCCCTACTACATACAAGAGTCTTGGGGGTAATCTCTATTGTCTGAAATTTGAGGCAAATTCAGACCCGCGCAAGAATCATCTGACGAATCTAAAAAGAAGGCCATCGGTTCATCCGGTGATGTGTTTCACTGATCCACCCATATCATCCGGCTGTTCAACCAACGCTATGTTTCTTTCTATCGTCGGTTCATCCGATGCTTGTCTGCAAGTTGGCCCCACATGTCATAACCGTTCTTCACCATTGCAATCCCCAAAATCCAATCTCGCGCCACCGCCCGTTACGCCCGTACGCCACCGTCCCGTCCACCTCCGGCCACCGTAGCCTCGTGCGGCTGCCCGTGCCCCTCCGCCGGCCTCCCTACCTCACCGCTGGCAAGCTCTGCCGCCGCGCCGCCGTCTCCTCTGCGCCAATTCGCACGTGCGCCGCTCGCGGCTCCCTGTTAGGGTTTCGGCCGCTGCCTTCAAATCCGGCAAGCCGGCGCCGCCACGGCCCGTCGGCCTCCTTCTTGAGGCTTGCGCAGGCCCTGTCCGTGCTCCCCTGTTGTATCTCGACAACCAATTCCTGCAGTGGTAAGCACCTGAAGCTTTTCCCCTCTGCTGTTCTTGCCCAGTTCTTTCTGTTCTTGCTTCTGATGGATTAGCTGAAATTTCTGTGATCTCAGACCATGATTGTGAGCTGTGCTGACTCAATTTCATACATCTTGCTCATTTGTTGCTCAAATTCCATCTAAATCCTGCTATATCCCATGTTTTTTAGCACTGTTTGTCACTGTTTATGCTCTGTTCATGCCATATCTCTGTCACAGTAGCTCCTATCCAGTTCTAGCACTGTCACACACACATCTGTTGCACATAAGGACAGTCCTAAATTTCAATCTTTCATAATCATGTGCCATGATCATCTCCTAGGATTCATGCATAGGCTCTATCTCTTTCATATGCTTTGCTTAAGGACATCACACCCTTAGATACTTATCATATTTATACTCTTCTCGCCATTCTATAATCTTCCACCTTCTCTTTGACAGATGGCAGGCGACAAGAGGAAGGGCAAGGCAGTTCTTGAGCTGAAGACGAAGAAGAGCAAGCACAATAAGGAGTGGGAGCGTGTGCTCTGAGTGCCCGACACCCAGGGTCAGCCACAGAGGGGCATTCGGATTGGGAGCAGTGCACAGGGTCAGGGGGAGCAGCCCCATGAGCAGCTGTCGTTACAGCATTCAGGCCACACTGGTACCCGACAGATAGAGACAGAGACTCCTCCCTCTGCACCACGCACTAGTCCTCGGACTCATGGTGGACACACTCAGCCTCAGTCGACTCCGAGGCAGGGGAGGACAGCAGCAAAGCAACAGGTGGAGCAGGAGCAGCAGGTTCAGTCTCGAGAGGGCCCTGAGATACGGATTGGAGCACTATGAGAAGAGGCCTTCGGGGTCTATATCCATGATCTGAGGAGCCTCCCTGGTCCGAAGATCTTGAAGTTGAGGTTCGTTGAGGAGGATGTGTGGTTCCCACCTCAGAGAGAGGATTGTGACCCCCGGTTCTGGACGATTCTTCAGGAGAGCTTCTATGCCTCCTATGTCAGGAAGGGGTCATAGTTGAGCCAGCACAGGATGCTACAGTGGACAACACTCAGAGCAGCAGTAGCTGGAGTCCCAATTCTGCCACACTTTGACTACTTACCAGGACTTGCAGCTTTGGTCAGTGAGAGGCCACGTTACGTGCCAGAGTGGGTCAGAGTGTTCTACTCTACTGTTTACGTTGAGGACGCCCGGCTCTCGATCAGATTCATGTTTATGGGGTAGCAGTTCAGGCTCACTCGAGAGGGGATAGCAGAGTTTCTTGGGGTTCAGGTCGATGACACTTCGATTCACTACCTGGCCTACCCTGATGTTGAGGCTCCTCGTCATGCTCACACTCCTATAGTTCCTTCCGACGAGGAGATCAGTTTCTTGTTCCAGCAGCCATTTCTTCCCGGCACCCGTTGGACCCCTGACAGGTTGACACACGAGGCCTACGTGGTCCACTTCGCTCTCAGGAGGTCCCTTCTCTTCAGGATGGGGAATGCCGAGTAGATCACCGGAGTCCAACAGTGGCTACTTTTGTATATCATGACTCACCTGTCATTTGACATCGTGGATATCTTGCTTAGTGAGATCAAGGATGCTATCGTGGATGGTATGGGGATGACCTGACAGTTTCCCTTCACTCACTGGATCCGCTGGATGCTCTCTCGACTTGAGTCACAGCGGTATATCTCAGTCTTAGAGTGATCCAGGTACGTGTTCAAGACGTACCAGCCGCCGATGCTAGGGGACAGGAGGCAGGGATGCAGGGGACGGAGACGAGCAGTTGAGGACCTTCAGGCTCGTGCGGCAGCTGAGGCAGCTATGGACGAGGCCGCACATCAGGACGAGCTTCTTGCTCTAGCTGAGGGGCCTCTACCTGCGTACCTTGCCACTGACACAGATGAGGATTCGAGCGAGGACGAGGACTTTGAGCTAGAGCCACAGCCTGTCTTCCGTGTTCGTCGTACTCATGATGACGAGGCTGGGGGATCCGGTTTGCCAGGACAGCGAGAGGCTGAGTCACTGATTCCACCGATCTCTACTTCTCAGGTCACTCAGCCCGACTCCTTGACCTCTGTGATTTAGTCCTTGGCCGACCAGTCTAAGGTCACTATGGAGATCCAGCGCCAGATGCAGGCACAGTTCCAGAGGCAGCAGGAGGCACAACAGGTCATCCTGGATAGTATATGTTGGCGTTTCTTAACGTCACCACTGGGCGCCGTGGCAGCGTGAGCGTGTAAGAAACTCCCGGGTACACTGACGAGTACGAACGAATCCGCAAGCGCACGGATACATCGTTGTAGCACTTCTCCCTAGGGGAATGAGTATTCCCGTCGGATTTCGTTCCCTAAGGACGGAGAGTAACCAGAGAGGATCTATCCAAGGACACCAGCTTTCGCTGGGATAGGTCGGGATACAGGAAGCACTTCCTTAAGGGACTTAGCTCTCAAGATGTATTTCTGTCAGGTCTTAGTCATCCCCGTGGGGCGACAACACTCCAAGGTGCTGGCAAGCGAGCCCAACTTGGTACGCGACGTAAGAGGGTTGACAAAGGGTCCAACAGGCTGTCACCACTGCGGCCTACCTCTACGCTACGATCGTACGTGGTCTTCGTAGGAAAACCAAGGCCCAGACACCACGTCTGTACCCCAGATAAATACTATAGTGCGGCGTATGCTAGCCTGCTAACTACACTATGGCAACCGTATAAATACAGTCCCACGAACAAGGGAAAGATCAGAATCAGATCATATCATTGAACTGGGAGCAGAAAGGAAGCTATGGATGCAGATAAACAAGATACAACGTACTTACTTAACTAAACAAGATCAGAGCATGCAAACATGTAAATGAACTACGGCTCTGGCTCTAAAGGATCGAAGCCTTGTGTCATGAAGAACACAAGCCTCTAACTTATGAATGAGCCACGAACACAAGAACAAATCAATCATGCATGATGTCCACTATAGTCTAAACAAGAAATGCTGAAATACTCACTTTGATCTAAATGAAGAACAAGCATCCACGAGGACATCAACTCACTCCTTACCCCTCCTCTACCTCTCACTAATCCTAATCTAGATCTCTCCTCATCACCATTCTACCACAAAGAGGTGAGAATCACCTCTCATGGGCAGAATTAGAGAGAGGGAGAGAGAGCTACACAAGAGAGAAGTGGAACTTGAGAGCTTGGTGGTGTGTGAGAAATGGTGCCCCTCCCCTCCTATTTATAGACAAGGAGGAGGCTTGCTCTGGGGCTCAAAGTGCCCCTAAACACCTAGGAATGCAGCCAAGAGCCAATGAGCAAGTGACAAGTGGAGGGGGGAGATCAACCGACCCTAGGTTGGTTCAGCCGATCCTAGGGTCGGTCGAAGCTCCTGGCCCTCCATCTGGGGTGTGCTTCCTCTGGCTCGCTTCCATGTGGGCCCTGATGCCTCTCCTCCGTGCATGGCACATTTCCTGGCAGTTTAGTTGGCAAAGTGGGCCCATGGATCCATGTGATGCTGACGTGGCAGCGTATGATTCGTCGAGAGTTCCTCACATGGATTGGTGACATCATGGATCCAGGAGAATCCATGTGGCTGCCCCTGATTGGCCAGCATTTGAGTGCCTTGGAGTGGAGTGGAGTGAAAGTGCATGGATTCCTCCCATTTCTTATGCTAAATACCTGCATTCGAATAGACATCGACACTGGTGGAAAGTATGAGTTTAAGCACCTATTCTAGTGTGGATGTGCAATTCATGTTCCAATTTGCAGGAGTTGACGGCCTTGAAAATGGCAAATATCGACCGTCAATAGTATACGCCAGCAGCAGGAGGCACAGAGGCAGCAGATCCAGCAGCAGCAGATGATGACCGCTCGGATGTTCTCGTTTATGTCCACCTGCTTGGGTCAGCCCTTTCAGCACACAGGGCTTCAGCTTCTGACTCTACCTACCCAGCAGCTTCTTCAGCCTGAGCCGACAGCTTCTATTCCTCCTGTCAGTGTTGTGAGCCTCCCGATTCCGACGGTCTCGATCTTGACCTCACCGCTTTTTCTGTCAGGGACGTTCACCACTCAGCAGCTCTCGACTCCACAGACGACTACTTTACTTGAGCAGCTCAGGGTAGGATAGTTCTCACAGACCCCCTCGACTCAGCTGATGTCTCCCTTCCCGACAGGACCACTGCTCTTCGAGACACCAGCACGACCTTCTCTGGGGTTCACCTCGCCCATGCCTACTATGGCTACTCCTCAGGCAGAGCGACTCGATCAGGAGGACACCACACTTTGTTCTATCACTCAGCAGATCGAGTCCGAGATGGCAGCAGTGAGCTCTCAGGCACTTCCTACCTCTACCGGCACCGACACAGCTTGTATCTCTTCACCAGTCCGATCTTCGCCGGTCCGATCTTCAGAGCTGTCGAGGTTTGAGTCCGACGAAGGTGACACCTCTGAGTACCACGTCGCTCCTTCAGTGGTTGTTACCTCGACGCTGCCGACTTCTCCTCCACCTCAGTAGATTAGGACCCTTTTTGGTGCTTGTTGCCAAAGGTGGAGATATATAGGGGGAGTAGAGATAGGGGGAGCTTGGGAGTGTGTTCTGAGAGCTTTTGTGCCCCTTGTTTGTTTTGTGGAGTTCATGATGAGACATGTATTTGGATCTTGTGTATGTTGATGGTTTACATGTCTACTCATGCTTGTGTGTTTGTTTAATTAATGCATGTGTGTTTGTGTTTATCTTTTTCATGCATTAGTTGTAGAGTTTATGCTTTATTTTCAAATTCTCGTATATCTCTACTTGTGTTGTCATCTATAACCAAAAAGGGGGAGATTGTAAGCATCAAGGCCCCACCACACCTTTGGTAAGGGTGTGTTTCGGTGATAAATGACAACCATATACTTGTGACTAACCTTTGTTTTGTAGCGGATTTATCTTTGGGTTATTGTCATAAGTGATAAGTGAAAAAAGACCTCTCAATTTGAATTTATGGACGATCAATGGACAAAGACTACAAGGCTAAGGACATTCTTAATTCCAAGTGTCACAAGGAGATGAAGGACACTTAAATTTGCTAGTTTGTAGTGTTTGACCGTACTATTAAGAGGGGTTCACACTCTAGTAGCTTGACCATGTCAAATGTTATGCTATATTCATGCACTATCAAGCTCCTTGGTCACTAAACAGCTCAAGATACTCATGAAACACATAGGAAGCAAAAGACTTGAAGAAAAACTCAAAGGTGTTTGAATTGGATGAGTTGAAATGAAAAAGGGCGCGTCGGTTGATCCGACACTATCATTCCTAGTTGCACCGGATGATTAATGTGGAAAGTTCAGCAGAAATCAGCACCGCCGGATGAACCGACGGTGTATCAGCAGTAGCATCAGTTCATCTGGTGACCTAGGGTTTGGTAACAGTGATGAATCAAGTCAAGAGCCTTCAGCACCGGATGAAGTGACAGTCCAAGCAATGGTTCATCCGGCGCACGCATATAAATCATACAGAGACGCACTGAGTGAACTTGCTTCAGCACCGGATGAATCGACGCTCATGAAGACTACCAGCGGTTCATCCGGCGCCTATGTTTATTTCATATAGAGACACACTGAGTGGAGTTGCTTCAGCATCGGATAAACCGACGCATCGTCAGTGCATGCGTCGGATGAATTGGTATAGCGTTTGAGTTCAACGGCTATATTTGGAGATTCAGAGACACCGGATGAACCGACGCTGTCGTAGGGGGAACCGTCGGTTCATCTGATGGTACTACTTTTCAGAAGACTTTTCCAACGGCTAGCCTCCCTTGCTAGGCCTATAAATTGGACCCCCCTACTTCTCTTGAGCTGCCTTTGCCACTCTAAAGAACCACAACAGCCAAGGAGAAGGAGAGTTAGTGCTTCGATCATTTGGATTTCATCTTCCTAGCCAAGTGGGATTCTTTCTTGATGATCAAGAGTTTCAAGGTGCTTTCATTAGCATAGCGGAGTGCATTGGTCAAGTGAAAGGTTGTGAGCTTGTTACTCTTGGAGTTTGATGGCTCCTAGACGGTCTCAGTGATTGGGGGTTCTTGGTGAGCTCTTGGAGATTGTGGGAGCTCCGGGAAGTTCTTGGTGTAAATGGATTGAGACCCACCATTTCGGAGATGGAGAACGGGTACTCTTAGTGAGCACTCATGTCTAAGTGGCTTGAGGGGGAGCAAAACTCTTTGTGAGTGCTCCAACGTGGATTAGTGAGAAGCGTCAACTTCTCGATACCACGGGAAAAAATTCGGTTGTCTCGTGTCTTCTCTTTCTACCTTCTTGCACTTAATTCCGCATTTACTTTCAGCTCTTAAGTTTCTTTGGTCTTGTTTCCCTCTAGTTTGCTTTGCTTGTTGCATATCTTGACTAGGGTGCTTTTCTCATGTTAGTGTGATTCTTGCTAAGGAACTTGGTTGCTAGTGTGCTTAGTTGGTAGGAAGAAACCTTTTTAGATGGGCAACACTAGAGATATAGGTTAAGGTTTACTTCTTGTTTTAGAAATTTGAAGAAGGCCCATATTCAACCCCCCTTCTATAGGCCATTGATCCTTCAATTATCCAATTGTCCAATATGCAGATGATACTCTCTTAGTCTTGCCAGCTGAAGAGTCCCAGCTTCTACATTTGAAACAGCTGCTCCACGAGTTTGCATCCTCAACAGGATTGAAAGTAA
Source organism: Cenchrus fungigraminus (assembly GCA_036936925.1). Classification (NCBI taxonomy): domain Eukaryota; kingdom Viridiplantae; phylum Streptophyta; class Magnoliopsida; order Poales; family Poaceae; genus Cenchrus; species Cenchrus fungigraminus. The sequence goes on along the minus strand of CM072773.1, from coordinate 113,777,917 downwards.
ATTTCAACAAATCTTTCCTAGTCCCTATTAATATCTCAGATGACAGAGCTTCCAATCTTGCAGCTTGTTTGGAATGTCAAGTGGGCTATATGCCCTTCACTTATTTAGGCCTCCCTTTGGGTACTACTAGGCCATCAGTTCAGGATTTCTTGCCTCTTATAAACAGAACTAGTGGAAGTGCACGTGCGACACACACGTGATATAAAAAGAATTAAATACAAAACCATATAGTCATTGAAATTGAAACTAAAAACATAGAACTAACAATTCGAATTAAAATCTAACAATAATGATGTCGCGTATGGCCATCTGTGTGTGAGAAAGGTTATTCTTTGGGTGATGACATCAATTGTATTGCTCTTTATAATATAGATAAAGTGGGAAGAATATACAACGAACATGTGTCCAAAATTATTACATTTAAACTAAAATCTAAAACTGAAACCGGTTCTCAATCTAATAATAGTTCATAATACTAAGCAAAATCCACTCCACAAATACATTTATTTTCAGTCCATTGCCACTTATCATGTAATCATATAAATCCATAAGGACATGCGGTGGTTCAAGCAGAGTGGCGTGGCTGGTGCTGACTTGTCATCATGGCTATATCATAAAGCTTCACCATGCATTCCTACATGAATAGTAGATGTATTTAGAATACCATCCATTGCAGAAAAACACCGATTATAATGTAATCTAAAAATAATAACAATCGTATCATAATCATAAATTTAAAACAGTGCACCTCATGTTTCCAAGACATCCCTATAAACAATGTTCTTAGTGCCTTTTCCACTGGGATCAATGTCTTTGTTCTTTCTAGCAAGAACCCATGTAGTATCACGAGAAACTCCCCTAGACAGTGCCACATAAAGTTGTTCATGTGCAAACAAAGTAGATACCTACATTTAGGAATTAGGATTGCCTGCCCTTATGCTTTGTTAATGGTCATGGCAAAGCTCAATCGGACCGGGAACTGCTTACACTTCAACTTAAAAGGGAGCGTTAGATCCTCAGAAGGCGACATTGGAATTTTTGGTATGAACACCCTCTTTCTTACATGCTACCCATTAACAATCTCAGCATCAATAGCATTTTTTAGGTCTAAATTACATAGCAGGATGATAGGACAGTTCTGTTTAATGGTAAGCTCGTGAGGAGGCAAACCATTCGGTGTTAATGATTTTAAAAATCCAATGGATAATTATTATGAGTGTCATCATCCACCATATTGAAACTATAATACACCTGTTTATCACCTGGAAACCTGTCAATCATAAGCTTGTTGTCAGCATCAACGTTCTCATTCCTTGTTGAAAGGATAGCACGCTCCCGCATGTACGATGCTGACCTACAATTGTTATGAAGGTATGGGAACACAAGATCGATGAGCATATGTACACAAAAATCCTCTGAAGGGCTATCAATAAGTATATCATCAGGAAGAAGAACATAGTCATCGGCAACATACCTGAACACACCCAAGCAGCCGAAATAATTTTAATTGCGTTACGTGTGCAGCATGAAATTTGGATCGAACTTCACGTACCTTGCATGACACCGTGAATTGTTGTACCAACACCGGTGTGGTGTGGTCACGATGCTAGACCTCATTATAGTAGAGGGCCTCACTGCCGTCTAGGGCCTCACTGCCGACGACCGACACCAGTGTTGTGTGATTTGTTAAAATGGAAGACCTGAAATCAATGTGCACGTGGCTAGGCATGTGATTTAAAAAAATAAAAAAAATATAAAATATAAAAATGGAGAGTGCATGCACGCATAAATCAAAATGGAAAGTGCATGCACACAAAAGAATAACAACAATCCGTAATCAAGTGCATCCACACATATAGTATAGAAAGAATAACAACAATCCGTGACCAAGTGCATCCGTGCATTTATAGAATTTTATGATGGAAGGTGAGAGTAATTAGGAAAGAGTGATTGATGGAAGGCAATAATTTTAAATTACCCACCGATACTATTTTAGTAATTTAGCAGTCCTGATATATATCTCTTTCCAAAAAAATAGCCGGTAAGCATTGTCATGATTTGGCATTACGTATGTCCAGTTTCCATTCGTAATGAGTTTTCCTTTTATTTTCAAATTGAATCAAATCCTTACGTTATCTCATATGTCTAGTTTCCATTCTTAGAGAGTTTTTCTTTTATTTTCAAATCAAATCCTTGCGTTGGCAAGTCATTAGTGCGTGAGCTCCTAATGAGAAAATGATGGGAGAAATTATTCACACTAGTCACTTATTAATTCTACTTGGCCTATGTAGGACACGCCTATCTACCCTAGCTGAAATAAAAATTCCCATAACAAAAATGAACAACCAGTTGGTTCCTAAAAATTGCACCTAACCTTACGACTAAGACAATCAGCAAGCAAATCAAAGGGGCAAACCGTAAAATTAGGTGCTTTTTTTGGGAAAAAAATATGAAGGTCTAGAACTCATTTTAAATAATTAAAGAGTTCTGATTTTGAACGAATAATGGGAGAACTGGAACCATAAAAATAAACATAGACTGATCACTGGAAAGAGAACCATAGATGAGTGGCTAGATGGGATTACCTGCATGCATATGGAGTAGGAGAGGGCAGCTGGAGCACTTCTGAGACAAAGTTGAAGACGACTAGTAATCCACATCCCACATCCACCTGGGCAACGACCAATAGGAAGACATACGATGGCAACATAATAAACCACGCAGACCCACGTACCTATGCCATGAACCACTCTGACAATGTTGTATCTTGGACGGAAGGTGGCTGAAGGTCAGGGAGGCGGCCGTTGTGGAGAGGGTGCGTATGTGAGGTGGCGTGGAGGGCAGGCATGCGGCGGGAGAGAGCCAGAGAGGCGCACGAGGTTATGTAGATGGAAGAAAATGTTTGACGGGCTTAATTTTGAACCTCCTATAGCTGTTTCCATATGAGATGGTGGACAAATGGAAACACACAAGGAAGATGTGTTGATTGATTGAAACATGAAAGGAAAAAAAGAAACTTGATCAAGGCTGTAATCGGGGTATGTCTTGTTTGAAAGTAATAATTAAAGAAAGCAATTTGAAGCTACCAATCACGTCTATAAATACATAACGCAATTATCAAGGAAAGCAATTTTAGCATGACATGATTAGTGGCCACACAAGGAAAGTAATTTCAGGACAACATGATTAGAGGCCACACAAGGAAACTATATTTGTCAATTCGAGGACAGGATTGGGAGTCCATAATTACCATGCGCTTGCAAGGAAAGATGGCTACGAGGGTAATAAACCTTCCAAAACTTGATAACCTCAATCATGACAAGTCTGGATGTGGGAGAAAAGAATTTGGAGGAAGGAAGGGGGCGCGAGGGGGGGACGACAAAATGTGGGACCGGCGGGTACAAAATGGGGTAGAAAATCCCGCGGTAACAAAAAAAATAGGGTAGAAGAGTGATTTACAACGTGGGAGTGACTCTCTCCCCTCCCTTCGTCCTCAATTTTTGGTCTCTTAAGTGGGGTCACACAAGACATGTGGACCGCTTTGTGAGGGGTACACGGGTACAACTTTGGGTGAGAATTGTTTTCAATTCTTTCTGCTTTTATAGTATTGAGAGACATGGGTACCCATGGGTCCCCACCAGCCAGGGTCCCAGGGGCCTCTGACAAGTGGACCCGACCTTCCAGAAGACCCGCCGACCTGTCAAGTGGGCCCAGCGACCTTACCCGCACCTCCGACGACCGCGGGCGACCTGATCAGGATCCTGGAAGACCCGCGAAGCTTGGAGAGCAAGTCAAGACACTACGATCTGGCGCACCACCGCCTGTAGCTCCGAGTATCACGGGATACTCCTTGTAATCCGGGAGATAAGCTTCTCGCAGTTGTAACCAACCCCGACACAGGTCAATCGACCTTGCATGGGAACCCTAGCCCGTCCTCCCCATATAAGGCGGCCTAGGGCTCCATGCACAGGGAGAACTCATCTTGAACCTCCCGCATAATCCACCACAACTGGACATAGGGTATTACTCTCCGGAGGCCCGAACCAGTATAAACCCTTGTCTCCCTGTTCCTCACCGCCATACTCGCCTAGTTCCGTGTGCATCCCGTGCATAACCACCTACGCTCTTAGGTCCTGGTCCTCCATTAACCTGCAAACCTCTAGGGCAACCCCCTATCGGATCTATCCAGGTCTCACCCCCTGACAGTTGGTGTGCCAGGTAGGGGCGATCGGGAACTCACTGTGCAGCATGGTGGCCCAATCTGGCGTCGTCTTCCCGGCGAGCATGGCGGCCTTCCTCGCCGACCCCGTGGAGATCTGCTTTGGATATTTCACGCCGACCTCTTCTTCTCCGGCAGCCGCAGCTCTTCCAGCGACCCCAGAGTAGGTCGTTCCGGCGTCCGTCGCCACCCCCGTTCCCGATCTAGTATCGGAGACCCACCGGCCCAAACCCTGTGACCTCGTCCAGGGGATGGAAAGCATCATCGGCTCAATGAGGGAAACCCTGGAGATCTGCGAACGAGCTTAGCGCTCGGCGCAGACAGCGCTACGCCACGACACGTTCCCCTTCGGCCTAAAGTCTGCACCTGGCCTTCGTCCCAGCCAGCTGTCCACGCCTCCCCAGATCTGATTTGGGCGGCGACCTTTTGGCGACCTAAGGCCGGCACCTCGCGCTCAGTGTGACCCTCTCGACGTGCCCTGCACCTATCACAAGGGTGCGAAGCACACCCTCCGCGGGTGCTGCCTGCGGAAGAAGATCGACAACGAGCTCCCTCGCCGAGCTAAGCGACCTACCCAGTCCCCAGACTGCGGGGAGTTCCAGAAGGTCCATGTTCGAATCTCCCCCAATGATTCGGACATCGTCTTTCGCCAAGTGCTCGTGATCTCCAAGAACGAGCCACCTCGCGCAAGTGCGACCAACTCCGAGGAAGCGGCTCGCATCTAAGCCAACGCCCGCCACGCCGAGCGACGTGCGGAGGAGCAGCAACGCGCGGTCTTGCCTTGCGCTCGGGACATGCGCCTGGAGTTCGAGGAAGCTGGGATCCCGACCTTCAACAGCCCCTAGGCCAACCTGGGTGCGGCCTCAGATGACGCCTGAAGCTGAGCAGGCCCTGGCGTACCTCCGGGTCGCCAATGCCCTGGTGGAAGAGAAGAGCGCAGCCTCCAAGTCCGCTGCATCTTCATCGACCCACCACTCGCGCAGTCGATCTCATCGACCTCAGCGCAGCCATCTCTCCCCCATCCGGGAGGAGGTCGCTCAGCATAACCCTGGGCAACCCGCCCAGCAGCCTGCTGCTGCCGGCGACCTTCGCGTCAACCTCGATGCCAATAGGCACACCCGCGACATGCGCGACTACGTCGACCAGCGCCATCGAGAGCGCGAACTTCACCACTGCCTGGATTACGACCGCGAGTACAGCGCACCTGGGGGCATTCACCGCATCATGGAGCGTTAGCTCCGTGACCATCACGACATCGAGAACAAGCGACGTGCCCTCTACGACACCGAGCACGGCGACCCAGGCATTCTCTAGACCAACCGGGATCGGCAGCCATGTTCCCAGGTTGTTGTCTCGGAGCCTAGCGACCACTCTGCGCCTAGAGAGGCCACTCCGGCCAGAGGCTCCAACGACGACCTTGCCGTCACCACCTTCCCAGCACTGGCTCCCCGCTTCAGGAGGGTGGAGTACCCCGATAACTTCAAGCCCAACATCAAGCCGTACGATGGGCGCTCCGACCCTAACATCTGGCTGTCGACCTACTACGCCGCCGTCAAGGCGGCCGGTGGTAGCTTCGACCACATGGCGGCCTACTTCCTACTGGTCATGGGCAAGGCCCCTTCGCTGTGGCTCAACAACCTCGAGCCTGGCAGCATCAAGACTTGGGCTGACCTGTCCCAGGCCTTCACGTCCAACTTCCAGGCGACCTACGATCGCCCTGGAAACACCTTCAGCCTGGGGCGGGTCGTGCAAAAGCCTAAGGAGCGGCTCCGCGACTACAACCACCGGTTCTTCGAGAACCGGAACAAGTGCGTGGCGTCAGGGACGATCAGATCGTCGACAGCTACACGAAAGGCATCAAAGATTGCAAGATCTTCGAGAAGATCCATGAGTCTGGCGCCACCAACATCAAGGAGCTCATGCACGTTGTCAACAAGCTGATGGACACGGAAGACGCGCTCCAGAACCAGTTCGACGCTGACGCTGCTGGTGCACCTGGCACTGCAGCAGACAAGCTCCGCAAGCGACCTTCCGAGGTCGTAGCGGTCGAAGGGCGCCGCGGTTCGACCTTCAACCAGGAGGAGTTCGACCTAGCGCTCGATAGCGTTTGCGGGTTCCACGAGGGGGCTACCCACACTCTCCGTGAGTGCTCCCAGTTCAAGAAGGCTTTCAGCACCCCCGTGGACCCCAAGCAACCCAGAAACAACGGCGGGTGCCACGACAATCGCCTCTACAACAGCAACTACTGCCGCGACGACTGGAGGGATCGACGCGACGATCGCCGCGAGGAGCGGTACGACGATCACCGCGAGCCTCCTCGCAGCAACCCACCACGCAGTGACCCTCCTCCAGCAGCTCCTCACGACGAGACCAACCTACCTCCCCCACCAACAGCAGGCAACCCCAATGGGCCTTTCCAGGCCGCAAACCGCACGATCAACATGATTGTGGGTGGCATCAAGTCCGGCGTCAGCAAAAGGCGCTACCACAAGGACAAGCGCGAGGTCCACCTCGTCCACACTAAGCCAACTGCGCCTCTGTGTTGGTCTGAGCAGGCGATCACGTTCTCTAGAACTGATCACTAGGTGCACATCCCAGACCCCGGGACGTACCCGCTCGTCGTCGAACCTACGGTGGACGAGGCCTTGCTCTCCCAGACCCTGATCGATGGGGGGAGCGGGCTCAAAATCATCTTCGTTGACACCCTCAAGAAGATGGGTTTCGACTTCGACAAGCTCACGGACTGCGACGAGCCCTTCTATGGCATCGTCCCTGGGAAGGCGGCCTACCCCTTGGGTCGGGTCTCCCTCCCCGTCACTTTTGGTACGGAGGCCAACTTCCGCACGGAGTACCTCAGCTTCGAGGTCGCCAACTTCAAGTCCTCCTACCACGCGATCCTAGGTCGCCCGATGCTGGCCAGGTTCATGGCCATCCCGCACTACACCTACTTGGTGTTGAAGATGCCGGCACCAAATGGGGTCCTCTCCGTCTTTGGGGACCTCATCATCTCCTTCAAGTGCAACACAGAGGCCCTCGACCTTGTTGCGACCTCCGCCGCTGTCGACGCCGCCTCCGCAGTCTTGGTCGCTGAGGCCAAGACCGTCGACCCAGTCGACCTACCTGTCCCAGAACAGAAGCGCACCGACACCGCCCTGGACATGGTTCCCTCGACGAAGAAGGTCTGCCTCGGCCTTACCGACGCAAAGAAGACGGTGGTGATCGGCGATGGGCTCGACCCCAAATAGAAACTCGCGCTCACAAGTTTCCTCCGGGATAACGCGAACATATTCGCATGGAGTCAATCGGATATGCCGGGTGTCACCAGGGAGCTGGCTGAGTACTCCTTGGATGTAAGAAAGACGGACAAGCCTGTCAAGCAGAAGCTACGCCGCTTTGCAAAAGATCACAAGGACGTCATTAGGGTAGAATTAATAAAGCTCCTAGCTGCCGGATTTATCCGCGAGTGTAAAAACCCGGTTTGGCTCGCCAACCCGGTCCTTGTACCCAAGAAAACCGGTCAATGGAGAATGTGTATCGACTACACCAACCTCAATAGGCACTACCCTAAAGACCCCTTCCCTCTTTCGCGCATCGACCAGGTCGTGGACTCCACGGCCGGAAGCGTCCTCCTCTGCTTTCTCGACTGCTACTCAGGGTATCACCAGATAGCCCTGAAGGTCTCTGACCAAGACAAGACGACGTTCATAACGCCCCATGGCATCTACTTCTACACAGCGATGATCTTTGGCCTCAAGAACGCTGGCGCGACCTACCAGAAGGCCATCCAGAAGTGCCTTGCTAGCCAGATTAGCAAGAACGTAGAAGCCTACGTCGACGACGTGGTCGTCAAGACCACCCACGAGGACAAGCTCATAGCTGACCTCGTGGAGACCTTCGCCAACCTCCGTGTCTATCGCTGGAAACTTAATCTAGAGAAGTGTGTCTTCGGTGTCCCGTCCAGCAAGCTCCTGGGCTTCATGGTCAGCAACAGGGGCATCGAGGCCAACCCCACCAAGGTGGATGCCATCCTCAGAATGAAGCGACCTACTGGGAAGAAGGACGTCATGAAGCTCACCGGCATGATGGCGGCCCTAGGTCGATTCATTAGCAAGTTTGGAGAGAAAGGCCTGCCCTTCTTCAAGCTGCTAAAAAAGGCGGACAAGTTCGTCTGGACCGAAGAGGCGGACCAAGCTCTAGAGCAACTCAAGACCTTCCTCACGTCACCCCCGGTGATGGTGCCCCCGGTGCCTCAAGAGCCGTTACTGCTCTACATCTCGGCGACCACCCTGGTGGTCAGTTCGGTTTTGGTGGCTGAGCGACCTGAAGAAGGCCGACCTTACCCGGTCTAGCGACCTATATACTACATCAGTGAGGTCCTATACGACAGCAAGACCATGTACAGCCAGCCCCAGAAGATGCTCTATGCGCTACTCATCACCTCCCGCAAGCTCCGGCATTACTTCCAGTCGCACAAGATCAAGGTCGTCTCGGCCTTCCCCCTTGGTGATCCTGCGGAGCCGCGACACCACCGGGCACATCGTCAAGTGGTCCATCGAGCTAGGCGAGTTAGACCTAGAATTCTGCCCCAGGCAGGCCATCAAGTCCCAGGTCATCACAGACTTTGTCTCGAAGTGGACAGAGATCCAGCAGCCTCCGCTGTCAGAGCGACCTGAGCACTGGAAAATGTACTTCGATGGTTCCCTGAACCTCGAAGGAGCCAGCACGGGCGTCCTGTTCATTTCCCCCAGGGCGACTACCTCAAGTACGTCCTGCAGATCCATTACAAGGTGTCCAACAATGGTGCTGAATACGAGGCCCTCATCCACAGGCTACGCATCGCCGTCTCCCTCGGGATCAAGCGTCTCATGGCCTACGGTGATTCCAATGTCGTCATCAACCAAGTTAGCAAGGACTCTGAAGCCAAGAAGGACACGATGGATGCCTACTGTGCTGAGGTGCGCAAGCTCGAGCGTCACTTCGAAGGGCTCGAGTTCCACCACGTCTGCCGCAACAACAACGTCGCGGCTGATGTCCTCTCTAAGCTCGGCTCCAAGCGTGTGCTGGTTCCGGCCGGCGTATTCATTCAAGACCTACGCAAGCTGACCATCAAGATCATCCCCGACCCAGAGTCGCCAGGTGACGAAGTGACCCCACCAGGAGGTCGCGAGATCCTCATGATCGACGCAGAAGACGACTGGCGCCTTGACTTCATCGCCTTCCTCCTCGAGCATCGAGTACCTGAGGATAAGGCGGAGCGCGAAAAGATAACGAGGCGTAGTGCTAACTATGTCGTCGTCGGCAACGAACTCTACCGGAGGTCCGCCTCCACAGGGGTTTTGATGAAGTGCATCTTGTCGTCGACGGCAGGGAGGCACGAGAGGCAGCGGAGGTCAGGGAGGCGGCTGTTGTAGAGAGGGTGCATATGTGAGGTGGTGTGGAGGGCAAGCATGTGGCGGGAGAGAGCCAGAGAGGCGCATGGGGTTATGTAGATGGAAGAAAATGTTTGACGGGCTTAATTTTTAACTTCCCGTAGCTGTTTCCATATGAGAAGGTGGACAAATGGAAACACACGAGGGAGATGTGCTGATTGATTGAAACATGAAAGGAAAAAGAAACTTGATCAAGGCTGTAATCAGGGTATATCTTGTTTGAAAGTAATAATTAAAGAAAGTAATTTGAAGCCACCAATCACGTCCATAAATACACAACGTAATTATCAAGGAAAGCAATTTCAGCATGGCATGATTAGTGGCCACACAAGGAAAGTAATTCCAGGACAACATGATTAGAGGCCACACAAGGAAACTATATTTGTCAATTCGAGGACGGGATTGGGAGTCCATAATTACCGTGCGCTTGCAAGGAAGGATGGCTGCGATGGTAATTAACTTTCCAAAACTTGAGAACCTCAATCATGACAAGTCTGGATGTGGGTGAAAAGAATTCGGAGGAAGGAAGGGGCGCGAGGGGGGGGGGGGAAGGGGCGGGGACGACGAAATGTGGGACCGATGGGTACAAAATGGGGTAGAAAAGCCTGCGGTAACAAAAAAACAGGGCAGGAGAGCGATTTACAACGTGGGAGTGACTCTCCCCCTCCCTTCGTCCTCAATTTTTGGTCTCTTAAGTGGGGTCGCGCATGACATGTGGACCGCTTTGTGAGGGGTACGCGGGTACAACTTTGGGTAAGAATTATTTTCAATTCTTTCTACTTTTATAGTATAGATTGAGAGAAGACTATCGGGATTGAACACCTTTTTGTCGTATGCTGGTCGTCTGGTTATTGTTAATTTAGTTCTCTCGTCTCTGACCACTTTCTACTTGTGCACCCTGAAGCTTCCCATCAGTGTTATTGAGCAGATTGACAAATATAAGCACTTTCTTTGGGATAAAGGAGACATTAATAGAAAGGGAGGCTGTTTAGTGTCTTGGAAGAAGGCTTGTCGTGCTAAGGATCAAGGAGGGCTTGGAATTATTGATCTTAGAACTCAGAACACTGCCCTCCTCTTAAAATTTTTGGATAATTTCTACAATCATGCAAATCTTCCCTGGGTGTACCTTACTTGGCAATGCTTCTACAGAAGGCCTAAAGTTCCTCATGTCTGCAATCCAGTTGGTTCTTTTTTGGTGGCGTGATGTCATGTCCCTCTCAGATAACTTCCTTATGATTGCTTCTTGCAAAGTTCACAGTGGCCTGACCTGCACTTTTTGGAAAGACTGCTGGGACTTTGGAGTTCTCCACCACAAGTTCCCACAATTATTCTCTTTTGTTAGAGACCAAACTATTTCCATTGTGAAGTTTCTGACTCAGGATGCTTATGAGAATTTTCACACCCCCTTGTCAGCCATTGCCTCAGCTCAATTACAGGAGCTTGCTGCTCTGGTTCAGACTCTCTCCTTCCAGGATCAGCCTCATGACTGTTGGATTTACATTTGGGGATCAGGTACTGTTTCATCCAAAAAAGCTTATCAGGCTTTGAAGGGCTCGTTGCAAGTTTCTCCTTTTCAAATGGATGTGGAAATCTTGTGTTCAAGGCAAACACAAATTTTTCTACTGGTTGTTGTTGTTGGACCGATTAAATACAAGAAACCTGCTAAGAAGGAAGACCATGGTATTGCCAGACTACATCTGCGTTTGGTGTGTTTCTGGATCTGAAGAGACTCTTGTTCATCTATTTTTTGGGTGTTCTTTTAGTCAATGGTGCTGGAGATTTATTGGTATTTCCTGGGATCTCAATCTTATGACCTCGGATATGATCATGCAAGATTTATTGGTCTTTCAACGCACGCATTTTCAAGGAGATTTCCATGGTGGCATACTGGTCCATTTGGCGGCATAGAAATGAGATCATTTTTGATAATGGTACTTTGTCTCTTAGTAGATGGAAGTGTATTTTCATGGAAGAGTTTTCTCTTATCATTTGTAGAGCTAAACCTTCTCTGAAACTAGAGTTGGAGAATTGGCTTTGTAATTTTTCCTAGGAGGTTCTTTAATTAGATAGGGTCTTTTTTGGGCCTGAGGCCTGTTGTACATGTACATATCCTTTTTCATATATATAAAAAATTCAGTAGGGGCCTCCCCTGCTGTTTCGGTCAAAAAAATGCTTCTGATGCGTTGCAGCGGCAGCAGTGGCGGCGGCGCTGTCCTCGGGCGCGGGGGCCGCGGTAGGTCCCAGCCTAGAGATCACCATTAACGAGACCCACCGCGGTCTAATCACGCTCTCCTAATCTAGTGTCCCGCTAGGCCTATCCCTTCGCATCGTGCTCCGCCCGTTGCCCCCTCCACGCACGATGAATCCTCATCCACGATGACATGGACGAGCAGGAGGAGACCACTCTCACCTTCACTCTGTCGTGGACCGAGGCGTGGTCGGATGACTCCCAATGGAGCTCCACCGTCGGTCAGGGAGATCTGTCGCGGGCCGAGGCATGCTCGATGGCCGCCCAAGGGAGCTCCACTGCCGGTCGGGGAGCAAGCTCGGACGTCACCTAGGGAGGCAGGGCCGAGGCGCACTCAAGGGCCACCCAAGGACCTCTGCCGCCTACCGGCTGGAGCGGGGCAAGACTGTCAGTTGTTGCGACGAGTCGCGCTGCAGAGTCAGAGAGAGGAGCAGAGCTACAGAGTTGAGAAGGAAGAGAGAGTCAGAAGAAGGAGAGAGGGGGAGAAGAGAGAGGAGAGAGAGAGAGAGGGAGGGAGACGAGAGTGGGGCGACGATGGGCTCATGCGGCGGAGCAAGAGGAGCGGGACAGCGGTGAACTTGTGCAGCGGATCAAGCGAAGCGGGGCGACACGTCGGGCTGGTTGCAAGACAAGAAGAGAAGAAGAAAGCTACATGGCATGAGCCCCACCACCACATGTACCTGATTGGGACCCATCACCATATCATGTGAAACTGCCCTCAAAACAACCGAGAGATAAAAAATAAACGGATCTTATAGTTGAGGGACCTCAGATACCTTTTTGCGGATGAAGGACGAAAGTCGAACTTCGACGATAAATGAGGGACGTCAAAAGAAATTTATTTCTTTTTTATACAACTTATAGCTTTTCACTTTGTTTGCACATATCTATCTACTAGGCCACCAAGGTCGTCACGGAGCAGCCCAACCTCGCAAACAACAAGCGTGTGCTTTCTCCATTTCTGTTTGTTTTTCCTTTTTCCAGTTGGGCCTCCGTCTCTACACGTACTCCTCTATCTACGTGAGAGTTCGAGTTAATAATAGTCCAAATATTGCCAGCCAGCAGGGTTTTTTTTTCCTTCTTTCGTCTTCAGGGGCGTAAAATAAGAGCTAGTCTTTTTTTTATCTTTTCAAACACTTATAAATGACCTCGAGGAATAGATCCATAGATCTTAAAGATTGTTAAAATTGCAATCTTTAGCTCACCGTGTAATCCCTCCGTCTCATGAAAAATGTAATTTTAGCTTTTGAAAAAATCCATAAAAAAGTTTAATATTAAAAAATAGATTTACCTAATAAAATGGTCAAATCTGACATGTTTTTTTTTGGGAAAGAGAGAGAGATGCTTTCTTTTTCTCACAGGAGAAAAAACATTTCCGTCCTTTTTATCACAAGTAGATGGTAAAAGCTCATAGGAAAATCATGCCATTTTTTCACGAGATTTTTTCCACACAGATCTAGCCATGTGGCATAATTTATTGTTTTAATCTAGTTTTTTGGAACTGTTTGGTGGTAGGCTTCTTTTTCTTCGTAATAATTTTAAGCAAGATTCAAAACCAACTAATTATCATCATTGGTAACGAGTATTTGTCACAAAAATCTCGTCAACCATGATAAGAAGGAAATGAATAAATGATAGATGTTTGAAATGGACACAACGGATTCGTTCCTTGACACAGAATCAGTCCAAAGCTGGGGTCCCCTCCAGTCCGAGTCCGGTTCCCTAATAATTCCATTGGTCATACTCACTTTAGCTTCAACAAAGGTTGCATTCTTTGGTTATCTATGCAATCATCACATGAATTCATGATTACATTATGCAAGAAAAAGATAACATCTTAAGCTAAAATTCTGATACCTTCCCCACTTATAGTTGTGTTATTTTACATTTTACAAGACGTGGAGGTGTGGGCCTCCGGAGCATGACGACAATCGATAGTGGATGGGATGGCAGTTACTATGCAACTAATTCTGGCGACGGTTTCTCAATACATATTATTTTCGATGCTCCTTACACAATCCTGAAGACCGAGTCACCTTGCTTCGACTCACGGCATCACTTTCTCTAATTTGGCTCCTACAGATTTTGTGTGTGTGCTATTTTGATCACTTCGTGACATGATGAGAGCTCGTGGCTGTTTGTAGTTGGTCAAGGTTATGAGTGATATGGTAGTATTGGCTTGGAAAGAATAGTACCAGGGGCTTCAATTTTTCAATTGGTATGGAATTTGAGAGATTATTCTCTATGGTGAAAACTGTTGGTCTGATCTTGACTGATTGGACTAGTGATGGTACTCGAACAATTTTCTTGTTGAAGACATTGCTTTTAGAAAGTCTCTCTCGTGGTCTAGGTGCTGATAGGGATGTGAATGAATTTGAAGATTCAGTTGTGTTATAGCTTGTAACAATATGGTATAGGATGCCATGCTTTTTCCTTTTCCTTTTATCTTTTATATGTTGTGTGCATTCCCTTATAGAAAAAAAGAAACCGCTTATGAAAATACCATTTCACAAGCAATCTCTTATGTGCCCGTGGAAACTATTCTATTTCCACAAGTGTCCCATGACAATCTCTTATTTTTCCTTAGAGGCCGGAAACGACTTTTTTGCAATACATTGACAGGTGGACTTGGTTGACATCTTCACCGTATTGTTGTGGACAATGGTCATACATGTGTGATTGCAAAGTATAGAGTTTTTGCGTGTTTGACTGGACCAAAGCACATCATCTGATCACATCAGCGTTGAAATAATTGAAGGGTACGTGGACATACTATATACATAAACAAAGGGTCAAAAACAACATACACGGTCCTGGCTGCTGCAAGCCTAACGAACTACGTAGTCGTTGTTACTAAACCATAGTCTAAATCTCACGCAGACCGGCGTTGATCATGTAAGAGAGATCGAGTCTTTCTAGGCTAGCTTTTTTCGTTAAATAATCAAAGCAGAGACATGTTTGACGGCAGCAGAGGGGCAGCTCGAGAGAAGGTTAATTTGTAGCCTTTGCTGGTGTTTCTAAATTTTATATGCTGGTCTAAATTGCATAACTTTGTGGTGTTAGGCATTTTTATGTGTGTTGTAGAATTATTGTAGTAGTAGCAGCTATTGTTCCTGGATTTGTTTTCATACGTCAATCAGAAGGGGGGCGCGGGCTGGACCTGGACCAGCAGCCGGCGACCGGGAGAAATTTAAAAAGTAAAACAAACTACAAATTAATTGGGTACAATAATGTACTGTGTGTTTCGAAGCAAAAAAGAAGAAGAATATTTCGTCTCTATCTAGGGGGAAAGGACTCAAAGGAGTATGAACGACCATAAACATATACAATGCAGTAGTGGATATATATGGTTTTTATAAAAATGAAGTAAAGAACTTTTCCATGGCAAGAGACAAGAAACTGCACCAGCAGCCTGCTGATCGTCTCATCTGATTCGATACAAGCTGCTTGGAGAAGAAGCTACGTGCACTAGAAAAACATGCCCTCCGTGACACAAATATGAAACCGATCGAATCGCAAAGCCCTTTTCGCGACGACGGCTAGCTTTTTGTTCGCATTTGCCTGTTGGGTCGGCGACACGGCCATCCGGATGGCGATCACGCGGTGTCCCGGTGGAGCCCAAAGGCGAAATGGATCGGCAACGCATCAGAGTTTCAGAGGGAGGGAAAGAAAAAGGGTTCAGAGGCTGCCTTTTTGTGTGTGGGGAGTGAAAGAAAGAGCACGGAAGAAGCCGCGGCCGGGTGATGGTGGGAGATGGAGGGGAGGCATCAGGGGAATCTGCATGGGATTGGGATTTCGGACTCGTGTTCTGTTGCTTCCGCGACAGCAAGATGCCAAGCTGATGAAGTGGTCACCTGACCTGAAGCTGGCTACGCGGAGTTTGTTGAAGCCTTGGCGTGTCAGGGGAATGTCTCCTCCTGGATGTGGGATGTGGGTGTTGCGTCAGAGATGAGCACAAGCTTTTGCCGACAGGTTTGAATCGGGAAAGAGCAGTGGCAGGCCGGCCACGGTCGTCGTGTCGGGATGTACGTAGTCTCGTCTCGTGTTCCCATGGTCGTGTTACAAAAATTACATGACCTAAGATTAATTTGATTTTGGAAATACTACTAGCTACAAGATGAAGATGCGCTAGTACTACAATTTATAAAAGAGATCAACAAACCCTACACACATGCTAGGAACACAAGAAAGGAACAGATTCAAACATCCATCACGGCATGTGCAGGACAAGATGCAGTAGGCATACTTACAGTGTAACACATGCGAAGTCGAAGACGATTGGAAGACGAGGTCGGTGCAGATGTAGACGGAGTCGATGTAGATGTAGACGAGGTCGAAGTAGAGGAAGCAGTGACGAGCGGTCACGAGTACGCTTCCTAGAAACCTGATCGCTAACACCCGTGGAGGCCTTCAGATCACCGGCGTTGGTTCGGAGACACCGCTCTCCCTCGATCCGCTGCACGGCAGACGGAGGAACGACAGTAGCTCGGGAGACAGTGCGCGCAGCGGAGTAGATGAGAATGGCGAGTTGTGGCGTACTCCTCCCGTCAACAGGAGTCTCCTTTTATAGGGGAGAGACGGAACCACCTTTGTTTCGATCTGCCAGATATCCAGGAACCTATTAGTACCTCTCTAGGTGGGCCACGAAGGAGCATCAGGAAGCTAAAGCCCAGCAGCAAGGTTAACAGGCCGGATTGGGTATGAGCGTTGCTATCGAGTTGGGCTTAGCTCGTGTAACCTACGATGTGTGCTGAGTGCGTGCGTGTGTGGCTATATAGGCGAAGTGGGAGAGCAGAGAGGAATCAGTTATGAACATTGTAAACCTTGAACTCCTTTAATCATTCCTATGTTCTTCCCAATTCTTCTGTATCCTCTCCAATTCCTTACTTCTATCCAATTATCTGTATCTGATGCTAACAATTGGTATCAGATTCACTCATTTCTCGGGAGTCCACAGCTCAAATCCGTTCCCATAGATTGATTTGCAACTGAACTTGGTCGGGTGAGTTCGTCAGATCTCTTACAGGATTCAATTCCTGGCCCGTAATTCCGGTTCCGCGGATCGATCTGGGAGCGTGGGTGTACCCTGGATCCACACCTCTCTCATGATCACTACACCAGATTGCAGCACCGTCGTGGGGTGATGAATCCTGAAACGAAGATCGTGCTGGATACTCTCACCAAGCGCTTCGACGATTTTGAAGCGAAGTGGGCGAAGGACTTCTCCATTGCTGAAGAGAAGTGGGAGAAGCGCTTCTCCGAATCTGATGACAAGTGGGAGCGTCGTTTCGCCTATCTCTCAGTTTCCTATGAAGCGCGCGTGGAGATGCTCGAGCGCGCCGCCACCTCCTTCGACGACTGGAGGCCGGACGTGGAAGGGGCGGTCGACGACATCCGCCTTGAGGTGAACAAGCTGTCCAAGCATTGGGAGCAGGCTGTCCGCGAACGCTCGCCACCCCTGCTGCCCACGGGATCCTCTCCATCAGCGACCGCGACTCCTTCGACTCTGACGAGTGCGGTTGCACAGCCGTCGCCACACCAAGTGTCGTGGCTGTCTGCGGTGGGAGAACTCAAATCTCTGTCGGCGCTGGAGCGCCCATCTGCTCCGAGCATGGCCGTCCGGTCCCATGGGCACTGCTTCGACAACAACCACCGGGAGGATGGCTTCGGGTCTGTTATGACCGTAGTTCATCCGCCGGTCAAGGGTGTGTTCCGTTTGCCTACCCCTCCCCTGCATTCAATGATTCGCAGTTGCCTAGTAGTGGTAATCAGTGGAAACCTCATGATCCCTATGAATCACCTTTGCATAATAGTGGTAATCAGTGGAAATCAACTACTGCTAGTGCTTCACATTTGGGTAGATTGCCTAAACTGAATTTCCCATCGTTTGATGGTGATAACCCTAAATTATGGTTGAGTAGAGCCATGGATTATGTTGAGTTGTATGAAGTAGAGCAGCACCGCTGGATTATGGTAGCTTCCATGCATTTTGTTGTTCCTGCTTCTAGATGGTTGCAATCAGTGCAGTATAAGCTCAGAACTTGTACTTGGAAAATGTTTGCTGATATAGTCCTGGAACGTTTTGGGCGTGATCAACATGAATTGTTGATTCGTCAGTTATTCCATATCAAGCAGTCTTCTATAGTGGCTGATTACATAGATAGGTTTTCTGAGTTGATAGATCAGTTAGCTTCCTATGAAAATAGTCCTCATCCCCTACACTACACTATGAGTTTTATTGATGGCCTTAGGGAAGATTTACGTGCTGCTGTGCTTATACAACGTCCCTCGGATATGGATACTGCTTTTGTCTTGGCTAAATTGCAGGATGAGGTGTCCGTTCCCGGCAAATGGAAGGAATTCGGGAAGAATGACTACAACTATCATCATAAACAAGCTCTTCAGCCTTCAGCTATGGGTTCAACACCTTTGAAGCCTGACAAGAGTATTATGCCAACATTGGAAGCAGCAAAACCACGCTCTGTGGGTGATCGCTGGTCTTCTCTCAAGGCGTACCGTCGTGCTCAAGGCTTATGTCAACATTGTGCTGAAAAGTGGTCTAAGGATCACCGTGTGCTGATGTTGACAGCTGTTAAGTACTACTTTCAGCCCTCAATATTCTTACATAAATGGAGGTATATGCATATTTACTTGCATTTTAGTTTGAATAATGTAGTTCCACTTGTCATTGGAGATTATTTGTATGTAGGTGAAATACACCTTAAAAGAGATGGAAACCCACCTTCTATGGAGAAACCATGCCAACTCAGCTGAGGAGGTGGCTGCCACCAAGGAAACACATGGCATTCCATGTCATTGATCCAAGGGAGGCACTCACCGACGAATCAGAGAGCGCCACATGGACTTCACATGGATCAAGGGGCCCACCTAGGATACCAAATCAAGCCATGCACCGGAGATGGAACAGAGGGCCCACAGGGCAACCACCCAGAGGAAGCACACCGGGTGGGGCCGCCCTAGGGGGCCGGCCGATCCTAGGATCAGCCGAACCGACCTAGTGGCGCCCCATCGTGGCCCTCCACATGGTGGTTGTTCATTGGTCCTTTGCCTCACTCCCGGGTGTTTTGGTGGAGTTTGAGCCCCGAAGCAAGCCTCCTCCTTGCCTATAAATAGAAGATGTAACACCCTAAAATTCCATCACAATTAAAAAGATAGAAACATGGTAGATCTTATTTTTCTAAGGGTTTAATAATTTTGACTAAATACATTTGCTCTTAAGTATTACATAATATTTAATTAATTTAGAAATACCCAAGTGTTTAATGCATTCATGCCTTTGTATGCATTGGTTTTTGTTTGATGTGTGTTGAAAAAAAGAAAAGAAAAGAAACAAAACCATCCCAAACCACCCTAAACCTCCCTTCTTCTTTTCAGCCCAAGCCGCGGCCCACCATCTCCCCGGCCCGCTCTTTCCCCCCTCTCTGTTCTTTTTTTCAGCAGCCCAATCCTCTCCCTACGGCCCACTTCATCCCGCGGCCCATCTCCTTCCCTCTTTCTTTTCTTTTTTCGCGTCCGGCCCAGCGAACTCGAGCGGCCCACCAGCTCTTTCGGCCCATCTACCACCACCGACCCGCTCCAGCCCCTCCCCTCTCTCACGGCGGCTGACAGGTGGGGCCCACCTGTCGGGCCCTTCCCTACCTCCCGCCGGCACTCCCTCCTCCATACCCGCGCCGGCCGCCGGCCACCGCCACTCACCCCGGCGCCCTCCGCGCCTCCTCCCTCCCCTGGGTGCGCATTGATGCGCCGCACACACCCACTCGCGCCACCCCCACCTGTTCACCTCTCCCCCAAAACGTCCCCACCGAAGCTGCCACCACCATTAATGGCGCCCGCCGGAGTCCACCTCTCCACCGCCTCCGCGCCCCTCCGCCCTGTATAAAAGGCGAGCTAGACCCCCTGCTCCTCCCGCACAGAGCTCCTCCTCTCCTTCGCATGTGCAATGCCGCCGCCCCGAAGAGCACGCCGAAGCTCCGTCGCTCGCCGACGATCTCCCTCTCCGGCGCCTCTCCCGCCTCTTCAAGTCGCTCAGTAAGATCCCCGTTTCCTCCTCTTTGTTCCGGTCTTTTCCCCGTCGAATTTGGTGGCCGGGAGCCCCATTTGGCCGTTCGCCGGCGAACTTCCGGCGAACCACCGCTGTCCCACCGCCGCTGCCCGCTCGCGAGCCACCGGTACCGTCGATCGCGAGATCTACGGCCCGGATCGCGCACCCCCCCCCCTCGCTGAGTCAAATAAATCCCATACTGGTCAACCCCCAGCCGGCCGCTGTCGTTTCACAAAAATGTCACACCAGATTTTCCGAAGAAAACCAAATGCATCTCATATGTGCGCCAGGATCAAGTTTACATACATATGATAGACGTCATGAGTGAATATCATAAACATTAATCAAAACGTATAAGAGTTAAACCATTACATTATCTCTTTATTACACTCAGACGTTTAGACTCGAAGGTCTTTAAAACGAACAAACGATAACTAGGCGAAGCAACTCCGTCTTCAGCTTCCACAGGCACATGACTGGGGGCACGCAAGCCTCAGAACTCATCGAAGTCACTGAAGTACTCTTCTCCATTGTTCTCCTCTGAACAGCGGGTAAGCAAGGGTGAGCAAACTTATGGTTGGAGCTCAGCAAGTGGGGGAAGATGCAAGGCTATCAAGGATAGGCTAAGGTTATGCAGCAGTTAGCATTTTAAGTTGGTCAAATTTTATTAGCAAGGACCCATTTACTAGGTGTAAGTTTATACCATCCCACTTAAAAAGACTTTAGAAAACTTTCCATCTCAACCATACATAAATCACAATTTAATTCCATATTCAAGTTCATTAATCATGTGAGGGTCCAGGCCGCTCTTGACCGTGAGCACGGCTGATCGATCAGTTTTAACTCTGCAGAGGTTGTACACTTTCACCACAGCTCGTGTTCCCCATGTTGCCCGGGTTGATCAGACCCTTAAACACTTCCGAGGTGAGTGGCTAGGGGTCCACTACGAAGCCTTTACAAAGGTAATGCAAAAGACTAACAACCCGCATAGTTACAGATCAGGGCGGACCATAACCCTCCCTAGTGGTCAGTACCTTAGCAAAGGCTGCTACTCCAAAAAAATCGGGCTATACCTCTTCAACCCTGATCCCCCTCTGCTCCTTTCGGATAAGGTCATCAGTACAATCACACACCTAATTAATTGGCTAAGCCAGAGCCATATGGATTGTGGTTGTACTATTTTCCTGGGTGGTTCTCCATGTTCTGATTAAACCATATGATCTTATTATTAACCATAAGCATCATCTTCACCATAGTTATCATGATCAACATTCAAAATTTTGCAAAGATTCCTTTGAACCATCCCAAGGTATAGCAACTAAGCATTTCTACCCAAAACATTTATTTAAAAGGGTTGTCCAAGGTAAAGGGGATAAAATCTAGTCATGTCCTTAAAAAGGTGATTTCCCATCAAATTTATGCAATGCAACATTTAAATGTAAATATTAATTAATATGCAATTATTCAGGACAAAGAGGAATATGCAGAGGGAGAAGTCCACTTGCCTTCCTTGCTTAAACACTGGGGTTCTTCTTCTTCAAAAACTTGCTCTTGATCCACTTCAACTGGCTGCTCACTTGAAACTGGCACGATGTCTACGAGCACACACGAAAACATTCAATAAATAAAACAATACACCAAGCATGAAAAGCTTAAAGAGAGGACAAGGTTTGGCTCTAAGACTACGAACGTAAAAACACTCGGGACTATCGGGAGCTTTGGATGATCACATACAAGAGCTAGCTATGTGCTTGGTATATTTTAATTCAATAAAGATGTGCATAGGTTATTTCAAAGAAATACCCTATTTAATAATTAAGCAAGTTATATTTGTATTAAAAAGACGATGTAAGACTTATTCAAATTTTATTTATAAATATTCAAGTATTATTTATGCAAATTAAACATTTACTTCTAAAAGAAGCATGTGAAACATCTAAACATATATCTTTATATTTCGAGTTGAACTAATCAAATTATAATTCAAAAACACATTTATATTCATATTAATCAAATTAACATTTAATTAAGAAAACTCGGGATATAGCCTATGTTGCCTTTTATTAGAAAGCAAATTGCATAATCATTAATCAATTTAAGTTTGATTATGAAAACCGAGGTGTACATCTAATTAACTTTTAATTATAAGAAATATTTAACTAGTATTAATCATATTAACTTTCTTATGAAAACACGTGTTGAACTCTAATTAGATTTTAATTAGAAAAGCATGTGTATAAGGATTTAATCATATTTAATATTTAAATAAATTATAAAACAAAGAACATGTTCAATATTGGTCCTATCACGTAGTTTGAGTTGATATGAACCTAACGCAACTTGAAACGGTGGAAACGGAGCTAAAACGCAAAAGATACGGCCAAAACAAGGTCCAGGGGCCTTTCTATGAAGAAACAGGGCTTCCAGGGGCTTAACTGCAAGAAACCAGGGACTAAAACATAAATATGTGTATAAACCGAAGGTCTATAGCGCAAAAGATCAAGGTTGGACTTTGGGTGGGAAAACCAGAGAGTTTAGGGGCTAAAACGAGAAAACCTGGACCTGGTTGTAAGAGTTTTATAAGGTGGAAGGGCATGGTTGTGAAATTAGAAACTACAGGGGCTAAACTGCAAAAGAGATGCTGATCGGACAGCTTTGCTGACTGGAGGCCACGCGGCGCGCTGCGACTGGCTGGGTGCGCTGACGTGGCGCAGACGTGGCCATGGACCGCGCTGTGGTCCAGGTCCACTGGTCCATGGTGGACCGGTTGCATAAGGGCGAAGGGGTACACGATCTGGGCCGTTGGTGCCTGATCCAACGGCCACCGTGCACTGCGTGCGGCGCGCGGCGGCGGACGGCGGTGCCCGGTGTGACCTCGCCGGAAGATGGCCGGAGTTTCGCCGGAACGGAGCTCCCGGCCACGGTTTTCAACACGGTTTGGCCCTACGGCTTGCTGGAGAGGTGGCGAACACATCCAAGGTGCTTGTGAGAGGGCAAGAGCGACAGAGAGGGCACCGTGGCCAGTGAGGTAGACGGCCAACTCCAGCGATCGCGGGGCGGCGGTTGAGGCTCGGGAGCGCTTGGATTTCGAAGGGTACGAGCTCCTTACCTCGACGTGAAGCCTTGGGTGCTGAAGCGAGCAACGGGGAAACAGCAGCGAAGGAGATCGACGCCGGCGGCCGGAGGTAGAAGACGACGGCGGCGAGCTCTGGTTTGGCGACGGAGGGGCAGACCTGGGACAGAAGAAGGCTCGGGTGAGCATTGAACGCGAAGAAGAGGGAGGGAGAGGGGGTCAGGGACACTCCACCGACGGCGAGAAGCTCCGGCGGCCAACAATGGTGCGGCGGCCAGAATTTCGGGCGGTGGCGCATGTGAGCGATGAGTATGTGTGCGGGAGCTCGATTGGTGCAAAAGGGAGAAGCAGGGGCTCTGGCTAGGCTTATATAAGGGGAGGAAGGAAGAGAGAGCGGCGGCCGGCAATGGCCATCAATGGCCAGGGGAGGTGCCGACGGTTTTGATGGCATTCAAGAGAGGAGAAGGAGTAACTGAAGGGGAAAGATAGGGAGGAGTGAAGGAGGGGTTTTTACCACGCCTTGATGGCCGGCTTGAATGCAGGGAGGGGCGAGAAAGGCGGGGAATTGGCCGGCGGGCGCACAGCGGTGTGGAGCATGGGAGGGGAGCCGGAGGTGGGAGGAGGAGCTGACCAGCGGGTCCCGCCTGGCAGCAGCTGTGCGAGGGGAGAGAGGCGGAGCGGGCCGCGGGAAACTGGGCCGAAAGGAGAGACGGGCCGGCGGGGAGAGGACTGGGCCGCGCAGAGAAAAGAGAAAAAGAGAGAGGTGGGCCGCGAGCCGAAAGAGAGAGGGGAGAGGTTTTGTGGGGGTTTTGGTTTTCTTTCTCTTTTTTTTTCAAAAACCCTTTTCAAACCTTTTCAACATTTAAATTCTTTTCAAACCTAAACACCTTTCAAACCATTTCAAGTTTTCAAATTATTTCAAAAACTTTTAAAACTTCACACAAACAAACAAAACACCATGCAAGCAAAAGATGATGCTCAAGCACTTGTTGCCTCTAAAATTATTCAAAATGATATATAAATATTTTAGAACCAAATTTATTTGATAAATTATTATTTCCTTCGAAAACAAAAACTAAAACACCATGTTGCTACATTATTTTAATGATGGAAAATTAGGGTGTTACAAATCTACCCCCTTAAAAAGAATCTCGTCCCGAGATTCGGAGAGATTGGAAAAACTGAGGGTACTCTTCTATAAGCTCATCTTGAACATTGAGTTCTTTTGGTAGTCATAGCTTCTTCACTTGTTTTTCTTCATCTTGATTCACTTTTCCTTCCTCCTTGGATGGGGTGGTAGCAACAACTTCAATCCTATCCTTGTGGGCTGGTTAAGAGCACTGACTTCTTGGCACACAGAATTATTCCATCACATTCGCCTAACCAATCCATTTCAAGTATCACATCTATTCCACTAGATGTAAGGACTACTAGATCAGCTTGAAAATCTATTCCCCTGATTTTAAGATTGACCCGTGGGCATACATATGTAGATTTCATTTCACCATTCGGGGAACTAACCAACAAATGTGTCTTCATAGAACTCATAGGTATATCATGCTTTGCCACGAATTGTTCAGTAATAAATGAATGTGATGCTCCGGAATCAAATAAAATTGTTGCTGGTACAGAGTTGACAGAGAACGTACCCAGCACAACACCTGGAGCGTCTTGAGCTTATTCAGTTGTCACATGATTCACTCTTCCACGTGCGTAGTTCTGTTGGCCTCTGTTACCTCGAGGAGTAGAATTCCCGATGCGAGCTTGTGACAACGGTCGTCCAAACCCTTGACCATTGCCTTTTTGAGGAGTCTGCATGTTGCACTTCGGGCAGATGTTGGCATAATATCCAAATTCTCCACAATTGAAACATCCATTAGGACGAACCGGGGAGTTGCTTCTCATTGGTGCTCCTGAACGATCTTGATGATGACTTGGAACATGTGGTGTCTGCTGGCTTGTGTGCTGAGGTTGTTGAGTTGAGTGCTGCAACTGTAAATTCTGAGTATAATTTCCACTTGATCCACTAGAGCGAAATGGAGAACTCTGAGATGAGTTGAAGCGGGGGCGTGTGTTGCTAGATTGTCCATGAGATTTAAACTTGCGTTCTGTTCACCAAGTTCCATTCTTTTATGTTCCAAACCAATAGCCTTGTTCAACAACGTCTGAAAGTTAGGAAATGTATGGCTCTGCAACTGATAGTTGAGCGGTCCAATCAATCCATCCAAGAATCTTTCCTACCTCTTGGGATCAGTGTTGACTTCATCGGGAGCATAACGGGACAAATGAGTGAACTTGTCGAGATACTCTGTGACAGACATATTCCCTTGCTTCAGTGCAAGAAAATCCTTCTGCTTTAGTTTTATGGCTCCTGAAGGAATGTGATATGTACGAAAATTATCTCTGAATTCCTGCCAAGTAATAGTATTGGGAGCTGCAAGTGCGACAGTGTATGCATCCCACCAATCACCAGCTTGTCCAGTCAATCTGCCTGCAGCATAAAGGACCATCTCTCTGTCGGTGCACTGAACGATTTCAAGCTTCTTAGTAATTGTCTTCAGCCAGTCATCGGCATCCAACGGATCGGAGGAGTGGGAGTAGGTGGGAGGGTGGTGGCTCATAAACTCCTTATGCTTGTCCCTCAACTGTGGCGGGGGTGGAGGAGGTGGTGCTAGTTGGTTCTGTTGAGCTTGTAGATTCTGGACGGTGGCAGTGAGGTTTTGCAGCAGCTGGGTTTGAGCGGCAAGGAATTGTTGCAATGCGGGATCCATTTGGTTAAGCAGTGGGGGTGGAGGTGGTGGTGCTTGATTCTGTCGATTAGCAATGTGAGCACGGATCACCGGCGGAACGTCTTGTCCTCCTCCTGACCTGGTTTATACCATCTGATTGTTAGAGAAATTATTTCAGACAAGAACATTGAATTGAAGCATGAAGAGATAAACTCGAAAAGATGAAGCAGCATGAATTTCAAAACTAAGACAGATTCTGATAGCTCAAGATATGATTAAAACAGTGATGTTGTGTCAAAGAGTTGTGCAAAGAGGTTTTTACTCCAACCAACTTGTATGATAGATAAAAGAAAAGATAACCCAGATTTGAACCCAACTATCTTTACTAATCCTAACAATTTATTTCTTGTTGCATTTGTGGTCATCACTCCACAATACAACTCACACAAGCAAAGATCCAAATCAAATATGTGTTCAAACAACAAACATTAACACAACGATCGTCCTCACAGGATCGTTTCTATCGAAGTTGATAAGGGGTAGGCAGTCTAAGAACTTATATTAGGCAACACCGGTGGTGGAGATCCAACTGATAGATCAAGAACCAAACTTAGTATAGATCAAAACAAAAAGATGTGTTTTAACAAGAAATCAAAGAATAAATTAGATTTTTATACGTAAATAAGTCAATTTTGAAGGATGACAGGCTCTCTAGAACATGAATCCTTACTTTTCGACCATTTCTATCTTAAGGCTGCGTCCTACAGTCATTACTCTCTGATACCATTCTGTCACACCTGATTTTCCGAAGAAAACCAAATGCATCTCATATGTGCGTCAGGATCAAGTTTACACACATATGATAGACGTCATGAGTGAATATCATAAACAGTAATCAAAACGTACAAGAGTTAAACCATTACATTATCTCTTTATTACACTCAGACGTTTAGACTCGAAGGTCTTTAAAATGAACAAACGATAACTAGACGAAGCAACTCCGTCTTCAGCTTCCACAGGCACATGACTAGGTGCATGCAAGCCTCAGAACTCATCGAAGTCGCTGAAGTACTCTTCTCCATTGTTCTCCTCTGAACAGCGGGTAAGCAAGGGTGAGCACACTTATGGTTGGAGCTCAGCAAGTGGGGGAAGATGCAAGGCTATCAAGGATAGGCTAAGGTTATGCAGCAGTTAGCATTTTAAGTTGGTCAAATTTTATTAGCAAGCACCCATTTACTAGGTGTAAGTTTATACCATCCCACTTAAAAAGACTTTAGAAAACTTTCCATCTCAACCATACATAAATCACAATTTAATTCCATCTTCAAGTTCATTAATCATGTGAGGGTCCAGGCCGCTCTTGACCGTGAGGACGGCTGATCGATCAGTTTTAACTCTGCAGAGGTTGTACACTTTCACCACAGCTCGTGTTCCCCATGTTGCCCGGGTTGATCAGACCCTTAAACACTTCCGAGGTGAGTGGCTAGGGGTCCACTACGAAGCCTTTACAAAGGTAATGCAAAAGACTAACAACCCGCATAGTTACAGATCAGGGCGGACCATAACCCTCCCTAGTGGTCAGCACCTTAGCAAAGGCTGCAACCCCAAAAGAACCGGGCTATACCCCTTCAACCCCGATCCCCCTCTGCTCCTTTCGGATAAGGTCATCAGTACAATCACACACCTAATTAATTGGCTAAGCCAGAGCCATATGGACTGTGGTTGCACTATTTTTCTGGGTGGTTCTCCATGTTCCGATTAAACCATATGATCTTATTATTAACCATAAGCATCATCTTCACCATAGTTATCATGATCAACATTCATCATTTTGCAAAGATTCCTTTGAACCATACCAAGGTATAGCAACTAAGCATTTGTACCCAAAACATTTATTTAAAAGGGTTGTCCAAGGTAAAGGGGATAAAATCTAGTCATGTCCTTAAAAAGGTGATTTCCCATCAAATTTGTGCAATACAACATTTAAATGTAAATATTAATTAATATGCAATTATTCAGGACAAAGAGGAATATGTAGAGGGAGAAGTCCACTTGCCTTCCTTGCTTAAACACTGGGGTTCTCCTTCTTCAAAAACTTGCTCTTGATCCACTTCAACTGGCTGCTCACTTGAAACTGGCACGATGTCTACGAGCACACACAAAAACATTCAATAAATAAAATAATACACCAAGCATGAAAAGCTTAAAGAGAGGACAAGGTTTGGCTCTAAGACTGCGAACGTAAAAACACTCAGGACTATCGGGAGCTTTGGATGATCACATACAAGAGCTAGCTATATGCTTGGTATATTTTAATTCAATAAAGATGTGCATAGGTTATTTCAAAGAAATATCCTATTTAATAATTAAGCAAGTTATATTTGTATTAAAAACACGATGTAAGACTTATTCAAATTTTATTTATAAATATTCAAGTATTATTTATGCAA
The DNA here is from genome assembly GCA_036936925.1 of Cenchrus fungigraminus. Taxonomy (NCBI): domain Eukaryota; kingdom Viridiplantae; phylum Streptophyta; class Magnoliopsida; order Poales; family Poaceae; genus Cenchrus; species Cenchrus fungigraminus. The sequence continues at coordinate 113,749,707 of CM072773.1, read as the reverse complement.
ATTAAACATTTACTTCTAAAAGAAGCATGTGAAGCATCTAAATGTATATCCTTATATTTCGAGTTGAACTAATCAAATTATAATTCAAAAACACAATTATATTCATATTAATCAAATTAACATTTAATTAAGAAAACTCGGGATATAGCCTATGTTGCCTTTTATTAGAAAGCAAATTGCATAATCATTAATCAATTTAACTTTGATTATGAAAACCGAGGTGTACATCTAATTAACTTTTAATTATAAGAAATATTTAACTAGTATTAATCATATTAACTTTCTTATGAAAACACGTGTTGAACTCTAATTAGATTTTAATTAGAAAAGCATGTGTATAAGGATTTAATCATATTTAATATTTAAATAAATTATAAAACAAAGAACATGTTCAACATTGGTCCTATCACGTAGTTTGAGTTGATATGAACCTAACGCAACTTGAAACGGTGGAAACGGAGCTAAAACGCAAAAGATACGGCCAAAACAAGGTCCAGGGGCCTTTCTGTGAAGAAACAGGGCTTCCAGGGGCTTAACTGCAAGAAACCAGGAACTAAAACATAAATACGTGTATATACCAAAGGTCTATAGTGCAAAAGATCAAGGTTGGACTTTGGGTGGGAAAACCAGAGAGTTTAGGGGCTAAAACGAGAAAACCTGGACCTGGTTGTAAGAGTTTTATAAGGTGGAAGGGCATGGTTGTGATATTAGAAACTACAAGGGCTAAACTGCAAAAGAGATGCTGATCGGACGGCTTTGCTGACTGGAGGCCACGTGGCGCGCTGCGACTGGCTGGGTGCGCTGACATGGCGCAGACGTGGCCGTGGACCGCGCTGTGGTCCAGGTCCACTGGTCCATGGTGGACCGGTTGCATAAGGGCGAAGGGGTATGTGATCTGGGCCGTTGGTGCCTGATCCAACGGCCACCGTGCACTGCGTGCGGCGCGCAGTGGTGGACGACGGCGCCCGGTGCGACCTCGCCGGAAGATGGCCGGAGTTTCGCCGGAACAGAGCTCCCGGCCACGGTTTTCAATGCGGTTTGGCCCTACGGCTTGCTGGAGAGGTGGTGAACACATCCAAGGCGCTTGTGAGGGGGCTCAGGCGACGGAGAGGGCACCGCGGCCGGCGAGGCGGACGGCCAACTCCGGCGAGCGCGAGGCGGCGGTTGAGGCTCGGGAGCGCTTGGACTTTGAAGGGTACGAGCTCCTCACCTCGACGCGAAGCCTTGGGTGCTGAAGCGAGCGACGGGGAAATAGCAGCGAAGGAGATCGACGCTGGAGGCTGATGGTAGAAGACGGCGGCGGCGAGCTCCGGTTTGGCGATGGAGGGGCGGACCTGGGACAGAAGAAGGCTCGGGTGAGCATTGAACGCGAAGAAGAGGGAGGGAGAGGGGGTCAGGGACACTCCACCGACGGCAAGAAGCTCCGGCGGCCAACAATGGTGCGGCGGCCGAAATTTCGGGCGGTGGTGCATGTGAGCGATGAGTATGTGTGTGGGAGCTCGATTGGTGCAAAAGGGAGAAGCAGGGGCTCTGGCTAGTCTTATATAGGGGGAGGAAGGAAGAGAGAGCGGCGGCCGGCATTGGCCATCAATGGCCAGGGGAGGCGCCGGCGGTTTTGATGGCATTCAAGAGAGGAGAAGGAGTAACTGAAGGGGGAAAGATGTGGAGGAGTGAAGGAGGGGTTTTTACCGTGCCTTGATGGTCGGCTTGAATGCAGGGAGGGGCGAGAAAGGCGGGGAATTGGCCGGTAGGCGCACAGCGGTGTGGAGCAGGGGAGGGGAGCCGGAGGTGGGAGGAGGAGCTGACCAGCGGGTCCCGCCTGGCAGCGGCTGTGCGAGGGGAGAGAGGCGGAGCGGGCCACGGGAAACTGGGCCGAAATGAGAGACGGGCCGGCGGGGAGAGGACTGGGCTGCGCAGAGAAAAGAGAAAAAGAGAGAGGTGGGCCGCGGGCCGAAAGAGCTGGGTTTTGGTTTTCTCTCTTTTTTTTTCAAAAACCCTTTTCAAACCTTTTCAACATTTAAATTCTTTTCAAACCTAAACACCTTTCAAACCATTTCAAGTTTTCAAATTATTTCAAAAACTTTTAAAACTTCACACAAACAAACAAAACACCATGCAAGCAAATGATGATGCTCAAGCACTTGTTGCCTCTAAAATTATTCAAAATGATATATAAATATTTTAGAGCCAAATTTATTTGATAAATT